>BSBK01001219.1:37500-1237500 GCA_027943335.1 Chamaecyparis obtusa
AACAACTATCGGTAAAAGACAAAATAATAATCAGTATAACTAATTTATTGGCTATTGGTTTATGGTCAAATTATTGAATAAGTTTGAAATCTTTGTGATATTGATTCAAACCCCCTCTCAGTACCCTACCTAGAACTTTCCAAAAATTGGTATCAGAGCATTGTTTCTCTAGAGAAAAGTTTAACTTAAGAGTAGATATGGAATGATGGGAAGTTACAGGTATCCGAAAGAATTGGAGGAAGCCCTAGAGGATGAATGAACATATCCATGATCTAAAGAATAAGTTAAGAACATCATTTTCAAAAAGAAAGGAACTGACATAAAGATTACAAATGTGCCTTGATGACCTTGATGGACTATTAGAAGATAGTATAAGTTCTAAGTAAGATGATGTGGTTATACAAGACCTATTAAAAAAGAATAATGAATTAGGTGAAGAAATCAATCAAATGAAAAAGGAACATGAAAGTCAAGCCTTGAGAATGACAAAAGTACTAGAAAGAATGAGGACTGCTAAGAGTGCCAAAGGAATTCTTGAGACTGAGAAGAGAAATTCTAAAGAAATAATTAGATACAAAGGCTTACTCCTACAAGTACAAATAGAAGAAGTCTGAGAAAGAAATGACATGATAAAGGGAATCGATGATAGGATTCAACAATTACAAGAAACAAATCAAAAGTTGAAGCAAGAAAATGAAGATCTTAAAAATAATCTAAAATTTGAAAAAGAAGTTAATACAAGACTCACAAATTTTGAATAAAGAAAGAAAAAGATCGATGAACGATTGAAAAATCAAAGAAAACTAGGTGACACTACCACACTGGGGTATATCGGTAACAACAATGGAGATCGAAGAATCATCAAAATCTAGATAGTGAAGTTCTAAAGGAACCAATGATACACAAGGTAAGAAATCCTACAAGCCTACCTGCTACAATTGTAGAAAATATGCTCATACTGCAAATATGTGTAGAAACAAACAAGTGAACATTCTTAAAACAAGATTTTTTAATGGTTACTATTACAATTGTAACAAGTTTGGTCACAAAACTATTGAGTGTAGATTTGAAATTAGTAATATAACATCTAAGAAAAACTTCTATGGATATTGCTACAAATGTAATCACTATGGACACAAAATTGAAGAATATAGAACTAAGGTACCAAAAATAAGGAAATCAAATTATTGTTGGAGAAGAGAAAAAAAAATCTATTACATGTTTTAGCTGTGGAAAACCTAGACATCTAGCACCATAGAAGAAAGGATTATAAATAAAGAGCAAGTCAGAGAGGAAATAAAGAAGGTATGGAGAAAGAAGAAATATGGCACAACATCAATGGAAGACCTTATGTCGGATGACATAGGGAATTCATCTACCAACGAAGAAAGTAAGTAAATGCTTAGGGACATAGAATTTTATTGAAATATTTGAAAAGTCCCTTAAATCAAATTCTAAACTGAAATATTCATGAGCATAAAATAGATGAAATGATACAAAATTTGATGAAAAGTATTAAGTATGAGATTACTATCGATGAACTAAGATCACTATCGGTATTAAATATATTGTCAGCCTACAATAAATGTTTTTGTACAATAGTTGTTGGACACCTTGTCATTATATATAATGACACTTATCATGAAATAGTCACATTTTGAAAAGTCACTAAGAAAATCAAAGCCTAAGGAGATATTTTTGTGTATTGCGCTAATTCATTCTATAGATACAGATGGATTGATTAAACTAAAAACCCTAGACACCCAAAATATTGGATAAGAAAAGGAACATACTAAAATCACAATGATAGAGAGAATGGTGTTAATTGACAGATTAGAAGAGGATGAACCAAAATATCAATTAAGTACTTTGAAAATCATAGATGCAAGTGAAGCTTGAGAATTATCCCGAATACCATATAGAGTCATGTTGACAGAAGATGTAAGATCATTTATTCAATACTTAGGAGATGACCAATGTGCACACAAAAAATCCTAGAAATAGCCCGTTGTGAACCCACCTTTGTGTTGAAGAATTTTTTTCTAATTTATGCCAATTAACACTATGTCTAAAAGCTAGGTTGTAGGAATCCAGAACCAATTTCATCACCCGCACCTCCCTCATAGTGGAAATACCAAACATGAAAGTGTCATCTATAAATTGTGAGTGAGAAGTGGGATCCACTCCTCTGGTAATCTCAATTCCTTGCAACAAACTAAGCTCTCTTTTACTGGAAATAGTTCTTCCTAGCACGTCAACTAAGAGGATGAAAAGAAAAGGGGAGATGGGATCCCATTTCTGAATTCCTCTAGAGGTCTCAAAAAAATCACGAGGGATACCATTAACAAGAATAGAGGCCTTATAAGAAGGGATCATACTATTTATCCACTTCACCCAAAATTCATAAAAATCAAACCTTTGAAGCACCCTAATAAGAAAGCTTCTATCCACCCTATCGTAAGCTTCTCAAATGTCCAACTTAAACATCATCCTTCTTTGACTGTTGGCCTTAGGTGAATGAATGGATTCATGAACCACAATGATTCCATCCACAATATTCTTGTTCAGAGTAATTGCACTCTGCTCCAGAGAGATAAGTTTGTATAAAACCTTTTTCAACCTATTCATCACCACTTTCGAATTGATCTTATAGACATTGTTGCATAGTGAGATAGGATAAAAGTCCTCATACAAAAGGGGTTTCTCCCTCTTTGGGATTAGAGAAACCATCGTATTATTGAAATCCTTTAAGATAAATCCTTTGGAGTGTGACTCTTCAAAAACACCCAACAAATCCTGCTTCAGCACCTTCCAGAACTTTTGGTTAAAAAAGGCCTGAAACCCATCCGAATGTGGAGCCTTGTCCCCACCTAACCCCCCAAAAACCTCTTTAAGGTCTTTCAAAGAGACCGGTTCCAACAACATTTGATTATCCTCTCCACTAACAAGATTTAGAATGACCCCCAATATATCATGTTGCACCCGACTTCTATCTGCCCCATCCTAACACCACAAGGTGGAGAAAAAGTTAACTACCTCTTTATTAATAACATTGATATCATTAGAGACCGATCCATCCTCAATCCTTACTGACAAGATTCTATTAATGCTCCTCTTAGTCTTGACAGAAAATGAAAAATCTAGTGTTTTTGTCCCCTTCCCTAAGCTAGTTTTCTCAAGATTTTTGTCGCCAATAACTCTCCTCCCATTGTAAGATTTTACCATACCTGATTAAAAGGTATTTTTCTATCAAAGATCCACTTCATCCATTCCCTCTAAAATACCTTTACCATTAAGAGCTTTTTATTGTCCCTCTAAGGAACATTTCTCCTCAAAGATATCTCTGAAGTGGACCCAACTCCACAACTTTAGACTCTACTTAATGTAAATTAATTTTTTGAAAAATTGATAAGACCTACTCCCATCCACCTTTGGAGTAGAGTGACACTAGTGAGAAACTATCTCAAAGAACCCATTCTTCCAAAACCACATTTTCTCCATTTTGAAAGGACATCGAAAGGGAACCCCATCATTTTGAATCAACAAAGACACAGGGAAATGGTTAGAGCTAGAAACATTCAAAATATTTGACTAAAAGATAAGTGGTAACACACTCCAGTTACCAGCCATGAAAAAACTATCAAGCTTCTCTGCAATGTTAGAAAATTCAATCCTTCTATTGGTCCAAGTAAAGATGCCTCCCTTAGAAACCACTTAGGCATTAGAAGACACAAATTGCTGAAAATCCATCTGAACCCTATTCCAACCTCCTAACCCTCCTCTTTTTTATGAAGGAGACAAGGTGGCATTAAAATCACTAGCCAAAATCACTATGTCATTATGAAGGCCACCTAAGGACCAAGAGATGTCCTCCTAGACCAGTCTCTTCTCATTTGTCTCAGAAGGCCCATACAAATTGACCAAGAAATAAGTAAAATTAAGAGTCAGAGAACTTACTTTAACTAGTTATCAATGCCTAGCTTGACTAGCCACCTCCACTTTCATAGTCCTAAGATTCTAGAGGATACCCAACCCCTAGAATCCCCAACTGCATAAAAAAAAAACCCTGACCATTTTTGTCATACACCAAAAACTCTAGTCGCACCCTCCACATCCAACTTAGTCTCCTAAACACAAATAACATCTAGATTCACTTGATCAAACCCACTTTTGATCAAGCATCTCTTGTCAGGGGCATTTCAACCCCTTACATTCTACATAAGGAACTTCAAGGTTGCTTAGGAGAGAACAAGTCTCTCCTAGATCAAAGCTTAGATTTCCCCTTCATGTTGCCAGCATCCTCCAAAAGTTGTTGAATGGATTTCCTACCTCGTGACCTCTAACCCCCCAAATTGGCCTTGATAGATTTGGATTTAGATTTCTTAATCTTCATGCTTTCTGAAATGCCCACTTCTTTTGACAATCCCAAAAGATCTTCATAAGAATTTGAGTCATCCTCTAACTCTATCGGGGAAAAATTATCTCCGCCAATCTAATTGGGGACATATGGATATCCTTGAAACCCTCTTCCAAAATTTGACCCACCACTTCCTGGTCATTAAGTGATGCTCCCATCAATGCCTAGTCCACCTGCAGAAAAATTTGAGCGTCCTCAATTGGAACCTCTAGGTACACCTCCAAACCATTGGTCCCAAAAATAAGTTCAGAATGGCTTGCAGTCAGACCACCTAGAACAAACTCAATAGAAGCACATAAGTCTGCTCTAGTCTTGGTGCACTCCCCTTTCTCGACATCAGCCAAAATTTCCTTTGAACCTAATCCAAGGGAGCCTTCCAAAAGAGTCATTATCCCAGGAAGAGATGAGAAGATGTCACTAAGAAACCCCTGCATGACATCAACCCCCTTCTCAACACCAACCTTGTCCATAATTTGAGGTTCTAGTGCTTTATCCAACTTATCCTCTAATGACTTCTCCTCCTTACCCTTTCCTTTCTATGAAACCACACAATCCTATTCACCATGCCCCCAGTCCTTGCATATCTTACACTTCTCCATTAATTCTTTGACCTCCTATTCTTGCCACTAGTAACCTTTAGAAGTACAGATTTCAATTACTTTAGGCAGGAGAGGGTGAGGCTTCCACATAATACAAAGTCACACATACATTCTAAAGTCATCTTTAGTAATGTCTTCATCTAATTTAATATATTTTCCTAGGTTTTCTCCTATGGCTCTGAAAGTCTCTTTATTCCAATACTCAAGAGGAAGATTGTACAACCTCACCCAAATGGGTATTTCTTTGATCGAAGCCTACTTTGGGTTAAATTTTGGTACCCAATCTTTGATATAATTAATGATACCTACCATCAGAAAAGGATCATTAAACATAATATGCATCTTCTCCCTATCTTCCCCCACTACGACCATGAAGAAACCATTAGGCAATGAGTTCAGAGAAAAATGGGTACCCCATTCATCATCCACCCATTTTTGAATCTTTAGATAGGAAGACCAATTGCCACCCCACTTCAAGAAAAAGCCCTTGAATGCAACATTTGAACTAAATCCTTCCAGGCCTTAGAATCTCTTCGGATGTCCACAACCTTGTTGCTTGTGGTCACATGGATGTCCTTTGTGAGTGACTTCTTCAAAGCCTCCTTTCTTGGCTACCATTCCTTCTTTTCCATCTATTTGAATCCCCCTTTGAGACCGTCATATATTTGAGAATAACCCCAATTGTTTTCAGTAGGAGCTTGTTGCTTCCTCAAAGGCCCACCATTTTTAGCCTATCTTGAAGGATCATTTCTTCAGTTACTATCTCTACCTCTAGGTGGCTATCATGGCTAGTGCAGGCCATACCTATTTGTAGATTGGTCAGAGAAGCGACTGCCATAGCCATGGTCCCCAAACCCTAATCGCCTCCTCCGCTCCATCGCTTTACTTCCATTTCTTATTAGTTTAATATATGTTTTATTCCAATCATGAAACCCATATTGACACCAAGAAGTTGCACATCAAAATATATATAATTTAATTGAATTTGACAACATCCACCCTTAGCAGCAAATTAAAATCATCATACATAACAAATATTCATCCAAAAATCATCGACCACTTTCAATATATATAAATTGACAAGTAAATATTGATAAGATCATCATATATAACTAAAACAAGTGAAAGTCCAATATACTAGTAGATCAAAAACATGTTAAAATGATACATATATAATAGTCAACATAACTCAAAATGATACATGTACAAATCATATAAGTAAAAATGATAAATTGTGTAATTGAAAATGATACAAGTCAAGATGATACATGTCCAAATGATATAAGTGAAAATGATAAATTTCAAAATGTATCAACTCAATAATATGGCACTGGAGGCTGTGAAAATGATACATATGATAGTAACCATGAAAAGAGGTATCATAAAAATATATAAACAGTGATCCATAATGTAGTCTATATGATCATGAATGTCACTGGCTACTAGCAACAATTTCCTCATCATCATCACCACCGAAGTCATTATCATCATTGTCATCAACCTCGATATCTTTTGTATCTGTGTCATCATCCTCCTCTGTCATGTGATCTGAACCAAAACCAACGGATTCTGGATCTATATCTAAATGATCAACTTCATCTTCTGAAAGCCACAATTTATGCCCCCAAAAAATTGTTTTAATGAAAAGTTATTATTTATTTAGTGAAATAAAATACTTTTCTATTATATATCTAATATTACAACATATGAAATGAAACCATAATTATATTACATGAATCAACAATTAAACTGGACTGAAACATATAACATAAATATAGTTCTTAGCAAAAAAATTGAAAGTTACTCTATTATGCCTTGGTTGCATGAACAGTCACACAACAAAGTTCATGTTGAACCACAAAAATGCAGGTCATTTTTGTTGTTATCCTGCATCATGTCTTATGTCAACTTGTCTCTCAAGAGTTTACAATAAAAAAAACTACACCAATTACCATTCCACTTAGCACTAATCAACTTAAGAGTGTTTTTTTTTTTGTGAAACTCATACATTTACTAAAATAAAATTAAATCAATTTGTTTGATCCTTGTATTAGTCAAAACACTCAAAAAGCTATATCAGAGGGAAAAAAATCCATGCTATTTAAAATACCATATGGAAAATAAAAGAAAAATAAATCTTTAAAATTTGCAAATGCTAAAAAACACTTCCGTTGTTGAATTTTTTAGATAATTTACAATTGCTTAATAATAAATTAGGGTTTTGAGATTTGTTACAGTTGAAATAAATGAAGATTGAATAAGTATAGTCCACTTCGAAGAAGCTGCAAATTGCAATGAATACACACATAAAAGGCCTAGGTCTCAGGGTTTATAACCTTCTTTCTCTACTTCCATTGTAATCTAGAACTATTTATGACTTTATACCTTTTTAGAAGTTTATGAAATATTGTTCATGGTTGCCGGCATATAGGGCATTAAAGGACTTGCATTCTTTTTTCTTTCGGTTTTTATGAAGAAGATTGATTTTGAAAGAGTTAATTTTTATGAATATTGTTGATTGTCGTCTGGGAGGAGGGCTTCAGAGGCATTTTTTTTAATTAAAGTTGGCTACATATATTATGTGAAGCATGTCCAAAAGCTAAGGATTATATCAACATTGTGTGGGGTTGCTTGGAAACATGGGTTTTATAGTATTTATTAGTTTATATTCTTTCATCATTTCAAAAATTATGTACAATTATTGGTGATATTAGGAGTAGAAAAGAAAATAACTATAATGTATAATACTTTGAGCACTATCAGGGTTTTAAGGTTTATAATACTTAATTATTCAAACTTAGTATGCTTAGTTAGTATTGTTCTCTTTTGTGGATTCAGGAGGATAGCGGTCCTTTTCCTCTAGATGTGGGTTTTGTCAGGTAGGAGAAAGAGAGAGAAGTAGTTGGACTGGTGGCGGACATGATTAATCAAAATAAGATGGCTGGTCATGCTCTTCTTGCAGGTGCCCCTGGTACTGGAAAAACTACTCTTGCATGGGGTATCTCCCAGCAGCTTAGAAGCAAGGTATTTAGTCTGTAGTTATTTTAGTTGATATGATTCCTTTATAGAGTAATTTTTTTCATGTATTATGTGATTGACTGTCATTTATATTATCAAATTCACTCCACACTAGAATCCAAACTTATCCTTTGGGCATGTGCCTTCTATTTTAGGATTCTATATTTTAGCTAGTTTGAATAATACGACACAACACTTGCCAAATATTTTGCAAATGGGATTTCAAACATAATGGGCTTAACCTTGGAGGAAAATCCATTGTTAAGCACACTTGAGCTAGAGTAGTACTGGGACTTATTTTTCTCGTGGCTATGGTTCTTTATTTATTTCTTAATTTCTCAAGTGTCGTGGTCTTATTAGTCTGTGGGATAACTTCTCTTTAAGTCATTTTGGTTAAGAGAACTTTTAAATTTTCAAAAAATTTATCCGTTTACATATGTTCTTGCATTGTGTCCATTGGTCAACCTATCATTTTATTTAGCCTAGTGTAATTTTGGTTAGGGTCTTATTTTATTTACCTTGTTCATTGGTCATCATGTCATTGTTTCATGCTTTTGTCTTACGACCATATATTTTCATGTTTCCTAGCCTAATTCCTTGTGTTTTCCCCTTGAATGGTAACTTACCCCTCATATTTTGCACATGCTTTAATTTGTGTTTAAGGCACTTGTCGCATCCCTGCAAGTGTTATGTTATTCTAGAAAAAAATGGTGAGCTTGTAGTGAAGTGTTGGTGGTTTGGTATTTGCCTTGTCACATCATTGCTACTATTATTAAGGTTAACAACTGGTGATTGCAAGGCTACATGGTGGTCTCCAAGATGTAATAAAGTAACTTGATTACATAGTAAAGACTTCTAGCGCTTAGGGAAGTGACACAGAGCCACGTGTCAAAAGTTGAAGATGTTAAAAAGGTAACAAGTGTTGTTTGTCACATCCTCGTGATGATTTTTTAAGGCCATCAGTTGGACCCACGAGTCTATGAGTTGATGTTTGTGATGATTGTGATGGTTTCTTGCAGTCTCATAATGGTTAGTGGGGAAATTTTTTTCTAGTTGCAAGCCTGTGAAGAAGAATGAAATGTTATGGAAATGCCTTGCAACTTGTTTTGTGGGACCCAATTTTGGCCTGTGAGGAAGCAAGGATGTTACACATTGCATGTATTTGATGGGTTAACACAATGGTATGATATCATGTCATATTTTAGCAAGTTAAAACTACAGTTAAGGTAGATAGGTCACGAGGATGTGAAAAAGAAAAGGTAACTCATGATGAGTTAGTTGTAGCTTAGTAATAATTTTTAAAGATAGTTCTTTAGGCTTGCAGTTGTGCAAGGTGGTGACATGTGCTCGGGGAAATTATGAATGGAGAGAGCTAGTGACCAAACCATGTTGAGTGTTATGTGGTTGAATATAGGTCAAGCTAGTGGTTTCCATGTGTGCTACCATGTGAGCTAGGATTTCCATGCTATACAATTCAAGACTTTTTTAGTATATTTTGGGGTTTGTAGAGTTACAACATATGGGTTTCATATAAGAAGTGACATCTAAGGGATGTTACATTTACTCCTATCATTATAAATTACCACCAATCTTTTTATGATATGTTGTGATAACCAATAATGTCATCTTGAGAATAATTCATAGCTATGAAATTCAATACAAAGATCGCTTGAATTAGCAAGTTGTGGAAGTCAATTTGAAGCTTGGAGGAATGTTAATTATGGATTATATTATGTATATTGTTTGTAGCTATTCCCTTCTAGTTAGATGTATTTATGTGTGTTTTTTATTAAGGTAACAACAGGTTTTGAAGGGGCCCCGAAACCCTTTAACAAAGATTTGAAAAGATAAGCATGGAAAAACATAAAGACAACAGACTATCCCAAGAAAGGATAATCCCTAGAAGGGATTCTTCCCAGATTTACAATAAGCACAACCTCAAAACTTCAAAAAAAGATAAAAGAAAGAAACCCCCAGCAGGATAGGGCCAAAAAATCCACTAGTAGCAGATTCAGATCAGAGTCTTCAGGAAGCCCTCTGATTCCACTAGCTAACTCTGCATAGTCTTAATAGAGTATTTCAGATTAATTATTTTCTGGTCCTAAGCATTGATCTTCTTCCTAGTGTTTGATCTATTTCTAGTACCTAGTCCCAGTTGTTCACTGGATTCAGTCCCTTCATTTTTAGCTTTCATTGTGTCATTATTGTTTCCTTCTAGCACACTGCATAGAGTCTTCAAATTTTCCATAGTAGCTTTCATTCCAACATTAGACAGAGTAAGCAATTTCTTAAGCATGGCTTCGTTGTTATTGATCTTGTCATTTAGTGGAATCATAAATTTCTCCAAAACTTTGTTAATTTTTTCCTCTAATATAGTAGAATCATTTGAAACCTTATAAAAAACCTCTTCATTTATTTTATTCAAAGAAACATCCTTCCTAAGCTTATCAATGGTGTCCTCCAGCATATCATTCCTAGTTTCCAGCCTTATGCGCATATTTTTCAATTCCACAAGGTCATTTGTACCCATTTATCAAGATTGTAGCTGTAAATTGCCTTGTTCTTAGCAAGTTGAAGTGCAATCATGGTAATAGCTCTCTTCACATGGGAGTCCCTTTCTCTCAAATCTTCCTCAAGGGAACGATGATAAATATTCCCTTCAGAACTAATCTCACAGTCTTAATTTTCTTGATCCTTCCCAAAGACAGGGGATTCAGAGTTAGTAGGGATATCCTCCTCCATTGTCCTGATATCCTCTTTGCTTGAGTCATCATTTGCAATATTAGCACCATCCTTGCTAACCTCCTTATCATAATATTATCTTGTCTTGTAATATTGTTCTTGATTTCCCACTCCCTCAACATCATGTTTTCTATCTTCAACAATAGTCGAGGTATCTGGATTGTCCTTCTCCCTATTATGAGAGATATCCTCCTTATCGTCAGTGTTGTTAGTGAATTCCTTAGTCAGTTTAGGATTCTCCTGGTCAGTCCCAACATACCCTTCCACCATGTCGATAATATTTTTTGTGACATCTTCAAGATTCACCATAGAAACCTCCTGAGTAGTTTGAATGCCAAAAGTGGTCACATCAGCATGACCCTTGATAGAGTCAATGACAATCATAGTATCCTTCTCTGAAATGACCATGTTCTCATCATCTTCTTTCACAGTCTCAACTTTCTCCATCTCATCAGTCGTAACCTCTGGACAATCTTTCATCCCAGAGTCCTCATTGAAAGCAGTACTGTCCTCTTTAATCCCAGAATTATCTTTGCTCAAAGAATCCTTCTCATCCTCCTGACCATCCTTCCACCTAGTTGTGTCAATGACAGTCGTAGAGAAGGAAGGGGCTTTTTTGCTAGAAGAGATTTTCTTCCTCAGGGGAGGACCAACAAGATTCTTCCTCTTTTTGCTACTAACCTGAGTAGGAATGGGTTCATGGATGTGGTCACTGGCATACTCAACAATTAGAAGAATAAGCCCAACATGAAGGATGGGAGAATTCTTCATCCTATGTTCAATGATGATTTGATTCAGTGAGCTCAATAGAAAGAAAGGGAAAGAAACCCTATTTTCATGTCTGAAGTGATTTACCAAAACAAAGTGGTAATTATAGACTCTAGAGAACTGACCTTCTAGGGTGAAATATTCCATAATAAACCTAATGACAGAGCCCCAAATATTCTCAATGTTGTCCATTTCGACATAATATTTCTTACATTTGATCAAGAGGGTGTGCTCTTCATTAGTGACAGGGAAATCCTTGTACACTTTGTTGCCCACTTTAATCTCTTTGGAGTACTGCATATCCTCGAGAGGGAGGCCTATGATTTCTGCAAGAAGCTCCAAAGTAAGGCTAAAGGACTTCCCAGCCAGGTTGACAGTTCCCTTAAGGCTGAAGGACTTCCCAGCTAGGTTGACAGTTCCCTTGTCCCAACTAGCAACAAACGCTTTAGAAACCTCCTTATCGTTCCCATGAAATCACTTTAGGAAATGGTGCACTTTTCCTTTTTTGAGCTCATTCCATACTTCCTTGTCATGCCTCCATTTGCAATTGGTAGGTTTCTCCCTCCTTAATTTGCCTCCCATTATAAAAATTTCACCCAAATCCTCAATCTCAAAAAAAGGGTTCTCCTTAAAATGCAGAGTTAAAATAATAAAGTCACTCAAGACTTGCTTAAGAGAATGGAGGCGATGCTTTTGATTTGTAACCCATAAAGCATGCAAAATCAGGAGGAAGTGACAAGTAATAATAACTTGGCACATCACCTTCAGAGAAATCGTAATGAGGGATGATTTTTGAAATGTGTTCATTGATATGTCCTTCACTAAATGCCACATCACTTCTAGCTTGCTCAAAGACTGTCTTGCGTCATATTTGTACTCATTATTAAAAATGCTTATAACCCCTTCTTTTTGCCTAAGTCTATCATAATTAATACAATAATTTATCTCATCATTAATTTTAGCAGAACCATACTATTTTAGAGTTCTATCACTTCTGGCCCCAAGATTGGAAAGACCATCAACTACTTGATTTGTCTCATGAAAATTATGAGAGACATGGAATGACTCAAAGGATTGGGAGATATTTTTTTATTTTAGCAATAATGTGCTCTATAGTTTAGGAGGGGGAGTTAATTCCTTCGATGTTGTTGACTATGTTAAGAGAATCTCCTTCCAGCCAAACATTTTTACACCCTAATTCTTCCACCAGCATTATAACATTAAGAGCTGCCATCACCTCAGCTCTATGATTTGATTGCAACCCCAAGGGAGCTGCAATAGCTCCCACACAATTGTCATTCTAGTCTCTGATAACACCACCACTCCTAGAGACTCCCATAATTCCTTTTGAAGCACCATCAAAGTTAGCTTTGATCCAACCATTGGGAGGGGTAGTCCAAACCGAATTGACTCTTGAAAGATTAGACTGAGGATTGGTAGGAGAGAAATTCCAATTTCTAATATCATCTTTAGACACACTATCCTTGAGCTTCTTCTTACAGTTGAGAGTAGCGTTGATAAAGTTTTCCTCCATCCCTCAACAAATATTGCTCCCAATGACCTCAGGTTTAGAAAATTTCTCCCTAAATATTCTATTGTTTCTTTCACTAGTACATTTGACCTCATTTTTCTACCAAAATTTTTGACCATCAATTAAAAAGGTTTAGGTTGATCAGATTATAGAAGGAATTTTTTTTTTTTAATCCATGCCCGTGTTGGTCAAAATTTCGACCAATACCATGTGGGTCAAAATTTTGACCAACATGGGCATAACTTTAAAAAGAAAAAAGATTTCATATCTCATTTAATTATTTGGTTTTAACTTGGAGTGCGCGAAGGAGGAGTGCTTGCGAGGGTTTTAACTATTATTTGGTGAGAGTTTTAGGAGGATCGCCTGCGAGGGTTTCCACTGTTATTTTGTGTAAAAGGAGGACTACCTGCGAGGGTTGCCACTATTATTTGGTGTAAAAGGAGGACCACCTACAAAGGTTGCCACTATTATTTTGGTGTAAAAGGAGGACCGCCTGTGAGGGTTGCCACTGTTATTTGGTGTAAAAGGAGGACCGCTTGTGAGGGTTGCCACTGTTATTTGGTGTAAAAGGAGGACCGCCTGTAAGGATTTCCTTACTCTACATTTGTCTGGCATTATTTTATGCTTCTATGCTATTGGTACTTGTTGGTTACCTACTTAGGGTCCGTGAGCAATGTGCCAGGGCATCATGTATTATGTATTTGATGGCACATTTTTTATCACTATAGAAGTGTTTGAGATTTTGATCTCTATTTATATACATTTTTGCTATTACATTCATGAGGTACTTATTATGTTCTTCACATTACATGAAGCTAGGGCATCATTATTTTGTGTTTATCCTAAATTTTCTACTCATGAACAACCCACAAGTGATTTATTGTTCATCCAAGGTGCCATTGTTACTTGTTGGTTACCTACTTAGGGGCCATGAGCAATGTGCCAGGGCATCATGTATTGTGTATTTTCTGGCACATTTTTTATCACTGTATAAGTGTTTGAGATTTTGATCTATGTTTATATACATTGCTGCTATTACATTCATGAGGTACTTATTGATAAGCCCATGGCTATGTTCTTCACATTACATGAAGCTAGGGCATCATTATTTTGTGTTTATCCTAAATTTTCTACTCATGAACAACCTGTGAGTGATTTATTATTCATCCAAGGTGCCATTGTTCCTGGTTGTTAGGGATCTAAATGGATTGTTATGGTATTACGATGCATTTACATTGAAGTCTTGGATAGTTTCTATTAAAGTTTGGAAGTGTTTAATCCCTCAAAACGTGACTGTCCCTGTACATTGAGGGTATGTAACAGTCTTTCAAAATAACCCCACCCCATATAAAAAAACCAAAAAAGATCAATACAATGACAAGTATGTAAAGATAACCTAAACAGGCCCTAAATGAAATCAAACTACTTGAGACAATATGTAAAGATAACTTTTAACATAAAGTATCACATCATAAACTGAAACTGAATGGACATATGGACCGAAACAGAGATAGGAAAATAATGCATCAAACTAAGAGACAAACGTTAGACACATGAAAACATGATTTTGATGAGTGCAAAACTCTCTAAGAGTAGAAAAACCACTAGACACTTATATCTTTCCTATTAACCCAAAGATCACAAAATCTGTACCTTAATGTTTAGAAGCACCAACTTCAAGGAGCACCAACCCCACTATCACAATAGTTCAATAATACTGAGAAAAAACTAAAAATCTTATGATTGTTTATAATAACTTCTATCACAAGATTACTGGAGATTGAAAATGATAAATTTGGTATTTCATTGTGACAATATGTATGTTCCTTTTTGTGGAAATTATAATCAGTGAATGAGAATACAAAATATTGCTCCCATATAGCCAAATTTATCATGTAAATATCTGCTAGTAATATATTCTATTCCTCACAATTTCAACACTGTTTTCAATATGATATTCAACAATGTTCCTTTTGAAATCTCACCGAATCAATCCTTCATATAGTTTTCAGTCTCTCACTCTTGATATAGATCTATTCACATAGGTGAACATATATATACTTTGTAAGAGCTCCCTAAAACTACAATTCTCCTGACACCGTTACTTGCTTATGCCTCTTCACTTCCTAATCTATCCGTTCTAACCAATCTTCCTACTCTAGCCAATCTTAGCATTTTTCCTTTATGTCCCTTAGATCTTGCACAAGTTCTCTTTTTTTTCTTTTCTGAATATGATAACTTAACTTTGAATTTTGATAACACATCCTCATCTAAGTTGCCTTAGCTTAGATAACATGGGAAACCAAAAAGTCCTCAAAAATTTGCAATTTTGAACAAATTAGTTTAACATACTTTTTTGAATGCCAAGCATTCACCTCACTATTTGTGATTTCTTCAAAATTGTTGAAGCCTTTAGTTGCATTTTGTACTACATTAAAGTGAGCTATGAGAAGACCACCTAAGAGTAAGTTAGGAAATTGATGTGAGAATCATAAATGAAAGAAAGATTTGGGACACATATACCTTAAAGTAGTGTTAATTAGGACACATATACCAAGGTGGCATACCAGGGTCACTAATAGATCCTTGGGTGAAGATGAGAACAACATGACCATCCAAGGTCATTTGATATTGCAATGGACCTTAAAGGTCTTCTAATAATGTTTTGTAATGTTTTAAGTACTTTTTGAAGGACCATGCTTTGTAAGCCATTAAATGGCATTGATTAGGGATAAGGGTACCCGGGGCTCACTAGGGAAGAACAGGTTTATCCTAGGTTAGTAGGCTTTGAACAATGACCTATAAAGGTCCATAATAATTGTAAATTACCAATAGATCCTTAAGTTTGATGTTAAAATCACTTAAAGTGCTAAAGTTGTAAAATGCCCAAGTTGGCAAAATTAGGGCTTATATGAGGTTTTTAAGAGGGATAGGATGTTTTGAAGTTGGATAAAACTTTAAAAGGTTCAAGGCAATAATATAAATGCCTTAGAGGAAGAATGTTGTCAAAGTTGACAACTTGTTGTCAACTAGACAACCAAACTTAACAAGTAACCGACTATCAATAGACTCTTCCAGCTAGTTGGTGGTTACAACCGGCCTTGAAGAAGCTTATTTGTGGTTGGATGCGTGTGTTAGAGGAAGAGAAGAGGGAGGACCAAGTTAATGATCGATTCCAGATCATGACAATGAATGTAAACTATTTTCAAGTAATGAAAATGTAAATTCATTGGTAATCTGCCAGTCACTGCTCGTGAGGGTACAATCTGACTATTCTATTGAAAAATTTTTATTTTTATGGTTGATATGGATCCAAATGATTTCTAGGGTATGGTGTTGCATGTCATTGGAGTTATGAATAGTTTTGTGCAGGTTTGAAAGTGTTTTTGGGTCCTCTGGACATGACTGTCCTTGTACAGTCAGGGTATACACCAGTGAGATTAGATAGATGTAAAGATTGGATTTAAGATTGTTTCCTTTTTGTGCATAATGAGTATGTTAGAATGGTTATTTTTTATCAATTTGAATCCATTCATGAGTGTCTAAGGGTGTAGAGGAAGTTGGTGTGTTGAAACACAACCAACAGTGACTGTTCCTGCACAGTGCACCAATGAAATACCATGAGGACAGGGTAATGAGATAGTACTTAATGTTTTCCATGAATGGAAGGGAGTTGTGAAGGATGGATTTTCATTATGTTATGTGTTTCAAATTTTCTTGAATCAGGGGTAGACAGTGAAGTGTAAGAACATTCTTAGGTTGCTTGGATAGCCCGGTTTAAGGGTCACTAGAATTGGGGACAATCAAGGTTTGGACGAATGGTCCATTTGAGGACCATCTTTCTTTGCATAGAAGACCACTTTATGATCAAGATATGGTGTTAGATCCATTTTTGGGGTCTAATAAGGTGTGGAAGGGTGTGTTTGAGAAGACCCTAGGTTATTAAGCCTTAAAAGGAGGGTTTTGTGAATGAGACTTTAAAACTTGTTAGTGGTCCTTGAAAATGTGAAAATCTTTGGTTTTGGAGGGTATCTAGACTTTTTATATGATAGAGAAGTCTTGGTTGAGTGTGGATTTAGGTGTTGCTTTGGAAAAGGAGGCCTAATGGAGGGCTAGTCATAGAGCACCATTCCTAGTATGGACAGTTGGTCCAAAGGAATAGTATTTCATTTTCTAGTATGTTGTATAACCCTGAAAAGGGTATCCAAATATGTGATTATCTTCCTGAGTCTTTTGGGAAAGTCTGGCAAGAACCTTGTGAAATCAGTCTAGAAGGCTACTAGGAAACTAGGTTCAACAGGAGTGGGTACCCAGGTGTGGGTAAAGGATCTAGAATTGATCTTAGAATCCATTATTGTGTGGATTAGAGTGTTGAAGACCTTTTTTTTGGTTGTTGGCTGCATAGCTCTACATCACTGGGGATTTGATTGACATGACTAGCAAAAATGGCTTTGTTAAAATATCTATTCCTCTTGTGTGGGCATTATATTCTTTGTACATTGCTGACCTAAAAGTGAGTGTGAAAACTTCCCCTTTTATATGGAGAAGGATATTGGTTTTGTGGTCAGCACCCTCATTTGTGAAGGAATTTTTTTTTTCCTTATGTAGGCTATGAAAGTAATTTGGGTTTTCTTCTTTATTAAACATCTAGGGTACAGTCAGTTTAATAGTAGTTTGACATAAAATATATGAAGGCTAATTAGTTTATCTTAGGGATAGAGATAATTTAATTTTAACTTTGGTTGTGTTAACAAAACTATGTTGACTTTATTTTGTAGTTTTTTAACATGAGAGTTTGTAGATTAATAGGAGTTCACATATACTAGTGTGCCATAGTTGCCCATCTATAACTAGTGAGATGAACATAACTAATGTACCTCATGCTAGTGTGCTTGGATACCTTGTATACACTATTTTTCATTAGAATAGACATTATCCAAATAGTGAGTATTTATGTAAAGTGCTATAACACACATGCGGTCCTCCTTTTACGCCAATTAATAACAGTGACAACCCTCACTGGCGGTTGGATAATGTTTAGTCTAGTCCAAGCACACTAGCATGAGGTACATGAGTTATGTTCATCTCACTAGATATAGATGGGCATTAATGCTCAATTGAATGATATGTTCCCATAAAAATGTGAGCTCCTATTAATCTACAAACTCTCATGTTAAACAACTACAAAATAAAGTCAACATAGTTCCTTTACCACAACCAAAGTTAAAATTAAATTATTCAAAAAAGGCTTTGTGTTTTGAGTTAATTGGTTTATGTAAATCTATTTCAGCAACCATTATCTTGATAAACTCTCTGTTTGGTTTTAGCACCCATGTTAGTTTTGAAGTAAACAGTGGTATAATATCATTCAGGTTTTCTAAATTGTGGTAAAGTTTTGTGTTATACCCGTATGGATCAATGGCAAGGTTTTAGTCTCTATAACTTGTGTGGATAGTTCTTGTTTATATCCCTATTTCATATTGGGCTTCATACATATTGTTGATTTTTCATTAAAATCTTAAACCTCATTTTGAGTTCTCTTGTCTATGATTATATGTCAAACCGTAATTTGATTAAGGTTTTTTTTTGGAGTATGGTTAAGATACATTGTGTTAGTCTTTGACCTAATTGTAATGTAACCCTATGTCGGGTCATTGTTCAATTTGTAAACCAGTGTTGTGTTTATGGAGGGTTTACTTAACAAGTTAACGCATTGTGTAAGGGATGAAATCATGTCAATTTTAGGATTATTATTTGAAAACAGTAAATGTTCTTGAAGACTATTTGTTAGAGACACTATTCAGACTTATTGGAGATAACAAAAGACATTGTTATGGTAATCTCATAACAGAAAATGGTTATTATTTTGTTAAGGCATTCTTTTTTGAAAACTGCTTTGTGACAGTTAGACATGATATTCAGTTTTTGAAAAGGATTTTTTTTTAGATCAAAGGTGAAAGACTATATAAATATATTATTCTTTTGCTCTCCATTGTAGAGAGTTGTACTGAAAAGAAATATCTTTCAAAAGATGAAAAAGGAATGTATTGTTTTATAATTTATTCTACTGCAATATTAAGTGCTTTGTTATATACTGCAATTTTGAAATACTTCATAGTATTATATATAGCAATACATATATACTATTATGATGTATTTGATGAAAACTTTCTATTGTACTCCACCCCTTTTTTTTGTATACATGTACTTTTCAACCAACACAATTGGATAATATTTTTCATTGCTCCCCATTATTCTTGTTTCAGATGGTATTTACGCTAGTTCCATTAGTTGTGACTGGATGGGCATTTTTATATGGTCAGTTGATCTCTTGGATGTGGATCATGCCATAACTGATTGCAACATTTCTTATTCATTCAACTCTTTCCCATTCTCTTTGGCATATTATGTTGCATTCTACTTGCACATTGTATGGTTTTGGACTATACATTTCTGGGACATCTGCCTTCATTTTCTTTTTGTTTTCAAAATTGATTGGCCTATAATTTGGGTGGTGCCAAAAATAAATGATCAGGGGATCTCTTTTCATAGTTCAACCCGCCATTCACATATGAACATTCGATTACAAAATATCAACAAAAAGTTTTGCTTACTATTATAGATGTTCTCTCTCTATAATTGTTGCAATATAGACTCTCTCTAGAGTTGTTGCAGTGTATGCTCTTTTTGGAGTTGTTGCTTGACTTATATTTTATAGAGTTGTAGCTATCTTCTCTCGTGTGTCTATTTTTGCTTAGCACATACATTTTGGAGTTTTGTTCTTCCATTTAAACACTCATATTATTATTTTTCAACTCTTTTTTCTTCTCTAAAATTTTTCTATTATATTCTTATTTTATTCTAATCCTTTTTAAATTTCCAACTATTAATATTTGATTCCCCTCAAAAAATCTTTGTAGATAAATCTAGACATTAGAAATTTGAGCCTAAAAAAAAGAAAAATGAGGTAAATATTTCAAGATGGGATGTCTATAAATCCAAGAGATTTTGGGTAAGTTACAGGATGATAAAAAAAAATTCTTTGACGCAAGGCTATTTATTTCTAACATTCCCTTTAATTTAGAGTCTCTTCAATATTCACTGTATGTTTCTTGAACCAAATCTTTTATTTATAGAGTTTTTGTATATGACTTCCATAGTTGACATTGAGGCAGTCAAGACTGGAGAGATCTCAAAAGAGATGTCCAGTCTTGCAACAAATAGATGTTCATTAACCTAACTTACAACTTAAATGAACATGATGTAACTCCTTCAAGTAAGCATCAACTCTTTGTCAAGCAACATTGTTGTTGATATCATTCTAGTAAACATTAATATGGCTTTACAACACAAAGGTTCCTCTTGAAGTGCTTTGTCCACAAAAAATTAGATGACATCAATGACAAACCAATGCCAACACATACAAACACATTAGACCCACACAATTAGAGGATCATAAGTATACACAAAACATGAGAACATTTCAAGCATGAATTTGAGAGAAGGGGGAAAGGGAGTGTTGAGATAGAAATTAAGAGGATCTCAAGATCATCTTGATGATCAATTGTAGATAGTTAAGAATAGAGAATGCAAGTTGGCAGATGGAACCATAATATCTAGTTCTAATGAAGCTCATTATTGATTTAGCAAGAATATCTCTCTCCGAATGGCAATATGCTTATGAAATCCAAACCATCATAGGAATAGGAGTCAAGACAAATAAATTTTTGTTGGAGTGAGCTTGTAGAATCTAAAATTCATTAATTATTGGTTGTTTTCATGGTAAGAGACTCCTTGGTGACTGTCTTAATGAGCCCTTACAAAACAAGTACAAAATGTCAAAATATAGTGAAGGGAGGCTTCTAATCATCCCATGTTGCATGAAATTTATAAATATTGGTGCTAGAAGACACAAGGTTTGATTTTAGTTTTGAAAGTATTGAAGTTGACTAATTCTAGCCTAGGTATAGTTAAATTGTCCTTGCTGTCCTAGATTGACATCTTTGTTCAAACCATTGATTGCAAACATTTTTTTAAGTACTTGAATCTACAATAGAACAATAGTGGTGAATGTATGATTATTATAATTGTATGATTATATGTTATAATATTTATGTAATAAATGTTGTAATGATGGTGCGGTGCATCATTGATATAGGCTCGATGGCTCTTTTCAATGTGCCAAACTATCAATGTGGTGGTGGGAAGTGTGTATTGAAGACTTCACAGACACAGAGCAACCGTGGACGATAATTTTGGTGCTACCCAAATAGAAAAAAGGTTGCTAATGTGTATATATTTAATGTTTCTAATGTAAATACCATTCATTATATTATAAGAACTAATGTAGATTGGGCATCATAGGGAAATAATGGCTATGGATACTTTAGTTGGGTTGATGACAACTCATTTTCATCTATCCACCCATCTCCACTTATCCATGATGAAGGATTTGAGTGCAAAATGTGTCAGGCTAGGGCAAATGCCGAAATTATATTTTTATGATGCCTTCTCTATATTGTAATCACATATCTTTGTTGCGACCATATGCAGAGATGAGCTTAGGAATTAGTCAATTTAGTATTTTTATATTGTAACTAATATTTTAATATGGATATGGTGTAACTTCTCTTTGCCTCAAGTGCGCATATATATGGTTTACATCTTTTTTTACAATAATTCTTCATGTTTATGGCTCAGGTGAGCCCCAATCAGCTATCAATCATTGTCATTTAAGGCTTATCATTTCCATTAAGGTTTACATTCAAACTTTGATTACAATAAGATCAATATATGATCAAAACAATATCATATGACCATGAAGGAAGGAAGATTTGACATAAAATATATGAAGACTACTTAGTTTATCTTAGGGATAAAGATAATTTAATTTTAACTTTGGTTGTGTTAAAGGAACTATGTTGACTTTATTTTATAGTTGTTTAACATGAGAGTTTGTAGATTAATAGGAGTTCACATTTTTATGGGAATGTATCATTCAATTGAGCATTAATGCCCATCTATATCTAGTGAGATGAATATAACTCATGTACCTCATGCTAGTGTGCTTGGATACCTTGTATATGTACACTCAAAATGTGCACTTCTCTAAGTCATTACTTCCAAGGGCATCCACGGATTGGAAACCTTGAGAAAGTGACCTAGAGCTCCCTAGTCATGGAGTGCAAGGGTGTTTAAAGGGCTCTCAGCTAGAGCTATTAAGCATATAACCTTGCTAGTAAACCATGCAATGGGAGATTCAAAGAGACAAGGGCAAGAATGCCAATATCTTCAAGAATCAAAATGGAAATGCAATGCAAGGTATGCTAAAATGAAGATGCAAGAATGCAACTAAGCTATGAAAATGAGAGTATTACAAGCCTTTTCTAATTAAACTATGTGGATTAAGCTAAAAAATGAAAGAAAACTAAGGTAAGAATGCCATGAAAACTAAGCTATAATGCAAGTATGAAGACTAGAATGCAAAAAATTCTCCAAAGCTCCAAAGTCACCAAGAAAACCTGCAGAACAACATTAGCATCAAGAGTGGGATCCTTTTAATGAGAGAAGAGCTCTCCTTTTAAAGATAAATGGACCATGAAGATTAAGAGGCAAAAGATTTGATCAAGGGTGGAGTTTAAAAGTGGGAGCAATCCTTGTGCACAAATCTCCTCCAATGAGAAAGAAGTGTTGACTTTTGTGCCCCATGTGAGACAAAAAGGTCTTTTCTCCTTTTTACAAAATAAGAATAATGCTTTATTTGTGCAACTTAGGATAAGAGGAAAGTGGGGACTTTTTATTTAATAAAAGGGGAGGGAATTCCTTTTAATTAAATAAAGACTTAGGATAAAATGGTTAACCCATAAAATATAATCGAATAAATGATAGCATTAGGATTTGATCAAGGAAATTGATTTGATGAAAATATTGATTTAAAATATTGCAAAGCATTGATTCAGGAAATTGTTAAATTGAAGAATGGGGTCCAAAGTCTAGGTGACCATTTTAAGGTGCATACATTTGCCCCTCTTTGACTAATGTGAGATCGATTTGGGATCACATGTAGTCAAAGAATGAAGTTGAAATGTGAGATCAATTTGGGATCACAAAACAACCCAGATGTGCATTCAATGGATGGGAACATATCAGGACATAGATAAGTTGATTGAAAAAGACAAGGCCAATACCCCTGTAAATAGGTAATTGTCAAGTCTAAGATAGGAGATAATAATCTCAAGCAAGGTTTTGATAAAACTGAATCAAGGATTGAAATTTGATAGGTACTGTGCCCTCGGAATCAAAATCAAAATCAGGTAGAGGGAATGCAGAAGTGAGAGTAACATGATCAAATCACTAGAAATCATAATCAAAGATGAAAAAAATAGAATAACCATTAAGTAGTGAAAATATGCCCCAATTTGACTAGGTTTGACTGAGAAAGATATAGGATAAAGATGAAGTCAAACCTCAGAGAGACAAAGTGAACAAAAATGAATTAGAGACTAGAAGGTTGAGAGAGATGGAGATGAAGAAATGAAGATGCCCCAGCGAAGATCAGAAAAAATAGGCCTCAAATGGTCAGCCAACTGCGCAGAAGAAGGAGAAATTTTAAAATGTGATTTTGACTATCAAGATGAACTTGGATTTTGATTTCAATCCCGAAAATGGATCCAAGACGTCGACATTAGCTAGGGGTGCAATTTTTGTGAAATTTTGAGATGTTTCAAAAATTAGGTCAAAAAGTTAAAATGCTATATAAGGGGTGAAAAGGTCATTTTCAAATTCATTTGTCTTTTGTGATTTTGAGAACTTTGAGAGATCAGAGAGAGATTATGGCTCAACAGGTAGTGATTCTCATCCACACACATTGATTCGAGCATGGTTGGTTTCACAACCGGCCTCCTCAGTATGGTGCCCCGATAAGTTTTCAAAAAACTAACCGTTTGAGTCATTTATTGTATTTAAAACATGTTTTTAAAGTTTTCAAATTATTCTTTGGTGAAAATTCATACGATACTTTTAAAGTATCACATGCCTATTATACACTGCATCATGTGATAGTTCATGGGTCCACAAAGTGTCGCACAACAGTCCAAGAAAGTATTGCACGATCTTGGATGAAATGACATGTGACCTTGTGTGAACTATCGCACGAGGCAAGAGTATCACACCGCTATTGAAGAAAGTTTTGCATGATACAATATCAACAAAAAATGTCGCGAGAGTATAATAAGAAGAATCACATAGTTTTAATTTGAGAAATATAACATGGGTACAGAAAATTTTTGTGTTTGATATTACTTGTACTAATTTTAGTCATCCATCACGACATGTTCTTACATCTGGTTTGTGGTTTATGGCTTGCAGGAGATTTTTGTGGTGCTCACCATCAGAGCACCAAGGGTAGTTAGGATATGTTTCATCCAGGATCTAGATGATCTAGGTAGAGATGACCTGATTAGGATCGGGTTCAGGTACCTGTTAGACATGCCCCATATACGGGAAAACCACTGGTTGTTGACAACATTGGCAAAGAGATGGCACATCGAGCATAACACTTTCCATCTGTTGACTGGAGAGGTGTCGATCACACTAGAGGACGTCTACCAGATCTTGCATGTACCCAGCCATGCAGATGCGGTGAGTATAATCATGTTTATAGATGTTCATTAATGTAATGTTTCCATATGATGAAAACTAACATGATTTTCTATTGGCACAGTTATACTATGATCAGACTCCCACATATGGGAGACAGGCCATTCAAGACCTTTTCTATGATGTGACCATTATTGACAGACATCTTAGCTGGGACCGGTTGATAGAGGAGTATGGTCGGCATTACCCTATGGCGTGCATCACATGCTCGATAGTAGTACAAGCTTTGATCACTGATCAGAGCTAGAGAGGGTTCCCACTAGGCTGGGGGAGATTGGTGGCACACTTGGTGGCACACCCGAGATAGATGGCGTGGGGCCCAACCATCTTAGCAGACATGTATCATGAGTTACATGAGATTGTATACAGGGACAGTTGATCATGGGCATGCGGAGTTGTCCTGGCATAGTTATGGGCATGGGAGCACATAGCCATTGTGTGACCACGAGTACAGCCTCGAGAGCGGAGATGCCCCTATATGTACAGGTATACAAGATTCATCACCCAGCCTCATAGTGGTGATCTTACTTATTACAGGAGGCTATTGGATGAGTTGACAGCCTTCGAGTGGAGGCCATATAGGTAGTGTGAGTAGTAGAGCGACAGGGATCGCAAGCTTGGATACATGTTGTGCAGCTGACCACTACTAGGTCGACATGCAAAGATCAATGAGCATTTTGTGATCACTTGGGTATGGAGGTAGTTCGACCGTCAGCAGAGGGTGCCAGTGGAGACCACCACATATGCCAGGGTTAGGGAGGAGGAGGGACAAGGATGGCTACCGATGATGGACTACCAGCAGGTAGCACAGGAGACAATAGGGTTACGGAGAGAGCCATGGGATTACCTACCTAATATGGCTGATGTAGGTGCAGATGCTGCATATAGAACAGAGCACCGAAGATGCCCATTTCCTAGGTTCACAGTCCTAGATGCACAGCCACAGGCACCTATGATGGGGGAGATGGAGGAGGGGGGAGAGCAAGTGTAGGTGGCCAGAGATAGTCACATAGATAGGTACCGGATGATGAGGAGGAGGAGGTGAGACTAGCTCACTGACGGGTGGATGTAGGGAAAGAGTAGCCCACAGATAGGGGAGGGGAAGATCTCCATGCTAGGGTTTAGGCCTTAGAGGCTGAGGTACAACAGCTGAGGACCACCATTTCCATTTGTGATCAGCAGCTACTAGGTGCACGAGCTGAGATAGCATGACAAGAGAGAGCAGCACGAGATGGTGTCGCGGAGATCTAAAGGGAGGTAGAACGGGTGGCATATTATCACGGTTTACACATAGTAGCTGTATCCGAGGGACAAAGAGTTCCACTCTACTCCGAGAGGGTAGGGAGATCAGATATGGTAGGTGTCAAGATGGGGCCACCGCCTCCACCACCACCACCACATGATGAGGAGAGTCATTCCTAGGTCTAGGGCTTAGATGTACAAACATATCTTGAGACTTGATCTAGATTTTGGCATCTCACATTCTACTTGTATCATGATATATGTATGAGATGACTAGATTTATGATTTATCTTGTGTACTTGTCTCAATTGTGATGGATGTTTCAGTATTATTGTCTTGTTATATTGCTCAAATGTATGATATATGCTTATATATGCTCATGTATAGTCTCTCTGATAGATGTATGTTTAGTTCTCATGTTATGATGTAGACTCATGTTTCTAAAAATGATCTCTTTTGGTATAGATATGATGATAAGATTAACCCCTTGTGATGATAGGAAAAGGATGTGATGTGAAAGACAAGGAGTGAAAGACATGATCGAGAAAAAGTGAAAGGTGAGCGCAGTTGACCGACAAGTCCGTGAAAGATGAAAGGGGAGCTCTCTCCATATGCAAGATGAAAAACTAAACTAACATGAACTTAAGAATGCAAGCTACTATGAAAAGTGGTTTACTTGCAAGGTCACAAAGCCATTAGACTCTAATAATCATCATCGAGCTTTATTGGTAGCATCACAAGATCATACAATACACACTAGTATGACTATGGGTATATGAATATGATTTGTATCAGATAGATATGTGGGAATCCCACCTAAGCTTCAAAGACATGTAGGTCAAGATGGCTAGTGCAGTAAGGGTCCCTAAGTTTAGTATAGCAAGATTATGCTCGCATCGAGACACAAGAAAGTCAAGATGACTATAAGCATGCACTTGCGAAAAATAGTCAAGCATAATACATTATAGATCCTAGTGTCAAGTGGAACAAGCATAAATGCTCATGACAGTTAAGACCAACAAAATATACCCACAAGAAAAAAATAAATAAAACATGTCCTCGTGCCCCTAGTCTTCTAGCTATGCATCATCAAAAAATTATTAGGGAGAGAACACTAATAAAAGAAATCATCATAGACAACACACAAAGAAATAAAGTCAAGCAAGTCTCAGTGAGTCAAGTGTTTAAGTGTGTGTGTGTGTAGGTCATAGAGTCAAACTTTGAGTATCGCATCTTCCAGTGGGAAATATCATATCATTCTAGACTGCGGGTAGGATAACTAATAAGTGTTGAGAAACACTTGATGCTAGGGAAGTGTCGAAAAACACAGTTGGGGTGGTGTTGAAAAACACCATGTGCAAGGTGTCATAGAGACTAATGCGTCCAAGAGACCAAAGCTAACATAGTTATGCCCCCTAGACAAAGACAAAGACCAATTCCAAACCAAGGCAATAAGGACAAGGCATGATGGAGAAAGGCTACGTGTCGAGGATGCGTGCTAAGAAACAAGGGTGCCAAGGCCTCTAGTAGCATTTGTGTCCAGGTTTTCACCACTTGGTGTATTTTTTTTAAAAAAATTTTTTTGCTACCAAGGCGCCTGTTTCCAGGTTTTCACCAAGGCACTTTTTCTATTTTTTATTATTTTTTTGAATTTTTTGGCAATTTTTTTATTTTTTTGTATTTTTTTAGGATCAATTAATATGTACAAAGGATGCCCCCAGACAGAACAAGAATCATGGATAGAACTTCTTCAGGTGCAAGATATTGATAGGATCAGGGAGCTGCTCTCCCTCTGTAGTAGATAATAAATAAGCACCTGTCCCAAAAGCTACAGTAATGATGTAAGGTCCAAGCCAATTAGGTTCAAATTTACCCTTTTGATCTCTATGTTGTTGATTCTTAGGATTTTCACGTAGGACAAGATCTCCCACTTGGAATTCTCTAGGGAAAACCTTTTTGTTGAAATCTTTGGACATGCGCTTTTGATAAACCCTCATATGGTCAAATGATGCTTGACATTTCTCATCTAGAAGTTCTAACTTGTGAAGTCTCATGGCACAATAGTCTTCATATGTGACTAGACCTTTGAGGGAAACTCTAAGTGAGGGAATATCAACCTCTAAAAGTAACATTACTTCAACACCATAAGTAAGGGCAAAAGGAGTAGCCTCAATAGGAGTACGAATACTCATTCTATAAGCCCACAAAGCTAGATTTATTTGTAAATGCCAATCTCTACCTTTCTTATGAACTATTCTATGTAGGATTTTAAGAATGGTTTTATTTGATTCCTCTTCTTGACCATTTCCTTGCGGGAAGTAAATGGAGGACCAATTTTGTTTAATCTTGAATTTCTTGCAGAGTTGTTTAAGGTCCTTATTTTTGAACTAACCTCCATTGTTAGTGATAATCTCAGAAGGTACTCCATATCGACAGATGATATGGTTCAGAATGAATAGAGAGATTGTCTTGCCTGAGGCAACAAAAAGTGGAACAACTTCTACCTATTTAGTGAAGTAAAAAGTAGCAGTGATAATAAATTTGTGTCCACCTAATGAGTTGGGATGAATCTGCCCAACAAGATCAAAGGCCCGTTGCTAAAATGGCCAATGAGATATAGAAGGAATGAGCTCCCTTCCTGGAGCATGTATCAGGTTACCATGTTTTTGACACTTTTTGCATGACTTTGCAAAAGTTGTTGCATCCATATGCATCGTAGGCCAATAGTACCCCACCCTAAGCAACCTTCGGGCCATGGCAAGACCATTGGAATATCCCCCACAAATGCCCTCATGAATGTCAACTAACGCTTGATCATATTCTTCCTTTTATAAGCATCTAAGAAGTGTCCCATCTAGACCCCTCCTATACAAATCACTAGAGATAAGGGTATGGTGAGAGGCATTTTAGGTAAGGTTTCTGCTTTCAGATCGGTTAAAGGTTTCAGGTATAATGCCATCATGAAGATATGAGTAAATGACACCATAACGAGATGACTCATGACCAACAAGGGATATTTGTGAAGGTTTTATAGATGCAGGTTACTAAAACATCATCTCTACACTCGTACTCAATCTGGAAAGCCTCATATGTATATAGCCACTCTAGCAAATCTCCACATCTATAAAATCTCCACAAAAATCCCTTATGGCCTCCACTGCATATACGTCTTCTCAGAATCTAAAAACTCCCCATCATTGATTCTCATCAATGTACCAATTTGGATAGTAAGTCTAATTTAATTTGTATGTGGACTAAGACCTTAAATTATTGAGCTTCTCTTTGTTTCAAGAATAGTTTAACATTCTTTACTTAATAGGGCCAACCATGTGAAGGTGGAAGCTCATCACTATTTTGTATTAGACTAGACATTATCCAAATAGTGAGTATTTATATTAAGTGCTAAAAGATCAAAGGCCCAAGTCCAGAATGCCAAAATTAATAACAATGACAACCCTCACAGGCGGTTGGATAATTTCTAGTCTAATCCAAGCACACTAGCATGAGGTTCATGAGTTATGTTCATCTCACCAGATATAGATGGGAATTAATGCTCAATTGAATGATACATTCCCATAAAAATCTGGACTCCTATTAATCTTATTCAAATCTTATTTAATTCATTACTACATAAAGATATAATCTTTTTATATAAATATAGACTAATTAAATAATTGAGTTTGGATCAACATTTGATTATATAAGTTAGACCTAGCACAAGAGAGAGAGAGAGAGAGAGGAATGACAAGGATATTGATGCTCCACTTAGCCGCTACGGTAACGACTAAGCGGAGCAATAATATACTTGTCATTCCAAGAAGAAGAAGAAGAAGATGCTTATCGTCGAACATAGATTGAAGGAGAGTACTGAAAAGAGGTAAGAAACATAAATGTAGATTTCACAATAGTTGAGAAAGATAAATGTAGGCATCATGGTCACATTTTTTTGGAGACAACATAATTGAGTTGTATACCCAGACGATGTAGAGAAACTTTTGTTCCTCTAATTCCAATTTGACACCGCGGGATCAAAGACCATAGATAAGGAATAAATTTAGAGAGTGGAGGAGGGTCATAACAACCAAAATTTATTCCTTATCTATGGTCTTTTTATCCCGCAGTGTCAAATTGGAACCAAAGGAGTAGAAGTTGCTCTACATCGTCTAGGTATACCACTCAATTACATTGTCTCCAAAAAAATGTGACCATGATGCCTACAATTATGTTTCTCAGTTTTTGTGTTCCAAGACCCCTTATCACACTTTATGACTCTTTACAATCCATAAGAATATATCTTAGAGGTCTTAAAATGTCGTAAAGGGTCATAAGAGATTCTTAGGAGGGGCTAGATGAGCTTCCACCTTCACGTGGTTGGCCCTGTTAAGTAGAGAATGTTAAACTATTCTCAAAACAAAGAGAAGCTCAATAATTTAAGGTCTCAGTCCATAGACAAATTAAATTAGACTTACTATCCAAATTGGTACATTGATGCGAATCAATGATGGGGAGATTTTAGATTCTGAGAAGACGTATATGTAGTGGAGGCCATAAGGGATTTTTGTGGAGATTTTATAGATGTGGAGATTTGCTAGAGTGTCTATATACATACAAGGCTTTCCAGATTGAGTACCACTGCAGAGATGATGTTTCAGTAACCTACATCTATAAAACCTTGATAAATATCCCTTCTTTGGCCTCCACTCATACCTCTTCTCAGAATCTAGAAACTTTTTTTTTGTTTCTCATCCATGCATGAAATGTGCTAGTGATCATATAAAATTACTTAAAACTAGTAAAGGGTGTTGGGAACAATGTCTAGATTATGAAGGGATTCCATTTCGGTGTGGGAAGTATATTCAGATAGGACATCCTAGCGGAAAGACCTCTCACACCATCATTATATGGTGAAGAAGAAGTTGAAGCAACAAAAGAGTTTTTCTCAAGTTATGCATGGTGAGACATCGAATCAAGAAATTGAAAATACATGTAAAGTGACCAATGTTATGAAGGGAGTGGATGGTTTGGATGATGGGCAGAGTGATAGAAAGGTAGCAACCACACCAGAGGGAAGAGAAAATAAAAGACCTCTTGGGTGCTGTGACCAAAGGGTAGAGAAAAGAATGTAGCTATCCTTGGTTTGGGCTAGGTTCTAACCTGTTACAATTAATAAAATTTCCAATTACCGTTAAAAAAAAAGAAGAAAAGTAACATAAAAAAATACACAGCGATATATATTAATGCAAAGTAACACCTGAAGATAAATATCTAGAATAATCACCGAGTAGGATGCCGTTGGTGATTACTCTACATATTTATCTTCACTTGTTTTTTTTTAACAAATTGAAACAATAAGATACAAGTTGAGGAAAATTGAATCAAAAAATGTAAAATTCTAACACACCAGTTCAAAAAAAAGTATTAAGAAATTCATAACCAAATCTAGTTTGCAAAAGCCACCACAATTGAAACTCACCTTCTCAATATTTTCTCTAATAGCATACTTGCAAGCCCACTGACAAATCTTTGTAATAGAATCAAGTTCTCAACTTGAACTTCACTCATAAAAAATTAACACACCTATGTAGCAATAGAATCAAGTTCATCGAAAAATAGGACACAAGGAGCTCATCCTCTGGCTTTATAAAAAATTTCCCTCACATTTGCCTCACTCTCTCCAAACCACATTGTTAACAATTCAGGACCCTTCACACTAATGTCTTTCCACAACCCGATGGTCCATAAAATAACACTCCTTTTGAAGGAGACATGAATTTTTTTTCAAATTTCTCAGGATGCTCCACTGGATATTGAACAATCTACATCAAACTCATAATGAATTTTGTTAGTTAATATCTCCTTGCATAGAAAACTTTCTGCATTAAAAGAAAAGAAAAGTAGAAATAGTGTACCTCTTGAAGCTCCCTCTTGACATTTTCCAACCCTCCAATATCTTCTCAAGAGACATTTAGAACTTCAACCACCTGTCAATATTTTTCCAACATTCATAAGAAAACTTGCCAATCGTAAATTATTACCATGTCTTTGAAAATTAATGCCATATGTTGCTTACATTTGATTCAATTTCCATATTAATTACTCTCTTCAATTGTATTAGAAACTTTTGCCTTAAGCATGTGTGATGCAAACCTATAACATCTCTTTTATCCTCTAGTTATTTTTGTTCATTTATAGTGCACTTTTGATGGCTTCTCCATATGTAATCATGATGCTCTATTTCTTGGTAGTTGTGACTCTTAATGATTAAAACATCTCTTGATCATGTTATTGCACTTGATATATGACTATTTCATGTAGGTGTCTTGGTTGATCTCTTATCTCTAGTTGAACATACTATAATTATTTATTATCCTTGTATGCATGTCATGGTTTGATCTATGTTCCCTCTTAAGCTAGTCTCTTTGTATGTCACTACCCTACTAGCATTATTTATTCATCACTATGATGTGCACTATCCACATCTGTTTGCATGATTAAACTGTTTAATTTACTGGATACCCAATCAACATTATCATTTTCTTCTTTTATTCATTCATTTGGAGTTGTATTTAGAGGTAGATATTTGTTTTTGATATCATGCTTTTCTGTTACATATGCTATTTACTGCAGAAAAATAGAATCATTCATGAATTTAGAAAGAAAGAAGAAGATTTGCTAACTAATTCTAAGGATTAATATAAAACATTTCTATAACAAGGCTTCATAATAATATATACTAATATAAAATAGATTTCCATAACAAGACCTTATAATAATAAATTTTATATCAGATGTGGATGTGGATGTGGATGTGCAAGGTCTATATAAGTCATCGTCATCTTTATTATTTGTTGTAGCAAATACATCAGAAGCATCGGCATGTCTATCTAGAAATCAAAATTCAAAACCAAAGCCTTGAGATTTTTGTAGATTTTGTGCAAAGGCTTGATACTTTTGAATATCATCATCAAAAACACTTCTTCGGGCATATTTCATGAACTCCTCAAAATGAGTAGTCTTTATTTCAGCTACCTCGTCACTATCATCCTCATCCATTGCCTCAGGGTTCTCACTTCTTTTTCTTTCACATTCAATATCCTGTAAAAGTGCAGAGGAAAGAGAACATGACAAATTGAAATAATAAGATACAAGTTGAGGAAAATTGAATCAAAAAATGTAAAATTCTAACACCAGTTCAAATAAAAGCATTAAGAAATTCATAACCAAATCTAGTTTGCAAAAGCTGCCACAATTGAAACTCGCCTTCTCAATATTTTCTCTAATAGCATACTTGCAAGCCTGCTGACAAATCTCTATAATATCGGCTCCACTGAATCCTTGGGTATAACAGGCCAGTGCCATTAGGTCCACATCCTTTGAGACGTGTGATTTTCTCAAGCAAGACTTGAAATTTTGATAACGTGAGGACTCATCAGGTAAGGGAATATAAATCAACTGGTCAAGTCGGCTAGGCCTTAGCAATGCAAGATCGATGATATCGGGTCTGTTTGTAGCACCAATAATGAAAACTATTTTCTTGGCTATCATACCATCCATTTCCGTCAACAACTGGTTAAGGACTATGTCCGCAGCACCACCAGCATCCCTAACACTGCTTCCACGCTGCAAACATGCAAACCACATCTAGTTTGCAAAAGCCACCACAATTGAAACTCACCTTCTCAATATTTTCTCTAATAGCATACTTGCAAGCCCCCTGACAAATCTCTGTAATATCGGCTCCACTGAATCCTTGGGTATAACAGGCCAGAGCTATTAGGTCCACGTCCTTTGAGATGAGTGATTTTCTCAAGCAAGACCCCAACAAGCATATGGATTGCTAGAGTCCAAAGCAGTCTAGAAAATAGAACGAGCAGGGACCCATTGGCAACAAGCAACAAAACAAGTGTGGACACCTGAAGATAAATATCTAGACTAATCACTAATCACTGATCAGGATGTCGTTGGTGATTAGTCTTGATATTTATCTTCATTCATTTTTTTTTAACATTCCATATTTAGTCAAAATTTTGACTAACCGTAGTCGATGGTTCGACTAACCCACGTCAAAACTCTGACCTAGTTTGGTCTAATAATCGACCATTTTGTGTCGAACTATGGTGTCGTGGGTTTGGCATCCTGGTCGAAGAGGCCAAATATCTCGATCAATATTTGTCTATATTGCGATGCAATTTGGTCGAAATATGATTGTCGTGGTTTTCACATCCTGGTCGGATGGGCCAAGCATTTCGACCAACTTTGGTCAATTTTTTTACTAATATACCACCACTTGCCAATGTCATTTTCGACCAAGATTGGCATCAAACATTCTACGATTAAAGATATATGTCAATATTTCGACGACAAAAATAGAGACCAATTAGTTGGTCGAGTATTCGACCCATTTGGGTAGAAACTTCGACCAATAGTCCATCAAAAAAAGGTGCAAATTGTACTAGTGTTTCCTTCCAAATACACCAGCTAAGGTGAGGAGAAATAAGTTTCTATAACTCTCTAGCCAACTCATTAGAAAAAAGACAGCTCCATTGAGTAACAAATTCCTTCCAAGAGTTAGGAAAAAGCCAACACAAATTCCACTTTTTGAAAATAAGATCCCACACCCTACGGGTATAGTTACAATGAAGCATAAGGTGATCACAAGATTCTACATCTTCCATGCAGAGAAAACATCTATTAACCAAAAAGAATCCCCTTTTAGATAGATTATCAAGAGTAAGGGGCTTGTTCTGAAGAAGGATCCAAAATAAAAAATTGATTTTAGGGGTTAGGAACTTATACCAAACAGTCACACACAAAGGTTTGTCTTCCCTTGAAGAAGACAAAGAGCAAGATGAGGCAACCAATAATTCTCCATTAGAGGTAGGGGCCCAAATAATTTTGTCTTGAAAGTTGTCCCTAATGAACCAGGACTTTAGTTCATTCATAAGAGGATAGAATCTACTATCAATAATGCCAATGTCCTTCCATTTATTAACTTGCCAGTACTCAGAAACTTTGAATCCAAAGATAGCTTTGACTTGATTGATTTCTTCCTTCCACTCTTGCTTATTGGATAGAGGCTCTTTTTGGATCCAAGGGTCATCCCAAAAATCTATTTTTACCCCATCACCTAGCTTCCATCTTCTCCCCTCAAGAATGATATATTTTTATGAAATTATATTGTTCTAGATATAAGAACCATTTACCTTGTCTTCATTTTTAATGTAGTCCTCCAAGTTACTGGAATAAAAAAGATACCTATTTCTTATGATTTCATTCCACTGCTTTATGTCCCCATAAATTCTCCAAATTTTCTTTGTCAAGAGGGCTTTGTTAACAAGTTTAATTGGTCTTAGCCCAAGCCCCCCTTTGCTCTTGGGTTTTCAAACCTTCTCCCAAGCTATCAGACTTAATCTTTTTTTATCTTCTACTCTAGACCATAAAAATCTTTTTTGGATATTCTCTATAACAACAACAAATTTATGGGGAATCTTGAAAAGACTCAATACATAAATAGGGAGATTTTGCAAAGTAGATTTGAGAAGTTGAAGTTTACCAGAGTTTCTCAGAAGGGATCCTTTCCAACCAGCTAGCTTATTATTAAACCTGTCCAAAATAAGATTCCAGAAGCCTTCAGGGGGCTTAGAGCAAAGGGGAAGACCCAGATAGGAGGATGGAAGATTCCCAATGCTACAACCAAGGATATTAGAAATATTATTATGTCTTTCAAGAGGAGTATTAATGAAGAACATAAAGCTCTAATTCCAATTTATAAGTTGACCTGAAGCTGAAGTATAGATAGTCAAGGATTTTTTGAGATTTCTTGCTTCTTTTCCTGTTGCCTCCCCCATAATAAGAGTATCATCAACAAATTTCTCGTGAGAGAAAATAGATCTGATCGAAGAAGGCCGGAGACCTAATATTCTTCCCTCCATTAACAAGTTTATTGATAAATCTTCCAAGGAACTCAGCCATAATAGCAAACAAGATCGAAGATCTGGGGTCTCCTTATCTGAGGCCTCTGGAAGGTTTAAAAAAACTAGAAGAGCTGCCATTGACAATAACAGAGGATGAAATAGTAGAGACTAATTGGGAAATGATTTTTAAGACCCTAGAATCAAAGCCAAAGTGACTTAGAACTTTCTAGAGGAATTGCTAGTCCACCCTATCATAGGCTTTGGACAGGTCAAGTTTCATAAGGAAACCTTGTTTCTTTGCTGCTTCAAGGGAATGAATATTCTCATGGGCCACCGCAATAGAATCCAAAATTTGCCTTCCCGGAAAAAAGCCATTCTAGTATGGGGAAATAATGGAAGGCAATAGTGCAAGCAACCTGGAAGTCAAGACTTTAGCAATAATCTTGTAGACAACATTGTAGAGGCTAATCGGTATGAAAGCTTCAACCCTATTATCCCCTGCCTTTTTAGGAATCAGACCAAAAAAGTAGCATTTAATTCCCTTAGAAGAACTCTAGTTCCAAAAAAATCTTTGACCACGTCCTGTACATCTTTACCAGTTATGTCCCAAAACTGTTGGAAGAAGAAGAGGGGGAAACCGTCAAGACCTGGAGATTTTTTCCCTTTGAAAGAGAACACTGTTACTTTGATTTCATTATCATTGGGGATGGCCTTAAGCCTTAAGTTAGTCCTCTGGTCAATTAGATTAGGGATAGCTGAAAGGATTATTTTTTTACTTTGCATATCAAGATTTTCCTCTTTGGATAATAAAGAGGAGAAGAAAAGGAGCATTTTCTTTCTGATATCCTCTTCCTTATTCAAGATTTTTCCATTAGAAACAAGGGAAGAAATCTTGTTAATAGCTTTGTGTTTCATAGAATTCATATGAAATAATCTTGTATTTTTGTCCCCATCTTTTAGCCAAAGGGCTCTTGATCTCTGTCTCCAGAAAGATTCCTCTTTAGAGATGATATTGTGAAAATCAGCCACCAGCAAATTTTCAATTTTTTTAAGCTCCTCAAAGAGACCCTCTCTTTGAATTTTCTCCTAAATGACCTTTAATTCATTCTATTTTCTATTTTTAGCCATAAAAATGTCTCCAAAATTTTCCTTATTCCAGATTCTTACTTTCCTTTTGATAGTGCTTAGCTTTTTAGCAATTATATACATAGCACCACCATCCTAGTTATAATTCCACCATTTTTCTATACACTCTTTCAAGCTTGGGTGAGCCATCCACATTTTTTCAAAATAAAAAAAGGGATATTATTTTTCCCATTTAGAAGGTTGGCATTAAAAACTATGGGAAAATGATCAAAACCAATTCTCAAAGAAGAAGATAAACAACAAGAGAACTTAGAAATCCAGTCAAAAGATAAAAGAGTTCTATCTAATTTAACCTGTATGAGATCAACTCCAGTTCTTCTATTCATCTAGGTGTAGGATATTCCTTCCAGCTCCATGTCCATAAAAGATTGGTCATTGATGTAATCCATAAGATCCAATCTGTTGTCAATTTGAGAGGGGACACCACCCATTTTGTCATCAGACTTAAGGGGAGTGTTGAAATCTCCCATAACCATCCAGCTATCCTCTTGGTAATTTCTTTTGATTTCTTTAATCCTTTTCCAAAATTTCAATCTTCCATTTTTAGTATTGGGAGCGTAGATATTCATCAAGTTCCAGGGAAAATCATCTTTAAGATGTTTAAATTTGACAAGAATTATGTTTTTTTCCACAAGCAAAATTGTGTAGTTAACAAAGATATTATTCCAAAATATAAGAACTCCTCCAAAAGCTCTGTCAGAGTCACTTCCTATACTATTACCATTCTTAAAAGGGTGAATTTTTTCCACTTTAATACTTGACATCTTAGTTTCTTGGATAAGAAAAATATTAGGTTTGTTTTCTCTCACCATATTTCTCAATACATCTTGCTTATGGGGACTATTCAGTCCTCTAATATTCCAAGATAGAATATTCATTTAACTTGGATTAGGGGTAGATCTTTGGGATGGTAGACTGTTTACCATCTGTAATATTCTTTTTTGCTTCTTGTTCCCTGGTTATTTTGTGAGAAGGTCTACCTCTTCTCTCCCCTAACGGTGAGCCAACATTAGCTTTCTGTTGCCTTCTAGTTTGAACTCCTCCCTGGGGGGTACTTTCTAATTTCTTACCTAACTCTGTCATCCTTTGAATCCCCCCACCTTTTTTTGAATGTTTTTGGAGCTTTTTTTTATTAATGACTTCTGACCAGGGAGTCTCATGAAACTCCATAGAAAGATGGTCATCAACCAAGCTCTCCTTTTGACTATCTTCCTCACTTACTTCAGACCAACTCTTGCTGCTACTAGCTATAGAAAGGGAATTTTTAGGCCCATTGGTTGGAAATAAAACTAAGTCATAATTTCTTATTTTAGTTCCTCCATAACCCATAGGGCAAAAGATATTTCCATTTTTATCTTTATCTTCTTTATTAGGACTTGGGAAATCCAGCTAAACATGCTCCTCTGATTTCTCATTAGTTGACTTTATTCCATCTTTATCTTTCTCTTCTTTGTTAGATCTTGGAGAATCCAATTGAACTATCTCTTTAACTTTATCCTCAACTCTCTCTGGCTATGTAGAGGCTTCAAATCCTATCAGGTTCTCAACTTCTATTTTATTTTCCATAGCTTGTTCATTATTAGCTCCACCAACTTTTAGATCATCTATTTTCTGCTCTTCCTCATTAGGAATATTAGGTTTAATATGGGTTTGTACTGCTCCATTATTTTATCTCCATTCAGTTCTTGACTCTTTCTTTTTAGTTTGGTGTACTTTCTCCTTTGGTTTCATCAGGCATTGTTTTGCCCAATGCCCATATTTTTTGTATGTGAAGCAGGCAAAGGGAAGTGATTTGTAATCCACCATTTGAATATGTTTGCCCAATTTTGAGTTAATAGTTATAACCTTCAATAGGTTTGCCTTTTGGTGGATGTTGACACAGATTCTGGCATAGACAAGTCTTGTCATTACAGTTGTCATCAGGTCAATAGATAGAAGCTCCCCGAAAGATCCAGCCAGACCCACAAAAATGTCCTCATGCCAATATTCTAGAGGAAGACCCTATAATTTAACACACACTGGGGCCGCTTCAAACATATCTGCATTCAGGTCAAGTTTAGCTCCCCAGTTTTGAAGATCCAAAGATGATTTACCAAACATCTAAGGGCCCCCACAAAGGACATTAGAGAGGTCTTCTATACTTGAGAAAATGAATGAGAAGAAGCTCTTTGGCAAAGCCGCTATATCTACTTGTCCCTTTAGTTTCCATTTTCTGGTTGAGAAAAGTCTTACAACATCATTATTGGGTCTAGGTCTAGTGAACTTTCCCACCAGCATATTTTTCATTGAAGACACTGTATGGTCTACCAGTGAGTCAGGAAGGGAGATGCTGAAGACTCCCTTTTTTGGGTCATAATTATCATCAAAACAAGGAAATGAATACTTTCCTGTTGGTTTGACCCCAAACAAGGATGACCAACTACCTTTTTTTGAACTTTTAGAAAAAAATTGACCAGCATTCCTAGCAAAGGGAGACTTACCGACATCTGTCCTTGATTTTGAGCCACAATCTTGGGAAAGCTTTCTGTCTAGATCTTTGTCCCCTTTATTTTCCTTGGTGGAGCCCTCCTTTGATTCACCCCCAACCTTCTGATGTATTTATGTGTGTTTGTGATGCTAATAGTGAGAATTTTCATGAGTGGTATTGTCTGTTGCATGAGGTTGAGACTGGGGAAGGCCTTGTTGTAATAATTATATAAGGATCATGGGTTGATGTTTCACTTTGTGGTTGTAGGAATTTCTTAAATGCCAAGGGTGGATGTATGGATTTCTTAACCTAATGACCCCATTGTTGGTTCTTATTGCCAAACCGATGGAGTTTTTTTGGGTTTTTTAGTAGGCTAGTCCCTTAAGGCTACTGCTCTATTCCTCCCTTAGGGTGAGGATAAGGATTCAAGAATGACTAGACAACTTGGTGATGTGGGCTTGTCTAAGCCTAGTTTTCCCTAGGATCTATTATCTTGCATCTCTTCTAAGAGGGGAGATAGTGAGAATCCTTCATTTTCCCTTTCCCTTGTTCCAAATTCATCTTCTTCTCCTAATCGATATCCAAATTATTCTACTTTCTCTTCTCTCCAGCCAAATTCCCTACAATGTGATAAGGACATGGCTCACATGCACAACTGGGTTCCAAACTAGGCACCCTAGCTTCTATGGATGTACTCTCTAAGAGGTGAAAGGTATTTTTCCTTTATCTTTTCAAAAAATAAAACAAATATTTAAGAATAATATTTCCATCATTTTTAGAAGGAATCTTCTTGCTCATTTATAATTACTAAATCAGGTCGGTCTAAATCAGTTCCCTTTTTCACCAAACAAAAACCTTTTTTTGGTTCCTCAATGAAAGAGGCAGGGAGAGAAGCAACTAAAACAAAGAAAATAATAACAGAGATGAAGGATGGAGGATGACTAAGAAAATGAAAGCTTGAAGAAGAGACATGTGGCAAGAGTTGAGAAAGTTGGTTGTTTCTCTTATTCTCTGTTAATTATTCTTTCTTCTCTTTTGTTATGTTTTCCAAATCTTTTGAATTTTGTGGAAGTAGATAGAATGTTGTAAAATTATAAAGTGTCAAGAGTCAAGGTTCATAATAAGTAGTTAGGAATTTACAAAGTGTAATATCTCCTATGCCTTGATATAGAATTTCATGGTTGAGTTTTTTCATATAGACGTCTCTAATTTGAAGTGTAAAATTTATTTAAGTTGAAATAATCAAGGATTATTCATACTTTGTAGACACATTTTTTGTTATGTATTCCATTTATTATTGCCTTCTATTCTAGGAGCAGTGTAAGTGTTTTAATAAATGAAATGAGAATTTTATGTCTTCAAATGGATTATTAAGAATGGTTATGTGATGTGCATATAATATTGGTGATCTTATTTTCACTAGGTGTTAACATTCTTTTAAGATCTTCAAGACATGTTTGAGATGTTATAGTGAGGAATTCTCTCTATTTGACTTTTTTTCCCTCCTTTTGGCACTAGTCAATCTTAGAGATATTGTTTCAATTTGGTTTCATAAAGTCAAAAGTGAAATCCCTTTAATTTTATGTCGAGTAATGGTAGGAGTAATATAGTTTTATTACTAGTGGTGTTTGATGCTAAATGGATTAATTTTTCAAGTGATGAAATAAAAGTCCTATTCATATGAATTTGAGAATTATCCACATTTACAACTCTATATTTAGCTACTAAGATAGACTTATCATGTGTGAAAACTTAAAAGTAGGAATACCCTCCTGAATCCTATGGAGCTCAAAATGAAGAAGGCTCTTGAAGCCTTGTCAAGTTACATTTTCTTATCTTCAATTTGTGGATAGTGATAAAAATGAGGTCTAAGTTTCTTAGGATTGAAGGTTGTAATTAAAATTTCTAATAGTGTTTATTACAATCCCACAAGAGTCAGTTCATAATAACAATAAGTGTTGTGAGGATTTGATGAAATTCTCATCGCACTCTCGCAACGATTTGGATCATGCACTAGTAGTGGTCATGAACTTGCGAGTTAGCCTTTAGTGGTTATAGAGGATACCTCTTGCAATACTACAAGTTGAACAATGGGTCAAGGCTATTGGATTAAAAAATGAGTCAAGAGGGAATGTCTATGTATGTGTGTGGACCCATAAAATGGGTACAAAATTGGGCTTATTGGTAAGATTTTATGGATTTATTGTTAGGGAAAAGAAATGCTTTTTCAGCCAATGAACATTAGTGGAAAGATAAGTGTCATATGTGAAGGAATCCTAGCACTCCATCGGGGTGGGCTTCATTTTATTACTTCTGCAGTAATAGATTTGAATACCCTCCCATGTCAAACCCTTGGGACTTGAATTTGGACAAGTTGATAGTACCTGAAATTTTTGTTAATATAGAATTCTTAAGAGAATTGGCTCGTAAATACTGCCTACCGACTAAGATTATTAGAAGACAAAACTAGAGAGACCTAGTGACAATTGATAGAAGAATTTTGACTGAAGCCTTTAGTGTCATGCATGATTTCAGGTATTGGGCATCGACTTCCCTGAATTGCCAGGATGAGTGTGCCCTATCACATCTCAATGGTAAGAAGGGGAGAGATAACAGTAGACTCAAATCCCAACCTAAACCATTTATTGCCCTAAAATAGTGGGCAAGATTCTTTTGACTACCCTTTGAATTCATCAAGTGATGTAAGTTTACGAGCCCTTTCCTTGAGTATGCTTTTTAGTGTCTTGAGTTATTTAGTTTGATTCCTATTGGTGTGATGTGAGTTTGATATGATTATGGTGATTCAATGGCTGAGTAGAGTACGAGATTTATTATGTGAATTAAATAATTAACCCTTATTGAGCTATAAAAATATTGAACATGGGAGTATATTTATTTAATAAAAATTAATTAAATACCTTTGTCAAATAAAAGATTTAATAAAAGGCCTAAATATAGAAAAGGGAATTTAATTGGTTATAAAATTAAAAAAGGATTAAAATAAAGGTTATAATTATTAAAGTGATATTTGATTATCAATTTAGTAACTATCAATTATACTAAGATATTAATTCTAAATTTAAAAGATAAAAGAGTTTAATTAAATATTAAGGTTGAATTTAATTTAATTAAACAAATATAATCATGCATATTAATAAATTGATTATTGCATGGTCATTTATGTTAAAGTTATTAATTATTATTAAAATACAATCATACATGTTATATGCACATTAGCTAAAATAATTGATTGGTCAATTCTAAACTTAGAGGTCAAGTTAAGAGGCTAAATACAAAGATTAATTATAAAATAATAATTATTCTCAATTGCATGTTGAGTTAACTAAGGTAGGATTTTTGTTAAGAAACCTAAATGGGTTTGTTTATTAAAAGTCTTTTGGGAATCATTTTTTTTTTGTTGGGGGGGGGGAGGATAATTTTATAGGTTTTGGAAGGTTGAAATTTTGGGATGAATTTGGAAGTGAAAGATTTTGTTAAAGCTGGATTGGAGGGTTTTTGGTTGAGGAATTTTGCTTTGGTCTTCGCATTCGAATTTTAGGTAGGAATTTGGAAACCCTTATTTTTGTGAATTTTCTTATTCTCTCAAAAAAATTGTCTACATCGTGTCAGCCATATCTTAATGGATGTTTTATGTGATTTTGATTGTATTGGGTGTATTGGGTTTTCAATTTGTGTATTTAATTAAGGATTGTAAAACTGGTTGAATTGGATAGAAACCCTAGAATTGTAGATTTGGTTAAATTGATTAGAAAACCCTCATGCCTGATTTTAGAACATAATTTGTTGATTTATTAAATTGTTAATTTACATATTTATCAATTACAAAAAAAAAGATTAAACTGGCCTTAGGATCTTCATCTGGAACATATTTGGTTTCAAGAAAAGTAGGGTGTCAATTTGGGACATATAGAAATTAATAAAAAATAAATTAATTAAGAATTGTGATTTTTTATGGTAGTTAATATATATATATATATATACATATATATATATATATATACATATATATATATATATATATACATATATATATATATATATATATATATATACATATATATATACATATATACATATATATATATATATATACATATATATATACATATATACATATATATATATATATACATATATATATACATATATACATATATATATATATACATATATATATATATATATATATATATATATATACATATATATATATACATATATATATACATATATACATATATATATATATATATACATATATATATATATATATATATATATATATATATATATATATATATATATATATATATATATCTTTATTGGGGTGAGCATGCCTCTGTTATCTAATAACAAATTCTATGATACCCTAAACCTTACATCATCATAATTATCGTAAATCGTATTATAGATGACATCCATTTCTATATGAATATCATAGATACCATAAACTAGTTGACCTATGTATGCTCTCTTTGGAATTCTCTATTTCCCAATCTCTCTCACAACAATCACACATGGAATACAAAGTAATTATAAATAAAATTGATGCATGAAATCCCTATTGAAAGTGTATCATGTTTCCCCCACATATATGATCACACACTCTAACTCTTATCATGGCTCTAGATCCAACCTCTTGAACATACCTCATCATACCAAGAACACTATCAACCCACAAATACTAAGTTGACATCAATGACAACATCATAACTGATCATCCTATCATCATACCTACATCAAACACATAACATAACATACTCATCTGATCTTAGCATCAGTTATGCCAATAATCTCCCCCTTTGGCATTGATAAAAACACCAACAATACTAAGCAAATAAATACTCTTTGTTCCTTATCTCTTTATCCTCGGTCTGATTCTTTTCTCTTTACTAGATCTTCTCTAACTCTTCTCCCTTTACTAATACTTCTCTCTTATTGATTCTTTACTATTTCTTCTCCCCCTTTGACAATAATGCCAAAGGCGTAACATACCCAAGTCTTCTTTTGTAAATCCCTTCACAGGGTGAGTTGCTTCACTTCCTTAATTTTCTTCCTAACGCTCATGGGTTTACTTTATTAAGTACAAGTCTGATGTCTTCGATTCATTTTGAATCTTTAAGACATTTGTTGAGAAGCAGTCTGGACTTTCTATCAGGAGGATACATAGATAATGGGGGAGTATGTGAATCAAGCTTTCAGATATTTTTGCATTGAGCATGGTTTACAGCATCGGTTGTCAGTTCCATATAGCCCTCAGCAAAATGGTGTTGCTGAGAAAAAGAATAGAACCTTATGGGAGATAACCAATTGTATGCTTCAATCTCGAGATATGAAGCCTTATTTTTGGGCTAAGGCAGTTAATTGTGCCAACTATATTTAGAATCGGTTGCCTCATAAGGCATTACAACATATGACTCTTGAGAAGGCTTGGTCCCATGTCAAGCCTGGTATTTATTCATTCCAAGTTTTTGGTAATGATGCTTGGGCATTTATTCTAGATGCTCAGAGGAAAGCCATGGAGAAAAAGATTCAACCACTCATATTTGTTGGCTACTGTGAGGATGTTAATGCATACAATTTGTTTGATCCTGATTTGAGAGAGGTCTTGTTCGGCGGGATATCATCTGGATATCGTCAAGATCACACATCCTGAATAACAACACCAAAATCCAAACCAATTTGACACAATAGTCAAATCATCACTCCTGGGGCTTCAACTTGTTCTTTTTGTTGACCTGACAACCTTCAAATATTCATAAGTCACAACATACATAAGATAAACTTGTGCGGTTATATATATATATATATATATATATATATATATATATATATATATATATATATATATATATATATATCATCTTGAGACATCAATTAGTCTTTCTTTATCATCGCACACTCCAACTCTTATCATGCTTCTAGATCCAACCTCTTGAACATACCTCATCATAACAAGAACACTATCAACCCACTAATACTAAGTTGACATCAATGAAAACATCATAATTGATCATCATATCATCATACCTACATCAAACACATAACATAACATACTCATCTGATCTCAATATTAGTTATGCCAACAATCTCTGGGCCTTTTGCATTGATGGAAACACCAACAATACCAAGTAAATAAATACTCTCTACTCCTAATCTCTTTATCCTATGTCTGATTCTTTTGTCCTCACTAGATCTTCTCTGACTCTTCTCTCTTTACTAATACTTCTCTCTTATTGATTATTTAATAGTTCTTCTCCCCCTTTGAAAATAATGCCAAAGGCACAACATACCTAAGTCTTCATTTTCTTTAATTGTCCTCATCACCCTATAACTGCTTCCCCTTAGGTGATCAATTTGTGCTAATTAAAATATACAAGAAATACCACTCAAAACTTTCACTGGATCTTAATCTTTTCCCCCTTTCTTCAATGCTTGAAGAGAATCCTTCCAGTGCTTCAATAAGTTTTCCATTAAAACAATATGTCCTTTCTTAAAAAATGCTTACTCCTCTAGTGCATAAAATGCACACATATTAGGTAGAGCTAAGTCTACCTCGACATTGTTCAATCCTTTGTTCTTTCTCTTTATTTCTACTTCGACCAATATACCAAAAATTTTAGCTGATTGAGCAACAAAACTTTCTACTAGCTTCTTGAGTTCTTCATGCGTCTCATCTTTCTTCTTCTCAAGAATCTCAACAAACTTGAAAAATTAAAAATAGTAGCAAGAATTTTACCACCTCCCTCTAAGGCTCAATGAATTGGTTCACACTTACTGATAAACTATGTAAGAACCCCAAGGGCTCTAACTCTGCCAAACTACTAATTTGCTATGCAAATTTTATATATAACTGATTTTAGAAATAAATAAGAATTTCCTTGAATTTTTTTAAAATGTTGCCAGGCAAGATAATAACTTTGCATTAAAGTAATTCTGAAACAATTGTCCAATGCATTGAACTATGATAAATTATTGTTGATTTATATGTATATAAAATGCATGGAGAAATATTTATTAAATTTTGAAAACTAAAATGCAACTGAGAAAAAACCTAGAAACAAATCGCAACACAGATATTGAGCCCAACACTTTTCAAAATCTCTAAAGAATGTCTGAATTTTTCTAGCAGCCAACTCCAATATAAAATTGAATTCCAAGATAAGATTGTTCTGCTCTAGACCCAGTCGTCTAGAATCTAGTTACTCACATGGGTTTGTAGCTGAGTGCGGCTGCCTCAAACTCTCTTCACAACAATTACAAAAGCTGCAATTTAATCACTAATAACCGCCTAGGGTATAATGCTTCTACCTGGTGCAAGAGCACCCTCAAATCCATCCATGGAAAGAACATCAATTGACCCAAATACAAGGGGTTAGGGTACTGGTTGGATCTTAAATCCAATGTCAATAATAAGTCCTATTTTGTAAGGCAAGGTGACAATAGGTGTTGTTATAAACCTAGTTGTCTACCTCATCCAGTGTTGGACAATTTTGTTATGAAGGGATAGAATAGTCTAAATGGCCTAGAGAAGGTTGGAATGGTCTATTTAACTTCTCTAAGGTCCTCAGTGGAGTCTAGGATTAGAGATTAGTGAGTTTGATTGACAATTGACAACTTTTGCAAAAGTTGTCAATGTTGCATAGTGCAACTTTTGAAAAAGATGTAAATTGTGAATTCCAATGTTCACAACCACCTCAGTTGGTTGGAACTGATTGAGATTGTATAAAAAGGTTGAAAAACCTTAATCCAATGTTGGATGGAGGATTGGAGAAGTTTTTATATATAAAATCAATAAATTTCAACTGATTTCCTGAGAATTTGACTGTGTCTCTATGTTGTATGGACCTGTACGGAATCAAATGTGCCATTAGAGGATCCTGAAGGTTGTTCTTTGATCTTATGTGAAGTTCTCAAGTGGTTTGAAGGTTTGAAGAGGAGTAGATCAAAATTTATTGAATTTTATATAGCCACTGGTCACAAGAAGACCCTACCTAGGGTTTGGATACTAATTTCCCCTTTCCAGGAGACTCCACCATGAGAAAATTCTAATTCTTGGTGGAAAGAAAGGAGGGAGGATTTATTTTATGATTTTGGAGGTCTCAGGTCAAGAGGAGATTGATGGAGGAAGGAAACACTAAACCCTATGGACAGGCATCTAGATGTGACTGTCCAGAATTATGGGTTTGAATGCACAACTCGGATTAGGGGTGGAATGAAGACCTGAATCCTTGGATTTGGTCATTTTATATGATCCCATAGATGTTCCAATGGGTTTGATTAGAAGGTGAACTGAATTTGAGGCACTTCCTTTGTTAAAGTGACCTATTAGCCCTATTAGGCCTAAGAGAGAATTGAGGACAGTAGGAGTTTGGTGATTGATCAAAAGCCCTAACTTGGAGGGTGTTGTTGGTAGATGAATTGAAGTATTTGAGGGTGGTTAAGCCTAGCCTTTGTGGAGTTCCAAGTAGGTTTCCTTCAATAATTCAGGATTTCTCCTTGTAGCCCTATATAGGCCTTGGTGACCAAATTGTGTCTCGGTATTGAATTGGCATGGGATTGGTGTTTCATTACATCCAATATGGATGTTTGGAATTTTTAGAACCCTGTTCCATCCCTAGATTAACCAGTTCTAAGTTGTGTGAGTTTAGTGCCTTATAGGTGTTGAAGATTGGATAGAAAAACCAATCTTGAGTTGTGGGTTTTGGGAACTCTTTGTCAGAGCCCTAGATTGTATGGGAGTAGGGGTATTGTGGACCTCTAAGTGAATATTTGGATATAGTTTGGGGCTCTTCTCCAAGTGGTATCAGAGAAACTAGTAGATCTTCAGAGGAAGATAGGTTGCAGCCATGTTAGAAGGTGGGGAAGACAATGAACTTCCTAATAGAATGACTAATGCAGAACTACTGAGGGTAGTGAAAGAGCATGATGCAAAAAGGAAGTGAATGAGGTGAGAAATGGAGAGGCTTAAGGAAAAACTCAAACAAGGGCATAGTGGGATCTCTGGAATGGAAGAAGAGGGGAGTGATGAAGAAGCCCCTTTGCAGGAGGAAGAAGAAGAGGTTCATGTGGACTAGAGGCTATTGTTGAAGACCTTGAAATCCATGGAGAGAAGGACCATAGACACTAATCTTGACCTTATTGTCTACAATGGGAAGATGGATCCAGAAGAAGTGATGGATTGGATTGATGCACTCACTAGTTTCTTTGAATGTGAGGAGATACCAAAGCATTAAAAGGTAAAGATAGCTAAATCCAAGTTGAATGGATCTGCCCTGACTTGGTGGAATTTCACTCAAGAAGAAAGAGTGAAGATGGATAAAAATCCAGTGGTTACATGGAAGAAAATGGTGGCCTTGGTGAAGGAAGCCTATGCACCTGAAGACTATGAAGTTCAACTTCATAAGAAGAGACAAAGTTTAAGGCAGAAGGAGATGGACATCTCAAGTTATATTGAAGAATTCCATAGACTTACTATGAAGTCTAAATTGGTGGAACCAGAAAGTGTCAAACTTACTAGATACATGAAAGGATTGAGGATGAACATCCAAGATGAATTAAGTTTGTGTTCCCCTACCATTGTCCAAAAATGCTTTCAATTGGCATTGAAGGTGGAGGAAAATTTCAAGAGGAATAAAGACCAATGTGGGAAAGGAAGAGGCCAGAGAGATTTTGGCAATAGAGGAAGAGGATCAGACAATGGAAGAGGACAAACTCCTAAAAGTTTTGAGGAGGCCAGTCAAGAGAACTCCTTTGGAGAGGGTAGTTATAGAGGCTCCTATAGAGGGTGAAGAGGAGATTCAAGGGGAAGGACTAGAGGAAGAATTTCAGGACCCCTAAGGTGTTACAGATGTAACCAACCAGGGTACCTAGCCTCAAAGTGTCTTGAGAAGACACAGAACCAGGCAGAGAGAAGGGAAAACATGGTCAAAGAAGAAGAAAACCAAGGAGACAATACACTTGGGTCTTATGCACCACCTGAAGAAGGAGAGGCCCTCATAATGAGGAGAACCTTATTGAAGGCTCCTTTTAATCAAGAACCCCTACAAAGGAAGAGCCTATTCGGAACCACATGTGGGAGAGGAGGTAAGGTGTGCACACTGGTGATAGATAGTGGATCCATAGACAAATTGATGTCTGAGGAGGCAGTGAAGAAGTTGAAGTTGAGAAGGGTACCACATCCAAAACCTTACAAGGTGTCATGGCTCACCAAGACCCAACACACTGTCATAGAAGAGAAAGCATGGGTGGAGTTCCAACTTTAAAAGTACAAAGACAAGGTGCTATGTGACATTGTTCCTATGGATGCTTGGCATTTTCTCCTTGGAAGGCCCTAGTAATATGATTTGGAGGCTCATCATGATGGGAGGTTGAACACCTACACCATCAACCACAAAGGAGAAAAGGTAACACTCTTTCCCCTGTCTAAAAATGCAAAGGAACATAATGCTTCCAAATTTTTGTTTATTCATGAAAAGGAGTTTTTGAAAACTCTAAGGGAATAAAAGACCCCTTGCTATGCCTTAGTACTTTTTCCAAAGGATGACAGACCTAAGATAGCTGAGAAGGAGATAAATCCCTTGAGAAGAGTAGGCCCTAAAGAAGTTGCAGACCTACTAGACCAATATAAAGACATTGTCACCAAAGAATTGCCAAATGAATTGCCACCAATCAGAGACATAAGCCATAATATAGACTTGATCCCAGGAGCGACCTTGCCCAACAAAGTAGCATATAAACTAACTCCAGAGAAGAATAAGGAGATGGAAAGATAGATACAAGAAATCTTGGATAAGGGTTTGATCACTAAAATCCTCAACCCTTGTGCAATACCTGCTCTTTTGGCTCCCAAGAAGGAAGGCACATGGAGATTGTGCACTGATTCTAGAGCCATAAATAGAATCACAATCAGGTACAAATTTCCTATGCCTAGAATAGAGGACCTATTGGATCATCTAGGGGGTGCAAGGTACTATTCTAAGGTGGATTTGAAGAGTGGCTACCACCAAATCAGAATCAAGGCTAGTGATGAGTGCAAGACAACCTTTAAAACAAATGAAGGCTTGTATGAGTGGAGGATGATGCCCTTTGGCCTATCAAATGCCCCTAGAACATTCATGAGGCTCATGAATGAGGTGCTAAAACCATTCCTTGGAAAATTTATCATAGTATACCTTGATGACATCCTTATCTTCAATAAGGATAAGGAGGAACATTTGGAACATCTTGACTTGGTCTTGAAGAGGCTGCATGAGGAGAAGCTCTTTATAAACTTGGAGAAGTGTGTTTTTATGCAAGAGGAGCTTGCATACTTGGGATTTTTTATTGGAGGTGGGAACATCAAAATGGACCCTGAGAAGGTAGAAGCCATCTTAAGTTTTCCTTCTCCTAGAACCATGAATGAGGTAAGAAGCTTTCATGGACTTCCTTCTTTTTACATAAAATTCATTAGGAATTTTAATCAGTTGTGTGCACCTATCCTTGAAACCATCAAGGGTGGACAAAAGTGTAAATTTGTGTGGAACAAGGATGTAGAGGAAGCCTTTCAAATGCTAAAGCAAAAGGTAATGGAGAAACCTATCCTAGTGTTCCATGATTTTCAAAAAGTATTCACTATTGAGTGTAATACATCAAACCTAGCTATATGGGCTATCTTGAGCCAAGATGGTAGACCTGTAGCCTTTTTCAGTGAGAAACTGAATGAAGCAAAGAGGAAATACTCCTCTCATGACTTGGAACTACATGCCTTGGTCCAATCATTGAAGAAATGGAGGCACTACCTCCTGCCAAAGGAATTTGTTGTCTTCACAGACAATCAAGCCTTGAGTTTCTTGAATAGCCAAGAGAAACTAAGCCACAAACACATGAAGTGAGTGGAATCAATACAAGCCTACACCTTCTCAATTAAACACAAGAAGGGAGTTTCCAATAAGGTGGCAGATGCCTTGAGCTAAAGATCTTTAGTTGTGCAACAAATCCAACTTCAAAGTGTAGGGATTGATTCATTAAAGGACATGTACAAAGATGATGATGATTTCAGTGATATTTATAAGGTATGTTCTAATTTTTCTGAAGCCTATCATGTTGAGTATGTAGATTAGTTGATCCAAAATGGCCTATTGTTCAAAGGACATCAATTGTGCATCTCGAAGTGTTCAATGAGGGAGAACATTATCAAATAGAAGCATGTAGGAATCATGGGGGGACATTTTAGGTTGGACAAGACCTTGGAATAGGTGAGAAGGTTTTGTTATTGGCCTAAGCTTCAAACTAAAGTGAGGAAGATTGTGGAGACATGTACAATATGTCAGAGGGCCAAGGGTGCATCTACTAATGCAGGGTTATACCAACCCCTACCTATTCCTACAAGGCCTTGGGAGAGTTGCAACATGGACTTTGTGATGGGATTACCTAGGACACAAAAAGGATATGATTGCATTTATGTTGTAGTGGACATGTTTAGTAAAATGGCCCACTTTATCCCTTCTAAAAGCACCAATGATGCATAATCTATTGCTAATTTGTTCTTCAAAGAAATTGTGAGGATTCATGGCTTACCTCAAACCATAATGTCAAATAGGGATGTGAAGTTTATTGGTCACTTTTGGAGGACCTTGTGGAAGAGGTTAGGGACCAATTTGAGTTTTAGCTTTTCCTATCATCCACAAATGGATGGGTAGATAGAGGTTGTCAACAAGTCACTTGACAATCTATTTAGGTGTCTGACAAAGCAATATGGAGATAAGTGGGATTCGGTCCTACCACAGGCAGATTTTTCCTTCAATGACTCAGTCAATAGGAGTACAGGGAAAAGCCCCTTTCAGATTGTGTATGGGAAAATTCCAAGAGGCATCTTGGAACTCAAAGAACTCCGACCAAACACTCCAGTTAGTGCTCATGGAGAAGAGTTTGCAGAGATCATGAAGGAGATACATGACTCAGTTAGGTTGGCACTTGAGAAAAGTGTAGAGAAGTATAAGCAAGACAATGACAAGCATAGGAGGGATGTCCAGTTGCAGATTGGAGACTTGGTGTGGGCATACTTGAAGAAGGAAAGATTGCCTAAGGGAAAGCACACTAAACTACTCATGAAGAAAGTAGGACCTTGTTTAGTGCTGAAAAAGTAGGGGTTGAATGCATATGAGATTGAGTTGCCCTCACATCTTGGTATCTCTCCTATATTTAATATTTGTGATCTAACCCCCTACAAAGGTGATGTAAATGTAGGATCGGATGTTCAGGTGGAAGAACTTGAAGAAGATGTTGCAGGAATAACCCCTCATGAACCAAAGAAGCTTGAACGGATCTTGGATACAAAGATCATCAAGAGAACAAGGAAGAATGTTTACAAGAAATATTTTGTAAAGTGGCAAGGAAGTCCTGAAGAAGAATCAGTATGGATGGATGAGAAGGAGATTCAGAAGCATGGCTCAACTTTTCAAGACCTCATCTCAAGAGGACTTGAGATCAGTGCACCCTGAGAGTATGGTGCAGGAGCACCCTCAAATCTATCCATGGAAAGAACATCAGTGGACCCAAATACAAGGGGTTAGGGTATTGGTTGGATCTTAAATCCAATGTCAATAATAAGTCCTATTTTGTAAGGCAAGGTGACAATAGGTGTTGTTATAAACCTAGTTGTCTACCTCAGCCAATGTTGGAAAATTTTGTTATGAAGGGCTAGAATAGTCTAAATGGCCTAGAGAAGGTTGGAATGGTCTATTTAACTTCTCTAAGGTCCTAGGTGGAGTCTAGGATTAGAGATTAGTGAGTTTGATTGACAATTGACAACTTTTGCAAAAGTTGTCAATGTTGCATAGTGCAACTTTTGAAAAAGATGTAAATTTTGAATCCCAACATTCACAAACACCTCAGTTGGTTGGAACCAATTGGAGATTGTATAAAAAGGTTTAAAAACATTAATCCAATGTTGGATGGAGGATTGGAGAAGTTTTCATACATAAAATCAATAAATTTCAACTGATTTCCTAAGAATTTGACTATGTCTCTATGTTGTACAGACTTGTACGAAATCAAATGTGCCATTAGAGGATCCTGAAGGTTGGTCTTCGATCTTATGTGAAGTTTGCAAGTGGTTTGAAGGTTTGAAGAGGAGTAGATCAAAAGTTATCGAATTTTATATAGCCACTAGTCACAGGAAGGCCCTACTTAGGGTTTCAATACTAATTTCCCCTTTCTAGGAGACTCCACCATGAGAAAATTCTAATTCTTAGTGGAAAGAAAAGAGGGAGGATGTATTTTATCATTTTGGAGGTCTCAAGTCAGGAGGAGATTGATGGAGGAAGGAAATACTAAACCCTCTGGACAGACATCTAGATGTGACTATCCAGAATTGTGGGTTTGAATGGACAGCTCGGACCATGGGTGGAATGAAGACCTGAATCCTTGGATTTGGTCATTTTATATGATCCCACAAATGTTCCAATGGGTTTGATTGGAAGGTGAACTGAACTTGAGGCACTTCCTTTGTTAAAGTGACCTATTAGCCCTATTAGGCCTAGGAGAGAATTGAGGACAGTAGGAGTTAGGGGATTGATCAAAAGCCCTAACTTGGAGGGTGTTGTTGGTAGATGAATTGAAGTATATGAGAGTGGTTAAGCCTAGCCTTGGTGGAGTTTCAAGTAGGTTGCCTTCAATAATTCAGGATTTCTCCTTGTAGCCCTATATAGGCTTTGGTGACCAAATTGTGTCTCAGTATTGAATTGGTGTTTCATTACATCCAATATGGATGTTTGGCATTGTTAGAACCCTGTTTCAGTTATAAGTTGTGAGTTTAGTGCCTTATAGGTGTTGAAGATTGGATAGAAGACCCAATCTTGAGTTGTGGGTTTTGGGAACTCTTTGTCAGAACCCTAGGTTGTATGGGACTAGGGGTATTGTAGACCTCTAAGTGAATATTTGGATATAGTTTGGGGCTCTGCTCCACTACCACCCTCAGAACAAACCTTCAAATTGACTCAAACCTTGTATTGATTCTTCCCTATAAGCTCAAATTGAACTTCTAAATGAAGCCCACACTGTAGCAAATCTCAGTTTTTACTTCAACACCTCAAATGCTTGTAAAAACTTTGAAGAATTCACAATTCTCCAAGTTTGAAATATTGAAACCCTTGTTCCAAATTTCTCTTCACACAAATCAATAATATCAAATGCACAATAGAATCCATGAAATGAAATCTGAATCCCCTTTTATAATATTCAATTTCCATTTGTCTTCATCTCCTTTAATTTACTTTAATTTCATTTCTCATAAAGTAACTTTATGTTATAATTTAAAGTTGACATATAATAAAGTGAATTTATTATTTTAACTCCCCAATTGCTCCATAAATGACTTTTTCATTAATATAATGATATTTTGACACATAGGGTCCCTTTTTTATGTGCCCAAGATTTAAAATTTCTCAACTCGGTTCCAACGAGCTATAACACCAAGGTGCCCAATATGCAATCCCAATAAAAATAGCAACCTTAGCCAATTTAATCAAATAATAATCATAATTCACCCATCTTGCAAAAATGACTGAAGAAACATCGAAATCGAAATCTGATAGCACAGGTGTGATCCTGATGAAGAAAGACGATGAATGAACCCAATGGGGTGACTTACTAAAAATAGGCGCTCCCTCCAAGATTCTTGGAGACCAAACCAGAAGCCAAAAATAAAAACTGAGAGCATCATTCAACTCTTCTAACTCATCTGAGCTCATTAGAACCATCCCTTAACTTACTATAAATAGTAAGTCCCACCAAATGGAGCCATAACCCTCAATAGGGTCCTCTAATCACTAGTATTAGCCTACAAGGACCCAGTAATAGGCTAAATCCATCCACTATCATGGTCATGCTAGAAAGGGGACATTATAGTCCTCCCTTCCCAAGTTACTTGTCCTCAAGCAATCATAGGAATCAAAGAACACAATGATCCACCCAGATCCCAAGGATAAATATTATAATGTCCCTAGCGTCACCTGCAAACTCCTGTGATGATAACACAATCCACAAAGCTATCATGAACATACTGTCACCATACCAACAATGGTGACTTTCCCAATCCGTAGTGCTAATCCTATCTCCACCTAAATCCTAGTATGGAGACAAAACTCACATCCATCTATAACAAGGAAAAATGGATATATGGTATCATCTGCTAGATCGAAACTCCCTGTACACTCTACCAATCTACCATGAGTATGAAGTCTATCTGTGCAACAAGATCTAGTACTCCCAAAAGCATTTGTACCATAACCTAGATATCCATCTTCTTCAAAACTGTCATGGATATGCTGACTCTACAAGTAGCCTCCTGCTAACTTGCAACAACTAACTCTATCAACTGAAGAGGGTGTAAGACCATTCCATAAAGGATCGTATGAACCTAGAGCCAATCCACACCTACACAAAACCAAGTCCTTTACCTATGGGTCAAAAGGGAAATGATGAGCACTCCTTACTGTGTAGTTGCGATAAAATGCTCCAATCTTTGTTAGAGGCTCATCATCATCAAACCGAGAACCAAGAGATGGCTCCAAAATCTGTCTCTAAATAACTGGTTGGGCAGGATCCTGGGTAACCCTCTCAGCAAACCCAACCAGAAAATCCTGATGGGGAAGCATTGTAGTTGAAGTCTCTACAATCTTTCCCACCAAAACTTGAATAGCACGAGAACCCCGGATGAGAGTACCCTTAGAAGCTCTGAATGGTCTCCCTCTTGCAATTTTAGATTCTCAAGAAAATACTCCATAAATGATTCTATGCAATAGAAATTATATGAAGAAGCATCAACCTTCTCCCCTGCAACCCACAGTTGATCTCTCTAAAACTGTGGCACTACCAACTGTCTATCATTATCAGTTGTATGAGATGATGTAATAGATTTGCTTATGACAGAAGGAAACAAATCCCCACGAAATCTCGTCTCCAAATCCGATGATACCTTGCCCAAGTCATATGAAGAAGAGGGAGTAGTGTCAGGAACTGGCACACAACTCTCTAATGAATCCACTACTACTATATTAGGACTCTCAATAACTTGTTATGTATCATCTGTCATTGTGTTAACTACTGGAGGACCTAGTACAACAAGAAACTCACTAGAGCCCTCAATTGAAGTGCTCATCTCATCTATAACTACTGCACTCGTATCAAGAATGGATGTAACTACATCCTCGTCACATCCATCATCCCTATCCGTGGAAGTCAACTCACCACCAACCACCACTATATGCAACTGAACTTGATCTGGGGCTGGCATAGACTGTACATGCTCCAACTCCATGACCACCTCTCTCAATTGCAGTTACAACTGCTGGAGAGCCAATTGGGTGCTCTCAAACCCCTAAGAAGTTACCTCAAGCTCATGGGTGAGCTCAACCACCTCCTCTTTTCCTAAAAATGCCTCGTAACAAGTGCTACCCCACTCAAGAAGGTAATCCCTGTTAGCTACCAACTGTAAATAATTATGCTTCAAGATCCTAACAGCCTCTCAAAGTGAATGAATCTCTACTAGGGAAAGGAAACTACCATCGTGGACATCTGACATAGGAGCACCCCAACCATATACAACCAACATCTGGCGGATAGCATCATAATGCTCAAGAGATGAAGATATATCACTAGTGTTCACCTTCAGTTGTCTGGTCACATGATGTCTCTACATACCCTAGCTCCTACATAAGCTCTCTGACTCACTAACTACATTGTGATAGGAAAATGTATCCCTATTGCTCACCACATGCTCAATATAACCATGTGCGCTAACAACCTCACACATATCAATAATCGAGGTACTGCTACTAGGTATCTCGACAAATAACTCGTCTGAAGGAGTGGAAGCTATTTCTATATCAACCTCCTCACATTTCTTTGCTTCCCCCTCAACTTTGAGTCCCTGTAAACCATGATCTTGGGACCTATCATCAACCAATGACAACTCTAAGTCATCTCCTAAAGTCTGATATGACAAACCAGACTCATCACAAGATGCATCGTCCTCATAAATATCATCAATAGTGTCCACATAACCAATGCCAATCTCATCAACTTGTAAAACCTCTGATATCTCATGCCACTACTAACATGACTCGCTGTTGTCATAGAAATCAGAATTAGAAGAACTTGCATTTTGCCTGCAATCCTGAAAACTAACATTCTCATCATGCAAGTCAAAACCCATAGTGATACCCACAACATCCTCTACACTTGCCCTGTCATCAATGCCATCAATAGGCTCAAACATACGACTATTGTCATAAAAATCAAAGCTTGTATCATTAGTAATTTTATTGCTACCAATTGATGTAAGGTTTCCATTAGTGGTGGCTATCATGTCATCGGCATTCCCATGATCTGAACCTCCCGTCTCATGGAAATGATGAGACTCAATGCAACTGTCCTCAATAAAAACTCAATGCAACTATCCTCAAGAAAATCTGTCATAACCACATGCTCCTGAGAAGAGCCTCTAGCATCATGTGTATAAGGACTAGTAACTGCCTTACTGAGAAAAGGTTCCACTACCTGATGGTTGTTGGCTATTGAAGCTACACCTGTACAATCCTCTCGTTTCTCTTCCTGCTTTCTCTGTGAGGAAGACTTTTTGAAGAAGGAAACCATAAACCTAGTTGTTGGATCTGAAAGGTGTCCTTTTAGCCTTTCCTGTGTTTGCCTCAATTTCTCCATTTCATTTTCCAGGGCACCTGTTTGTTTGCTAAAACATGACACACTGCTCAACTGGTTTCCATATTTACTAGATTTCTTGTATTTGTCCATGATTAAAAAAAATCTTGCGAGAGTGCTAATCACTCAAAAATCAAGCATGGGAACTCAAAATTTCCAACCCCGCGGGATGGCAAGAAACCGCTCTGATACCACTGTAAGAACCCCAAGGGCTCTAACTCTACCAAACTACTGATTTGCTATGCAAATTTTATATATAACTAATTTTTGAAATAAATAAGATTTCCTTAAATTTTTAAAAATGTTGCCAGGCAAGACAATAACTTTTGCATTAAAGTAATTGTGAAACAGTTGTCCAATGCATTGAGCTATGATAAATTATTATTGATTTATATATATATAGAATGCATGGAGAAATTTATTAAATTCTGAAAACTAAAATGCAATTGAGAAAAAAACTTGGAAACAAATTGCAACACGGATATTGAGCCCAACACTTTTTTGAAATCTCTAAAGAATGCCTGAATTTTTCCAGTAGCCAACTCCAATCTGAAATTGAATGCCAAGATAAGATTGTTCTGCTCTAGACCCAGCCATCTAGCATCCAGTGACTCACATGGGTTTGCAGCTGAGTGCAGCTGCCTCAAACTCTCTTCACAACAATTACAAAAGCTACAATTTAATCACGGATAACCGCCTAGGGTATAATGCCGCTTTCACCCTCAAAAAAAAATTCAAACTGACTCAAACCTTGTATTGAATCTTCCCTGTAAGCTCAAATTGAACTTCTGAATGAAGCCCACACTGTAGCAAATCTCAATATTTATTTCAATACATCAAATGCTTGTAAAAACTTTGAAGAATTCACAATTCTCCAAATTTGAAATATTGAAACCCTTGTTCCAAATTTCTCTTCACACAAATCAATAATATCAAACGCACGATAGAATCCATGAAATGAAATCTGAATCCCCTTTTACAATATTCAATTTCCATTTGTCTTCATCTCCTTTAATTTACTTTAATTTCATTTCTCATAAAGCAACTTTATGTTATAATTTAAAGTTGACATATAATAAAGTCACTTTATTAATTTAAAGTCCCCCATTGCTCCATAAATGACCTTTTCATTAATATAATGATATTTTGACACATAGGGTCCCTGTTTTATGTGCCCAATATTTAAAACTTCTCAACCCAGTTCCAACAAGCTATAACACCAAGGTGCCCAATATGCAATCCCAATAAAAATAGCCACCTTAGCCAATTTAATTAAATAATAATCATAATTCACCCATCTTGCAAAAATGACTAAGGAAGCATCAGAATCGAAATCTGATAGCACAAGCGTGATCCTGATGAAAAAAGATGATGGATGAACCCGACGGGGTGACTTACTAAAAATAGACACTCCCTCCAAGATTCTTGGAGCCCAAACCAAAAGCCAAAAATAAAAATTGAGAGCATCATTCAACTCCTCTAACTCATCTGAGCTCATCGAAACCATCCCTTGATTTACTATAAATAGTAAGTCCCACCAAACGGAGTCATAGCCCTCAACAGGGTCCTCTAATCACTAGTATTAGCCTACAAGGACCTAGTAATAGGCTAAATCCATCCACTATCATGGTCATGCTAGAAATGGGACATTACAAACTGACTCTTTCCAATGCAATGGATTGAAGAAATTTTCTTTTTCTTTTGATGCTCATTGTCTCTTTGGACTTAATACATTTTTGCATCCTCTAGACTTGTCATTTGTTCTCTTGCAGCAATCACCAATGTATCAAATTTAGCAAATTGTGGCATACTCATCACAATCAACTTCTGGCATAAGATGTGGCAATACATCACTTGCTAATTGAATGACTTAGGCTTATTTCTTTTGTGCCTATATCATTTGTTTATTGGCCTTAGATGCCAAGGCAATAGGAATCTCTATCATCTCACTTGAACTCAATGGATAGATATCAATATGCCCTTGTGTGAACGGTTTATCATCATTATCATTATTGATACCTTCAAAATATGTACTACTATTTCCTACTTTTTATCCTTGTCAGAAGTTCTTTCCTCTTCTTGTACTTGCATTTCCCTTTCACCTTCAGTTTGCACAACATCAATATGCACCTATTCAACCCTTTTCTAATCTCCTCTAGTTGCAACATCTACTAGTACCTGCAATGACTCCTTTGGAGTAGAAATGTCACCAATTATGATATTGACAACTCCAATTCCTATCCTTCCTCGGTGTGTGATTTCTAGTTTTTTGTGCTAGTTCTTCAACATCAAGCACTTCTTCTTTCTATGATTCCTCCAATCCCAAAAGAAAAAATTTTCAAAATAGCTTCAACCTCATCAAGTACTGATTGAGTCTCATTGGTTAACAATATTAATCAACCTCTTCTAGTTCTTTGAACGCTGGTTTGGTTTTACCAATACACTGACATAGGGAGTTGACCTTGTAAATCAATTAAGGTTTTACTTATTCATGCCAAAAACAACAAATTCTTTAATTTCCTTTTCTTATCCTTACTAAGCTAGTCAAAATATTGTCGACTCTGACCAAAATACTCAATTTACTAATCTTATCTAAACTCTTGTCAATTATAAACAAACTCACTCATATCAGATGTCACATTTTTCTCCATAGGGGAACTAACAACTTTGGACTTCTTCCTTATGGAATTCATCTCTTATTGGCCTTCATCTGATTTAGTTCATTCTTCTTCCTTTTAGTAGCCTTCACCGGTTCAGATGCTTGCTTGCTTTTGGATAACTTAGGCATATCATCCTTAGCAACTTTTCCTTCGTACTTCACTGACAACTTCACTGATGAAGTGATCTTTTAACTGTTTAATTGTGTACTCATTGCTTGTCTACTGGTAGGAGCTTTTATTGGTTGTTGAAGATACCACTTCAACCTCTTCATCATTATCACCTGCAACATCAGATGTGCCTTCTATCTTTGTTGCATATTTTGCCTTTCTTTATCTATTTTTCTTCTTTTGTAAATCCCTTCGCAGGGTGAGTTGCTTCGCTTCCTTAATTTTCTTCCAGAAGCTCATGGGTTTACTTTCTTAAGTACAAGTCTGATGTCTTCGATTCATTTCGAATCTTTAAGACATTTTTTGAGAAGCGGTTTGGACTTTCTATTAGGAGGATACACACAGATAATGGGGGGAGTATGTGAATCAAGATTTCAAAGATTTTTGCACTGAGCATGGTTTGCAGCATCAGTTGTCAGTTCCATATAGCCCTCAGTAGAATGGTGTTGTTGAGCGAAAGAACATAACCTTATGGGAGATAACCAATTGTATGCTTTAGTCTTGAGATATGAAGCCTTATTTTTGGGCTGAGGCAATTAATTGTGCCAACTATATTCAGAATCGGTTGCCTCATAAGGCATTATGACATATGACTCTTGAGGAGGCTTGGTCCCATGTCAAGCCTGATATTTCTTCATTTTGAGTTTTTGGTAGTGAGGCTTGAGCATTTATTCCAGATGCTCAAAGGAAAGCCATGGAGAGGAAGATTCAACCACTCATATTTGTTGGCTACTGCGAGGATGTTAATGCGTACAGGTTGTTTGATCCTGATTCGAGAGAGGTCTTGTTTTGGCGGGATATCCATTTTGATGAGCATTTTCCTTTGATGGATTCTCCATCACCAACTTCTCCCTCACTGCCTACTCCTCCCTCTTCATCTCTTGAGGATGATGCAGATGATGATCCACCATCTCCACCACCACTAGTTGCTCGGCCTATGCCCAAGTGAGCCTGTTTGATTGTTGATGCAACTGGACCTTTTGCAAGTGATCCTTCAGATACTCTTCGTACTCATGCTTAGACATCTGGTTCTAGCCTTCTGAGTCATGACATTTTGGATGACCCTCAAAAGTTTTCAGAGGTGACATGACACCCAGGGTGGGATAAGGCCATGGATGAGGAGTATTATTCTTTGATGAAGAATCACGTGTGGAATCCTTGTTCTCTTCTGAAAGGGAGAAAGTTGGTTCAGTGCAAGTGGGTGTACCGTACCAAGTATGTTGTAGATGGTTCGATTGATAAGTATAAGGCACATCTTGTTGTGAAGGGGTTTTCTCAGGTGGAGGGTATTGATTACTCCAAAACCTTTTCTCCTATCGCCAAGATGAACTCTATTCACCTTGTACTCTCCCTTGCAGCTTCATATGGATGGACAATGTTTTAGATGGATGTGAAGAGTGCTTTCTTGCATGGAGACCTACATGAGGAGATCTATATGGAGAAGCCTCTGATTTTTTTACAAGATTCCTCTTTGGTTTGCAGACTTCGACGATCATTATATGGTCTCAAATAGGCCCCTAGGGCTTGGTATGAGAAGATGGTCTCCTTTCTGCTTTTTTCACACCTAACTCGCTATCATTCCAATCCTATGGTGTACATTCAACATCATGAGGGTGATCTTTTGATTCTTGTGCTATATGTTGATGATCTTCTCCTTATAGGTAGCTCATCCTCTATGATTCAAAGTGCTCAAAAAGCTTTAATGGAGTAGTCTGAGATGATGGATCTTAGTCTTCTACATTATTTTTTGGACCTATAGGTTATTCATCCTACAGATGGGATTTCTATACTCTAGCAGAAGTATACTCTTGATATGCTCCAATGATTTTGCATGGATTACCTTATACAAACAGTTGGTTGGCAGTTTGTTGTACCTAACACATGCTCGTCCTGATCTTTCCTTTGTGGTTGGCCTTGTCTCTTGATTCTCACATGATCCACATGAGTCATTGGCAAGATGTGAAACATATCTTGAGGTACATCTGGGGCACCACTTTTTATGGCATTCACTATTCATCAAGAGCTCCTCACATTGTTGGCTTCACTGACTCATATTGGGCTGGTGATGTCACTGATCAGAAGTCTACTCCTGGCTTCATTTTCTATCTTGGTTCTCGTCCTATCACATGGTCTTGCAAGAAGCAGACTGCTCGTGCATTATCATCTACAGAGGCAGAGTATTGAGAAGTTGTTCTCGCTAGTCAAGAGGTTTTATGGCTTTGACAGTTGATGCCTAAGTTTGGGTTTCCTCGAGATAGTCCGTTTCCTCGAGATAGTCCGGTACCCAATCATAACCAGATCTCTATAAAGTGGAGAAATACAGAAAACCACATGAGAAAAACTCTACTTCAAAAAGAGATGAATAAATATGCTAAAAAAATATGAAGGAAGGTCTCACTGAGACCCCCCAAGGACAACTTCCTTCACCCAAAGCATAGAGTGCAACTGAAGATAGTGCGGTGATGCAAAAGGTTTAGTGAAGATATTTGCAACTTGCTCCGCAGTAGGAATGTACTCCAAGATGAGAAGACCATCCTGAATCAACTTCCCAATGAAGTGCATGTGGATCTCAATGTGTTTTGTCCGCTGATGCTCCACTAGGTTGCAAGAAATGTGAATAGCACTCTGATTGTCACACCAAATAATAGTGCACTAACATGACTTTGTTGCTAGGACCCAAATTTTCTTTCTAGCATTGTAGTTGCAATTTTCTTTCACACACTTTGTTTGTAGCTACTCCCTAAGTTCATCTTAAGGGGGGTATTAGAGTAAAAGGTTTTTCACTTAATTATTTTAATTAAGTCACCTTTTATTCCTTTTCTTAAGATTCACTTAGCTATGTGTTGTAGGTATTTAATAATTATTCTAATTATTAAATACATTTTCCCTTTAGGGTTTCTCATCATTTATGGTTGCAGAATCTCCTTATATAAGGATTGTAATTGTATTTTCTAATAATTCTCTCTAATGCAATTTTTCTCTTTGAGAGCCATTGTTGTTTTCCTCCATTCTTCTCGTGACATATTTTTTACATGCAGGTGTTTTTGGGTTGTGATGAGTTGGATTTATCAACTCTTTCATCATTTACATCAAATTATGAATCAATTTTTGATCTAACAATATCATTTTTTTAATCTAATAAATATATAATTAATATTATCTGCATTAGGTGATTATTATAGATATCTTAAACAAATCTAAAACAATCTTAGATTTTTAAATTTATTCAATAATCATTCTATGTTATTTATAAATATTTAGCCATTATTATATTTTATTTATATCGTTTAAATCATTTTATTTTTATTTTTAAAAAAATATAAATTTGTAGTTAATAATTTAGTCTAAATAATAATATGAATAATTATTATATTTATATGCTATTATTATAATTATTACAATGATTATGTCCTTATAATTATAATTTATAATATATTTTAATTATGCTTATATTTATTTTTAATAATAATATTAAAGTATCACGAATAGCTATATTTTTACATAAAGTTATTTTATTAAAGATTACATTAATTCTGAATTATCTCAATATTTAATTTTATTTATATCTATATCCTAATTTTATTTCATTTAAAAAAATACAATTGAACCAAAGAATAAATATTTTATATATATATATAATAAAGCCACCAACTCTCTCCGTTTGGCTCCGTCAACTGCTGCAGCAAGTGGATAAAGTACTGCCCAATGGTTGATGTATGGGCATGCATATGATATGGCATGTTTTTTGGCGCCATCTATACAGGGGCCAAAATGCACCTTTATTTACATTTATTAATTAATATAAAAATTGCAATATAATGATTTTACGAATTTTAATTTATTTTAAAAATATAAACAAATAGTCTAATCAGGTGCATTTTGGCCTCTGCATAGCCAAAAGTATGTTATTCTGCGGTGCATTCTATCGGGATTTCTGGGTGAACATTGGATGGAAATGAATGCAACTGCAGTATACGTCACCTTCGATTGTCCTCAAAATCTATGGTCCGGATGCTTGGAATGGTCGTGCATCTCCTATCAAATTGTCTGCACCGTCGATGCCTCCGATGAACTTGTTTCTTTCAGCAAAAAACACCTTCGGTGTAATAATAAAAATATTACTTATTAAAGAAAGACGAGAAAAGATCCAAAATCTTAACAATGGGGTTTTGGACAAATTATCCATTGGCCCAACTATCCGTATGAATGCTTGATAATTCTATAATTGAGATACCTCAAACACATTGAGAATGAAATCTGCATGTAATTCCATTTTATCATACAATCATGTTCTGAGTGAGGCATTTTTCTGAGATAATCTGGGTTTTCTTCAACTATGCAGCATCTTATCCAACATGGGCTTACTTTTGTACCTTATTCACATTCATTTCCCAGTACAAGAATATAACTACCTTAGATGAAATGCACGTTCCTTAGATTGGCTTAATATTAACTACTTTATGTAATTCAGGCGATTTGATCTGAAACATTCATTGTGTGGATAATGCACGTGCCTCCCTGAAACTGCAATTCACCGCGTAAAAGACTTGGATGTCATGAACAATCTCTTCTGTTTTAAAAATAGGATCTTTGATATGAACTATATTAGCATTTTTTTACAATTACTAATAATACATCTGAATTGCCCGAAGACAAATTATTATCCGGAAGCAACTAACTAAACCTCTTTTAACATCAACTAAAAAAAATTAGTCCACACTGCGTCAGGAACTTCATCTTGAAAGCAGTATACTCTTCAAAATAAAAAAGAGATTGGTTGGAATAATCAAGCTCCTTGTACGTGCAACTCTGCTCAGCTGGCCAGTGAAATGGATAAGATACAACATGCCGTAGTTACAGTATACAGAACAAACTCCAAAGTTGGCAGAAAACTTGTAGTGGTGAATAAAATGTTCTGATTCCTTTTTGCATTTATCAAGTACTTTTAACATTCTTCGAGGCATTTTATAATCACATCATCACCATGATTTCTTCTCAGACAGTGAGATGAGCTGTATTACAAAAGGGATTAGTACTTTTGGAATGAAGTTATGCAAGAACTCTCATAATATATTATAAACTTAGAGATAAATAATTCTCAGAGTCAATGTGCTGGATAATTCTCAAATATATTTCCAATATGTATCTGGATTCTGCACCCGTTTTTATTTTCAAATAAGAGAAAACAAAATGGAACACAAAGAAAATAACCTGTGAGGGCGCTAACTTGCATGAACTTGAAATCTTTAATCATACTAGTGAACTTAGCATGGAAGATATTTGTTACTGCTTTTTATTAAGAATGACAACTGGAATCAGAGCAATATTCTTTTGACAGCAATCATGACTGAAGAAATCAGTGTATCAATTACTGCTTTTGTATAAGAATAACTACTGGAATCAGAGCAAAATTCTATAAACAGCATCAATGACTAAGTATATCAGACCTGTCGAGCACCCTCCAATAATCACCTACTGTCCCGAGAAGACTCAGCCACCAAGCTAGGTTTTTGTGACATCAGATTAGTAGTTCTGTGTTTCTGAGGCAACTTATCAGAAAGAATAGGGATATATTCATGTTTTTTAGTTTCCAAACTAAGATCATTTTCTTCCTGAAGCAATTTTCCAGTTTGCTGAAATGGACTCTCCCTTCTACGCTTCCTTTGGAATGTAAATCTAGTAGGTCTGATATGGACACATTGGTCAAGAATGCTCGTGCTTATTTTGATCTCTGAACTCTGGCTTGCTTCAATATATCTCATCTGACTAGGACTGCATTTTGAATCTTCTGCTGCAGAAGGAATTCCAATTCCAATTTCTTTATCAGATTCTTGTCTAGTAATATCTAAATGTGCTGATAGTCGAGTTTTCTCATCACTGTGAATAGCCTCTATTAGAGCTCCACCTTCACCAGAAACCTGATTATCCGCAGTCTCTAATGTTATGCCTCCATTTTCAAGAGATGAATCAACAGTGGAACTACACAATGTAGACATTACACTTATTACATCATTGACAAGCTTGGTAGAGATTCTACAATCATCTTCAAATGTGATGCCTGGGTTCTCCATTCCAGAATATGTGGGTATCTTGTCTCCACCAGAAATCTTAGAAGATTCAGATCCCCATGTCTTTGTTTCTCTGTCTTGGGGACAAAATGATGCATTACATATTTCAGGACAGGAAGCCAAATCTTGTTGTTTCTCTTCATTTCTCACTTTCACAGTACTTTTCTTGGTTGCCACTGGTTTGTCTTCAGTACCTAGAGAAGCATTAGACTCTGAACTTGGAGATGGTTGTCCCTCTCTCTGGACTAAACCACCCTCACATGAACCACATTGCCCTGTACAAGTTACAACCAACGTGCTTTGATGAAGAAAACATACAGCCTCTTCTTTTTGAAGAGAACTTACATCCTGGAAATCCACATTAACTATCACATTATCAACCTTTGGACAAGGAACCTTCATTGAAATAGAAACATGTCATGCTTTAACAGTACTTACAGCCACAGGCATAGCAGTTTGACCTTGATGACCTGCATCACCTCCAACATGCCCCTTCTCAATTGAGTATGACGAAAAGTCATTCTCAGTGGAAAGGCATTCTTTATTCTCATTTATTTCTAATGCAGGCAATGCATCTCCAACTTCTTCATTTATAGTTTCTCCATATATTCCATGGTGAAGTCCATTTGCAGACAATGTGTTTTCTTCACTCTTCGTGATTACAGATGACAAATAATCTTCACCACTAGTGTTCTTCTTGGGAAATTGACTTGCTGAAGATGTCCATTGCATTGCTGCCATAACAGAATGAGCAAAACAAGGAATACAGAACACCCCACACTATGTTATGTGAATCAGTGGCATTGCTAACAGATAAAGAAGAGAACTCTCTGCTCCTATTAAAATCCTCAGAAGACTAATCCAAAGCTCAAAATCTATTCATATAACTTTTCTTACTTGAATATTCTGTCGGAAAATGCATTGGAACAACATGGTGTTCATCCAATGACTGTGCCATTTTTTGCATGTTCCCTAATACTTCTCCTTTTTCTTTCAACTCATTCGTCAGCTTCTTAACTGTATCTTGTGTTGCTATTAGTTTTGCCTCCATTTCTTGTGCTCGTCTCCTTTCAATCTGACAAGCTCTTTCCGCTTCAATAATCTGAAATAAAATCAATTCTTCCTGCCTTTATATTTTTTTTAAGATTGGAGAATGTAACATATATAGACTAGCCAATCAACAAACTCAAAGGCACTAATCTTTACCGGTTAAGACTTGTTTTCAAATAAAACAATATTAGGCTAGTGTAGGACAAACTTCATGTATGCTAATCCAATCAAGGTCTGCACACAGGGCAGACTTTATAAGAATAGATTTGAAAGAAAATACACTGTGAAGAGTGTAATCATTCGGTATGGTCTGCCCAGACCAGTCAAAAATTATTAAAGTTGTGTAAGACTAATCCACACAGATTGGTGGATACAATGATGACGACCAACATCAGAACATGTTAAGGAGATAAGTTAAGAAATTGTTGGAGGCATGGAATATTACCAATAATTGCATAGTATAATAGACTGCTTTTACAATGATACAAATTATATTAATTAAAAGTCCATGGTGATTGATTCACTCCTTTTTAGGTGGATCACTAAGCTTCCCATTACTCCCAAGCTCATTCGTGAGATTGGAACTCATGGAGAACAAAAAAATAAATAATATATACAAAGGTAGGGTGAAAAATTCCCTTGTTCACACAAGGAGAGTCTCAAGCCAAATTGAAACACTCACTACCTCAAGAGTTGCCTTTGAGTTGTATCGTATCATTAACACTGTTGTTTTAACGAATAATATCAAAATCACTTGACCTTGCAAAAAATATTGGAGGGGAAATTTTCAAATTATGAAATAGAATGCATGTTTCAGAAATGCATATATTCAGATTGAATATTTTAAAATCCAATCAAAGAGAATTTGTTATACCATATTATGACTTACCTTATGCATGTTTTTGCAACTGGCTAGAAGAACTTTACCTTTTATTAAAAAAAACTAAATCTGAAAAAATGTAAACTATCAACCAAATATGACTTTTAAGTTTCCCCACTAAAATTCCTAGCTAAAATCAGTACCTGAGCATCCATGTTTTGCTTCAAATGTACAAGCATATTTGATGCCTCTTGCTTAGTATTGACCAAATCCTGTTCAAAATGTACAGCCTTTCTTTCAGCAACCATCACTCTCATTGCAGCCTCTTTCCCTAAATGCTCAATAATATCCATCGATGCCTGTTTAAGAGCTGACAAGAGTTGTGACTCAATAGATTCCACAAAGTGCTGCATCATCAATGTAACTCTTGCTTCAGCTGCACTTAGAGAAGGCTGGAGAATAGCCTCAACCTTCAAAAGCAGCAGCATGGTTTGGATCAGTTAGTTTCAATAACACAACATTGTTTCTAAATATTATAAGGAAAATGCAGTCTTAATAATACATTTTACTTGTACGAGGGATCTTTTCACTGTTGAATATGCTAAGGTCGATCTCTACAATCACGGCCATCATTTGACACAATTATTAACTCCAGAATTTCATTCAATTTTCCAGGAGACTTTTTTAATAAAAGGATATTTCCACAATGTTTTCACTAGAATACAGTCTAATCAAATATTAACGGGGAAGGTGAATCACACTATACATATTTTCTTTAGGTTTAGAGTAGCATGAACTAATTGTATAAGTTAAAATAACTGCCAGCAGAACGAGGCCAAAAATAATGAGATGGCAAACAACCTCACAAAGCTAACTTAAAGCTTAGAACAGAATGATGAAGTGATGGACCTAAGGTTACATATTCATTGCATCATTCCAGTAATTTAGTAAACAATCTTGAGAATAGACAAAATCTCACTCCTAATAGGTATTATATAAAATCAAATCCAATATTGCAAAGAGAAATTACTTATAATTTCCTTGAGAGCAAGAATGTTGTCCTGCCGCCTCCCAATTTCCATGTACTACTTCAGGAATGGACAAATTTGTACTTGGAAAATTGGGGGCCCTTGGGTCATAAGTGGGGACCTATTTGTAGCTTAGGTTTTAGTGGTATTAATGCCACCTGCATGAGCCACCTTATGTTTTGTACCACAAGCTGGGCCAGCGCTTGCCTTGGTGTTATTTTGTATGACGCTTCATAGAGGCTCATACAGCAGTAGTTTTTCAATTGTTCACTCTGTTCTGATGGAAAGCCAGAACATTTTTCAGATGAACTTGAATCTCACTTTGTTTACTGTACAGCTAAGTTTCAGAATATAATTCCCTAAGAGAGCCATGAGAACACCATAACTCCCAAGCTGATCCCCCAATCTCTCAAATCTTTTCACTATTGCTGATCACTTGAACCAGAGCTGTGTAATTTCAGGGGTTTCTGGTAGAGAGGACCCTGAATTGGTAGCATCATTGGAGAAATGACAACAGGAATTATGAATTGATTCAGTGGTTTGTGAAGGGGCATGGCATACTGGTAATTCATACTCTGATTTACAGTCTTTAGCTGATGTGAAGGGGAGTACAATGATACCAGGGTGAGTATTTCCAAATTTTAAAGGAAATGGACTACAAAACTAATAATCCAAGGGTGGAGTGAGGATTATTAAAGGACTAGGTCTTGTAGTGTAAGAGACAAAGATGGGAGGGAAATTGGTATGTGTATTGTATGTGATAGCAGTAGACAGATGGAGATTACCATCAGGAGAGTTTTGTGAGGACTTTGAAGTAGAGAGAAGGCAAGTGGAAACAGTTAATGGCTGAGGGACAAAAATGTTTCATCTACTTGAAAGTCTTTAAGAAAAGTAGGAAACATGTGACCAAAGAGATCTGCAATGACAGTGTAATCACCTAAAAATGGTCTAGGTGAATCAAAGGCCTAAATCCTATCAATTGACCAAAGCCCTAATCAAAAGGTTCAAATCAAATCAATCTTGAGCACAATTGTGTAATTGAATTTAATCAATTTAATTACATAGTTCATCAATCATCAATAATCCCCAATCCAAGGTCCTAATTAATTAATTCTCCTAAGCCAATTAATTAAATTCACAATCAAAGTTCAACATGGCTAGAGAAATTAATTAAATTGATTTAATTAAATGTCTATTGTCGTCTTAATCCATGTCATTCAACCAACTCACAAAAGGACAAACAACTTGGCACATGTTAACCAATGAGATGAAAGCACAAGGATCACTCATATGGCTTTTACATCTCAACCATCCAATTCGAATTCGGAGAATCTTGACCACTCAATTCAATTCAAGACATTTTCCCTCCATTGGAAATCTATAAAATCAACCTCAATCAAGTCATTTGGACAATCTAGATTATTTGCATATCAAGATCATGTCAAATTGAGTTTTGAATTGCATTTTGAGAGAAGTTGCATAATTCATAGCTTAATTCCATCATCTGGATCAATTTCATACTAGAATTCAATCATGTAGCATCATTATCATGGCATCTAGATCAATTTCATAGCCCAATTCATCATCCATTGCATCATTTAGATCAATCTAGCTTCATCTAACATCTCAAGTCCATCCAATTTTCATAATTAGATGCATCTCATGAGTAAATCTTCCATTTCACGATTGTCTCTTCATATAGATTAATACACATTCTGAGAGCACTTAATAATCTGATTGAATCTTAATGACTAGGGAGTCATAAGACGTTCCCTGACAAGTCTATCGGAGTGTGCACAGACTTCAAAGATTTCAATAAAGCATCTCCTAAAGACGATTTTCCTTTGCCAAACATAGACATTATAGTAGATCTAACAACAGGACATGGGATGTTATCACTCATGGACAGTTTTTCTGGCTATAATCAAATGTTTCCAAGGTCATAATCACATTATTATCAAAGCTTTCAACCGTGTCAACAAGTTCTATAACGTTACTTTCCAAAGAATCGTTTATTTCATTAAGATCCCAACTATCCTCACTAGAGTCATCGTCGATACGTGAACCAAACTCGAAAGGTCTAAATCCCAAGCTTGGTCCCTCTTCGAATCTAAATGCATATTTATGAATCACATCAACCTCGATATCTTGTGTAGCTATAGAGATTTCTTCCCACTCATACTCACGAGAATCTGATTCACTGCCTTCTTGTAATTGTAAGATACTATCATAGAGAAGGTGTGTTGTTGCCTCTTATAAATGTGTTGATTGAGTTTTGAATTGCATTTTAAGAGAATTTCCATAATTCATAGCTTAATTCCATTATCTAGATCAATTTCATACTAGAATTCAATCATGTAGCAATGTTATCATAGCATTTAGATCAATTCCGTAGCATAATTCATCATCCATTGCATTATTTAGATCAATCTATCTTCATAATTAGATGCATTTCATGAGTAAATCTTCCATTTCATGATTGTCTATTCATGTAGATTAATATGCATTCTGAGAGCACTTAATAATCTGATTGAATGATTGAGGTTGATTTTATAGATTGATTGTCTATTATTGAGCCTACACAACCAGTCAATCTTGGAACAAAAGTACCTAAGATAATTCTTGCCCAATCATTGTCAGAGGAAGAGAAACAAGAATTCACCCAAATCTTTAAGGACAGACAAATCAACTTCACATGGTCATATTCTGATATGCCAGGACTAGATCCTGACTTGATCATGCATCATTTATCAATAGCACTTGGAGTGAAGCTTGTCAAACAAAAGTTAAGAAAGATGCATCCACATAAAAGCTGAATTGGAAAAGTTGCTCAAATTTGGTTTCATTAGGGTTATTGATTACGTTGAATGGATCTCTAATATTGTTCTAGTATCAAAGCCTAACAAAACTATCAGAGTGTGCACATACGTCAGAGATCTCAATAAAGCGTGTCTATCCTAAAGACGATTTTTCTTTGCCAAACATAGAGTTGATAGTAGATCTGACAGCAGGATATGAGATGTTAGCACTCATGGACGGTTTTTCCAGCTATAACCAAATCAAGATAGCATCAAAAGACCAGGAGAAAAAAACATTTACTTGTCCATGGGGCACCTTTTGTGTTGGGATGTGAAGCCCAACGGTCAGAAGACCGTTCATTTCCCCTCATCTCTTCGTATTCGAAGAGCCCTCTATAAATGACTGTGCAGTCATGCATTGTAACGTTGTACTTATCATTCTATGATTGGATTAATAGATTGATTCCCTGCTTTAAGTGTGGATGTAGGCATATTGCCGAACCACGATAAATATTGTGTCAATCTTGTTTATCTTCTTTGTTATGTTTAATTCCGCTTTCTCTGCATCTTTAATATTTACAATTGGTATCATAGCCAGCTTGACTTGAGTAGAGATGGACAAAGAAGATGATGATGCCGATTTTGTCATTGAAGAATTTCTTGAAAATTTGGAGATGGCTGAAGAAGAGGATGTTGAAGAAAGTGAGGATGAATTTGAGGGAGATGGGAAATTGATCAAGAGGCTCATGTGCACTCCAGTTTGGATAGTAATCAGTTTCAAACAGCTACTCAAGGTATTGAGTCTCTAAATTCTCCGCAAATTGAACAAAGAGAGAAAAATTCTCATTGCCTCCGCAGTAAGAATGGTAGAGGGATTTCGGAAAACGATGCCTCTGTTTCTCGGGTTCGACAGCAGGCTCCCGCTACCACAGTCTCACTAAACGATGGACAACAAATAGAAGTTAAGTTTGACATTGACGTAAATGGCATTCTCTCGATCACTGCTGTAGACAAAGGAAGTGGAAAGAAGCAAGATATCACCATAATGGGTGCAAATAGCCTACCTACTGATGAGGTTGAGAGAATGGTGAAAGAAGCTGGAAAATTTGCTAAAGAAGACACGTCAGGTCATTATAGTTTTTTCGTTGGAGGTCTCAGTTCAGAGATTACAGAAATTTTGAACAATGTGTTTGTTCAAGAACAGAGTCTTCAACCAGAAAATTCTCCACTCCCTACCGTGGCCTCTTCACAATCTCTGATAGTGGAATGTTTAAAGAATTTTCTTGGTTCAGAATTGGACTGTTTGTATTCACGCACAGAGGAGGTGGATTCGTTGAGCTTCAGACAAGAAGATGCTCTGCAGTGGTCGGAGGTTGCTTGTGCTCGAAGCCAATGCCGAGAGTACATCATTTTAGATTTTTTTCTCGGAAAGCAGCCAGCTCTGGAGGTTGGTGAACACAGGAAGGGAAGGTCCTTGCATGCACTTCTCGTTGAAGGAGAAGATGTTTTTGACTCGGATCTGATTTGGAGAAGACTCATTCGGAGTGTGTTGGAACAAAGTTTGGCGAAGTTGAGATCTTCTCTAGGTCTTGTTGATCTCTGATATTCGGAATAGCAAGCAGGGAGGCCATTGTGCATGGTTGTGCCGGTTGGACTTCACGGGGGAGATTGTTGGGATGTGAAGCCCAATGGTCACATGACCGTTCATTTCCTCTCGTCTCTTTGTATTCGAAGAGCCTTCTATAAATGACTGTGTGCAGTCATGTATTGGAATTAGATATTGTATTGTATACTTGGATAATAGAACAATTCCCTGCTTCAAGTGTGGACGTAGGCAAATTGCCGAACCACGATAAATATGGTGTTCAGTGTCTTTTGTCTTCTTTGCTTATGTTTTTATTCCATTTCTCTTCTTCTTTAATATTTACATTTTGTTGGAACGTTATGCCTTTTAGGCTCAAGAATGTCGGGGCTACCTATTAGCGAGCAATGACAACGATCTTCCACAATATGATGCACAAAAATATGGAAGATTATGTGGATGACACATTAGGAAAATCAATCATCAACAAAGATCATTTAAAAGACTTGAGCAAAATCTTTGATAGAATGGAACATTTCAAATTAAGGTTAAATCCCAAGAAAAGTGCCTTTGGGATGACTTCTGGGAAACTCTTAGGGTACATTGTTTCTACAAAAGGGATTGAAGGTGATTCGGCTAAGGTTAAAGCAATCATGGAAATGCAACCACCAAAGAACATAAGCCAATTGAGATCTCGTCCAGGAATGTTGCAATCAATCAGAAGATTTATATCCCAATTAGCAAACAAGTCACAACCATTCACAAAGCTGCTACATAAAGGTGTTACTTATCAATGGGATGAAAAATGTGAAGAATCATTCAACCAAATCAAATGGTATTTGGTAACAATACACCAATCTTGATGTCTCCTATTCAAGGAAAACCATTTCTACTATATATTTCAGCAACTGAGAGTTCAATGGGAGCATTACTAGCACAACAAGACAAAACGGGAAAGGAAAGAGCCATATATTATATCAGCAGGACATTGGTGGCTTACGAGCTCAACTACTCATCTATAGAAAAGGCATGTCTAGCAGTAGTCTTTGCATCACAGAAGTTGACACACTACATGCTTTCTCACTTTGTTAAACTCATTGCTAAGATTGATCCACTCAAACATATTTTAAGCAAAGCAACTAACCGGGAGACTAGCAAAATGGGTGATGATACTGAGTGAGTTTGATATTGAATATGTGGATCAAAAAGCTATAAAAGGACAAGTTGTTGTTGATCAATTGGCTGAAGCACCTCTACAAGATGAGAGACCTTTAAACATTGAATTTCCTGATGAAGCTATACTTCATATGACTGAATACCCATGGAAGATGTGCTTTGATGGCTCATTCACTTAGCAAGGATCCGGAGCAAGAATATTATTTATCACACCTCAAGGCTACACTATCCCAAAAGCATATAAATTGTTGTTCCCATGTACCAACAACATAGTGGAATATGAAGCCCTGGTTAATGGTTTGAAGATGGCACTAGAATGGAAAATCACTGAGCTGCACATATATGGTGACTCATAGCTAATAGTTAATCAGATCAATGATGATTATCAAACAAAAAATGAAAAGCTAATGCCATACAAGAAAATGATGGATGACTTCAAGATATACTTTGTATACATCACATTTGAAGAGATTCCCAGGGCAGAAAACAAAGCAACTGATGCAATGGCAACTTTGGCTTCTTTGCTCCAAATTCCAGATCAACAAATCCGCTGAGTTCCTAGTGGATGAATTACCTTAACCATCCTATGATAGTCATGATTCCCACATTATTTGTCAATTCATAGGCCATGATTTCTCCCGCTACAGACAAATCTACGCTTACCTTAGAGACAATACCCTTGAGAATTTATCGAAAAACCAAAAACAAAACCTTATCCATCAAGCCTTGCATTACATTATTATAGCTGATGACTTATATCAACGTAGTCTTGATGGTACTTCACTAAGATGTTTAGAACGTAAAGAATCTGACAACGCTTTAAGAGAAGTTCATGAAGGTATATGTGGATCACATTTGAATGGTCTTGCTCTTGCTAAGAAACTCTTACGAATTGGATATTATTGGCCAACCATGGAAAAGATGCTGTCCAGTTTGTCAAGCAATGCAAGAAATGTCAAATCCATGGAAATCTCATTCATGCACCAGCAAAAGAGTTGCTAACTTTTCTCACACATTGGCCATTTTGTCAGTGGGCTTTTGATTTATTTGATCAGATATACCCATCTTCAAATGGACTCAAGTTCATCATCACGGCCACTGAATTCTTCACAAAGTGGGTTGAGGCTATACCTTTGATCACAGCTACCGGCAAACAGATATCAATGTTCATTTTGAACTACATAAAATGCAGATATGGTATTCCTTTGTCCATAGGGACAGATAATGGAAAACAATTTAAGAACAAAGATGTCACAGAGCTGTGTGAAAAGTTCCACATCATACAACATTTCTCTTCTATCTACTACCCACAAGGGAATGGACAAGCTGAAGAAACCAATAAGAACATTTTGAATATCCAAAAGTGCAGCCTTAAATCCAAGCGTGTGGGCCTATAAATCCAATGCTTGGCCTGAAAATTCAAAAGACCCGAGCCTAAATCTGAGCATAGACGCAAAAAGACAGACTCTAATTGCTAATGTGTGGGTCTAAGTAAGATCACAAGGCCCTTAAATTCAAACTTGTGGACTTCAAGTCAAGCCTATGGGGCCCCAAAACTCCAATGTATGAGCACGTAGTCCCATTTCAAAGATCGAACTTGCTGCCTTATAGCCAAACGTATGGACCCATAACCCAACGGTAAGGCCCAAATCTCAGCGTGCGGACCTAATTAGCATGGCCTGGCCTTCAATCTTAATGTGTAGGCTTATAAAATGAAGCATGTGGGCCTTAAATCATGTGTGGAGGCCATAAATCTGGGTGCAAGGCATGAGGATCAGACCTATGGACCCTCAATGTGTAACGTGTGGCCTTAATTCCAAGGATAAGGCCTTGAATCTGAAACATATGGGCCTTAAGTCAGGCCCATAGGTCCCAAACCTCAAAGGTATGGCTCCTATCTTAACCTCGGTCCTAAATCAGGCCCCTTAATCTTAACATGCAGCCCCAAAGCCCAAAATTCAATAAACTCAGTCCTCTTAATGAAACATGGGGGTCCAAAATCCAACACAGCAACCCCAACCCTGGGCGTGTATGCAATAGAATAGGCCCTATAGTGAACATGTGGCTCTAATACTAAACTACCTAAGCCTTATGAGTTGGCTTGAGAATGCAATGGGCTAGACCTTAAATGAAATGTGTGGGCTTCATTTTGTTAGATCAGGCCTAAATTTGAATATGATAAGGCCTAAATCAGACATAAATTGAAATGTATGGACTGATGTAGGGACTAGAATCCAAGCACATGGGTTCAATGCAACCTTTAATTGCTTAACGTATGGCCTGGAATTAAATAATGATGCAAATAAAGGCTCAAAACTCTAAGTGTAGGGCCCAAATCTTGGCCCAAGGCACTATGATCAGACCTATAGTGAAACATGTGGGTCTGAATTTAAATGAATTAGGCCTTAGGCTCTAAGCATGGGGTCTCAATGGGGTAACATGTGGCCCTAAAATCAATAACAAGGCCCCAAATATAGCCTCATCAGCAAAAGTGTGGACTTACGATGCTTGGTGCATGGCCTAATTCCAATGGATAGGCCCTAAATGACAGGTCTAAGCCCATGAAGTTGGTGTATGGGCTCAAAATTCGAATGGATCAGACCCAAGTCTGGGTACAAGTTTGACAAATCCGGCCTCAAAGACTAAAAATGTAGACTGAAATTAAATGTGGGCAGTCCTAATTTGATGCAAGACTCCCTATATTGAATACAAAGCCTCACTAATTTTAATACAAAGCCTCAAGCCTGATCCATTAAGCCTCGCACTTAACCAAGGAGAGGCTCGAATTTAATTGAAATTGCCCACATTTGCATCAAGACCAAATTTGATCCATTGAGAGGGTCTGATTTTGCAAATTTGAAAGTACAAGAGGATCAAACTTAATGGAGTGTAGAACATAGATTTACTACTAAAAGGGGGGGATGAGTTAGTAGTAAATAAATATTTTTAACTTTTATCTATGTTGCATGAGTACTTGTACCCACACCACTAGGACACATACCAAGTACTGGTACATGTACCCAAGTACAGGGTACACGTGCCCAAGTATTGAGTACTCAGTGGAGAGCATCATAGAGCTAAGGACCTTGTTTAAGATATCTGATTTTTATTTCAATTTTTTGTTTGCGTATCAGCTTGCTGTTTATCAAGCTTAATTCAATACATAATTGGTTTGAAACTTTGATATAATATTGATTAACAGTAAACTTTATCACTGTTCAAGTCAGAAGTTTATCATTTGTAATATGTCATTGTTATATGATTTATGATCTTGTTCATGTTTAAAGTTTGCCTTCTCTGTTATGCATCTAAACATTTAGCATATATTGTTATTAAAAACATATTGCAAATCTGAAACTGAAAACAATACATTGCCTCTGCAAATTTATCACTATTTTTGTTTTGAAAATGCATTGTCATGACTCATATTTTCAGATTTTCTATAAAATATTAAATTATATTAAAAAAAATCTTGACATACCCAAGAACCCCTCATCCCCTATTTTGAAAAATAGTCATACCCGTACCTGTACCCATACCCTAAGTACCCAAGTGGGGGTGCAACCTTGACTTTTATCCACTTTAATCTTTTAATCAATTAATACTAAGTGCATATAGAAATGAGAGCACCAAATTAAAGAGAAGAGTATCACCACAAAACAAGAAAACAATGCATAAGAATATGACGTGGAAACCCAAGATGGGAAAAACCACAGTGAGCAACACTGCTGGGCTCTACTATCCCAATCCAGCCTCACAAATAAAATCAAGTACACTATCTAGGGCATAGTTCCATGACTCGGACTCGGCTATGACTCGGCAAAATGAAAAAACCTTTGAAATTTAGAGTTTTTTAATTATTTAAAACTTGTTTCATGCACACATTATTGAATAAAGCTTAAAGACACTATAACATCACAAAATAGAAGTTAATTTGATCACATACATAAACATACATCCATCACATAAGTACAAGCAAGGAAAATATATATATGGCATGTAATAGTTACTAACTTTTACATGCCATATATATATATTTTTATTGCCTGTATATCTGTCTTCAGCAAATACAAGATGCCTTCTCGGGAGTAGAAAATCATGTGAAAATATTATTGAAATTAGTATACAAAATAAAACTAAGACAATCTCTACTGTATTGTAGTTGATTGAACTTGTAATGCACTGTTTTCTGGGCTATGCCTTGAATCTTGCACTAGCCATAGCTTAGTGATTGATGCAAATTTACTGGGTTAATCATATACCATTGAAGTTGGGGGCTCACAGACAAGCATTGCAGCTTCTTCTTCTGGCATATTAAAGTAAGTATAATACTATAAACTATTGTAGCTTTAAGATAAAGAAACCTCTTTCTTCAATATGCACGGGTCATGACCGTCGGACCCGACGAGTCATAGCGACGAGTCATGAAAACCCACCAGCGACTGCAGGGCTTGCAACCCACCTGAACTCGCATGACTTGCCGCGAGTTATGGAACACTGGTCTAGGGCACCAACCCAAAGTATCACCAAAAAGTTAAAAACCTTATGTGAGCAACAACCCACCAATAACATAAATTGAAAGAGTTACAACTTTCTTTGAACAAATGTGAATAAACTGAGAATTTGACACAACAAATCAACTCTAATAAAACAAGTTAAATCTGATATGAAATAATTCTGATATGCCAGTACTCCTGTAGTAATCTTGAATTCTCAACTCACTGTGTTATGCCTGCAAATAGAGCAGTATACTGCCAGCAAAATGACAATCACAACCTTCAAGTCTCAATATCTGAATTTCACATCTGAACGTTAATAAACTTCAATATCAATCTGAATATTTATAGATTTCAAACTCTTTGTGAGAGTATCTCTGCAATCTATGCTCTGATGGAATAATCAATTTTAAAACTGCAAGTTAATATTCATCTCTGTGATATATCAAACTTTGAAAAGAAGTTTATACACTGTAATACCTGATGCTTTACCTTTCATTAACTCATCATAGAAGAGGTCTTTTCTTTCAATTTATATATTGATCAAACTCTCGCTGATAATATCAGAACCCTTCACATACAACTCTTAATCTTCAAGTAACCAGCGACTTTTCAAAGAATGAAAACATAAAACATAACATCTGTTTCACACCTCAACAACATTATTCAACACAAAATGTTTTTATATATCTCTCAGTGTCATTTGATACTTTCCAGCATTATTGTGTTAAAAAATCCTCACACATTAATTTTCATCACTCTCTCTATCACAAACTTGAACAAAGAAACTGATATATATAAAATTGGAATGACCAGACATAAGTTGGAATTGGTTCCAACTACCTTCAGTTATCTGTCATCGGGTATATACAACTACTTTTATTAAAAATAAACATTAAAAACCCCAAACTACATTCGGTTTGAACCAGTTACACCTGTCTTATTAAATTTGAACTGACAAACATATGTTATTGTTGATTTAATTCAAAATTTCATATATGCAATCCTGATGGTCATGTTGAAGGATTAGCTTTATATATCTTTTTCCCTGTCGTCAATCAATATCATATTGTCGTGTGGTTTTTTCTGAAGACAAATGCTTAAGGAACTCGACACACGTCTAGACCTGATGGATGTCGTGCCAACCTGTCATCATCGTATAAACTTTCATGTTTCTATATTCATTTCGAGACTTCTATTACCATCATATAAACTGTTTATATATTCATTTCCAGATTTTTATTACCATCATATACACTGTTTATATATTCATTTCCAGATTTTTGTTTGTAGACAGGACCAATGGTCTAGACACGGTGTTGCTGGAGAGTTCGTTTGTAAATGAGATCAATACTTACAGCAGTACTACACATTACTGTCAAAAAACGTTTCATTCTTTGCAGTATTACCAAAGCCATAACAAGTAACTTCTCTGATGTTTGTAAACAGGTAAACATTTAGCAGACATATACAAGTCATTATTTCCAATTTAGGATTTTAGGATCTTGACATCAATGACACACAAATGACCAATGTCTAACAGGGAGTCATAAAGTCAATGCAATTATCAGCAAAACCATTAATGTTCGTTGGTAAGACAATTCAATTTTTGTCAGAGATCCCAAACTCGCCACAAGTCGCGCGAGTTTGGCGAGTTGGCGAGCCGAGGTGAGCTGGTCAAGTTCTGCTGACTCGGCAGCTTGACCTGGCAGGTCATGAACCATGACCCGCATTAATCACCAAGTCAGTCGGTCATGCCATGACCCGCTGGGTCTGATGGCTACGACTCGCACCACAGTAGCTGTCAGCCGGCCAAGCAAAAAACAAAAAATTTATTAAGTTTTTCACTTCTTTTTTTTTACATACCTTTTCTATTTTGCCCTAAAAGGCATTCTATTTGCTTGTTATGAGAAGAAAAGAGGAAAAGAGTGAGAGAGGAAGAAAAACAAGAGGCCATAGATTTGCAACCAGTAGGGAAGAAGAGCATCAAAGAGTCAACAAATCGCATTGGAAAAGTCATAGGTTTGCATTGAGAGCATCAAGGAGTCCATAGCTACTTTTCCAAGATTTCTCAACTCATTTGAAAGAGGTAAGTGTTAAATTTTGTATATTTTGTTGGTTTTTTTGTATGTTTATGGATTTTTCATTTTTTTGTTAATTTATTGTAGTTTAACTTTCCAAATCTTGAATGTTTTCTATTAAAATATAAATTGCATACTTCAATGAGAGAAGTAGAAGTTAGAACAATAGCAAACTCTAGATCTTTTTTAGAGAAAAATTGTAAACATGTATTTACAATTTTTTCTAAAAAAATCGTAGGGTTTGCTGATTTTTCTAAAATCTTCTTTTGAAATTTGAAAATTTTGAAGAAAATACAATGCACAAATGTAGAGATTGCTGATTTTTTAAATTAGTTTATAACTTTATGAAATATAATGCACAAATGGTAATTTGTTCGAAAATTGTCTTATTGCAGCAGCCTTCACGTTTTGATAACATTAACTTTTCCCAATGCCTCAAAAGGATCCAGCTTGGAAACATGCTAAAGACTTTCCTAGTAGACAAAAAAATCAAACAAAATGTTGTTTTTGTAAAAAAATTAATCAAGGTGGCATCAATAGATTTAAATGCCATATTGCCAGCATACCTAGCAATGATGTTGGACCTATTGGAATCATTTGTCATTGCACCAAAAGCTCAAACTATAAATGCCCAATACAAATGCCAAATTTAACCCGACTCACAGGAGGCGGTTAAGCCATGTCACGAATCTCCAAAGAGGTGTTGACCACCAAGTCAACAATCTCCCCCTCAGCACCCACTAAAGGGAGACTTGAACCCGTGACCCAAGGCTTTGATACCAATTGTTGGAATCATTTATCGTTGCACCAAAAGCTCGAACTATAAATGCCTAATACAAATGTTAGATTTAACCCGACCCATAGGAGGTGGTTAAGCCATGTCACAAATCTCCAAGGAGGTGCTGACCACCAAGTCAACAGAGCCATGCAAAAAATAAACTGTCGAGGTGAAACATTTCTATCTAGTTCTATTAAAAAAACATGCACAAGAAAAGGAAACTAGTAAGAGGCAATTGGAAGAGTTAAGTGCCATTGGTTCCGATTCATCTGCATCCACATCCGCAGGTTGTGTTGGAGAGGGTTCTTCCATGTCTCTCTTTTGTCCCAGTGCTTCTTCTAGTGCTACTACTTCTACTTCTCCTCCTAGTGGTACTGTTACCCTTGGCCCTAGAATCTGGAGATCCAAGTTGGACAATTATTTTGTGTCATGCAATACTCCTAGTGCACAACCCTCGCTTGAGAGCATGGGTTGGAACAAGGAGGTTCATGATGCTGCAAGAAAACAAATTTGCAAGTTTTGGTACTTTTGCAACATTCCATTTATTGCAACCAAGTAATTCTTTTTTATTTGAATTCTTTAAGTTTAAAAGTAAATTTTAAAATTTATAGTTTGAAGTTGAACTCTTCTTTGTCTAATCATAATCTATTTGTGACAAGTTTCCTTACTGACAAGGCATGGTAGATGTCGTAACCATTTGTGGGGTGAGGTTTAAAGCCCCTACTGATGCTGAGTTAAGTGGCCCCCTCTTGTTAGAAATGGTCGATGATATGAAAATTGAGTTGAAGGCGCACCGACAGTCTTGGAGCCAAAAGGGTTACACTGTCATGATAGATGGTTGGACAGATAGGAGGAATATAACACTCCTAAATTTTTTTGTTTCCTACGGAGGTGATTGATAATTCTACTTCCCTAAATGCATTGAATAATATAAATTTTGATTTGTTGATTGATAATTGATAAGTATTTTGCTTTATTTTTAGGATCCACCATGTTCTTGAAGTCCATTGATGCTTCCTCACATGTGAAAAATGCCACATACTTATGTGAGGTTATTGAAGAAGTCATACGTGAGGTGGGGGAAGAAAATGTGGTGCAGGTGGTGACAGATAATGCAGCAAGTTATGTTGTTGCAGGTAAACTTTTAAGTTTTACTTTTAACTTTTGATGGAGAGGCATCCGTGAATTTATTTAAAATTTTCTTATCACATCTAAATTTATAATTAATTTAAAATTGTTGCAAATAAAGTTTTGATGGAGAGGCACCCGAAAAATAATTGTCTCCATGTGCGGCCCATTGCCTTGACCGCATGTTGGAGGATATTGGTAAGCTTGAATGGGTGAAAGCATGCGTCAAAAGGGCCAAAAATATCTGCAAATTTGTCTACAATCATGCATTGGTCCTTAGCATTATGAGGCAATACACGGGGGAAAAGGAGTTGGATCGTCTTGGTATCACGAGATTTGCCTCAAATTTGCTCACCCTAAAATCCATGATGAAACAAAAGCAGCTTTGAAGCACATGTTTGTTGGTGAGGAGTGGACTTTCTCATCCTATGCTATGACCATTGCAAGAAGGAATGTGGCAGATTGCATTTTTGATGAGCTAGGTTTTTGGAGAGTTCGGGCACATAAATTTATTACAATTTAACATTTAGTATTTAGTATTTACTTTTAATTTATATGCATATTTTTGTTTTGTTTGCAACTTTGCAATTTAGATTATTTCATGCACACTTGTGACTTAACTATTTTTGTTTAACAATATTTGAAGGTCACTAAGCTCCTAGTAGTTCTCCTATGAGTTGTTGATGGGGAGAAGCCCTCTATGGGCTACATATTGAGGGCATGGATAGGGCCAAGGAGGCCATTAGATCCATATATGCAAGAGCTGAGGATAAGTATGGCCCCATTTGGGAGATAGTTAATAGGAGATGGCAAAACCAGCTTCACAAGCCCATCCATGCAGTAGCTTATTTCCTCAATTTGGCATTTCGTTTCTGCAATGACTTCAAGGAGGATGAGGAGGTTCTTAGTGGCCTATATACAGTGTTGCAAAATATGTCTAGTGATGATACATCTACACTGCACGAGATTGATAAATATAATAATGAAGGGGTGATTTTCGCAAGCAAGATGTGCAAAGATGTTCAAACAAAATTGCAGCCAAGTAAAAATATATGTTAAACTTAAGATTCTTAAGTTTATGGCTTATGCATTTTGATTTTATAATCTAGCCTTAAAGTTGGAAATGAGAGATTTTTTTTTTCTTTTCCTTATTTCAGATAGATGGTGGCAAATGTTTGGGCCTACAACCCCAAACCTTCAAAAAATTGTCATCCGTATTTTGTGTCAGTCATGTAGCGCTCTTGGATGTGAGAGCAATTGGTCCATGTTCGAGCACACATCCACTCGAAGAGGTCTAATAGATTGTCTGTGGAGAGGTTGAATGATCTTGTCTTTGTTCATTACAACCTTCATCTTAGGACAAGACAAATTTTGGATATTGACTCCTCTCTGATCACTGTAGCGGAGATCGATCCAAAGTCTGAGTGGCTCACTAAGTCTACCGATCCTGTCTTCACCGAGGACTATGAGTGGGTTGACCAAGTGCCCGAGGAGGCTGAGGTTGTAGCTATGGCAGAGGAGGATAGAGCACGATTAGGTGTCCGCGCAACTGATGTTGATCAGAGTTGCACCTCACAAGCAGAGACTATGGCTTGTCAATCATCTAGAACCTACCTCAGATGCCTTTTTAGGGGGCAGACAAACTACTCTGACGCTGGGGCTGAGGCTGAGCTAGAGCTTGAGCCATAGACTTGCTTTGGTTTACATATATGTTTGGGAACATTTGATGTCATGGATTTCATGGATTTTATATACATTTGACAATATTTATAATTCTGCATATCTATGTTTTCTATTTCCTTCAGCTACAATTTACGTTTGTACTTATGTGATGGATGTATGTTTATGTATGTGATCAAATTAGCTTCTATTTGATGATGTTATAGTGTCTTTAAGCTTTATTCAATAATGGGTGCATGAAACAAGTTTTAAATTGTTAAAAAACTGTAAATTTCAAGGGTTTTTTCATTTTGCCAAGTCATAGCCGAGTCACGAGTCGACTCAATCACGGGTCGACTTAGCCTTGCCAAGAACGAGTCTAGGAACTTTGATTCTTGTAGCTCAAGGAGAACATCGATCCAAGGAGGCAGCTATATAAGTTTGGCTATTTTAAACTCTCAAAAGCAAATCACTCCAAAACTTTGTTTTTAGGTACACACGCAGCAATTCGATCCAATAAAGGAGGCTTATTTTGAAAATTTGAAATCACGAAAGCATTGAATTTAATAGGAGAGCCAAGTCTGCCTAGCAAAGAGACATGTCTTTTGGTGGATTAGACCCTATACCGTTTCAGTTCCACTAGTGGCAATGGCATAGACCATAGAAGTAAAGGCAACAGACACAAAGGTATAGGCGATAGATCAAGCAACAGATCTAGTTGATGTTCTCGGGGGCGAGAAAATCCATAACCACTAGATCAATATAAAGAGTGAAACCCAAAACCAATGAATGATCCAAGAGTTCCATATCCAGTCAAAGCAAAAGATTAGGGTACATGGAAGGATGAAATCCCTCAATACATCTCATTTCTAATTCATCCATATGCAACGCAGATCAAGCTTGATTGGAGGTGATTTTTCTTGAAACAGCAAATTCCAGATTAGAAGTACAAATTGAATTGAAATCAAAGATCAAATTCAAAGATTTTCCAAAGACTAGATAAAATTCCTATGTTGCATGGGTACTTGTACTCGTACCCTTGGGACACATACCGAGTACTAGTACATGTACCCAAGTACCGAGTACTTAGTGGAGAGCATCATAGATAAGGATCTTGATTAAGATTTCTGATTTTTGTTTCAGTATTTTGTTCACATATCAGCTTGTTGTTTATTAAGCTTATTTCAATATGTAATCACTAATCAGTTTGAAACTTTGATACAATGATTGTATGACATTTCAATTTGTGTACTTAATCTTCAAAGTTAATGTTTGACAATAAACTTTATCACTGTTCTTGGTTTGAAAACTCAATGTCATTATATTTTCAGATTTTCTATAAAATATTAAATTGTATATAAAAACTTTATGAAGAAATTTATGAGGAGGAAATAACTTGGGCATCCAAAATCAATCCAAGGCTTGGTAATGTTGAGTATCAAGAGATATTTCCTCATCATCAAGGGGTATTTATCAAGTCTCTGAGATAACCATAATGAGGTGGCACTCATTCCCCTCCAAACAATGGGAATGCGCGAAGTGTCCTAGTGGAGGAGTTTCATCACATCGTGTCTAGATTCATCGAATTTGCCAAAAAAGAAAAGTCAAAGAAAATTATCTTCTAAAGAAGATTTGTTGTAAGCTTGTGTGGCATCTTATCATTGACCCACTAATTGATGTCTTCTTCTACAAGTTTATACCAAACCTCTCTTCTCACTGGCCCACAAAGCATTTTAATTTTTTTATTGGCCCACAAAGTGGTGCCCTTTTGTAATTGGGTGGGCATTTAATAATTGTTAATGGAGGTTATAAAACCCTAATTAGGGTTGTGTTGGATTAAACTTAGCCCTTGATTTCAAATCAATATTGGCCACGCATTGTACTAGGGACTGCTATAAAAGGCCAAGGCCTTCTCATTTGTAACTCATTAGAGATAGAGTAGAGTAGGGGGCCTTGTTGAAATTGTTGCTATAATACTACCAATATTATTCCTTCTTTCATTATTGGTTTTCATGGTGAATGATTGTGGCGTTTGGAGTATCACATGGTTTCTTCACTTCCTCACTCAGATTAGATTTCATTTCATGTTAATTAGAAGTAGACGTAGATGAATGGAAGATATTATTGAATGGTGATTAATGGTGGAGCTAGCATCCATACCTTTTGGTACTTACTGATTTTAAGTAACAGTGCAAGGTTAGTCTAGGCCTAAATTACCGTGTTTAACTTCTATTGGAAATGTTCATTTAGATTGTGCCTTCATAGGGCATTTGAATGAGTATTGACAATGTGAAAACCATTTCCGCATCCTTAGAAGATAGCACCCTCCTATGCCTAGTTGACATGGCGAAGCAAGGACTTGTTAGAGGCTCACCCCATCATCAACATCATCTTACATTATTAGAGTTAGATTAGCCTTCTCAACCCTTATCCTTCATAGTTTGTTTAGTTGGAAGTAGATGGGAGAAGCTAAAGTCAAGTTGGTATCCATTGAATGAATAGCGTAAGTCCCTCTGTGATAACTAGCATATCACATCATAAAACTAAGTGAAAGTTCACATTAAGAAGAAACCTTGAGGTTGTCTCATTTGATCACACAATTCATGTACATTGTTTAGCATATGAGCATCCTTATTCAAGAGAGAGTTGGAGATTTGATGTTTCATCCTAGAATACTAAGTATTCGATTTTGCATGTACTGGCATAAAACTCACATGAACAATGCCCAACTTACCTACAAAATAAACATGAACATACATATCCTGTTGGTTATCGCAGCCCCTACAAATTCTCAATCAAAAATGGGAAATCATTTCAATAGATTTCATTATCAGATTACCCAATGTGCAAGGGAAGAACTGCATTTATGTTGTAGTTGACCAGGTTGACTAAGTTTGCCCATTTCTTTGCAATTTCAAGAGTGTTTATAGAAGCTCAAGTGGCACATTTATTCTTTAAGGAGGTATTCAAACTTCGTGGGTTACCCCGGAACATAGTTAGTGATAGGGGACAGCAAGTTCTTAAGTTTGTTTTAACAAGAATTGTTCAGATTGAGTGGGACAGAACTCACTTCAACCACTAGTTACCATCCAGAAACTGATGGTCAAACAAAAATTGTGAAAAAGTGGGTGGAAGACTATTTGAGAAATTACATTTAAGGGCTGCAAAAAATATGGGTTGAATGGTTACATTGAGTATTGCTATAACTCTACATATCATATGTCAATCAAAATGTCTCCATTTATGGCTCTCTATGGGTATGAACCTCCAAGTTTCATGGACTTATTGTTTGGGGACAATAGGGTACCTAAAGCAAACGATTTGTTGTTGCAAAGCCAAGATGTCATGGAATCTTTGAAAGATAATTTCCAACAAACAAAAGCAATATACAGATTAGAATAGAGTTGAAAAAGGCAATTTGATGTTGGTGATTTGGTTTATTTAAGACTGCAGCCATATAGGAAATCTTCTCTTAAAAAGAGTGGTTCAAAGAAACTCAAGCCCATATTTTACGGACCTTTCCAGATTACCAAGAGAATTGGAGAAGTGGCATATAAGTTGGAATTGTCATCAAGCAGTAAGGTACACAAAGTCTTCAATGTTTCTTGTTTGTAAGGGGACTTTGGGTCATAATGTAGATCCTTCTTCCATTTTTCCACCTTTAGATGAATTAGGGAAACTATTTTTAATTCCAAAAGCCATTATTTCTTTTAGAGAACATACTCTTAGGAAATGGGTAATTAGATAGTAACTGGTGAAATGGAGATATTTGTCGATGGAGGGTGCAACTTGGGAAAATGAATAGATTCTACACCATCCAAAATTGAAATTTCGTGAGGACGAGCAATGTTGGGAAGGGAGAATTGTAATGTCCCTTCCTAAATTGTGAATAAAATCAAAGTTCAGTTTTTATTAAATGCTAATTTATGTCCCCACTTTAGTATTTAATTAATATAAAAAAAATTCACTTACTCGTCTGTAAAGTTTTTTTTTAAAAGGGTGAAATATTCTTTTTGTCTTATGCCAGCTTGAGGAATTAAAAAAAAAGAATTGTGATATTGCTATCAGCATTCAACTATGTAATTTTTATTAATCAAACTCATTGACCCATGTTTCATGAGTAGTGGTTCACACGAACCCATCTCTCATGAGAATAAATGGAACACTTAGCACTCATTGGATTTAGGTGATGCTCACACAGGTGAAGCATCGGGCCTTCTCAGGAGGTCACCCATCCCAATATTACTCCAGCTCGAGCGTGCTTAACTACGGAGTTTCCTCCATGGTTAAACCCACTCTGCTTGCAACCTCATTTTCAAAACCTTCACCAAGTGTTGTGCCTTATGAACCATTCATTACAAAGCCCCTTAAGCTCATCAATTGATAAGTAGGAGATATTTTCTACAGCAAGTCAAATTGTGATATTCCTATCAGAATTCAACTGTGTAGTTTTTATGTAATATTCCATCTCAATGTTATCCTAAAACTATCAATTTTGATTCAAGTGCATTTCATCTAACAATTGTCATGCTAAGTCACAGTTCACTGATTTTTTGGATTCAATGCTTTGTTTTGTATTTAATGAGATAGTTTCCTCAATGATGCTTACAAAGAAACATTGTTACAACTTCCAACATACAACTTCCAACATACAGTAATAATAATGACTATGCTGGAAAATACATATAAAGTCTGAAAATGTTTACTTAATATGCAAAGACATTAAACCAAACATTTTGCAGACATTGGCATCCAACAATATGATATAGACATAAAGACATAAAGACAAATACTTGCCAAATTTTCTTTAAGACACTAAAATATGAAACTGAGTTAATTTAGAGTACCAGAATATGCTCCAAGATCAAACAGAAATCATGAAGCATTCCCTTTTAAGAGTCTTCAATAGAATCAATACAATTCTTTTCAGCCACACTCAGAAGTATGCCCAATCAATACACATCTCAAAATTATATTCAGAGCAGTCAGAATTGTCTAGCCAATTTGCAGCCCAAGATAAGATTATAAGTCTCTGACCTTGTATTTGCTGGTTACCATCATGTGATAGAGAAAATCTAATGATAGTTAGCCGCAACAGCAATCTCCTATAATTTCCATGGATTCTGATATTATCAGCAACAGTCTCAAAATAGACTAGATAGAACTCTTTAAAGCTACACAAAAGACAGAACTTGTGCCTGTAGATACCACTATGAGTTCCAATAGATAATCAAGCACCACACAATCATGAATTGAAAAATATTGACTCAGAAGGTAAACCCAATAACCATCAAACATGCTCGTGCTTGAAGAGATTGGACTTCCCATTATCTGGATGCTCCAGGAATGGTTCCAAACTTCCAGCAATGCAGGGTCTCAATGTTGTTCACAGAGAATGGCTCAGCTTGTATTTGTTTTACAGAAAACACCCAGATTTACGGCAAGAGGGAAATTTACCCCTAAACAATATATACAAACTTTACCATAAAATGGCTGAATGCATTTGAAGGAATCTGACCTACAGCTACGTCCAGGTCTGTCGAACAACTAAGAGAGACGTCTTAGGGTTTGAAGCTCGTGCTCAACGCTGGAGAAGTTTCTAAAGGAAATAACATATGTCGTGAATGCCAAAAATTATTGGCTCTTCCTTACCATCGGCAATAATACTTTTTATTTAATATTTTTTTTCAACTCTCACATGGTCGGCTCCAATAAATATATTGTCCCCCTTACTTCAACTCGACCCAAGGTATTAAACATATAATTTTGGGTGCCCCAATCAAAGTTTCAACTTAGCCTTATATCAAGCCTTAATAAAAATTAACTCGGTCCCCTTGTATGAGACACCAGAAAAGAGTTAGGTTTAGAAATAATTAGATTGCCCAAGTCGTAACTTAAGTGGGCCAATAAAATAATTAATTGGGATTAATATATAAGCTTAGAATTTAAAGCCAATTCCCAATTAATTGGTCAATGAGTTTGACTCATAAAAGCTACACAGTTGAATCCTGATAGCAATATCACAATTTGACTTGTTCTGGAAAATATCTCCTACTTATCAATTGATGAGCTTAAGGGGCTTTCTAATGAATGGTTCATAAGGCACAACACTTGGTGAAGGTTTTGCAAATGGGATTGCAAGCAAAGTGGGTTTAACCATGGAGGAAACTCCGTAGTTAAGCGTGCTCAAGCTGGAGTAGTACTGGGATGGGTGACCTCACGAGAAGTCTCGGTACTTCACCTCTATGAGCATCACCTAGATCCAATGAGTGCTAAGTGTTCCATTCATTCTCACGAGAGATGGGTTTGTGTGAACCACTACTCATGAGTCATGACACATGGGTCAATGAGTTTGACTCATAAAAACTACACAGTTGAATCCTAATAGCAATATCATAATTTGACTTGCTATGGAAAATATCTCCTACTTATCAAAATAAAAGAATTTAAAGAATACTCCTGGCATTTACATTGGGGCTCAAGTAAAAGGGGATTGGGAGTTCCATTAAGGGGCAGATTGGGAATTCTGATTTTGAATAGGAATATTGCAGATTTTGCAGTGGTTTTAGCTTCTGGAGAACATAGACTCTTCAAGAGAACATTACCATCAGGGTTGTAAGATGTTGATGTATAGTAGCTTCAGTCAGATTTAAGGATGATCGTTTATATTGATTATATATATCTGAATATGTCTGTATGTATGTCAGTTCACTATGTGAACTGACATACATACACACATACACATTTCTTGTGCCTATAAGAATAATCATTTCAAATGCTTTGTAAAGCCATCATCCTTGTATTTGATTGAAATACTATACAGATACAAGTATATTAATCTGTGTAATCAGATTCTATTCTCTTGCCATGTTACAAGAAATGATCATTGATGGCAACATTGTTTTATATATAACAGATCAAGAAGTGATTGTATTTATTATATCAAACATACCATGGATCGATTAATGATCAAATGTAATGCACAACAAATCGGCGGTTTTCATAATATTGTTTTTGATTATTATGTTAACTAAACCGATTAAGGATCAGGCCTCTTGAAAGCACCCTTTCACAAGTGTTGTATTGTTTGAGAAAGGGCCATGTCATGAGTGGACATGGCTCTACATTGTGGAGACATGTCCCCTCATGACATGTCCCTCCACATATATATTTATACATGCCGATATCATAAAGAGAAGTATAGAAATCGATAAATACTCTCTCCCTTTGATTGGCAATCTCAGACTTGAAGAAATCAGTACATTATAATCTGCATATTGTAAGAATTGCATCAGTCTGAAATAAATTTAACATATACTTTAACATGGTATCAGAGCCTTGTTAAGGAAGATCCCATTAAATTTGAGATTTCAGATTACTCAAACACATTCTATCTTGAAGAATGGCGACTTGGACTACACGTGATTATTATCCACATTGGAAGGCGCAGATAAAGATCGGCATATGATGACAAGTACTTAATATCCAAGGTGGATTATCTAATTCCACACAAATGACTAATCAGCGGATATTGCTGACAAGGATCCGAATGTATTGCAACTCTGTGAATAATATCGTAGTGATAATATCGAACACTAGGGAGGTTCAAATAGTGGCAGGATCGTATGATGTTTCTGATGTAGTAGTATATCTTCCAATGTCGTAGATCTGTGCAATCACCTTCGAAAGAGATCTTCGGATGAGTAGTGATATGTATGATATGATCGCTCTTTGTGTAACATCTCCAAGCTTGATATGTAATTATTGCCTCTACTATATTATCGTCTCCAATACCGAGCTCAAATACGATAGTGTTGTAGTTTTCTATTGCAGAATGTATGCAACAGTTGGTGGTATGCAATCGGGTGTATTGTTGTAATGTTGATCTATGCAGGTGTTGCTATCGTATCACTATGCTAGCAATATTTATGAACTGTAGATGCAATGAATGGATATGTCGAAGTGTCGCACCAATGCCAGGTCTCTGTATGACCACAGATGTGATTTTCAGCTCAATACAATTGATGATATTGTCGGTTCTTAATCGATGCCAATGATCTGCCTGCGGTATGAGGTATGTGCTATGAGGTATGTGCGATCTTTGTATTAAGATGTCGCTCCAGACTTAAGGTCTTGGATACTGGATACAAAACTCAAGGAGGGTGAAGATGTGTAAATAAAATCAATACCACAACTTTTGCCAGAGAATCCTGCACGTACCAGAATGGATTTGTGATTGATGAGAAGCCCAAGTACTTGTTGTAAGAAGCAGGTTAAGTATTCATCGATGAGACTTAAGTGACAAGTTTTCTTGATGGGAGGGAAGAAGATGAATGCGAATAAATTCATTGATATTGAAAAACGTCTCTGTGAAATACTTATGTCTCAATAATGAAAAGATCCATGCCTTAGCTCTTTACACACCATGGAGGATTTAAAACATGAAATAAAGATGAATTTGGTCTGTTGTGGACAATGTTTGCAATTTGATCGCAGTTGCCAACTATAAATATCTACAAGCTACAGTCTTTGCAATGTCAATGAGGGACCGAATGTCAATGTCGTTGGATTATCAATGGCGTTGTGCTTGCTCTATGTCTATCGGCTGTGTGATTGAAGTTGTAGTGATAAAAGCTTTGCGGGAAGTGCGGTGAGTGGCAAATGCTACGAGCAGAGCTGCATAGGGCTCAGTCTTGACTTAGGAGTAGATCGGAACCCGAATTGTGATGTGCCTTTGATCGGATTGAGTATTCTCCTTCGCAGATGTCTGGGACAACACACAAACAGAGATCGCCGATGGGCTTATATGGGTAAGCTTTAATATTTTGATTTGGTGACATAAAGTTTAGTTGACGTTATTGTGGATGGAGGCAATACATATTTGTAGTGCAAATCCATTTCTAAAAACGGACCTGTTCCTTGAGCATCAACAAAATTATCTAAAAGAGAATAGTCCTGAGCAAGCTTTTGTGCTAATCCCATGTGTCCTTATGCAACGAGCATGGAATGTTTTGTTCTTTTGATGGCACAAGAATGGGCATCACTAAAGAAAAAATATAAGAACGGTGAATCGTGGCATTTTGAGTTTGAGAACTTCCTTCGGTAACTCGAAGAGAGAGAAGGCATGATAGAGTTCAACGTTGGGTACATTCAAACACGACAGAATTTTGACCACAAAGAAGTGAAAAGATTGCAATTCGAGACTAGTTTAGCTTGCTAGGTGAATTGGAGAATAGATATTGGCATACTGAGGATTGGTTTAAACAAATGGCAAGTCATATTTTCTGCTATTGGTAAGCTTAATGGATGTTTGAACCTTCATTGGATGAAAGGACCAAACTAGAACTTGGAGACTAATACTCAGAAAGAAGAAAGAAGCAGATTTACATCAGGAAGGACATTGATGAGATCTTGCTTCAAAATAGTGAGATAAGTATTCTCTCTTGAGTAAAATTTTTCTTTTATAATTTTTAGTCAGCCTCTTATCTGTATCCCTTTGTACTATAAGAGTCATTTGCCTTGTTATGCTCTTGTTCTTGGTCCTTGGGGATATTCTGGCGAGAAAAGAAGAATGTTACATTAGGCATTGTGCAAGACTCGATCTTATGAAAGTAGCTCAAAAATGATCTTGGATCTATTACTTTCATGTCATATATGAATCATGCTAGATGATGTGATTCTTTTGGAGAAAGATATCTTCTATGATTGGGATCATGTAAGAAGGGTATCCTTTTGTGACAGATGAAGCAACTAGAGGATTTGTTTAAATTGACTATTGAGGATTATATTGGTTCAAAGGGAGAAGATCATGTCAAGATGACTTCTCTAGTGACCAGGAAACTATAGCAATCTAGGAGCAGATAGTAGATATGCAATACATGGTTGTGACATTCTTGGTGCTTTGCAAGCTAGCAAAGAAAGAACCTTATTACAATCCTGTGGCCCAGCTCTAGACTAGTTCTATGATGTACCAACATAAGTATTCCATACCCTTGAATAATGTTCATTAGTTCATGCTATAACTTGGGATGACAAATATTGTATGCTTCTATGATTGGTATTTTCCTTCGAGATAGTTTAGTCTTATCAACTATTTGTAATCTCTCTTTGGAATGCCTTTAGGACGGATCAAGAAGCATAAGAAATTGTATTCAAGGGAAAGAAAACTTGATACTTGCAGTTTTGGAACTGAATTGAAGATGGACATCAAATTCAAAGGGAGTCTAACAATCTATTAGAGGCAAACTTGGACAAGAAGGTCAAGAGGTTGATGCATGTACTTAGAGCTTCAGATGGAAGCCACATTATCATAAATGTTTGGTGTTGCCAAGCGTGGGGATAAATCCACAATTTATTACATTCACTCATGTTACAATAGAATCAAACAAGTACATTTGTGTACGAGAAACTACTCCTATGAATAATGTTGTGATCAAAATTTTAAGCATGGTGTAAATGATCATGTAGCAGATGATGAGAATCTCTTGGAGCAAGGCATTTTCATGATTAAGACCATGTAAGCTTCTGTAACAAAGGAAGTTGCTAGAGGATCTGCCAAATTGATCTTTGAGTATTTTGATCATAGTGATTCATAGAGAGTAGACCATGGAGAGATGGTTTCTTTAGTATTTAGACAAGGTACATTATCACTGAAGAACGGATGGCCGATATTCTCACCGAGCCTCCTACCAAAGTGAAGTTTGTGTATTTTCGAGACAAACTTGAAATTGTGGAGAATGAAGCCCTTGTTGAGAGGGAGTCTCAACATCAATGATTTCTAGAGATGTACAATAATGCATTCTTTTCTGTGAGAGAGAAGTTTGAGGTGAAAGCCCTTGTTCCACCCTTTGGGAGTAGCCATGGTGGATCCACCGTCTGGGAGTAGCTATAGTGGATGTCATGTGTGTGACTCCATGACTTTATGCCCCCCCCTGTGTACATTATTGAAAGGTGACGATCTTTCAAATAATGAACACTTGTATCTAACATTGTAAGGTGATGACTTTACAATGATTAGTTCACTATCATGATGAATATCATGTGACTTGATATTTATGGACATGTCATGATAGTATCTCTTGGACTTATTGATAGATATCATGAGACTTGATATTAGTTGAATATCATTATGCTCCTTATGAGATAATCATGGTGGATATTATGCGACGTAATATTCATGGAAATGCCATGACTTGTTATGGGAGGCATCATGAGACGTAATGTCAGTGCACATACCATAACTTGGATGTATATGTGAAGAATGTCATGTGATTTGATGTTCTTGAAACATCCTCTAATATCACAAGTTAGGTGGTATCTCCTTTGATATATACTTGATTATCTTCCCTAGCTAAGAGGGAGTGTTGATGTATAGTAGCATCGGTCAGATATAAGGATGATCGTTTATATTGATTATATATGTATGAGTATGTATGTATGTATGTCAGTTCACTATGTGAACTGACATACAAACACACATACACATTTCTTGTGCCTATAAGAATAATCATTTCAAATGCTTTGTAAAACCATCATCCTTGTATTTGATTGAAATACTATACAGATACAAGTATATTAATCTGTGTAATCAGATTCTATTCTCTTGCCATGTTTCAAGCAATGATCATTGACAGAAACATTGTTTTATATATAATGGATCAAGAAATGATTGTATTTATTATATCAAACATATCATGGATTGAGTAATGATCAAATGTAATGCACAGCAGATCGGCGGCTTTCATAATATTGTTTTTGGTTATTATGTTAACTAAACTGATTAAGGATCCGGCCTCTTGAAAGCACCCTTTGGCAAGTGTTGTATTGTTTGAGAGAGGGCCATGTCATGAGCAGACACGGCTCCACATTGTGGAGACATGTCCCCTCATGACATATCCCTCCACATATATATTTATACATGCCGATATCATAAAGAGAAGTATAGAAATCGATAAATACTCTCTCTCCCTTTGATCGGCAATTTCAGACTTGAAGAAATCAGTACATTATAATCTGCATATTGTAAGAATTGCATCAGTCTGAAATAAATTTAATATATAATTTAACATAAGATGTCCCCACGGTAGTCTCAGTATAAATTTACAATTGGTATGAAGGTGGAATGATTATCAGTTGAAAAAGAGAAAGCTCTTTAAACTTGTGTAATGTTTTGAATATTGAGTATGTGTGGGAATATTTCATACTATCACAACTTACATTTCATCGAACTTGTTGTGTGTGGAATAATTCATATTAATTGTCTTCATTCATTTTTTGTGCAAGACTTGGTTTCTGCATATTTCCTCAGTAACGGAGGTTTAGTCTAAGCCTATCTCCATAATGACTAGAGCTGAGAGTTATCGTGGTAAGAGTGCATGAATTCAAGGTGTCAGTTTCTTCTAACTTATCATGTGCATTATTGGGGGGTCCTGTTAATGTGGGGACTACAATTTCTTATTGACTCTTATGAAGTCTCATTACTGTGAGAGGCATTTAGTTATTTGTTTGTGAAGAGTATCAAACAATATTAAGCTACATGTAGATGTTATGAATGAACAAAGCCATCACGTGGTTGGTAGATATTGAAAACTCACGTGGACATTGTGACTAAGGTATTGAGTGAATGTTTCTCTCCTCATTTCAAAGCTTTAATTGTAACTATCGACTACTATGGAAACATCGGCTCTTGGAGTTTTGGTTCAACTCTGTGTATCTCTGACTCTTGTACAATATCAAAGAGTTGTTTAGGTTGGTATTGCAATAAAAGGTGGTATTGTTATCATTTTTGGAGGTTTCATTAAAGTCCCCTGTTCCATGTGTGGTTCCAATAATAGCTCTTATTTTATTAGTGTGATAGTCCATTCATTTCCATAGTGTTAAGTTTGACATTTAAATTGAAGTGCCAGAGGTTTACAAGTATCAAGTATAATTCAACCATGTAAGGAGATATCAGAAAAAATATGACAATATAAGTTTTATTTTTTGAACAGCCTATAAACTATTGATATCATGGAGTGTGGGAGAGATTGAATAAGGAAACTATTCCTTTCCTAAGCTTTCTCGAGATAGAACAAAGAGGGACTCACGCAAAATATCACTGTTTATCTCATATCTGTGACAGAAGACTCACAGAGAAACTCTTATTTTCATTGTTTTGTTGGAATACATCATGGCAGATATCAGGTTTGAACTTTCTGAGGGAGACGGCACATTTCCTACTATTATCTAAAGTCTGAGTACAGAATAAGTGAAGGCCGTCACACAAACTCATCCAACTGGGTTGGAAGGATAATAGTAGTTTGGTAATGACCCCAAAGCAGAACACTCTTGTAATATGCATGCAAACCAAATTGGGGAGTCATCAACTATTAACAAAGATATGGGATAGGATCATTGGTCACTATCACTAGTTATCTTGGAGAAAATTGGTTTCTTGATGATCACAAGTGGTTGCCATCTAAGAATGGTCATTTGACTGAAAACTGGAGGTTCGCAAATCAGTAGTTCAAGGTAGTCTCTTGTTGTCTCCAGACTGTTGTAGCATTTGTACAGGCCAGAAAATCAGTTCAATATCTCTGTATTGTGTAGCAGAAATTAAAATATAGAAATTCACTGCTACTCTTGATATTTAGACTTCATATGTTTATGAGTTCGCATACTAAAGTTTGTCCAATATAAACCATTCAAAACAAGCACATTACCTTTGCAAAGATTCAGATTATAATACAGCCATATGTCTAACATTTCCATTAAAAACGGAAAGAAAAAATTGGGGTTATATTTGTGGTAGCATCTTACAGTCATGATCTGTTGATGGAATCAAGCTAAGATAGGAAAATTGGCGTTGAAAGGAGAGATTTCTTTGCACCAAAAAGGAACAACGAAACACACATTGAACAAAAACCTACATTGAGACTGAAGGAAGGCAAGATCAAAAAGGAGATCGATCTTACTGATAAAATCGGCCAAGACAATGCAGGAGAGGATGAGGAGAAAGAATTTGATGGTTTTGGATCGGAGGGAGAATTATTTGACAGAGACATTATCGGAAAATTGACACTAGGCCGTATCAGACAATTGGTTTCAACTTCAAGAGCTTTGGGAAGATGTAAAATAGAATCAAGTCAACGTAGGAAGATCAACAGACAAAAGTGAGGAAGAGGCTATTGAGAATGGTCTCACAAATGTTAAGGAATATATGACAATATCCAAGGGAGGAGTCCCCTCTCTTGGAGAAGAATGAAGATTACAAGATGGAATGCCAGGGGCTTTAATGTCCCTGACAAGCAATGCTTGTTGAAGCATCATTTAAGAAAAATGCCTGCCAATATCGTACCCCTACAAAAAACAAAGATAGGAAAGATAGAAGCAGAGAGGTTTTCCAAGTTCTACAAAACATGGTTGAGTTAATTTCAAGAAGCAGTTGGGCTGCGAACGGCCTTGGAATATTATGGAAGGAAAGCATAATTTCAATCAGTATATTAGAATCTCATTAGAACTAGAAGTTGTGTCGGGTAAGTTGAACACACTCAAACAAAATATTATTTTTATTTAATGTGTATAGTCCTATGAAATCAAACGATAAACAAATAGTTTGGAATACCATTAGTTCCAAGCTAAAAGATACTGGAGACCATCAATTTATCCTTGGAGGGGGCCTTGATGCAATATTGGATTTAAAAGAATAGAGAGAAGGATTGAATAAAATCAATAGAAACATTTCAGATTTCAGAACCTTCGTGGAAGAGACTAAATTGGTGGGCATTGTGCCAACCACTGGAAAATTTAGATGGACAAATAGAAGAGTCTGATTTACAAATATTTCCAAAAGATTAGATCAATTCCTTCTATCTCAAGACTGGATTGATAGTTCAATCAATGTGATTCTAAGCTCCTTCCAATTGCTGTCTCAGACCATTTCTCAATTCAACTTGAGATTAAGTTGGGTGAGAACCCCGCCAAAAGCTATTTCAAATTTGAAAACATGTGGTGGTAAGATGAAAACATGGACTCACATCTTGAAGCTTGGTGGAAGGAATGTTAGGTTCCCAAAGGCACTACAAGCTTTGAATTCATACAAAAACTTCATCACCTAAAAGCAAGATTGAAGGTTTTGAACAAGAAAGTATCAAAAGAATCTTCAAAGAGAAAGAACGAATCGGAAAGGAAATGGAGGACCCAAATGAGAAGGTTATCCAAACGAACATGTTCAGGAAGGATTTTGAAAGGGAGAAATAGCTAAAGTTGGGAGCATACAAAAATCTTGGCTCGAGAAGAAAGATATTGGAGAGACAAAGAAAGAGAATGTTAGATGAGAGCAAGGGAATTGAATACTAATCATTCTCATACTTTTCAAAAAGGTTAAACAATCCAAGAATAGAATAGATGAAATCCTTAGAGAAAATGTATCAATGGTGATAAAGATGCTATTGAAGAAGAGGTTGTGGCCTTTTCAAAATTTTGCTTGTTGCCAAGAAGGGGACAAAGCAGGCAATCAACAACAATTTATTGTCATGCATCCCAAAATGCATCATGGCAAAGGACAACAAGATGTTAAATGCCCGTATTACAATGGAGGAAGTAAAGGGACCATCTTTCAACTCCATCCAGGAAAATGTCTCGGACCAGATGGCTTTCTGACTCAATTTTATTGAAAATGTTGGCATTTCTTGGGTACAGAGTTGTGGCACTTGGTGGAAGACTTCAGGAAAAAGACAAAATTAAATGAGTAGACCGGTAATTGCAATGATCCAAAAAAGACAAGTTTGCAAATCATTTGCAGATTATAAACCGACCTAACTTCATAATATGATATACAAAATTTTGGCAAAGTTTTTAGCAAATTGGCTGAAAGCTATCCATGGATCAATTATCTTGGAAGAACAAAATAGGTTCAATCCTGGATGAGAAATAACCAATAGCATCATTGTCATGAATAAATTTGTTCACTCAATGCATAATGATGAAAATAAAGGGATGCTAATTGAATTGGATGTAAGCAAGACATACGATAGAGTTCAGTGTGAATTTCTAATGGTCATCATGAGAAGATTTGACTTCAATGATTCTTGGAGACAAATGGTTTATGAATGCATATCCACACCAAGATTCTCCTTACTGGTAAATAGTTCTTTGTGTGGGTACTCTGAAGACACTAATAGTCTCAGACAAGGAGACACTCTCTCCCCCTTTTTGTTTGTGATCATGGTAGAGGCAATGGGTAGATCATTCAAGCATCGGAAGGATGGGAGTTGATGGAAGGGCATCAAAGTCATAGCAGACATAGAGCCAATCTCTCATGCCCAATTCACAGACAACATGGTTCTATTTAGAGAAGCTTCTACGAGGGAGGCAAAAGGAATAAAACATGGCCTAGAGAGCTATCCCAATCTATCAAGACAAACATTAAATAGGGATAAATCTTAAATATAATTTTTCACTCCAAAAAAGGAATGCAAAAACGAATTGCCAATTATTTGGGATTTGCAATCGCTTCTCTCCTAAGGAAGTATTTGGGTGCCCTACTCTTTTCTGGCACTTGTAGATCTTCCCACTAGGACGTTCTCAACAATTGCAAAAACAAGGTTTCAACATGGAAAAGCAAGTGGCTAACATTGGCCAGTATAATGACCATGATAAAATTTGTGCTATCAAGAGTCCCGAATTACATAATGTCTTGGTTCCATGTAACAAAAAAGTGGCCTTTGATACGGAAAGTGTGTTAGAAAGGTTCCTATAGGAAGGAGCTAAAGAGGATAAAATAACCCCCACTAATCCACTTGGAAACAGTGTGCTTTCCAAAGATAGATGGGGGAGTTGGGCTAAGACAAAGAAGCTTTAGGAGCAAAGCTCACCTAGAAGATGAACTAGGAACCCAATAGGTAGTAGTGCTGGATATTCCAAAAGAAATAACTCAGCAAGGATGATCCGATCAGAATTCTAACATTGGAAAACTCTTATGGTGGCTAGCAATGTGGAGATTCCTATGGAATAGTAGGAGACTAGTTACAGAGCACCTAACCTAGCGAATTAACAATGGCAAAAATGCAGATTTCTAGGAGGATGGACCCTTGGAACAGACACACACCGCTTAAGAAAATTGAAGGGATTGGGGGTTTCATAGGTAATATCAGATCTTCTATTGGGCAGTACGTAGGAGACTATGTGATTTAGGTGGAGGGAATAGGATAGAATTATGGATGGATGAACTTCTCATTCACGTTGCTAGTGAAAGTATAGAGATTTCTCACTAAAACACTTGCCAATAGAAAATTCTTTCTCACGTCCGATGAGGAGCAAATAATTTGGTGTCGCTCAAAACTGGGAGAGTATTCAGCTAAAGCGGGGTGTGTGATTCAAGTTGCACAACCAAAAAATGAAGAGCTCGCTCACAGAGCTATGTTGGCACAATGTCATCCTCCCAAAGCCAGCGCTTTCTTATGGAAGGCTCTACACAAGAGAATCTTGACAAGAGATTGATTGCAGAAAATAGGAATTAATGGGCCAAGTAGTTGTGCACTCTATCTTGCTAAAAATGAGACAGGTGATCACTTGTTAGTGGGGTGCCCTTCCTCAATCAAGTACTAGGAGCAGTTCCAATCATGTCTAGGATGGTATGGACCATGTTAAGGCAATTTGAAAGATTTCATGTTGAGCTAGCTAAATCTACAAAGAAAAGTTCTACGGCTGGATGATTGGAAAGTGGCCCTGTCTATGTTGAGCTAGCATGTATGGAATAATGAAATAGAAGGGTCTTCAAAGACCAATGTCTATCAGTTGAGGAGGTAATAAAGAAAATTAAAGGAACGTGCTAAATGATTAATGATAATTGTAAACCTAGAGTAGGGTCTTACTTCTCTTGGTAGGACAATGAAATAAGGAAAACCTGGGCCAATCTAAAAGTGCCAAAAGGTGTAATGGCCGATAAATGGAATGGTAGAAGGAAAAGTGGGTAGCCCCACCACATGGCAAATTGATACTCAACTTCTATGGAGCATCGAAAGGAAGCCTAGGGATGGTCAAAGCCAATTGTATAATTAGGAATAAGGAAGAAAAATGTATCTGGGCCCTCTCTCAAAAACTAGGCATGGCTACCAATAATGAATCTAAACTAGAGGAGTTGACTAGAGAGGACTTTAGCTTTGTATTGAAAAAGGCCTTGATCACATAAATATTAAGGGAGACTCAATGCTTTGCATTCATGCAGTCAAAACGAGAAACATTTAGAATAGGAAACTAAAAAATTGGGTTAGTAAAATTTAGGAATGGTTGGAATGGTCTATAACTCAAATCTATCGGGAGGCTAATGGAGTTGTGGATCTACTAGCTAATTGTGGGGTAAGCTAGAATACAGTTGAAAGAGTGGGCTCCTCCCTTTTGGGTTGGCATAGACTGATTAGCATGATGAGTAATGATAGTATGTAGAAGATTTCTAGTTGATAAGCATGGCGCTCAGTTGACAAGCAATGCTGGGGTGGTACAATAGTAGGCATTTTTTAGATTTTTTGACGAAGGTGGGAGAAAGGTTTTTTACATCTTTTTCTTGGTCTAATGCAATGTGATGTTCAAAAAATACACATCGTCGGATGGTGGACAGTCTTTTGTTTGTCATCTTTTCTAAATTTAGATTCATTGAAGCTTAGGCAATGTGGTAGATCACTCATATCCTTCTCGGGAATTATGAGCTTGATTTAGTGAGTCTCAAGAGCTATATAACAATTACAATGCAATGATCAAGCATGCTTACAATGGCAAGCAATGGACGTATGGAGGTGCTCTACCAATGTTTGGATTAAGGGGTGGAGCACCAAGTAGGTAGACTCTCTAAATTATCATACGAAGCTGATCAAGTGGCAATCAATACTATTGGCAAGAAATCTTGGTCGAAAGGCCACTTGCATGATGGAAGGATTACGAAATTTTCTTTAAAAACAAAGTCAAATCCTTAATGACTGTGGGGGGCTACGATTGGCAGATTCTTCCTAGCCCACAATAACTACGACACTATGATGGACGCTATCCCCTCCATCGCAATTCAGCTGATGGCTGGGAGTATAGGAGTTATTGAAATTTCACACTATTGCAATCAACCATGGGAGAGAGGTTGAGCGCACCTGAAATCTGTTCAGCGAAGGAATCGAAAAAAAGTACTTGGGTCCCTTTACTTCTCATCTGAGCAATAATGGGGACTTGTTCTCCCCAGCTCAAATAGAAAGAATGTACGAGTGTGCAGATGGTCTGATCTACATCTTGCACTTGCCTTTGTAATTTTTTTTGTTTAATATTAAGCAAGGTTACAAAAGCATTATCCATAAAGGATAAGAGCGACAACTAATAGAAGTAAAGGATAAGCTCTTAACTCAAGAAATAAAAGAATATTTGTAAGATTCCCTTGCAAAACTGATCTTAAAATTTCAGTTTAGACACATTGGCGTTTCATCAAGCAGTAAGTGTGCAAGTCTGATTTGTAATTTTCTGAGTTGTGCCACACAACACATACAAAAAAAACAAATACTTTGCATAGGAATTCTGTCAAACACTCATATGGCAGAAAACAAATTACAAACACAGATTTCTTGTATGGATAAGTTGTAAAGCAGCTGTACTGCAATTGCAACTGAGATAAATACTTGATGTGCATAGACTAAGCTTCAAACATTTGGCAATTTGAATTAGCTTCTTTTCAATTAACATTAACTTCATCAATAAGCATTTAGACAAACACTTGTCAGACCAGTTATACTGAAAATATCCTCAAGTTGCATAAAGGTATTCCATTAAACAATTTGCATACAATCTCCAAATAGTGTTAGGATGCTACCTCAACATAAACTGCTGCTGCAGTCTCACGAATAGCTTGGTAAGTATATGAACAAGTCTTACTTTTGAACTAACCTGGAGCAGACATCTTGCAGGGCTGCCAGTATTAATTCTTCATACATCCAGGCCTCTCAAACGCACTATGATGGCACATTAAATTTCAGCAGGATTCTAGGGTCTCCTCTCACAACCTCCTATGGACAGCACTGACTCATATTTGTTCCTTTCCTCTCAATACCAGACCTAAAGACAATCAAAATTGCTCTTTTACCACCAAAAGTTACTCATATTACCAATCAGACCCTCAGACATTGTCCAGCTGTCATATTCGATCCAACTATTGTAGGGAATTTCAGACTTCAAGTACTCCACGATGCCTAGAGGGGTAGCTCACGGTTATAAACTCAACACCCAGCTCTAAAGGAAATCTGCGATACTCAAAATTGTTCAAGCATAAACCCCCATGATCTTTATGTGGCTCCAGCAATACAAATGAACCATACGCAAAGGCTCATGATCAAAAGCCATCATTCAATAACTAGCCTCAATTTGCAGAAGCACCTACGATAATTGCCTAAAGTAAATACTCCCGCAATGTTTTATGATTTGTCCTCAGGTCTGTGGTATTAACATTATTTTCTGAAGTATTCCAGCAAATATTTATTCAGGCCTTCATAACTCCAAAGGTATAGTCTGCAACATACCGTGGATAACCATAAAAATATACTCGCCAATAAAACCACGACAAAAGTAGGAATTTCAAATGCCTAACTGTGGAGACATTTGCCAAAACATTAATTGGGCCCCACTCAGCATATTTCCCAATTCATAAAGCCACCATTGTATATTTTGTCTTCAGTCAATTGATTAAATTGCATAATAATAATCGCTAATAGTGAAAGAGCAATTAGAATTATATCATATCATGTTGTGCCCTAAACTTCAATTACTGCCAACATTATTTAAAACATAATACAAACTTTATTTCTGAAGTAAAAAATATTGATCCTTACAAAATTTTGCCTTTGGATGAAGACTCGGCAAAATTTGCAAATAAGCCCAAATGTCTCTCCGTCATGAATCTACTCCCAAGAAACGAATTGGATCTCCGTCCAATCCGCTAAGAAAATCCCAAGGGTTTCCATTCTCAGGAAACTGAATCTGAAACAAGAAGCTCTGAGAGCTATTCCAAGAAGCAGTGACTCTTCATTTTCCCTTTGCTTGTCTCTTCATTTTCCTTTCTTTTTGTCATTTTTATTTCCCCTTTTATTTGATTTAAACTTAGGGAATTATAATAGAACGACTTTATTAATTTTTCCAACTCGTCAATAAAGTCAATTTGATACTTTGATAAATAATTAAATTAAGTCATCATCAAATTTATTATTTTTCAACAACTTAAATATAATTATTTAATTAGTTTTTTGATATCCAAATAAAGGGGACATTACAGTCCTCCCTTCCCATAGATTGTTTGTCCTCAAGTAATCAGAATCTGTATGCCAATTCCAGGATCCCATGTCAACCTCAAAAACACTGCTCCACCATTCTGTTGTGCCACTCCTAAAACAACAACACTATGCCCTGAGTTGTGAAGCAACTCATCACAATCCATAAGAAACAATACACCAATCCTATCAACACCTAGATCCCAAACCAATCTATCCATCCAACCATGGGAGTAGAAATAGATGTCTGTCACTACACAATCTGCATGTATCATCCACCTGAATAAGTAGTTCATCCAAAAGATGCAAAAAGAAACTCCAATATGCACATAAATCAACTCATTAGGCCACCAAATGTGGCTAATGTACCCCAGCCCTGCAATGAGAATGATGTTGAGGGTTTCACCATTCCCAAGCAAAGCAAAGATATCCATCTCATGCACCCTCACACTTCCATATAGTTGAATTGTACATGTAAGCCAAGAGAAATCTAGAATTGTCATAAAAACTAGACTGGGATCATCACTAATCCATGAGGGATCCAAGAATAAAAAGTCACCAGGCAACAAACAAATTGCTGCCCTATCAAAAGACACAGATGACATATCCCGAGGTGCAAGGAAAATACCCTCACGACTAACCACGGTGAACTCTTGAGTGGCTGATCCACTCACTGAATCATCACCAAGATCACTATCATTGTCAAGAGGATGATCCAATCCATTAAACTTCAGTATAGGAGGCAATCCTTCAACGATGTTGAGTGGTCCAACAGGCAAATCCATTGGTTCCAACTCAAACTTACACAACACATCTGAATCTCGCATCTCACTTGTGTCATCAAATTCAAGAGGTCCTCCATCATCCAACTCGAAGAGTGGATTATCAAATCTCCAATCAGCACAAAACACACAAAGAGAGTTATCCTCAATCTGAAAAAAATTCCCTCTTTCCAACTTAGGCCCACTATCCTGTTCCGTTAACTTTTCATTGACAAAAAATTAATTTTCTGCTTCTAGGAGAGCTATTTGTGTATCCTTAGTATATTTAAGCTCCATGATGAGCTTGCTGACTTCATCTTGTTTTCCTTTCAATGCATTAGCATAAACTCCAGCAACCTTTAAGATGTGATCTCTATACAATAATAGCTGCAAATAATCTGATTTCATCGTTTCAAAAGCTTCTTTGATTGTGTGCAATTGAGGACTAGTAATTCCACTTGCAACTCTTTTTTGCCTCTTTTCAAATTGAGTCTTCCACATAAGATTTTCAATGTATTTGTGAGAATCATCTACCCTTGTCAATACTTGCACAATCATCTCCTCTATGACCAATAATTTATCCTTCAAATCTTGCAATGCTAAAGGCTTCAGTTCAAATTCATCTAGGAAACATGAGCTGTCACACATTAAGTTTTCTGATTTTCTCTCAACCGTGGGAGCAGTATCGCCATCACACTTAATTGCTTCTATAAATGATGCCATGCACTCTTCATGAAGTAAAAATGGAACAGCGTTATGATCATATATGGATTCATCAAAGGAGTTCTCTTCACTAATTTTGTCAATGGGAATATGCAAATTACCAATTACGAGTTTAGTATACCTCTCTCCTATAGCAACTGATTCTTTCATACTATCATCCTTAGCTGGTTCGAAATTATCATCCTATTTGCTTTCAACATGCTCGAAACTAGGAGTATTTGTTTCAGCTTGCTCTTCATGAATCAAGGCTCCATTTACATCTGTATCTTTGTCCTTATCATTATTTGGCAGCAATAGATCTTTCTCCTTATTGACTCCACAATGATGATGAGGTGTCCAAGCCTCCTAACATGTGAAACAAATCTGTTCTTTCCTCATTTGGTTCTTACTCTTTTTTGGAGAACCTATAACCTGTAATCGAAATGAAATTAGTTTTTCTTCAGCCAGTTGTTTTTTGAACTTTTTAATTTTTTGCTCATATTGTTTAAGCACCTTGTTGACCAGCTCATAGGCAGAATTAGAAACATCTTGTTCTTGCCTTGAAATTGCTAACAACATATACATAAGGGGCTGTAAATGAGCATCACTTTCATTAATTGACATAACCATATTAGTATTCATGGCTGCAATAACATCCTCATTGTGCTCTTTCTTAATTGTGACCAAAAAATGTTGAAACATGTTATGCATTAAATCATGCAATCTCATGTCTAACATGAGCTTACCCAATCTGATTTCTGCAAATGCTTTTAGTATGGAAACCCTTCTAAAAGAAATTACGACTTTTGATGTCCCCAAGATTTAAGAATCTATCAACAATTAGCTGAAGCACCTCCTTCATTGTGTTGTCTACATAACGTTCTTGAGGTGCTAAGATTCTTCTGATCTCCATCAAACAAGAAGTAACCAACAGCCTTATCCCATCATCTGAATGCTTCAACCACTTATGTTGACTCAACGCAGTCGCTGTAGGAACAATAGCAATCTACAAACAATCAGGGGGTGATTGCTCTACAAAGATCAAACATCCTTCCAATTGGATCAAAGTGATGGGGACATTTTCCCTTGTTTGCAATTCCAACCAGAGTTTGCTACCTATCTCATAGAGTGCTTTGGCCAACTCCAATATGTCATTTGATGCCATTTTAAATATGAGAATCTTTGTTGAATTTGCCCAACAGGCTAGCAGAAAAACCAACTCTAATACCACTGTAAGATCCCCTTGCAAATCTGATCTTAAAATCTCAGTTTAGAGTTTAGACACATTGGCATTTCATCAAAAAGTAAGTGTGCAAGTCTGATTTGTAGTTTTCTGAGTTCTTCTGCCACACAACACATACAAAAAAAAAACAAATACTTTGCATAGGAATTCTGTCAAACACTCATATGGCAGAGAACAAATTACAAACACAGATTCCTTGTATGGATAAGTTGTCAAGAAGCTGTACTGTAATTGCAACTGATATAAATACTTAAAGCGAATAGACTAAGCTTCAAACATTTGGCAATTAGAATTAGCTTCTTTTCAATTAACATTAACTTCATCAATAAGCATTTAAACAAACACTTTGTCAGACCTGCCATACTGAAAATATCCTCAGGTTGCAAAAAGGCATTCCATTAAACAATTTGCATACAATCTCCAAATAGATGTTAGGATGCTACCTCAACATCAATGTTGCTGCAGTCTCACGACCAGCTTGGAAAGTATATGAACAAGTCTTACTTTTGAAATAACTTGGAGCAGACATCTTGCTGGGCTGCCAGTATTAATTCTTCATACATCCAGGCCTCTCCAACATACTTTCGGCAGGATTCTGGGGTCTCCTCTCACAACCTCCCGTGGACAGTAGTGACTGAAATATTTGTTCCTTCCCTCTCAATACCAGACCTAAAGACAATCACAATTGCTCTTTACCACCAGAAGTTATTCATATTACCACTCAGACCCTCAGATGTTGTCTAGCTGTCATATTCGATTCAACTATTGAAGGGAGTTTCAAACCTCAAGTACTCCACGATGCCTAGAGGGGTAGCTCGTGGTTATAAACTCAATGCCCAGCTCTAAAGGAAATCTGCAATACTCAAAATTGTTCAAGCATAAACCCCCATGATCTTTACGTGGCTCCAGCAATACAAATCAACTATACGCAAAGGCTCGTGACCAAAAGTCATGATTAAATAACTAGCCTCGATTTGCAGAAGCACCTACGATAATTGCCTAAAATAAATACTCCCGCAATGTTTCATGATTTGCGCTAAGGTTTGTGGTGTCAACATTAGCAATGCTAAAGTATTCCAACAAATATTGATTCATGCCTTCTTAACTCCACGGGTATAGTCTTCAACATACTGTGGATAACCATAAAAATATACTCGCCGATAAATCCATGACAAAAGTAGGAATTTCAAAAGCCTAACTGTGGAGACAATTGCCAAAACATTAATCAGGCCCCAGTCAGCATATTTCCCAATTCATAAAGCCACCATTGTATATTTTGTTTGCGGCCAATTGATTAAATTGCACAGTAATAATCGCTAATAGTGAAAGAGCAACTAGAATTATATCATATCAGGTTATGTGCCCTAAACTTCAATTACTGCCAACATTAATTAAATAGAATACAAACTTTATTTCTAAAGTAAAATATTGATCCTTACAAAATTTTGTCATGAATCTACTCCCAAGAAACGGATTGGGTTTACATCCAATCCGCTGAGAAAATCCCGAGGGTTTCTGTCCTCAAGAAACTGAATCTGAAACAAGAAGCTCTGAGAGCTATTCCACGAAAATTAATAAACCAAGCATGCCTAAATGAATCTATCAATCTTCTTTTAAAGCCAAATGCAATGACTCTTCATTTTCCCTCTGCCTGTCTCTTTTTTTTCCTTTCTTTTTGTCCTTTTTATTTCCCCTTTTATTTGATTTAAACTTAGGGAATTATAATAAAATGACTTTATTAATTTTTCCAACTCACCACTAAAGTTGTTTTAATACTTCGATAGATAATTAAAATGCCATCAAATTTATTATTTTTCAACAACTTAAATTTAATTATTTAATTAGTTTTTTAATATCCAAATAAAGGGGACATTACAATATTCCTAGAGTCTATCCTAAATGCTTAACTATTATAAACTAAATCTACGTTACCGGGTTCGCACCCTCGAGCCTCGAACCGGGTCTGAGTGCGAACCAAGTCTGAATCCTCAAAATGGTACGCGTCGGGCCCGGGCAAGGTCCGTACTTGGATCTATCGGTCAGTCCGGGTTCGAACCACCATGAACCCGTGGGGACCCACATGTCCAAGTACGGACCCTACGCAGACCCGACGGTAGCTTGTGCAGACCCGAGAGGACCCCCCATGAACCCGCGTGTACCGCCAGGGACCCACGGCAATTAAGTGAAAAGGTGGGGGGAAAACACATTAAAATGACATTTTTTATTATTATTTTTGTCCAAACCCTAAAACGACCCTAATAAGGAGCCTCCAAACATATTTTATTTCACATTGGCTCTCTCATTTGGCTCTCTCCATCTTGCAAGTTTGAAGTGAGGTGATTGTATTCGAAAGAGATCGATGGTGGAGTTGCAAATAACTTCCAAAGAGCAGATTGGAGTGTTTAAGATATGCATTTCAACCATATTCTTTAGTTTTTTGATAGATTGTTTCAAGTTTTTGAAAAGTTATAAATTTTTTTCAAGTATTTGTAGAAGTTTTGAAGTTTGTTTGTTTTTTCCATTTTTTTATAGATTGCAACAATGAGTAGTCAAAACTCAATGGGTGGGTCTTAGAAATTTAAAATTGATAAAGGGTCTCCTCTATGGAAATACACTACAAGAATTTCTCTGTCCTAGAGGTGGGGGGTTTGTATGCAAATGTAATTTGTGCAACTCAGAATATAGAAGCTCCTACTACTGAGTAAAACTTTATTTTATGGGCCCTAGGGGTAAAGGGATTAATATGTGTGAGGGTCCACCTGGGGGAGATAAGAAGGGGCTGCCACCTGGACAAATAGCAGCATTCATTAAAGAACAAGAAGATGCAAATAAATTATTTGCAAAAGGAAAACAAAGTGGTTATACTTCAGGAAAAAAAAAACCAATACCACCACCACCCACTCAAACAACCTCTAGAAATCCTTTCTTGCCTATCCCTTCTAGCGAGGATGAAGATGTAGATGAACCACAAGTCACCATGCTCAAGAGAGGCCCACTAGATCAAGCATTTCAAAATGAGGCAAGAGATATTGCTGATGAAAAAATTGCATGTTGCCTCTATGCGAATGGTCTTCCATTCAACTTAGTGAGGTCACCCTATTGGAGGGAGATGGTGACAACAATAAATAATGCACCTTCGGGTTACCAAGGTCCTGGATTTGAAAAGGTGCGCACCACCTTATTGCATAAAGGGAGGAAAAATGTAGAGGCCCAATTCAAACCAATTAGAGATTCTTGGGTTCAAACAGGTGTGTCTATTGTCTCTGATGGATGGAAAGATTGCAAAAACCGTCTCTTGATCAATGTTATTTTTGTGTCCCCCAAGGGGGCAATGTTTTTTAAGGTGGTTGATTGTGTGGGGGAAGTAAAAGATGCAGAGTTTATTTCCCGGATTCTCATTGATTCCATAGAGGCAGTGGGTCCTAATAATGTTCCAAGTAATCACAGACAATGCAAAAGTTAGCAGGGCTACAAGTGCTTTCGTAGAGGCTAGATATGAGCACATTTGTTGGACACCATGTACTGTACATTCACTTAATCTGGTGATGCAAAAAATTGGCACCCAAGTAGAATGGATGAAACAAATTTATGAGGGTGAGGAGATTTAAATGTTTGTCACAAACCACCATATGTCACAAGCAATTTTTAGAACTTTCTCCAAACTGGAATTATTGAAGGTAAATTTTAATTTATTTAGTTTCAAAAGTGGTGTTAGCCGTCAAGTTGTGTCACCGTTGGATGTTAGCTGCCGACAGAGGTAAGATTGTGCTACTGTCGGGTGTTAGCCGCCGACGGAGGTAAGTTGAGTTACCGTCGGATGTTAGTCGCCAACGGAGGTTAGTTAGTTGCTGACGGTTGAGAAGGGTGACGACGTTTGGTTGCACCGCTTCGGATTGTATATTTATATTGTACTTGCTCATTGGAAGCATCACTATTATTGTCACCTTTGCGAATGATTAATGAAAGTCTGATATTATATGGTCGAACTCTATCTTGCTAGTTACATTCTGTATCATGTCTGTGTATCTGTAAACGAGTACTTAGCAGGCAAAACATTTGGCGCTGCTGCCTAGATACACCCGGATGGCAAGTAGGCATAATGGGCTTACCCGTTAGTACCATAAACCCAGAAGCCGAGGAAGCCCGTACCGAGTTGTACGACAAAGAGGACAATCAGGCACGTGAATTCCGAATTTTGTTTCAAGTAGCTCTTGAAACTCACGTCCGAAGGGAGGCAACGAACGGAGACGTCCCTGCAAGCATAGTGTGGGATGTGATTGGGGCGAACCCTACAGCGAATTGGTTGTTGAACCAACTTCCGCGGTTGCTGGCACAAGCAACACTCACACGACGTGTTCGGCAGGAGGAAATTGATCAAGAGGAACGCCGCCAGGAGATCCTCCATGAATTCCATGCCCGAGAGCATCTGCGTCGCCGTCAAGAAGAGAGTGATGGCAATCGGAGGAATCCTTGAAGCATGACTGAAGAGGGTAGAAGAACACAAATAATTGTAATATGGCTGTAATGCAATTACAAATATTGTAAAAGCAACGTGAATGAATAAAGAATAAGTGTTCTTGTGTTTGAAGGCAATGTTATTTGTTCAGTTTGGATGTCAAATAATTTAAATAAAGATAGAAATAGAAAAGTGAGAAATGATGACGAAGAGGCCGCACACGCAGCTCTAATCTCCGCACAACAGTGTGAACGTCGCTATAGGCTAAGGCAACTTGCCAAAGACCAGCTTGCCGAAGGGGACCTTGGAAGTGGTATGGAGGGTGCAAAAGCCGAAGAGGAGTTCACTTCTCCGGAACGGAGAGTGCGGAGTCGGGAAGAGTTACTTGAGGAGACACGGGCGAGAAGAGCCTTTCTCCAAGAGGAGAGAGTACGATTTGAGGTGGGTCTCCATACACCAAGCGCGGAGAACCAAACCGGCGGAGAGGGTGATACTGCAGAGGGTGACACGAGCGCACCAGCAGACCCTCCGTTGGAACCGAGAACCCTGCACGGTACGGTGCCAGGACAAGGGCAAGCACCACCAGCCCAGCACCTACCGCAAGGACAAGTACCACAAGTCCAATCTACCCACAGCACTCAAGGAGGTGCGGGTACGAGTGGTATCAGCGCGCCGCCTCCACCGCGGCCAACCATGGCCGTGAACAAGCAGAAGTTACCAAAGTTCACGGGACAATCGAAGGAAGATCCAGTTCGGCACTGCCGAACATGCGAAACTATATGGACTGCGCACGGGGTAACTGACAAGAATGAATGGATCCGCCAGTTCCCTGCAACACTGAGGGAAGGTGCCATTGATTGGTACTTGGATGTTGACAAGACGAGCCTGACGACATGGGACCAGGTCAAAAAAGCCTTCCAAACAGAGTTTCAATTGTTACGAGATGATAATGAGATATTAGCGGAAATCTACAACACTAAGCAAGCGAAGAATGAGTCCGTTCGTGCGTACGGACGACGACTCAAAGAACTTATCGGGAAGATGGAGTCGGCCCCAGCGGACGAACTGAAGAAGAAGTGGTTCGTAGAGGGACTCAAAGCTTCCCTTCGGAAGAAAATGAAAATTGTCCCGCCTACGTCATACAGTAATGCGTACAACCGTGCAATGGACTTGGAAAGTGAGTGTAACACCTCCAAAAAGACTAAGTCTTCAGATGATGAATCGAAGACGAAAAGCAGCGAGGGTGAATCTAGTAAGAAAGTGTTGGCCCTACAAAAAGATCTGGAACGAATGATGAAAGAATTGAAGGCCACCAAGGGGAGCTCAAGTAAGACAGAGGAAGACACCGTGTGGTGCACGGACTGCAAAGAAGCAGGCCACACAAAAGGTTCTTGCCCCAAGAAAGCCTTTTGCAATATCTGCCAAATTGCGGGACATTCCACTAAAGAATGTCCCTACAACCTAAGGGCAAGAAATCAACAAGTGCTCTACACTCAAGAGGAACCCTCCACGTCCGGAACCGGCGGACAACAAAACAACGCATCATCCGGCGGGTACAAAAACAACCGCCGGGGAGGTCGAGGCAACAATGAGAACAAGCCACGGGTCCAGTATGATGCGAAGGGGAGACCCATGATACAGTGTAGAAGCTATAATCAATGGGGACATTATGCCCGTGACTGTCAGAACGAGGCCACAACTCCACAGAAGCTGTGTCGGTGGTGTGAACCGGGAGACCATGAAGACACTAACTGCCCAAAGCCTGGCTGCAATATCCTAGACATGGAACGCAGGGGCACCGAGAAGGTCCTAGTAGTTACTCGAGCACAGACCAAAAAGGCCACGTACCCACATCCTCCGACAGAGAAAAAGAGGGTACTTGAAGCAAAAGCCGAGATTGAGAAAGGTACGCAGGACCGAAGGGAGCCTACGGACACCGGCACTTCTCATCGAGCATTGGCCGAACAAAATATCTTACGGCAGATAATGCAACTGGAGGTACCAGTAAAGGTCAAGGACCTATTGGAAACAATGTCGCATCTCAAAACGGCCCTATTTCTAGGCCATAACGTTCCAGCAAGCACGGTTGAACGAACGGAGATCCCCAGCGGCTCTGCAGCCGACACCATGACACTATCAATCAATAATGGGTGGAACCCTGCAGTAGTGGAGATGGGTATCTTGGGTACCATCCTCACGAACACAATTGTTGATGGTGGGTCTGGGGTGAATGTCCTACTGGAAGAAACCTGGAAGAGCTTGGGGAAACCAACGCTGTGGCCGCCGACCTTCAATCTACTAGGGGCTAACCAGCACAGCATCAAGCCCCTTGGCACACTGATGGCACAACACGTAACTATCAGAACCCAACCATTCATCCTCGACTTCGTTGTAATCCCTCTCAAGCAGAAGGGGTATGATGCCATCCTAGGAAGGGGGTGGCTAGTGACTGCCAGAGCCAATCACAATTGGAAAAGAAACACCCTGGAATTTGAAAAGGGGGGAAGGAAGTTTGTGGTGGACCTCACCACGCAGATGGTCGGGGAGGAAATGGCATCTGATTCGGAGTCAGACGATGGGATAGACGAAGAGGAAGGAAACATGGAACCTAATGCCGAAGGGATACTGGAAATAGAGGATGATACAAGTTCGATGGATGGTTTATTCCACTGGCAAATGCGCCATTATGAATTATTTCCACCATCCTGCAACATACTCGAGATCGAAGAAAACTAGAATGAGTTCCCTCCGGAATACACAGAATACAGAGAAGGGGAAGCCCCGATGAGAGAAATCCCCGCCCACGAGTTTTCGAAGGACGAACCAATCCAGTATAAGGAAGCAAAGTTGAAGACAATAAACCTCGGAGATGAACAAAATCCCAAAACCATCCACATGGGAGACGACTGGAGCCCCGTATTGAAAAAGGCAGCTTTCAAAATTTTTACAAAATATAAGGATGTGTTTGCTTGGACCTACAAAGACCTGAAGGGCGTACCTCCGGAGCTATGTGTGCACCGCATTCCTCTGGTTCTTGGAGCCCAACCTATGCGAAAGAGGCCGTACAAGATGAACAAAAATTACGCTGCACAGGTCGAGACCGAGATTGCGTGGATGTTGGAAGCGGGGATCATCTTCCGGGTGGACACAAGTGAGTGGGTGTCACCCATTGTGATCTCTCAGAAGAAAGAAGCCAACCAGATCTGCATCTGCGTAGACTTCAGGTGCCTCAATGCAGTAACGATCAAGGATCCCTTTCCGATCCCCTTCACAAACAGCATACTGGAAGAGGTGGCGGACCATGAAATTTATTCCTTTATGGATGGGTTCTCAGGATACAACCAGATATCCATTGCAGAGGAAGATAAGTTAAAAACAACCTTTGTAGTGGAGGATGGTGTGTACGCGTACAATCGGATGCCCTTCGGTCTGTGCAATGCACCCGCGACTTTCCAGAGGATTATCCTTCATATTTTTTATAAAATGTCCAAAGGGAATTTTAAAGCATTTTTGGATGACTGGTCCATCTTCAGTGGCCAGGACAAACACATTACGGCGTTGGGAGAATGCATGGAGCGGTGTCGAAAAGCTCGTCTGGCACTCAACCCGAAGAAGTGCCGATTTATGGTGCCACAAGGGAGGCTTCTCGGGCACATAGTTTGCAAAGAAGGGTTAAAGACGGACCTCGACAAGGTCCGGGTGATAGTTGAAATAGAGGCCCCCAATGATGTAACGGCGTCAAGTCCTTCTTGGGCCATATTGGGTACTACCAACGGTTTATAAAGAATTTTGCCCGAGTGTCATACCTGATGGATAAACTCATGAGGAAAGGAGAGCTATTCGTTTGGGCGAAGGAGCAAGGGGAGGCCTCCGATGACTTAAAAACACGATTGTTGGCGGCTCCCATTCTGGCATTTCCAGACTGGGATAGAGAGTTCCACGTCCACGTGGATGCATCGAACTACGCCATCGGAGCCACCCTAGCACAGGAAGGCGCACATGGACTTGATCACCCGATCTATTTTGCCAGCCGGTTACTCTCAAGTGCAGAGAAGAACTATAGTACCACGGAACGAGAGGCTCTAGGAATGATTTACTCGGTCCAGAAGTTCAAACACTATCTATTGGCGACGCCGTTCACCTTCTTTGTGGACCACCAGGCCCTGATGTACCTCGTCAACAAACCCATTATCCAAGGGAGGGTGAGCAGGTGGCTTCTCCTACTTCAGGAATTCACCTTCAAAATTATAGTACAACCAGGGCGCAGCCATGTGATCGCCGATCAACTATCTTGAATCACGTCAGGCTAGCCACCTGTGGGAGTAAATGACAATTTTCCAGATGCACACTTGTTCCATATAGCCATACTTCCGAAGTGGTATACGAGTATTGGAGAGTATCTGTCCACGGCAAGATTCCCGGAAGGTATGCCTCCAGGAGAACGTAGGAAATTGGTTCTAAGGAGCAGGACCTTTCAATTCATCAATGGACTACTGTACAAAATGGGTCCAGACCAAGTGTTGAGGCGATGCGTGATGGAAGAAGAAGTGTCCAAGGTTCTAAGGGAAGCTCACAAAGGACCTGCCGGAGGCCACATGGGTCCAGATACCACAGCCAGGAAGGTGTTGTTGGCCTGCTTATGGTGGCCGACACTGTACAATGACGCCAGAGAATGGGTGGTCGGTTGTGACACTTGCCAGCGCGCTGGGAGACCCCTCAAATGAGATTTTATGCCACTCAACCCCTCCCACGCACAGGAATTATTTGAAAGGTGGGGATTGGATTTTGTTGGGCCCCTGAAGGCCAGTCATGCCCGGCGCTGCAGATATATTGTGGTAGCAACAAAGTATTTAACCAAATGGGTGGAGGCGCGTGCACTGACTGATAACTCTGCTATAAGCACGGCAAAGTTCATTTACGAACAGATAATAACGAGATACGGCATCCCAATTCAATTGACGAGTGATAGGGGTGGCCACTTCGTCAATCACGTGATTAAACTCCTGACCACGGAATTCAAGATCTTCCATACGCTGTCAAGTCCCTATTACCCTCGGGCGAATGGCCAAGCGGAGGCAACCAATAAAATTTTGGTCGGAGTCATTTATAAGTCATGTGGTGTTGAGGGTGAAGACTGGGAAGAAAGGTTACCCTCGGTGTTGTGGGCATACCGGACTTCCTACAAAGTGACCACTGGCCAGACACCATTTCAGCTGATGTACGGGCAGGAGGCCGTAGTACCAGTGGAGTTTATGGTTCCCAGCCTCCGGATTGCGATTGAGAACAAACTCGGAGATATGGAGAGTATGAGGGAACGACTATACCTCTTGAATAAGTTAGACGAAAAAAGGGCATTAGCACAGTGGGCCACAGAAGCGACACAACAACGGAGGAAGCTGTGGCACGACAAGCACCTCCGACGGATGCAGTTTATACCAGGCCAGTTAGTCTTAAAGTATAACGGGCAAAACGAAATCAAACCTGGAAAGTTCAAAGTGAAATGGATAGGCCCTTACAAGGTCCGAGAGGTGGACGCGAACGGGTCCGTGAAGCTGTGGACCCTCGACGGACGGGAAATTTCAGACGCAGTGAACGGTTCGAAATTGAAAGTGTACCATGAAAGGCCGACGATGTCACCGCGAGGGCCAATTACTTTAAAAAAAAAATTTTAAAAATTTTTAAAAAAAATATTAAAATTTTTTTTTTTAAAAATAAAAATTAAAAAAGTTCCGACGGTGGCACCACTCAACGGTGGAACCACCGAACGATGGCCCACCCGACGGTGGACTACCGTCGGACATAACCTCCACCACCGTCCCCTATTTGAACCCGTAGCCGCACGAGAAAGAACATAAACAAAAATATAAACACTAGCGCGGAAGGAGAAGAGACTAGGAGAGGAACAAACCGGCCGGCGGAGGAAGTTAGAAGCGGACGAAGGAAGCAACGCGGAGGGAAAGAAGACATTGCCATGTAGGAAGACCTTACCGTGCGGTGAAGAAGGCTTGGCAGTAGCGAACGGTGGTGTAAGACGGTAGGGAAGTATACTAAACGGCAAGGAGCAGCAGAAGAGAATAAGACTATAGTGAAAAGAGTGCACGCGCGGAAGAATACGGCCTCAAGTGGAACCAGGATTTAAGGTAGCCACACGAGACTTCTCAGCGAAGGAAGAAGATAGTCGCACCGTACGGAGGAAGAGAAAATCAGTACGGTAGAGTATATAACCGTTTCTTGAATTTTCAAAACGGTTAAAGGATGCATTCAGCGGGGAAGCGGAATAACTGGAAAAAGCAATTACAGTCAAGGAGTTTAGGCAAAATAGCGATGAACAGGCAAGCTACGATTCTACCATCGAGAGTGAAGGTTGCAGGGCATCAAGCAAGTGGAAGCGGGAAAAAACTCAAGGCTATACAGGAGGAAAAAGATGGTGTCACCTATCAGACAGTAGCATTCGAAGGACTTAATGGATTGGAATGTCGAACATGGTGGAAGGAGACTCCAGATGACGATGAGGTAAAGAAATTTCTACGGCAAGCAAGCATGCACTGGGCTATCCAAATGCCCTTGTTCCCAATGCGTAATCTGGAAAATACCTTAAGGATGATGATTCAGTGTTTCAACAGGGAGAAGAGGAAAAGTACATTTATGTATCGAAATCATAGGCTCACAGTTTCCTATGGCCTGGAGGACTTCACACGGGTCTTCGGCATTCCAGGACGTAATGGACAAAAGGTGGATACCACAAAGCAAAAAATGTCAGCAGAGAGGAAAGAGTTTTGGATAAAGCGTGTCTACCGTCGGCTCACTCCAGCAGAATTGGAAAAAGTGGTAAACGCAACCAAAGCCCGAGGGCTGAGGAAGGAATACGTAGCAGAGGGTGCTTGGCGTTGCATTCTTGATGTCCTTAGGAGCAGGTTGACTGGTTCGAGCCGTGCATCCGACATTGCCCTTCCACAGATAGTCTACATGCAGGGGTTGATGAATGGGGTGGTCTATGACTGGGCTTCGGTGTTGGCGGAGAGGATGTGGGAATTCATGACACTGCAACATCGCACCTTTTACATGCCCCATTACGCTATTGGACTATTTCTTGAGGCTGCACTGAGACAGATGCCCGCGGACGAGTTGGAGCTCAAGCCGCAGGGCAAGCTCACGGGAGGAGCTCCGCTGGTGTTCTACTGGCGGTATTTGGATACAGGAAGTGCAGTCAGCGGACAGAAACGAAGGCGGCAAATGGTGGTAGAGTCCGACCAAGAGGACATTGATAGTGGTCGGGAAGCCAGTGAAGAATCTTCCGATGCGGACTCAAGCGAAGAGGACACAGTGCGGTTTGCACCACCAGTGTTATCTCCCTCAGCCCTCTTAGCTTCGACACCGTTGGTGAGTTCTACAGTTCCTCTAGTTGAGTTACCACCTAAGGAAGCAGCCACGGACATTTTAGGGGAAGGAGATCCTGAACCTCTGACGGAGGTAGCAGTAGCAGCAGAAGAGGAAGCACGCGGAGGCACCCATGACATTGGAGAGGGTCAGGTCCAGATGGAAGTGATAGGGTCGGATGCTGTAGTGATTGTGGATGCGGCACTCTTACAGGATCCCTCACCACCTCAAGACCCTGTGCAGGTGGGAGCTATGCGTTCTTGGATTAGCCGGCGGTTTCAGTTAGTCCCGGTTCCACCACCAGCAGTAGTCCTCTCTCCTCGACGGGAGGACCCACAGGAGGTTGTTGGTATGGAGTTTGCAGATGTCCGAGTGGCAACAGATGATCTTCCTCTTGTCTCTGAGGAGGACGGGGTTGTGACAAGGGGCGAGGTGGCCAAGGAGGCACCTCGTGGAATTGAATTGGCACACCCAACAACCCTTACTGGTCCTGAGGCGTTGGAAGGGGAAGATGTAGAGACCTATTTGGCAGACATGGTCACTCGAGGACGTTGGTTGGTGGCTGTAGCAGAGTCCCGAGCTGTGGCGGCTATCGTTGAGGATTTGAGACATCTCCTAACCTTTGCCCGAGTAGGCTGTGGTGCAGCATTTGCCGCTTGTTTTGAATAGAGGTTATGGCTTGATGGAGAGACTGCTGAGATGTTGGCTGCCTGGGCGGTTCCTACGCCAGTCATTGAGAGTGAGGCAGCATCTCTGGTTCAAGAGTTGGAGCAGACATTCAAGGAGGGGTACTACGCATTGAGGCGATCTGAGTATGTCTCGTCTGATCGTGAGACTGCATTGGTGACCGCACAGAGAGCTCAGGAGGAGCTAGGCACCAAGTTGGAGGCAGTAGAGAGAGACTTACTTCAGCGTACCCAGGAGTTGATGGCTGAACAGGTAGCACGGGCAGCTCTGGAGCAACAGTTGGTAGCAGCACAGGCAGAGAATGAGGCAAAGGAGAAGGAATTGTTGGAGGCTGCCATGATGATTAAGTCTGCCTTGGAGTTACAGATGGTAGCTGAAGCACAATTGCAGACTCGGACCACACAGGTCTATGAGCTTCGGGCTCAATTGGGATCGTCCACCACACCAGTTCCTCCAGCGAAGCAGCATGCTTCCTCATCAGGGACGCTTCCTCTGCCCCACTTTACTTCTCAGTCTTAGCATTAGTAGTTCATCATTCCTATTTTGTTGTTCTGTCCCGGACATTTTGTTGTCATCCAGAGACGACTTTTCTTAAGGGGGGGATGATGTTAGCCGTCAAGTTGTGTCACCGTCGGATGTTAGCTGCCGACGGAGGTAAAATTGTGTTACCGTCGGGTGTTAGCCACCAACAGAGGTAAGTTGAGTTACTATCGGATGTTAGTCGCCGACGGAGGTTAGTTAGTTGCTGACGGTTGAGAAAGGTGACGACGTTTGGTTGCACCGCTTCGGATTGTATATGTATATTGTACTTGCTCATTGGAAGCATCACTGTTATTGTCACCTTTGTGAATGATTAATGAAAGTCTGATATTATCTGGTCAAACTCTATCTTGCTAGTTACATTCTGTATCATGTCTATGTATCTGTAAATGAGTACTTAGCAGGCAAAACAAGTGGTTTGGGTTCCCACGACCATTTGGGTTTAAAAATGGCTCCCAAAACCATCAAGCCAGCTGAAACTAGGGGGTTTTGAAAGGCTTCCCAAACCATCAAAACAAGTCTCCCAGTCAAAGAGATCCATAAGGATTTGAAGGGTTTCAACATGGCTCCCCAAACCATCAACACTAGCTTCCTCAAAGGATTGATCATCAAAAAAGTAGCTGAAACCATGGGGCTTTGGAAGGCTCCCCAAACCATCATGGGTTTTGTCATGGCTCCAACAACCAAAGTGGGGTTTTGGAAGGCTCCCTAAACCTACAGAACAGGTTCCAAGAGGAAACCCAAAACCAACCAGCTGCTACAAGCAAAGAACTCCCAACCGCAAAGCGCCTCCTCTCCAACGAAACTCCTTCCCACCTCTAAAGGAAAGGATCCCACCTCAATAGGACCTAAAGAAATGAATCCCTCCAAAGGGGAGATTTGAAAGGACAACCACCTTGCAACCGAGCAGCCCCACCCACAAGAAAACCACATAGAGCACCAATCAGCCTCGATCCACCAGGGAATCTCCACCTCCATAGAAGAAGCTGACACCTCTATTAGGAGCAAAAAAGAGGAAGAAAAGCATAACATGTGCCAATCCCAGGACAAAACCATAACCACCAGCTCACTTAAAGCAGCTAAAGCTCATACAAGAGAAGAAACAAAGAAGCATCAGGCAACAGAAGGAACAGACACAGACCCACAAAAACCAACCTCTAACCAAAAATGCTCAACAACTAGACCAGGCCCTCAAAAACTACTAGCACTAGCCTAGGCAAAAAGAAAAAAAGAGCAAGCAAACATAGAAACACCCACAAGAAGGAACACAACAATAGAAAAGAACCACATCCAAGAAGGACCAAAAACACCCCCCACGAAGACGAAAACCTAATTTATTGTTAACAACCTTATGTAATACATGATGTGTATTGTTGACTTCACTTCAATTCGAATCATAACCTCATCCCTTATTTAATCCATAAGCAAGGTGTATGTTTTTTTGTGATTTTCCTTAATATAATTACTCATGATAATAGTCACTATAATTGCAGCTATATAATTCGTAGCTCCCTAACATGAGTCTTTTTCACTAACTTGGCTATTCACCAATGTTTGAGTATATATAAAAAAATTAACATATCATGGCTATTTTGATGCAGATAAATATTTTAGACTTTGGTCGAACCATGAGTTTTGTCTCGTGTAAATCAACATATTATAATTTATTAATTATCATATAATTATATATTTATTTAGCCTATAATCATATTCATTATCGACATATAAATATACCTTTATATTATTTATTAATTATCACTCATAATTATTTATTATTAACTATCACTGACTAATGTATTTATTAAAATATTATTTATTTAATTATCTATTTTAATATTATTATTTATTTATTAACTTTATTTTTATTGTTATTATTTTATTTTTAAACTTATTGTTCAAATACTATTTATTATTAAATCCTATTCAAAAATGGGGACATCACAATGGCTATATTATCTTTCGAATGGGTGGGTGGATGGAAAGAACTGCATTCTCAACTTTTTGGTAGCTTGAAATGGCAAGGTAGTTTTTCCGAAGTTAGTTAATGTCTCAAACAAAGTAAAGAATGCAAAAACTTTTGAGTCTAATGTTCAAGGAAATTGTCTTAGAGGTGGGCATAGAGAATGTAGTTCAAATTATAACTAACAATGCAGAAACATATGTGGCGGCTAGGAAATTTCTCTAAGAGAGGCATTAGTCACTCTTTTGGAGGACATAGGAAAACTTGATTGGATGAAACAAGTTGTAGAAGTTGCAAGAAGCATAACAAAATTTATTTATAATCACACTTAGGTTCTTAGTTTGACAAGAGATCACACCAAAGGAAAAGGTTTGGTGCAATCAGGTGTCACAATGTTTACCAATGGGATAGCAAGCTAAGTGGGCCTCATCTTGGAAGAAATTCCATGGATAAGCTTGCTTGAGCTAGAGTAGTACTGGGATGCATGACCTCCCAGGAAGGCCTAATGCTTCACCTTGGTGAGCATCACCTAGATGCAATGAGTGCTAAGTGTACCATTCATTCTCATGAGAGATGGATTCTTGTGAACCATTACTCATGAAACATGGGTCAATGTGTTTTACCCAAAAACTACACAATTGAATCCAAATAACAAAATCATAATTTCCTAACATTCAAAAGTCATATTGATTTGTTGACTTATTTGAACAAATGTTTGTGAGTCAAGCATGTTTAGCCTTTTCATATTCAAAAAAACTTGAAAGAGAGGGTTGCAAGGAGAATCTTTGACAATATTTTTGCACAATGAGCTATAGAGATCATTAAGTTAACCTCAAAACTTCAATTTAAAATTTAAATTGACTTTTTTTAGTGTTTCACTATTAATTTGTAGCTTTAACTTGTTTGTATTTTTAGGTGTCAAAGCCCTTCGTTAGAATTCTCATTTTGTAGATGGGGATTGACACCCAATGGGTACATTTCTGAGGAATGGGTAGGGCCAAATGGTCCATCTGAAACAATTACAAGGGGGGACATGCTTCAATTTGATGTCATTTTGGAAATCATTAATTGGAAATGAAACAAACAACTCCACCAACCCATTCATGAACAAGTACTTCCTCAAACTTGATTTTTTCTATTCACATAGCTTCACAAATCCTAATGAAGAGGTAATGGAGGACCTCAAAACATGCATTGAGAGGATGACACCTTGGTCTTTTTTAAAATAAAAAAAACAATTGAAAGTAATATTTAATGCAAGACCAGATCCCAGAATGGGCAAGGTGAGAGAACACACTGCTTCCAACTACAACTATTTAATGGATGCAATTATAAAGTATTGGCGGCAATCCATCCAAAGCATGCACATTCAATAGTAGACCTTATTTACACCTTTTCATTGGACTTCATGAATACAATCAAAGCCACTTGCAGAATGTTTGAGCTTGACTTAGACCAAAATAGTCAATATGCAAACTTGTTCAATGCCAAACTAGGTTGTATCAACACCAAAAAGGTGGGTCATAAAATGCAATTAGAACAGGTCAACCAACCAACTCTATAATATAATATGCATGAAAGTAAAATAGCATGCTCCTTCCACTTATCTAGTAGTGGGCGATTACAATGAGCACCACTTGTTTAGTGGAGTAAGTATCAATAAACAATATAGAACAAACCATTGGTGTTACTACCATCCAGTGGCTCAATCATAAACATTCCAACTAATGATATATCTATTGTCATGAAATACTGATAAAGTAACATTGCTGATATGAGAATAAACACTATTGAAACACCCCAGAGCAATGCCCAATACGAAAGAAACCTACCCAATTTGAGAAAAACAACATTATACTTTGATTTGATGACTTAGAAAGCTGGTACAAGTCAGCAACTGAACTAAAAGTACACTGTAATAGTGACAGTGAGAGAATCAACTTGGAAAGCTCATCGACTCACATCCAGAACATCCCAGTTAGATATAGTCATTAATATCTCTTAAATCATTCCCAAACTCCTCAAAAAGACATTGAAAGGGATGAATACCAATCTGATAACTGATCAGCAAGATATAGGTCTGCAATGACACAACAGGTACAGCCCCATCATATCATCACAACAGCCTCATAATGAAAAATCTCACCCAGCAATACCAAGCATGAAAGGTAGGCACTTCAAACATTTCCACATACACTTCTAACACGTCAAAATTAAGCAACAATTTGTTACAGTGATATCAAATGTTAACAAGTCCAAAAGTAGTCACATATTTCTAGTGGGATGCCAAGAAAACAACCATAAAATGCACAACTCAACAAGCCCCCACTTGTTCACCAGAAAAAAGCTTAGGAATGTTAGAATAACCTAAGGCAACGCCAAGAAGTCTGAACAGTTACCCCAAACAGCAGTGATCCAACTCCTATTTCTCATGCCCAACTCACAAAGACCTATCCTTTGGAGGTATGGCCTGTTTTTTAATTGTTTCAAATTCTCAATCATACATCCTGCAATAACATAAAGGGCTAACAAATCTGCAATTTAAATTACACTACATCACCAATATACCTGCAATAAGTTGGGATGGCCAACCAAATCCTCCAACATTGCCTCCAAAGTGTAATGTCCCCTTATTTAAACTCTAAGGGTTTTGGAACTATTTACTTATAACTTCAACTGCAAGAGACTTCTTTCTACAAAAACGTTTGCAAATGCAAAGTTAATTCCATTTATATTATGCAAGAATTAGTTTGATGATCGAACTAAAATAATGAGAAGGATTTCTATGCTCAACCAATTGTATAAGTATAACTTGTGGAACTGATATGTATATAGAAGACAAATGCAATGAATTGCTGATATGTATTGGATGCGATATAATTTGATGTACAGGATTATGATTAATCCTTTCTATATGAATTTTATACTATGCAAGGTTGAAGGATTATATCAATATCAGTATATCAATCAAGTATATACTCAATGTATATGCAAATAATATCCTTTGATATGAGTTCGGTATTCTGATCCTTTCTGATTTATGAAGTTGACTTGCAACAATATAAGGATATTACTGTTCCTGATATCACTGTATAATTATGCAAATTACCCCCTTCAATCAGCCTGATTGCTTATCTGATATGAAATAGCAATATGCTAATAATATCTCTAATGACTGCCATGTCTGGTATGGCTTTATAAATATGCAATGATGAGCTTGCTTTTGGTCTAATAAGACCTTCCAATCTGGTACGATCGCTTGCCTTATATGCCTACTTATATTAGTAATTTTATATGGCACTGTTTCTGATTTACACTTGTATTTACGCGTCCCAGCCTAATACGCTTGCTCAACTTGAGCAATTCACAAATGGATATGAAATAGAAATAAGATGTTCGATGATGCTTTGGAATGATTATCGATGCCACTTTAATATCATATGATAGGAAAGGAAGAGTGGTGACTCTTCATTGCAGCCTTAATGTCAAACTCTTCATCACACCCCTTGTAATGTCCCTTAGTTGGGATCTATCTTAATTTAATCCTGGAACGGTAATTCTAACTTAAATGACTTGATTTAGAACTAGGGTTTAAACGCTATTTAGAGCTCCTCTACAGTTTGATCTTCATTGCTTAATTCTTTGCCTTCAATTTCAAAGCTATCTAAGAAACTTTATGATGGCATCCAATGTTGCAAATTTCACTATGTATATTCAGGCACTTCTATTGATTCTTCCAGCTTATGATGTGTCCTTCCTTGAAACCGGGTGCCCATTGTATTATTGAACCTAAGAGCGGTAATACTTATTTCAATAGATTGTCTTGTGTCCCAAGTATGAGTCACTCACAAATAGCCTATGGATGCTCCATGCAATGCTCAATTATCAATACCGTGAATAAATTTGGCAGACTTAGGAATCATCGACCAACATGACTAGATGGTTTGATAGAATTTAATGCCGTTATTTATCTGGAAGGTAATGTTGATCTGGATCCCATGATCCAATGTCATTGCGTGGAGTTAGGTTATATCACGACTGTGAGAATTGCAGTCATCTTTTGGAGTTATCGCAGGTAAGAACTGAATGTGACTGAATCAAAGGCATCATAATGCGATGAGGATGTGATGGAATTGATAATCCTCAATTCTGCAACATAAAAGTCGATATGAATCCACCAGTAATAATGATCAAGTCAAAGCTCACAATCACTGGTAGACATTCTTGTGGTCAGTTTGTAACAGAGTTCGCCTGTAGTATCCCCCATTTATTCTCAAGAATATTTCCACTGAAACGTACTTGTCTTCACAGTATGATCACACAGGATAGGAAACAACTAATCAAGAAGTCGAGAGAAGCTTTTGTCTGTCGGAAGATTGTGTGCTGGTGACTATCCACCCTCCTACTAAGTTTTTCTTGCTTTCTATCTGATGTTTCCCCTCCTCTGCTGTGTATTTCCCCACTATATATCTGCACGGAGAAATGAGGAGAGATGACTCTCCTAAGGGTCGCGGCTAGTTACTTAGTCGCTATATTGTATATAATATAATTAATATATTTATATTGTTTATTCATTATTATTATTATTATATACCATGAATTATACATTATTATTATTGATATATCATCATTAATACAAATTTATGATTACATAATATAATATATTGTCATTATCATTATATAATCTATTAATTTCTATAATTATTTATTATTAATTTTATATTATAATCCTAATTATATTATTTATTAATATTTTAATATTATTTAATCATAATATATTACTTATTAATAATATGTTTAACAATATATTATTATTATCTATTGATAATAATCATATATTATTATTATAGATCATTAATAATAGGTTATAATTATATATCATCAATTATCAATAAATAATATTATTAATTAAAGATTTATTATTAATCATTTATTCATTATTTTAATATTATTATTTATCTATTTTTAATATTATCATCTTATTGGTTAAATCTTCCTTTAGGGAGGGGACATCACACCCCTTTAGATAACTAATCAATAATTAGTTAGTAGCTGATTATAAGTATTTGTTTGGTTGGTAAACATGAATATTATGCATCATTTTATGTAGGCTTGTCACTTCTGCATCATTGGAGATGATGACATCAATATTATGTTTTGCTGATTGCTTCACTAGATCCAAGCAATACTTCAAATCTGCATCGTACTCCTTATATTGTCGATACCATATTTGTTTTGGGAATATCAGTGAGAAGCTTAATATTGATCATATTGCTTTTCATGATATCACGTTTATCAAGACCATCTTGCTTAATATCATTTTAACTCAAATTCTGGATCATATTATAGATTTGCCATTGTTGTCTTGCTTGATCAGTAAAGACATTGCTAGTAGCCTAGTACAATAGTCGGATCCATATCATGCTTCCTTGGGGAATGATATTTATGTAATCAAATGTTCTCATCGTCACATGGATAAATGGAGTAACCTTACTGTCCAATATTGCTATTGCCATCTGCTGTTTGGTGATCACTATATCAAAATTGTTTGCTCAAAGTCTTCAACCCCTGATCATATGAATGAATGAATAGCAACTAGGCATATCTGATCACTTGGTCTCATTGTGGCAAACAATCTCAACACTCCAGCTTATTGTCTATGCTTTGCATGAAGATCCAGGATGGGAAAATTGTGAACTCTTAAAAAAGACAATTTTCTTTGATAGGATCTTTATTGACAAGAATATGCAAAACTAACTAATTGAACTTCTAATTGCTATGCACAATTACTTGCTAGCTACTTGGAAGTGTTCGAGGTCTGCCACCCCTTGATCACACATATGTTTTATCGCTAGATTGATTTTACGTAAAGGATGGGGGCATCACATAGAGCAAAACAAAACTTCAAAAAATAATTTATGCAAACTCAATTCGACATCTTCACCCAAATCCTACAAGATTTTCGAATCAAAACCCAAACTGAAACTTCACTTTGCACAATGGTGGCCTCTAGATGAAACCGCACTAGTTTAGCTAGGAATTATATTTCAAATTTGAAACTAGGAATCTTAAGAGGGTTTTTATCCTCAGAAGATTGTGGAAGAACTCCCAAGTTCAATCCAATAACATAACACTATCAATCAATAGAATATACACAAATAAGCCCTAGCACCTCCTATAGCTTTTTGAAGAGAATAAAACCATTTTTAAAATAAAATAATTCACTTTATTTCCCTAACAAGGACCTTTTTGAAATAATAATAACATTTCATGTGCAAAAGCCCTCTTATCTAGGCTTCCAACTCTTAAAACCTAAGTTGTCGGTTCCAATTCGGTTTGGAGCGGGTTCAAAATTCGTTCAAATTTTTTGGGGGGTGGGTTCAAATTTGTTTTGGGTTCATCCATACAAAAACATATGTTTTATATATACAATATACATGTATAATGTAGCAGCAAATAAGTTCATACACCACTATGCTTATAGTAAAACAACATAGAAAAATACATCACCATATATTAATGTTTTAGTCCAAATTACATATGTTTTACTTTTTTGGCCTTTTTAGTGGTCTATTTTAGGGTTGGAGGATTGGATTGACTAAAATAGACCAAAAAAAAACTTTTAAAAAATCAAAAAAATCCATTTTTTGACCAAATTAGGTCTGGGTCCTACCGTAGATTTGCAAATTTGCCATAGAAATAGCAAAATTTGTGTCAGCTTCATCTGACAGAATTTGGGCAGACTTTGAAGGTCTGTGGTAGACTTTTGCAAGAATATGATAAGGACCAGACTTTTGCAAGAACCGGACAAGACTTTGGGGTTGTCAGGGAAGAATTTCGTAACATAGCTTAAAAAACATTACCATTCCAACGAGATATTGCACTAAGTTGTCCTTTTGATGCTCCTCAACATTAGACAACATTAGTGAAATATTGATTAATAACTCAATAACTCGCCCAAGTTGCCAAAAGCACTCCAACGACATCAAAATCCAATTCTAACCACACCATGAAGAAACTGAAGCAGTAGGGTAATAATTGGAGCAAATTCAGTGACTTACTAAAAAAAATGCTCTCCAAGAAGTTTGGAGCACACCCTAGATGTCAAAAAACACTTCTAAAAGTGTGATAATGCTCATACTATCAACCAAACTCAATGTTAAGAACAAAAGCCCTACAACACTGAACCTACACATGCTAAGAAATTTGAAGTTCCCCAAAGCACACCAATTTGACTCCAAACGAGCTTGAAAACAACACTAATTGTGCACAAATCACTTCTGTTAAAAATGCAAAAATTATAGTCCTCCCTCCCTAGAATTGCTTGCCCTCAAGCAATTGCAGTCTCAACCAACCGATCAACTCTAAAAAATGAATGTAACTCCAAGATCCCAGACTAATCTTGGAGGTTTGTGCATTCTTCTATGTGATATTCTTTGCTACAACATATCAACAATTAAACCCTCCAAGAGCAATAGTCTTTTGCAACAATTCAACGAGTTCACTGAAATTTTTCTTTCTTTTCCCATGTTTCCATTGTATTGATCTAATAAAATCTAAGAAATTAACGCAATCCTTTTTTGTACAAACTTCAGGAACCCTTGCATGATAATTGCAACTATGCATAGTCTACCACAAATGCAAGCAGAGAACAAGAGATTAAAACTATTGGGCACTTGAATTTCCATTGAATACACAATTTGATTAGTTTAAATATACATCCTCTTCAACTAAAAACATGAACTAACCTTTCACAATGATTGAGTGGCCTGAAAATGCACATTCTCACAGCTATTCAAGAGTGAAATCAGTGATGAATAATCTGATTTTTCCTTAATCAGCACCTTGTAAGCGGAACAACAACAACAAAGATGAGCTTTCTAATGAAGGCTTAGTTAATTTAAGCTTAAAGATGAGATCATCAACTTCTTTTTCTTTTCTTTCCAATGCATCAAGAGTCTCTTCCACAAACTTAAAGCTACAATCCCTATCTAAAAGAAAATTCCAAAGCATCTTTAGCTATTTGCAAATCTGCAAGATTGGCTTCTCCTTCAATGCCCCCTATCTCTTCTTAACTTGGGCCTTCCAGATGTGGTCTTCGATGAATTTCTATGTGCCATCAACTCCCAACAAAACTTGAACCACTCCCTCTTCTATGACCAAGAATTGATTCTTCAATTCTTGCAACTCCCTAGGCCTTTCATCCAAATCAGAAACGTCACTTTGGGTGGATTTTTCTTCTTCAATTTTTGAAAAAGATTCACTATCTTTGAGATCACCTTGGAACTTCCTCTAACTAGATTTTGTTTGGAAATCAATCTTGAAATCATTTTCTCAACTTTTGAATTGTCATCACTAGAGTGATGTATGTGCTCATCACTTATTGCTTTTCTCGATTTTTCAGTTGGCTCAACTTCATCTTTAACAGAAATGTAGCTTTCAATAGGTTCATTTTGAAAATTCACACTGTATACCTCTAGAGATGTGATATTGCTATGCAAGAATATTCTGACAGTCCATCCTGTTTGCATTTATGCTCTACTTTAAAAGTTATGCTGTGAACAGACCCTTTCTTCCTCATGCTCTGCTATCAAATATGATTTCAACTCTTCTTCACATTGACTAACAACCATTTCAGCTAACACATTTGCAACTGATAAAGATTCTTGGTCTTTTTTCCTCATATTTGCCAATAAAACGAATAAGAGTGGATAAGGAACATCATCACTGTTTATTGCATGGACTCTTTTAACAATGAGAGAAAAACAATTGAACATTTGAAGTACTAGATGTTCACAGTAAAAATAAAGCATCACCACGAAAGCTCTAATCTTAGCAATAATTTCTAGAATTCTCACACGCTAGGCAAAAGAAGGGTGTCTAGTATCATCAAAACCTTTAGAAACTCTTCACTATCACCTGAAATACTGTCTTCATTATATCACTGTACGAAATTTCAGTTTCTGTGATTCTTGTATATTCACTAATGCAAGAAATTACTGCAATGCTTACTCCATCTCAATATCTCAAAAGTTACTTAACCAATGAATTTACAGTTGAGGCCACAACAAGTTTTATCTACTTACAATCAAGCCAATCTATCATCAAGAAACAACTTGCCACAATATCCAGAAAGCATTGTAATTCATCCCTTGTTAGATGCAGGTGGTCAAGTCTTTTTTCTGTCTTATAAATTTTCTCTTCAAATTCAAACACCATGATTCACATGGTGTATTCAATTTCTAAGTTTTCTTCTGTCACAACTGGATGGAGATGTGTAGCAACTGCTGAAACAATGATATGCAATTGAAGAATCTAGGTCTACAAATGGATAGAAACTACACTGTAACAGAATGGGGAGCAAGAGAATCATGTTGCACATTAACTCACACCCAGCACATCCCAATTGGATATGGTCATAGATATCTTTTCAATCATATCTCAAACTCCTTTAAAAGACATTGGAAAGAATGAATACCAATTTGATAACTCTGATCAGCAAGGTACAGGTCTGCAATGACTAACAACAATAACAGTGCCATCGTGTCACCACAACACCCTCACACTACAAAACCTCACACCCAGCAATACCAAGACTAGGCACTTCAAACATCTCCACATACACTTCTAGTACATCAAAAAGAAGCGACAATCTATTATAATGATATCAAATGTTAACAAATTTGTAAGCAGTGTGTTGCCATTAGCCGATAAGGATGTAATTGGTACATGGCAAAGAGGTATTGTCATTGATTGGCAAAGAGGTGTTTTCATTTATGACTAGGGATGCCAACAGTGTTCAATCAAAAACCAAAGACAGGTACTGATGACAAGCAGGTACAGCTAACAATAATAAGCGCAAGGAAAGACAGGTTTGGAGACCAGTGACACATAGTGAGCAAGAGGAGGCAGCGGACAATAATAAGTGCAAGGAGAGACTGGTTTGGAGACCGGTGACACATAGTGAGCAAGAGGAGGCATTGTCTATGTTACTGATAAAGCTCTAACTGCTCATCGGAGCAACCGGTAACCAAGGAAGGTGCAACCGGTAATCAAGGTTTCAGTACTATGACCGATAAAGTGTATAACCGGAACCAAGGATCCAACCGGTACAGAGAGAAAGGAATGGTGATAGGTGAAGGTTTTTCCCTGTGCACAACCTAGGGATATAAACTGATCAGTGAAGATATCATCAAGATTGATGAACTGAGGAAAGTCACAGTCGACAAACACTTGTGTGACTCTTTGATCGGGATTTGTTGCACAAAATCCGGATGACTTTGTGTTATCAAGAAGATCGGTGCAAGGCGCAATCGAAGGTTTTAATGCCAAAGTTTATGGCATTAAAACATGAAGAAATCTCTAGTAAAGGAAAGGTTACGGCATGCATCTGTCGTTTCCTTTATAAAGCAGAAAAAGCACATGGCATGCATCGGATGTTTCCTCAATGAACTGACACTCCACTGGGTGATGGATCTAAAGGAAATTTTTATACAGGTCGTGCATGTAAAAGAGGAAAGGGCAAGAAGACTATATTCTTCAACCTGTGAAGAATATTGTTTGCCTTCATTCTGCCAAAGAAAAAGAGTGAACCTGTATGCTAAGAGAAGCTACGAAAAGGTGAACAGAAGAAGAAAAGAAGAGTCTGCAAGGAAACACAACGGCCAAAGGAGAGCATACCTGTGGTGACTGGTGATGACTCTCAATTGAGAAGCACAATGATCTTATCAGGCTCAGCAAAGCCATTTTTAAAAGATCAAACCCTCTATTGCTCTTTGACAATTGCAATAGCAAAATCCCAGTATTTTGGGTGGACATTAACAGGTCCCTTGTACTAAATCTCTTAACCAAGTGACATCTGTATAGATGTTCTAAGTCCTCTAACCAAGCAAGTTCTAATAGGCCTTATCTCTTAAATCAATGAACTGGGTTGCATCTAACAGTGCATTTGTAATCCTTTAACAAGGAAGACTCCTTACACTGAGCACTTCAGAAGAATGCAAAATTTGTGAGGTTTCCTCACACCATGGTTTTCTCCCGATTTGGGTTTCCACGTGATAAATCCGATGTTGTTTATTGCTTGATTGTGTGATAGCTATTTCTGTGATAGAATCTATTCTGCTTATAGTTTTAGTTAGATTATATCAAATTTTGTTTCTTAAGTTTTAGTGGGTGCTGATTCACCCCTCCCATCTCAGCACCGGTTGGGGCCATCAATTGTTATCACAGCTGAGTCCCTTTTCTAAGCTGCTTAATCGCAACAGGGAAAAGTTCTAATAAAGAGGAAGGAAGGACCAAAGTTTTCTAAGGAAAACTTCACCTTATGGTGCAGCAGAATGAAGCTGTACATGAAGACCACCAGAGATCAATACTGGATTCATGTAATCAATGATTACACTAAACTGTAATGTCCCCTTTTTTGGGGTACCTTATATTGTGCCGGGTCGTTAGCCATTTTACCTTGGTCTGGAGGGGTAATCGTGGCGTGGCAGTGCTCCAAGAGATAATTGGCCTACGTGGTTTCAGTTTCAGGCCAATCGAAGCCATTTTCGCAGGTTTCTAGGGTACTTACTATTTATAGTAAGTCAACAGGGTTCAGAATTCTCGGCTTTTCAGTAGTGGACTTGGAGCATGTCACCGAGAGCTTTCCGGTGAGCTATCACATGTCAGCATCCGAGCTTGTTTGGGCCTTCGTTTTAATGCCAGAAGATTCCTCACTTTATTTATTATTTTACTTTATAACTCAACGGTCATTTTATTAAAAAAGTGACTTAAAGTGAAATTATAAAGAGATGAATTGGGAATATGAAAAGTCTCCATGGGGAAACTGAAGAGTCGCGGCTGCAGCCATAAGAGGAGGTTGAGAGTCTCATTTCAACATGCTTCATTTTATGGATTTTTATCTCTCCTTGAGAATTCGAGAAGCTTCAGCTATCGAATTAGAAATCTGAGGACAGAAACCTTCAGCATTTCTTGTTGAATTGGACGAAAACCCGATTCATCCCGGTGCGGATTCACTTTTACCAAGTTTTTGGTCATCCGATCTTACTGTTATTTCTATATTTCAGATTGGATATAGTAATTTTTGATTATTGTATTGTTGTTGTATAATACAAAACTATATTTCTGAGTTATTTCATGAGAATGTACTTGCTGGTTATATAAATAAATTTGTTTTCTATTGTTATTGGTTCAACGGTCATTTGCATGTTTTATTGGTTTAAGATTTATTGGTAGAAATCAGTAAATGGCCGGTTAGGGTCATTTCAGTGGTATCAGAACCTAGCATTCTGCCAGCCTGTGAGGTTTTTGGATCAAGTGAAGTGTTTCTGGAGATATTTTCTAAATATTATGTGTTACCAAAGTTTTTCTTTAGCAGTGTTGAAGGATCTTCTTTAGGAATAAATTGCAGAGATATTGTAATAAAAACTTTCTAGCTACCGCATTTTTACCAAAATAGAAGCCGGCTGTAGATGGGATTCAGTTGAGCAATTAAGTGTGGGTTTTTTAGTGACAAGAAGAGCTAGCAGACAATCAGCCTGCACATTCAGCAAAGAAATGAAATAAATAATATCCACCCAAGCAACAGACTCAAGATTACGGGATTGTTTGAAGAATCATTTTGTCCAAATGAAAATATAAAGACAGGGCTGGACATTTAACGTAAGCACTGAGAGTCGGTATCGTGGGCTTGAGCTGAGTATACAGTCAATAGTGCGAATAGAAGAAGTGACTGCACTTTTCAGTTGCCCACCCCTGGCCTTGCACACGGTCTCTGTCATTTCCTCTCCCCGCATGAGTTGGGTAGCAAGAACCTGCGGCCACTGAAAGAATATGACACCTATGGAAAATAAATAAGATTGCGTTGCAAACTATGGTTGGGACAATAAATATATTAATGAGTCATGGATACTTGTCCGAGTATATTTTTTTAAAAACACTGGTGAAACTTTGTAATACATTGCGGGGTGTTTATTAGCACCATTGACTATTATTTGGAATGATATTGTGAAAGGATTTTTATGTCTGTGCAGTGATTAAAAGATCAATATTTTATCGGGTCCCATGTTTATCTTAATGGACTCATGAGATTATAATATTTGTGAAATATCAGGGGCTTGGTGACTACCCAGCCATTGGGTGTTAACTCTTAGCCAAATCACGTGACTGGGCTATGACCGAAGCAAGCATTAGCACCAAGCGCAACTTCTTGTGTTCCGAGTGGTCTCCGACCCACGATATTTCAAGGCTAATAGGCAGTTGTGATTGAAGAAGTAGACGTCTTAACTTTAATCTTAATGTGGAGCTTTGAGCAAGATATCATGCTGTTATTTTCTTAAATCAAATGCTACTTAGCAGCAAGGTAGACGGACCCAAGTTGGCAAAGCTAATGGTCGAAATATATTCTGCACTGTTTAAGGTGCTGAAATCCAAGGATAACGAAGGAGAAACAAAGAGTGGAATGAATTGGGAAGGCTCTAAGGTCAAAGAAAGGAATGCATTAAACTAGAAAAGAAGCCAGAGTCCTTGACATAAACTCCAGCTGAAAGTGATTCCAGGCTTCGGAGTACAGTATACGCATGGTGTTCTAAGGCCGGCATCGATAGGGGAGTGAGCTCGGCTTGGGATTTAGTAGTAGTGTTGGAGCAGCTTGTAACCGGCACCAAGCTCGGGTTTGTCATTTTAGTGTTCTTTACAGCTGTGTAGATTATTGGAGTTCGGTGATATGTGATTGGAACTTTAGATCAATTGAATATTTGGAGAGTGCACCCTGCAAACAGATTATTCCTCAATCAACAGTGATCGTTTTTTATATGGAGAAATTGAGTCTGAGACTATCTTGACATTCGTGGTCAACAAACATAGCTCTCTGAATATCCTAAATCTTGCTTCAATATGCTGGATTAATAAACAATTCTAGCTATTGTTATGAGGACACTCGTGCACTAAAGTCGGTGCCAACAATGGTATCTTTGGTAGAATGACTGCGGTTTGAAGTTGTGGTTAAACGGATTGAACTGGTCTCTGTCATTGCATGCACTTGCTGTTGAATAGAAATTTACATTCTGCATTTTTGGGACTGTATGCACGCATTTTATTTACTGGTGAATATTTTTAAATCTCAAACATCCAAATGCGCATCACAATAGTGGTATTACAAATAGAACATATACTATGAAGTGACTATGCAAGGAATTACATGTTGTTGTACACAAGGGTTGAATAAGATAACACCATCAGCACCTTCAATATTCAGAATTTTATAAATTTACAGCGGAGACTCACTTAGATGGTTGCATTACTCAGAAAGTTTTGAAACATCAGGAAACACGGTATTTCTAGAAATTTTAAGATAGCACCTGATACACAGCCATTCGGTGTATTTCTAAATTTTAAATACAGGGGTTGTCTATATTCAGAGTTTGCTCGTGCTTCCTTTATTTAAATTTGTATATGTGGAGAAATCTGGAGCACGCAAATGTATAAAGTCCTGGACAATAGTATATTGGAAACAACAACTCATACATTTAGAATTGGAAAACCTTACTGCACATTACAGCCAGCACTATTCAGAATTATTCTTGCAGAGACAGCATTTCATAGTTTCAGAAGTGATTCAGTCCCTTGTGTTAAAGTTGGAGAAAATTAAGTCATGGAGTCAATGGAAAGCCCAATGTTCTCCAAGGAGTTCAATGGCACATTTTACGGTGTGCAACTCAGAGATATCCGAAAGGAAATGGAGATAGGCAATGAGTTATGTTGCCTTGGATGGCAACTAGAGGAGCAGAAAATTACAAGCAGCGTGCTTGCCAAACTCAATGAAATAAATTCATATCTATCCACGATAGATCAAGCTGATTGTAGGCTTTTTAATTGGGCCATGCATCCCACAATGGTTGCCTTAGTGAAACGCAGGTTTATGAGTCATCCACTTTGCGATGTTAGGCTTGCACTCACCTCATGTCTCAGTGAGATCACTCGAATTACAGCCCCTATCATCCCTTACACCGAGCACATTTGGAGACAGGTGTTGCAGTTGATTGTAGACAGCTTAGATGGTCTGAGATATGACAAAGATTCTACTTTTGATATACAGGTAAAAATCTTGGAGTTAGTGGCCAACTTTAGAATCTTCAGTCACATGTTGAATCCAAGTTATGATAAAATGATTCAAAAATTATTTCAGTGCCTCCTAAATAATTACAGGGAGCGTCATTCAGATGGGGTACAGACATGCATAAGGACTATCTTATCCTCAATCCTAGAAGAGGACTATGATGCATGCAAACAATTACGATTTGAATTGTCGGCATTATGGAGAGGAGGAATAAGGAACACATCCACGACATATGAACTCTTAGCTGACTTAATTAAGTTTTAGGCTAAAAGATTCACGAGTTCATTGTCTGAAAATGAGTGAACATCATTAGGCTTACAAGTTGGAAGATCTCCGGTGAGAGGCCAGGACTTAGTGTGTGCAGGGCAGATTTGTTTCTTATACTAGGAGGGCTGGTCATAGGGGCATGTTTGCAAAATTGCTCAAGGAGAAGATAAATGGCAGCCTAGTGATAGAAATATTGCATTTGAGACTACCCCACTCTCGGGACATAGTGGCGAATGTCCAAAACTTTACTTTGGTGATTTGGTGGCAGAGTTTGATAAATCCATGACTATAGGTTGTGGTAACCAGTTGGAGACTTTAAGTGATTCCAGTAATGAGGAATCATGTGACTTCTTTAGTAGCACTTCACTTTTGCATCACACAGCTACGGATGACCCTTTTGATAGTACATCTCGAGATAACACTGATGAGAAGTGTCTTAAAGAGTCAGCTGAAAGTGAATGATGATGCCATTATTGCAGCACTAGTTCACCACAATAGCACTCACCAGACCATTGATGATCTGTACAGGATAGCTCAGAGAGATAGAGGGCAAGACGGCATAAGGATTGGATCCTATACTGCAGATTTACAGGGGGTCAGGACAGCATTTGAGGGTTGAAAATCAGAGTACTTGAGATTACTTACAGACCATGACCACCTGTTACAGGTTGTCGGGAATTATGCTGAGCAGTTGAGGGAGAAGGAGGTTGAGATTGGTAAGCTCAATAGGGAGCTTAGTGCCTCTCAGGGCACCCTGGAGCATACTTGTATCACTCTACAGGAGGCGAGAAATGAGATTGTGGTCTCTAGCCAGTACAGGGAGCAAGATGACAAGGATAGGTTTGAATTCTATCAGGAGGTGATTCAGGAGCTTGACAGTATACAGCAGACCTATGACTTGGACAATTCCCCGAGGGGATCTTTGGGTCACAGGAAGTTTCTTGATGAGTTAGATCACTTCCAGACGAGGGATAACTCCTTGTTTAAGATGGGTGCAGAGTTGAGTTTTGACAATCCCCTCTTTGAGATAGATGAGGGAGATACTTCCTATTCCATGGATGAGGACAAGATTGATTGCAGGGTCTAAGACCCAGGTGCATTTATCAGAGGTGAGCCTTGGTCACCGGGTTGGAGTGGCGGGATGAGCTCAATTGATGAGGAGTGTGGTTTGTGTACGCGGAATCCAGGAGAGGTAGTTATGTCTTGCGGCATGATAAGGGATGTGTCTCTTCTTACACTACCACTCGGTGATGATGTTGATCATGTAGGACTTATTCAATACGGGGTTATCGAGTTTGGTATGTTGGTTATACTGGTTGGTGTGAATTTTTCACACAATGGTATACACTGTATGACTTCGGGTATTGAGAGACAGTCATAGAGTCCTTATGCTGATTTGGGGTTTTCAATTGAGTTGTTAAGTGCATTGCAGATGGAAGCCTTATCCGGCAGTCTTGACAGTTTGCCTCTTCGACACAATTGCCGGTTCAGGTTACAGATCAGAGGGGCAGCTTTATGGCAGATGGAGACTTCCGGTATGTCACTCAATATGGACAATGAGCGTTGAGATATTTCAATCAGCTGGGGAGATGTATGGCTCTTTTGCTTGTGGGATTCAGGAGAGGCATACTCGCGGTTGGTTCTCATTCTTGGAGCCGATCAACAAGAGATTTGGTTTTCTCCGGCATATGACCGTAGAGGCGAGGGAGGTCCCAGTTGAAGTGAGGTTCTCAATTGGGTTGAGACCTTACTTACAGATGACAGCAGCACAGAACAGATTGGCACGATTCATCCTGTAGTGATTTGGGAGTCGGGCATTAGTTTGGTTGTTTTGTTCTAGAGTGAGTGGCTTCATAGATTGGAGCCTAATGACTATGTCAGTTACACACGGTAGGTCGATGGAACAGCTTCCCTGAGATTGGTTTGGGATCCAGGTATTTGATCTCAACATGTTGATACTGATTGCTTAAGGGCAAGCAATCTCCGAGAAGGGATGATTGTAATGTCCCCTTTTTTGGGGTACCTTATATTGTGTCGGGTCATTAGCCATTTTACCTTGGTCCGGAGGGGTAATCGTGGTGTGACAATGCTCCAGGAGATAATTGGCCTAGGTGGTTTCAGTTTCAGGCCACTCGGAGCCGTTTCTGCAGGTTTCTAGGGTACTTACTATTTATAATAAGTCAGTAGAGTTCAGAATTCTCGGCTTTTCAGTAGTGAACTTGGAGCGTCTCACCGAGAGCTTTCCGGTGAGCTATCACATGTCAGTGTCCGAGCTCGTTTGGGCCTCCATTCTAATGCCGGAAGATTCCTCACTTTATTTAATATTTTACTTCATAACTCAACAGTCATTTTATTTAAAAAGTGACTTAAAGTGAAATTATAAAGAGACGAATTGGGAATATGAAGAGTCTCAGTGGGGAAACTGAAGAGTCACGCCTGCAGCCATAAGAGGAGGTTGAGAGTCTCATTTCAACATGCTTCAGTTTACGGATTTTAATCTCTCCTTGAGAATTCGAGAAGCTTCAGCTATCGAATCAAAAATCTAAGGACGGAAACCTTTAGCATTTCTTGGTGGATTGGACGGAAACCCGATTCATCCCGGTGTGGATTCACTCAGAGTTCACCATTGTTTTACCAGGTTCTTGGTCATCCGACCTTATTGTTATTTCTGTATTTCAGATTGGATATAGTAATTTTTGGTTATTGTATTGTTGTTGTATAATACAAAACCACATTTCTGAGTTATTTCATGAGACTGTACTTGTTGGTTATATAAATAAATCTATTGGCTATTGTTATTGGTTCAACAATTATTTGCATTTTTTATTGGTTTAAGATTTATTGGTAGAAATCAGTAAATGGTCTGTTAGGGTCATTTCATAAACCCACCGGTACCTTGACACCTGATCAACAAAAGATAAGCACAGAACACACAACTGCAATGGATATGATAGCAACTACGCTACCTGATCATGTATATGCAGAGATTGAAAATCTGACTACTGCTTGCAAGATGTGGGCCAAGCTACAAACTGTGTATGGCGGTGACCCACATGTTCATAGAGAAAAGGTAGAGAGCCTCAGAGGCAAATATGATGATATGAGGATGAATCAAGGAGAAGATATTGAGCACTACAACAATAGAATCAAAGAAGTGATGAACTCCATCAAAAGCACTAGAGGAACATTGAGTGAAGAAGATGTGATAAGCAAAATACTGAGGATGCTAATGCCACAATACGTTATCAAAATCTCAGCCATACAGGAGCTCAGATCAGTAAGCACGTCTCAAGTCACTCTTGACTCCCTAATTGGTAAGTTGACTGCATTTGAATTGAGTAATTTTGATAACAACTTACCCACGTTAGAAGTTGCTTTTAAGACCTCTGTTAATAGTAAATACTTCTTCCACTAAGAAAGGAAGAGAGACCGATAATAGCTCTACCAGTAAGTCTGAAAATTTTGTTGAAAATCTACTCTCTAAAAAGCTAAGAGCAGGATGAGTTTTAAGCACTCACCGCAAAGAGATTTCCAAAAGGAAAAGGGAAACTTCCATTAAAGTGTTTTCTTGCAATAAAATAGGACACATTGCTGCAAGGTGTCCAGATAATGAAAATAAAGAAAAGTCCAACCAATTCAAGAACAAAGGAAATGAGTGCTACCTTGCTAAGAAAGGTGTCACGAACAATGAATCTAAAGATTTTGGAGATGAAGAAATTGTCTTTGTTGCAATAAAAAAAGAAAGAAAAGTGATAAGTGAAATGGCACTTATCTCAAGATCTCATCAATATGATGGCTGGATCATTGACAGTGGATGCACTCATCACATGACTGGTGATAAGAACAAGTTCATCAGCCTAAAGCTTAATGATGGTGGATCGGTGACTTTTGGTAACAATGCTCCCTGTGCTATCAAAGGCAAAGGCTTAATTGCACTTGGCAATGAAACTGTATGCGAGGATGTGTACTGGGTGGAAAGACTCCAGTACAATCTAATGAGTGTAGCTCAATTAAACAAAAAGGATACTTGTTGGAGTTTCGGCAAGGTTCTTGTATTGTCAAGAATCAATCAGGAGCTCATGTTGCCAATGGAAGACACAGTAAAGGGAACTTGTTCTATCTAGACTCAACTGAGAGGGCTTGTCTCATAACGATGGCAAAAGGTGAGACAAATAAAATCTGTCTCATAACTAAAGAGGACAACAGTTGGTTGTGGCATAATAGCCTCTGCCACATAAACTTTGACAATATTGTCAAAGTAAGTAAGAAGAAGTCAGTCAGAGGGCTTCCTGAGATTACAAAGCCTGACAGAAGTATTTGTAAAGAATGTCAGTTAGGAAAATTGACAGGAACAAGCTTCAGTAGTAAATCCTTTTCTACTGAAAACATGATGGATCTCGTACACAAAGACTTGTGTGGACTTATGAGGACGAAGAGCTACTATGGAGACAGGTACTTCATGCTCTTTGTAGATTATTTTTCAAGAATGATGTGGACACTCTTTCTTAAAAAAAAATTAGAGGCCTTTCACATGTTCAAAATCTATAAGGCTTGAATGAAGAAGGAGAGCAGTAAAAGTTTGAAGTGTCTGAAGTCAGACAGAGGAGGTGAATACACCTCTCAAGAGTTCACTCACTACTGTGAGGAACAGGGGATAAAAAGGCAGTTGTCTGCACCGAAAACCCAGCAACAAAATGGAGTCACTGAAAGAAGAAACAAGACTCTGATTGATTGTGCAAGAACTCTAATGATTCAAAAGGATCTTCCCCATCACTTCTGGAGAGAAGCAATCAGCACTGTAGTGTATACACTAAAACCGATTTCAAGTTAAGAAAGGAACCGGTAAGACTCCCTACGAGTTGTGGTTTGATCACACTCCTAGTGTAGGCTATTTCAGAATTTCTGGTGGCAACTTTTCCATCAAAAGAGATGTTTACTCTGGTAAGTTTGAGCCAAAAAGTGATGTAGGCATATTTTTGGGGTTATTCCACCAAAAGTAAAGCCTACCAGTGTCTGAATAAGAGCACAAGACAAATAGTGGAAAGTATCAATGTAAAGATTGATGAATATTCAGAACCAAAGGAAAATATCATTAATGATAAATCAGACAGTCACCAGGAACATGATGCTGAAAATTATTTGGACTTTAATAAAATGATTGTTGCTGATGAAGAAGAAGAACAGGTAAACAGACCCTTGGAGCAAGGTAATGTACCTGAGCCAGGAAGGGATCAAAACATAAGACCAACTCAGGATGATGAACAGGAAATTGTTCATGACCTTGCTGGAGATATTGCTCAACCGGAAATTATAGACCAGGAACACCGACCGGTTCTGCCAAGGTATGTCACATATCACTCCACTAATAACATTATTGGTGACAAACATGCTAATATTCTAGCCAGGAGAAAGGCTAGAGAAAGTATCTACTTACTTTCGAGTATAGAGCCCAAAACCACCAAAGAGGGTCTGGAGGATGAGACCTAGGTCAAGGCAATGGAAGAAGAGATTGAGCAAATTGAGAAGAATGAAACATGGACTCTTGTGTCGTTACCTTACCGGTTACTAAGAGGGGGGGGTGAATCAGAAAATACTAAATCTCATTGTTGAAAACTTGTAAACAGATTCTTGAATGCAAAGTAGAAAGTCAACAGTCATTCACAAGCATAAACTAAACCACATAGATCTACTCAAGTATTTGTACATGGAAACCCTCGATTAGAGAGAAAAAACCACGGTGAGACAGAGCTCACAACCTCACTAAGTCTAAATGAAGGTGCCCTGTTAGGAGCATACAAAGCACTGGTTAAGGTGCTACCTGGTTAAGGAATTTTTACAAAAGACCGTTTAGGACCTAAGCCCTATTAAGAGCTGCCTGGTTATAGGACTTTGAACATCAACAAAGATGTTACCCTGTTAAGGGATTTTTACAACGAACCGATTAGGTTCACCCTATTAGAGGGATTTGTATATGATGTAATACCTTTTAAAAACAGTGATCTATAATGACACTGATTGTCTAATTAGATCATACTTGTAGATCTCTTCCCTTGTCTGCTTGGCTGTTGATCTTCTTTTCTTCCTTCACCTTTGTGCCTGTAGCACTCCTCAGAAGATATCTTTCCTCTGCTCTCTGCAATCTCTACTTCTCAACAACAACACCATACTTTGCGTCCTATGACTAATATTTATACAAGAGTGATCCTCTTAACTCACAGAACCGCCAGGGAGTAAACTTGACCATAAAATATGCAACACAAAAAACCTGTGCGTTGTGATCTAGAGTTTATCTTGAGATCATCCGTAGAACTTAAAACTAACTCCTGTTGAAAGGTTAACTTCACATCAAAGTAATGGATGTCTCACATAATCAGGCTCTTAACTCAAACTGTTCCACAAAAACTAGACCGAATTTTTCTAACAGTTAGATCGGTACTGGACCGATACTAAGTAAGACTGATACTGAGTACTTGGTTCAGTCTACCAGTTTATCTAACTACTTAGTTGACCGGTGCATACACTATGTGCTTTATCTACCGGTGTCATCTAAGTAATGCGAGCGACTGGAACGACCGGTGATCTTCGACCGGTGTGAATGGGTTTGATGAAATACACTAATGACAACTTAAATTGCTAACAATCTCCCCCTTTGTCATTGGTGGCAAAATAGTCAAAAACAAAACCATTCATACAATTCAAATGCTTTGAATGCTCTGCTTCAGGCCGAAACTTCCCCTGACTAAGTCCGAACAATACACGCAAACTTCCCCTTTTTGCCTCCATAAGACAAAGTGTTATGTTTTCTTTCATATTTGAAGCTGTGTGAAGATATCCTTATAGATATTCTTGGCAGAATGTAGAAATGGTGCCCATTGACCAGTTACATATTCAATGTTTTGTTGGGCAGCCTTGAGAGAAACGATGATGTTTTCCATATCATCTACAGTTTTGTAGTCCAGTTCATTGATCAGAACATCAGTTGAAGTAGCTGTCTGGTGCATGATATCAAGTGTTGGGGCCAAAAACATCTGGAATCCAACAATGTCTTGAATTCTTTTGTTCTCTTCTTCTACAGTCTTTCTGAGGACTAGAGCAAGACTAGCCATTTCTCTGCTGAAAGTTGTGGCCATTTTGGTCTTTATGTCAAATTGGTTGGACAAAGCTCTTATGTCTTCTAAAGTCTTTGTAGCTTTGTCAGTTAAATCTATCAAGAAAATCTCAAAATTTGAAGTTCTACTTAACAAATTTTCTACAACTTGTATCTGTTGTTGAAGAACTCTTAGATTGTTTAGCAGAATAGTTTTTATATTTGCAACTTGCTTGTGAAGAAGCTCCACTCTTTTCTGTGCATAATGGTCAATTGCCACTATTTCTGGATCAGTCAGATCCTCACCGATGGTTGCAATTAGCACTTCCAGCTGGTCGATGACCGATTCATCTTCATCTATATTAGTATCCGGTACAAAGTTGTACATGATATCTTTTATTTTGTTCAGAACCATATCCTGTTTTCTTTTAGTAAGCTCTTTCAACTGTCTTGTTGACATTTTGTTGATGTCAACTATTGTATCGGTTGCTTTGCTCCTTTTTGCTTCAGATTCTCCAGAGGATGTGATCTTTCTTTTAGAGGAGCTGGCAAGAGTTTCTTGATTCTTCTCTCTACTCTGTTCTTGTGCCTTTGGAGCTTGCTCATGTTTTTTTGCATCTTGTTTGTTTGTCTTGTTTCCCTTTTCTGGTCTGGCCTCTAGTTGTTGAACGTGAATCTCAGGCATAGCATCTTCTACTTGATGTGAGGGCTCTTGTGATGGGGTTTGTGATTGTTGTTGTTCTTCAGCTATATGAAGATCATCTGTAAGGATCCCTTCACCTCTTTGATCCGATCCATCAGTAGGAAGATTGACAGAAGTCTTGTCCTAATTTAACCAATTCACTAGATGTGAACTTTTCTGTGAGGACTTCCTGCTCATTAGATATCGGAGTCTGAGTTGCAATAAACTGAACAGGTGGATCAACAATTGTAGTGGTGTGATCTTGAGGACCTGTTTCTTCAAGGATATTGAAATCATACTACTGCTAGAAATCCAAGGTCTCTTTAAAGACATTATTCTCATAACCATTGAGAATCTTGGCGACTCTGTAATTTGTATCTAGATTCATAGATGCATCGCCTAAAAGAAGCATGATACTTTTATCACTCAAGCCAGGTCTAGCTTTCTCTAGTGCTTCTTTATTGATTTGTGAGTTTCTTTCCAAACCGGTTCTCAATTTTTCTTGAAGCTTGCCATTCAATTCGAGAGGAAACTTGCCTCTATAATCCCTGGGTGTTTTCATGAAGTCTAGAAGACTTTCAACAAGAGTTTCTTCTATTGCCTGTTTGTCTTCCTCTTCTAACACGCTATACCATTTGGTTGCATTATCTATTTCTCCAAAATTGGTAATTTCAGCTACAATGTTATTAACAGTCATGGTGCGAGCCTTACCTTTTTCTAGAGATACAAGAAGGGTAGGATTTGTCGGTTCATCGATTATGTCGACGATGATCGTTTGTCTACTCCGAGTACTCCTTTTCCTTTTCCAGTGTCACGAATTGGTGGAGCTATTGCCTTTTGGCATGCTTCCTCTTCTTTTTGTTGTGTCTGAAGTAGGTTGCTCCAGATGGCTACTCCTTCAATGTGGACTTTCTCGGTTTCTCCAATCAGCAAGAGGTTTGTTCTTTTCTTTATCAGCAAATTTTGCTGCTGTAGTTCAGCTTGTTGACTCGCTTCTTCTAAAGTGAGATGATTTTGCACTTCTAGCAAAGCTTGAATCCTTAGCTCTTTTTCTTTTTCCATTGAAGCTTTCCACCTGCCTTGAAGGATATTCAACAGATCCTTAGGCAGTACCTTTTGAAGCTCAATAGAGCTTAGATTGAACTTATGCAAGCATTCAACAATAGCATCTTCAATTTTCCTTCGGTCTTCATCATTTGCCAAGGTGTATCTTCTACTGACATTACCCATTCCTCCGGTTTCTTTCAATCCTGTTATAAATTCATCTATAGTTGGTTTATCTTTTCTTGGTGGTTCCACCTTTGCTTGCTTGCCGGTCCTCTTCTTTCTTTCACTGAGCAGAACCGTATCCTCTGAATCGGTTTCTTTTGCTTCTTGCTCCTGTGTGCTTGGCTCCAGTTGAGTTTTTCTCTTTTGTGCTATTTTTGGTTTCTTCTTTGGCGCGAGCGATCTTTTGACATAGACATTCTTGATTGGCACCTACTTTAAATTCTTCTCTATCTCCTCATAGGTTCCAAACCGTTGAGCACTGAGATCCAGATGTGCTTTTTCCAGGGCCTCTACATACACTGTTGCAAATTTTGTTGTGATTTCGTATCCAAACTCAGGTACGTACTTGTTTCTTGGTTCTACTACTTGAATGGTGCAGAAGTTGTAGACACCAGAAAACATACCTCCTTTTTGTATTTTTCAACAATAGTTGATGGGATTCTTTCTCTAGCATGCATTTTTAGTTGAAATGCATTGAAGTAATTGGTCATTTCCTTGTCAAACTGGTCTCCCAGTTCGTTAGCCATATCACTGATTTGCATCATGACCGGTCGATTTGTTGCCCACATTACTTTTCCTTTCCCGGGAAAGAAATTAGAATAGTAGAAGTAAAGACAAACCAAGAGTGTTCCAAATTTCAGTGATTTCTTCTTGACGATGCCCAGCTTCTTCATGTTTTCAAAGATTTGTCCTCTTAGCATTTCGCATATATCATATTGTGCGTTATCATAAACAATTTTGTAGGCTGCATGTATGCCTCCACCCGGTATGTTGTTGAGGTTACTTGATTGATATACTTTGTAACCGATTACTGCTGATGCGAACTGAACAACTGGATCCTCAATGTCAATTACGGTCATCAATCGCTTGTCAGATTTTGATTTTATCAGGTTAGCCACTACTGCATTAGATATGGTTCTCAGAGTAAGTGCTTCTCCCTGATTGTAGAATCCAGCTACCCTATAAAGATCGTCTTTCGTGATCGAAGTGCAGATTCCTCTCATAAGCCAAAATCTCGGATCATGCACTCGACTGACTACCATTCGAATCCACTCAAGTTTGAAGATAACTGGATACGAGACTCCATTTATGATTCCTGACGATGCCAGCTTTGCGTACCCACTGGGATGATTACTATCAAAGCACAGCGAGCGATATTCGCTCTGTATGTACGTTTCTCCTAGCTCTTCTTGCTTAGCATGAATGAACGCAGTTACGTCTTCTGTCAAGAACACTCCTTTGGGTATTGAGGAGAGTGCACCAGCCATGTCGATCTCCCTGTCTTGATTTGGCGAGATGTCAAAAGGACTACGCTCCGTTTGATTTGCAGGAACAAGCTTTGCCTTGCATGATGAGGATGCCATTGCTCTCACTTGGTTGCTATAGATGATTAGATCGGTTTGACATATAATCTTACTCAATGATCAAGTTGCAAGAATATTGCTCGAGCAGAGATTAGATAACATAAAATCGCAAGGTAAAAAAAAGTTATCCTTCTTTTCTTTTATAGGATTAGGGCATAATGGTAACTATTTGTTAAACGGCTATAGTAATAAATTCCTTACCTAACCTTTCTTGACGCCTTTTCTAACCGGTAGTCTAATTTTTTCGATTAGGCATGTCTCGATTGATCACCTCATGTCCTTCCGGTTTGTTCTGTAGCCTAAGTGAGATAGGACTCACCAATTTTATCGGGAACGATAGTTGTACTACCGGTTCCCTCTAGGCCTTGAAGACTTAATTAGTAGAAGAAATATCACCATCTTATGATAATGATTTTGCCTTCGTTGCCTCCTCGGCAGAGTTCTTTGATTCCTTGACAAACCATATTTTCTTCACTACTTTCTTGGTTTCTTTGTCTTTGTTGTTCCTTTTATCAAAACTCAAGATCTTCACCACCAGTCCATCTAATCCTTTGTTTCTATTCCTGATCTGGTTCCAGCAGTCTTTAGCTAGGTGACCGACTTTGTTGCAATAATGGCAGACTATACCGGTTGCTTTCCATGGATTCATCCCTCTTGGATTAGGTGGTTCGCTCCATGATTCTCTGTTGCAATGCATCTCTTTGTTTGGATGAGTAGTTGCATTCCGGTTTCTACCTTTTTTCAAGAATACCGGTCTGGGTGATCTGAATGCCACAATCTTTGATTTGCATTCTTCAGTCTTGTGTCCGAATTTGTTGCAGGCATAACAATATCCCTTGAAGCTTCCCCTAGTTGCGCTGGACACAGATATGGGACTGGACCAACACTCATTGGTCTTGTGGCCCTTTTTGCAACAGTTTTTACAGTAACTGTTGTTGGTTCTTCCCAATGCATTTCTACAGTCATTAGTGTCATGACCTGGTTTTCCACTAAGCTTACAAGAGGTGTAAAATTTTTTCCTACCTCTTCGTGCTAGCATCTTCCTTTTGTTGACTCCACCGATAAATCTGAGACCGGTGTGATCATTGTGCCTTCGTTGAGCATTGAGTTGCTCATCGAGCTTGACCGAGCTTTCATTGTATCTTCTCAACATTTCATTCCTTCTTTCAAGGACTTTCATTTGTTCCTTGAGTTGATATATCTCGATCGTCAGCTTCTTGCATGCTTCATCTCTAACCTGCCATACTTATGCATATTGGCATTTTCCTGGGTGGCAATCAACAAGTCCTCTTGGAGTTGCATAATGAGGAGTCTGTTGGCTCTTGCAGCTTCCTCTGCCCGGTTCATTGCTTTTTCAGAGGCTGTTGATGTCTTGACTGTTGTGTTCCTTTCGCTTTCAGTTTTTCGTTTCTGCTCAATCAATTCAGTCATTCTTAGAGCATTCACCTTTTGCTCCGTTTTGAGATCAACAATCTGACCGCTTAGGATCTGATTCTTTTTCGTAAGCTTGGAGGCCACTTCCTCGGCCTCATCAAACCCACTTTGCCCAGAGAGTTCGTCAATGGTTTCATTGCTCTCATTTAATTGCAAAGCCAGCTCCTTTCTCTTTGCAAGTGACTTCTTCAGTCTATTCTCCAACAAGGCAATAATGTCATTGGCTTCCTCTAGCTGTTTCTGGTACCAGTAACCCTCCATGATCTTTTTCTCAAATTGTTAAACTTTTATTGTATAGAGAACTGGGCTCTGATACCAATTGTCGTTACCTTACCGGTTACTGAGAGGGGGGCATGAATCAGAAAATACTAAATCTCATTGTTTAAAACTTGTAAACAGATTCTTGAATGCAAAGTAGAAAGTCAACATTCATTCACAAGCATAAACTAAACCACACAGATCTACTCAAGTATTTGTATGTGGAAACCCTCGGTTAGAGAGAAAAAACCACGGTGAGACAGAGCTCACAACCTCACTAGGTCTAAATGAAGGTGCTCTGTTAGGAGCATACAAAGCACTAGTTAAGGTGCTACCTAGTTAAGGGAATTTTACAAAAGATCGTTTAGGATCTAAGCCCTATTAAGAGCTGCCTGGTTATAGGACTTTGAACATCAACAAAGATGTTACCCTGTTAAGGGATTTTTACAACGAACCGATTAGGTTCACCCTATTAGAGGGATTTGTATATGATGTAATACCTTTTAAAAACAGTGATCTATAATGACACTAATTTTCTAATTAGATCATACCTGTAGATCTCTTCCCCTATCTGCCTGGCTGTTGATCTTCTTTTCTTCCTTCACCTTTGTGCCTGTAGCACTCTTCAGAAGATATCTTTCCTCTGCTCTCTGCAATCTCTACTTCTCAACAACAACACCATACTTTGTGTCCTATGACTAATATTTATACAAGAGTGATCCTCTTGACTCACAGAACCGCCAGGGAGTAAACTTGACCATAAAATATGCAATGCAAGAAAGCTGTGCGTTGTGATCTAGAGTTTATTTTGAGATCATCCGTAGAACTTAAAACTAACTCCTGTTGAAAGGTTAACTTCACATCAGAGTAATGGATGTCTCGCATAATCAGGCTCTTAACTCAAACTGTAACTCAAACTGTTCCACAAAAATTGGACCGGATTTTTCTAACAATTAGATCAGTACCAGACCGATACTGAGCAAGACCGATACTGAGTACTTAGTTCAGTCTACCGGTTTATCTAACTACTTAGTTAACCGGTGCATACACTATGTGCTTTATCTACCGGTGTCATCTAAGTAATGCGAGTGACCGGAGCGACTGGTGATCTTCGACCGGTGTGAATGGGTTTGATGAAAGACACTAATGACAACTTAAATTGCTAACATCTTGTTCCTAGACCACAGGACAAGAATGTCATTGGGACCAAGTGGGTGTACAGAAACAAATTAAATGAAGGTGGTAAGGAACAAAGCAAGGCTAGTCTGCAAAGGATATGCACAAGAGGTAGGACTAGATTACAGATAAACCTTTGCACCTGTGGCCAGACTAGGAGTAAGAATCCTACTCGCTTATGCTGCTCATAAAAAGTTCAAAGTATACCCGATGGATGTAAAGTCTGCATTTCTGAATGGTATATTGGAGGAGGAAGTTTACATAGAATAGCCACAAGGCTTCTCATCCGCAGAGAAAAAGTGGTATGGTCTGTAAACTGAAAAAGGCACTCTGTGGGCTGAAACAAGCCCCAAGGGCCTGGTATGAAAGGTTACATTCATACCTCCTGACCATAGGATTCACAAGAATTGGAGATAACAGCAATATGTATCTCAAGACTGGCAAAAAAGGAAACCTAATTGCTGAAATATTAGTGGATGACATCATCTTTGGAGGAGATGACAAAATGAGCAAAGACTTCGCTGAGGAGATGAAGAAAGAATTTGAAATGTCCATGATTGGAGCCATAAAATTCTTCATTAGATCACAAGTCCATCAACTAAAAGAAGGTAAATCCAAGTATGTTAAAGAAATTCTTAAATCCTTTGGGCTAGAAGAATCCAAACCAGTTGGCACACCAATGATAACTAACCTCAAGTTATCAAAGGAGGATGATGCAAAAGATGTAAATGAGAAATTGTATCGGTCAATGATCGGCAAGTTATAGCATATTGTGCATAGTAGACCTGATATTGCACATGCAGTAGGCATTGTAGTCAAATTCTCGGCTAACCCAAAAGAGACACATTTAATAGCAGTGAAGAGAATTTTTAGATAACTAAAGGGTACTGAGGAGCATAGATTAAAATATCGCAAATATATCTGCGATATTTTAACTTATCGCGATATCTTTTGGCATCTAATAAATTATGTCAAGTTCGCGTGCCGATAAGTTTTAAATATCGGCCGATAAGTTGGCAACTTATCGCACGTGTGTGCCAGTTATATTCAGACGCCCAGCAAAAGGGCAAAACATTATTTTTTTGTTTGGTTGAGCACGTTTGGAGATGAGAGATAGGTTTTGGAGGAGAAAGGTCATTTGAAGCCTTCAATAGCGATTTCTTGTGGATTTGAAGTGGATTCGAAGAGATTTTTCAACCAAATTTGGATTCATAAGTAAGTTTTCAAGATTCATTTTCTTTTTTTTCAAAAATCATTTTGTCTTGTATTAGTTGCAACTAAGTTTATACAAACTTTATAATACCATTTCCAATGTAGTCTAACTCGTTTTAGAGTGTAATGAACAAGATCTAACACCATTTTTTAGCAATTTTGGCAAAAAAAAATCATAGTTCTCTCAAGAATTTCATATTTTCTTAAAAATTACATAAACTAACACTTTTTTTGTTTTATTCTTTCAAGTTCCAACTATGTTTAAACTTATTTAAAGTTTTAAACTGATTTAGTTTGTTTTTAAATTTGTTTATTAAATTTTTAAATTTGTGTCTTTTCAATTTGTGTGACGTGTAGGTTGTCGTTGATTCATCATTAAAATGGAAAATAGGGATAGCTCTACAACTGGGTCAATTGCAGGGTCTGTCAGTGCCTTAGTAGACGCATGTCCATCTGGATATGTAGGCACGCGCCCTAAAGGGGCTAGAGACAAGGCATGGGCATATGCTTTTGAAGGACCCGAATATAATACCGTGATATGCATAAAATGTGAAAAACTAATTAGTGGAGGCATATCTCGTTTGAAATACCACCTTGCTAGGATCAAAAAGCATGACACAAGGGTTTGTGACAAAACTACAGATGAAATAAAGAGACAGATGAATGCCTTGTTCGCTGCCCAAGAAGAGAAAAAGTTACAAAGGGAAAGGGCAAGAATCGCCATGAGGGCAGCCATTTCTAAATCGCAAGGTATCTCACAGACACACTTTCCTTTTTAAGAATCATTTATTATTTTATAATCACCATTATTAGTTTGGATTTTTCTTTACAATGATCATAATGAAATAATGTGGGTTGTGACCAGGTATCCCATCCAACCTTGACGAAGAAGAAGCACTTGAGGGCATAGTGGGCTCTCTTCATGGCCCACGAATCTGCAAACCTACCATCCCCTCGACTTTTGTGGGTTCTAGTAAACCACCGCCTCACACATCTTCTATAGATATTTTTTTTTGCACAAAAACACACCTGGAGCACAACCATCACTGGAGGGTACTAGGTGGAACAATGATGTGCATCGGCAAGTTGACATTCAATGTGTCAATTTTTGGTTTTTTAACAACATCCCCTTCAATGTTGCAGCAAGTCCCTATTGGCTGAATTTTGTGATAGGAATTATTGTGGCAGTAAAGGGCTACAAGGAGCCTACTCCTGCAAACTTGAGTGGGAGGTTAGTTCACTTGTTTTAATTTTTAAATGTTTTACAATTTACTATTTAGTAATTTACAATTTTACATTATACTTATTTTTGTTGAATGCAAGTTTTTTTTAATCAAAATTGTGTAATTTACGTTAATTTTACTTTGTGCTTACAGGTTGCTCAAAGATATTGTTTCTAGAGCCAGAGATGTGTGGCTGCAACAAAAGCAGCTACACGATTGTCAATGAATGACATTGATGAGGCATAGGAGTCATCATTGCCATCTACTAGCAAGATGGAGATCGAGCTAAAGCCACAAGCACAACCTTCTGTACTAAGCAAAGAGACACAAGAGAGTGCAAGGATTAGAACCTCAACCTCTCCCCACGTTCTCATTAGATTAAGGAAGAGTAAAATGTAAAATTGTTGTAATATACAATTCATGAATTATGATGATAATTTTCCAAAGCAATCATCATTAATTCATAATTGTTGTCAGCTATCTATTGTTTCAGGATTCCACGTGATGATACAAATTTGTATTCAAATTATTCCAATTTAATAAAAAACACTTTTGTGGTCATCTATGGACGGGCTCATTGGATGCATTGTCATTGAATTTTGAAAAAAAAAAGTGTTTTAAAGAAAATTAAGCAATTTTTTGAATTGTCAAATTTTACTTGAATCTTTTCTGAGTCACAAATTTTGATTCTACCAAAATTTAGCCAAGTCATTGTGCTAGTAAAGACCAAGAGATGCAGGGGCACAAGTATTAATATAGGGAGGGGACGCCAATCAAATTTGGGTATGTGAGTAAATGAATAAGGAGACATGTGTATTATAGATAATATTTAGTCACCACAAATGGTGGGTGCAAGGACAAAGTAAATGGTCCATAATCCTATAATGAAGCTATTAGAATAAATATCTCCTTTGGTTGGTTAGTTTCTATTTTAATGATCACTCTAGATTTTGTTAATACCTTGTAAATAGTTCTTTCTATTTCTCGAATGTTTCTTTTTAGAAACATCTTGTTTGTACATTCTATAAGAACATTTCCGTTCTTTGTTAATAAACATCCCATTATTCTATCATCTGGCCTGTGTAACATGGTATCAGAGCTAACTTTTTAAAAAAATTCAAAAAAAATTATAATTTCATTTCGAAATTATCTAACCATTAAAAAATTTTGAAATTATTTTTCTGTGGGATCTTCAAATTTCTTTTTGAGAGATTTGTTCTAAGTTTTTATTTTGCAAAGTTATTTTATAACCCAAATAGGGTTTCGAAACTGTTGTTTTTTGAGACCTTTTTTTTCTGTTGCAATTGCAAAAATGTTAAATTATAGTGTCGATTTGATTGATATAATTAAAGAATTATATTATCATGCTTAGTCGACTACACATATATATATAGATATATAGATATATATAATTATTATCATTATCATTAATATACACTATAGTCGACTGCAGTTTATATTAAATCGGGGCTTATCAAATATCTGATGTATTCACTGGAATCGACTTAGTCGATTAGTAATGTTACGATAACTAGTATTCGGTAGTTATCGTAACACATTTAATAATGTGTTATGATAACTATCGAATGATAGTTATGCGTAACATCAAGCAGTATTAATCGAACATAATGATAGTCGTATGTTATGATACGATGCGACTGTATACATTGCAATGTCGAAAGGGCATGGCTGTGTGAGACATGGCCCTACGTGGCTTAGGGTCATGTCTTTACACAAACATGACTCCTCACAATATATTTAGTGTTATTCATATGTGTTGGGAAAGCAATCAATCACAGTGGCATTTCTTCTCCTCTGCAACATACTTAAATATAATTCAGAAAACACATAATTACACTTGCACAAATAATATATTGCAGCACAATAGAGAGTATTAGTTTTTCTCTATCTAAGATCTTACATTCCTAACATGGTATTAGAGCCTTACTAGAGAAAAATCATCAAAAACTAATTCTGAATTCCTTCAAGATCCATTATAAACGAAAGAGAAATTATAATGGCCAACAACATCAAAGTAGAAGACAGACTCGAAGGTGCTTCTTCTTCTCATGGAAAATACGAATTCTTACATTGCTTCAAGAACTTGAGTTAGATTCCTATGTTGAGGAAGATAAAAAGATGTCGGAAGATGAACCAGAAAAATCAACTTGGAAAAGACGTAACAACAAAGCAAAGAAGATCATAATTGATGCTATTAAAGATCATATCTTCCCCTCCATAGCGAGACTTAAAACCGCCTATGAAGTATTCAAAACTATTCAAGAAACATTTGAGATTAATAACACAAGTAGATTACTTACTCTCAAACAGCAACTTTTGAATCTAAAAATGAACAAAGGGGAAACTATCACATCTTACTTTCTTCGAATTTCCGAATTAAGAGATCAACTCTCCACTATTGGAAATAATATTGATGACATGGAGTTAACATTAATAGCTCTTAAAAGATTACCCATCACATGGGAATCTTTTATTCAATATATAACTGGACATTCTTCTCTACCCAAGTTTGACCAACTCAAGAATGATTGCACTCAAGAGTAATTCCAGTTAATATCAAGAGGGATCGGGCCTGCCAAAGGAAATGAGATTCAAGCCCTACATACTCATTCTAACTTCAAAGGCAATAAGCGGAAGTTTAAACATAAGAAAGGAAACCCTAACATAAGCCACGGAGGAAACTCTAATAAAAGTCACAAAAATCGAGACTTCTCCAAAGTTCAATGCTATAAATGTGATAAGCTTGGACATACACATAGATTTTGTCCAGAGAGGAAGAAAATTCAGGCAACATTAGTTGAAGTCAAAGGGGCAGAAACATCCTTATTTTTCTTGGCATTATCAAGTGAAGTAAACTCAGGCAAAAACACTTGGATAATCGATAGCGGAGCATCTCGGCATATAACAGGATTCAGAGATCAATTTGAAACCCTAGAGGAAGATTCCTCTAAAGAAGTTACAATTGGAGACGATTCCACTTATCCAGCAAAAGGAATTGGGACCTGCTCAATCAAGTTGAAATCAGGGGCAACTCTACTATTGAAAGATGTTCTCTTTGTACCAAGCATAAGAAGGAACTTAGTCTCTATTTCAGGATTAGCCAATCAAGGCTATCGAGTCACATTCCAAGAAAATAAAGTATTAATATGGACAAAGAACACCAATATTAAAAATGCTATTTCCTTAGGGTATAGAGATGGAAGCCTATACAAAGTAGGAAATAGTCTCAAATCAGTTCTATGTCATGAAGTATCAAACCCTAATAAACTCTGGCACAGAAGATTAGGTCATCTTGGATTTAGCACCCTTCCCTCCCTTAAGAAAATCACTACAAGGATACCAAATTTAAACTCAAATCATATAAGTACTTGCAAAGGGTATGCTCTATGTAAAAATATAAAAAGATCCTTTCCTTCTAGTGAACATAAAACCAAAGTTGTATTAGAACTCATTCACATAGATTTGTGTGGACCTATGTCAACTCTCTCACTAGGAGGTTTTTCATACTATGTGATCTTCATAGAGGATTACTTTAGAAAAACTTGGATTTATTTTCTTAAACTAAAAGAATCAAATGAAGTATTGCTAAAATTCAAAGAATTCAAAGCATTAGTTGAAAAACAAATTGGGAAGAAAATAAAAATCCTAAGATCAGACAATGGAGGTGAATATATTTCTAAAAACTTTAAAGAATTTTGCATTTCTGTTGGAATTAAGAGGGAGTATGCAGTACCTTATAATCCTCAACAAAACGGAGTAGCAGAAAGAAAAAATAGAACTATTATTGAAGCTACCAAGGCTGTGATGCATGATCAAAATCTTCATACCTCTATTTGGGCCGAAGTATCTAATACTGTTGTATACATTCAGAACAGATGTCCTCACTCTATTCTAGAAAACACCACACCTGAAGAAGCCTTTACAGGCAAGAAACCAAATCTAAGTCATCTTAGAATCTTCGGATGTCCTGTATATGTTCACATTCCTAAAGAGAAGAGAACCAAACTAGATCACTCTGGAAAGAAAGGAATATTTGTTGGTTACAGTGAAACTACTAAAGGATACAGGGTATACATACCAGGACAGAAATCCATTGAAATTAGCAGAGATATCAAATTTGAAGAAGACATTGCTCTGAAAGTTTCTACACTCACAGAAGAAGGATCAAATGAGAATCAGAGGGAGAATACTATAGAAAATGATGAAATTGAGAATCAAAGGCAGAATGTTTTTCAAGATGATGAGAACCAAAGAAGAACATAATAGAAAACAATGAACTTCCTTCATATTACCTTGAAAATTTTGAAATTCCTAACAGCAAGAAAAGACCATTATGAACAAGAAAAATGATTGAGGAAAATGATGTTGAACCAGATGAAATATCTAAAGAAAGTAAAAGGACAAGAAATCAAAAGTGTTATCTTGCACTTATGGCAGAACTTACAAAATCAGAACCATCTAATGTTAAAAAAGCCCTAGCATGTCAAGCCTGGAAAGATGCGATGATCGAAGAATACCAATCTATTATAAAAAATGATGTTTGGGAAGTAGTGCCTAGACCTAAAGGGAAAACAGTCATCTCCTCCAAGTGGTTATTCAAATTCAAATATACTTCTAATGGTAGTATTGAAAAACATAAAGCCAGATTTGTTGCTAGGGGTTTTTCTCAAAAGGACGGAATTGACTACGAATGTTTGCTCCAGTTGCTCGATACACTTTTGTAAGAACTATTATAGCCATTGCAGCATCCAAAGGGTGGAAGATACATCAAATGGATGTAAAGACGACATTTTTAAATGGTGTTATTAAAGAAGTATATATAGACCAACCAGAAGGTTTCATCACCCATGACAATAATTATGTTTGCAAATTGAAAAAAGCACTTTACAGTCTTAAGCAAGCTCCCACAGCTTAGTATGAACGAATAGACAATTATCTCTCCAAGTTAGGATACTCCAAGAATGAAGCCGATCCTAATATATACTTCAAAATATTCAAAGGTGAAATGGTAATTGTAGTTCTTTATGTTGATGACTTATTGATAACAGGAGAAGCTCATCTTATTGCTAAATGCAAACAAGAACTCATAAATGAATTTGACATGAAGGATCTAGGGTTGTTACACTACTTCTTGGGCTTAGAAGTGTTGCAAGAAGAAAACCATATTTTCCTAAATCAAAGAAAATACACTATGGACATTTTGACTAGATTTGGCATGAAGGAGTATAAACCTTTAACCACTCCGATGGAAACAAATCTACATAAACTCAAAGATGAAGCAACAAATTCAGAGCCTACAGATCCTTCATATTACAGACAACAAATTGGATCACTTATGTTCTTGGTAAACACTCGTCCTGATATCTGCTATGCTACTAATGTATTAAGTCATTTCATGCGTGAACCTAAGAAAATCCACTGAACAGCTGCTAAACATATACTAAGATACTTATGTGGTACAATTGAATTGGGCCTAAAATACGAGAATGTTGAGATACAATTTCAAGGGTTCACTAACTCCAATTGGGCTGGAAATTCAATCGATCGTAAAAGCACTACAGGATGTTGCTTTAGTCATGGATCAGCAATGATTTCATGGTTCAGTAGAAAACAATCAGTTGTTCAAAGTTCTCTTGAAGCAGAATATATGGCCGCCTCTATGGGAGCTCGAGATGCAGTATGGTTAAGGAAGTTACTATTTGGATTGTTTGGCAAGCCTCTAAAACCTACAGTAATTTATTGTGACAAACAAAGTTGCATTAAGCTTTCTGTAAATCCAGTTTTACACAATCACTCCAAACACCTAGAAATTCCTTATCATTACATAAGAGACATAGTGGACAGAGATATTATCAAACTCATCTACATCACATAGAAATTCCTTATCATTACATAAGAGACATAGTGGACATAAATATTATCAAACTCGTCTACATCAATACTGAAGAACAAAATGCTGATATTTTTACCAAGCCTCTTACAAAGTTGAAAATCGAGTACTTCAGAAAGAAAATTGGTATGATTAAGTTGTGATTAAATTTCTGAGATTTCATCTCTAAATTATGTAATTTAATGTATTCATGAATAAAATAAAATATTGCAATATTGTGTGTTTTGGAAAGATGACGATCTTTCATGTGTGAAGTCGCTATTGTAAGGTGACGACCTACACTAGTTTGACTTAATTAAGTTATCATTAATCCAGTTCCAAATTTAGTCGGGGATTATGATAACTAGTGCTTCAAGTTTTGATTCAGATTGCATCGGATATCTTGATGTACCTATACTTATCACTAAATCCAGTTCCGAATTGAGTTGGGGATTGTGATAAAATTCTTCTATCAGGTTGAGTACATTAAACTTGTATTCTGGATCATGCCGGCAACTCTAATACAGAATGATTAAGTGTTATTCTATAATCCAGTTCCAAATTGAGTCAGGGATTTCAATAATACTCACATCTTGTGATTATCAATCTTCTCTCACTAAGAGGGAGTGTTAAATTATAGTGTCGATAGGATTGATATAATTAAAGAATTATATTATCATGCTTAGTCGACTACATATATATATATATATAAAATTATTATCATTATCATTAATATACATTATAGTCGACTACAGTTTATATTCAATCAGGGCTTATCAAATATCTGACGTATTCACTGGAATCAACTTAGTCGATTAGTAATGTTACAATAACTAGTATTCGGTAGTTATCATAACAAATTTAATAATGTGTTACAATAACTATCGAATGATAGTTATGCGTAACATCAAGCAATATTAATCGAACATAATTATAGTTGTATGTTATGATACGCTGCAACTGTATACATTGCAGTGTCAAAAAGGCATGGCTGTGTGAGACATGGCACTATGTGGCTTAAGCCACGTAGGGTCATGTCTTTACACAAACATGACTCCTCACAATATATTTAGTGTTATTCGTATGTGCTGGGAAAGCAATCAATCACAGTGGCATTTCTTCTCCTCTGCAGCATACTTAAATATAATTCAGAAACAACATAATTACACTTGCACAAATAATATATTGCAGCACAATAACAAGTGTTAGTTTTTCTCTATCTAAGATCTTACATTCCTAACAAACGTGAGTCGTTTTTGCTTGCTGGTCTCTTTCACGCAGCTCCTTTGGTCGTCTGCACATCAGACGTGGCTTTATCACATAGAAACAACCTGTTTTGGGGCAGTTTTTACAATCTATGACACCATTTTTTGCTGCATTTGTCAAAAACAAAAATCATTTTTCAGATTATTAGCTCGTCTCTCTTCAAAAACGAAAAAATTGTTTTACAGTTATATGCCAAAAATGACCCTCTATGTAGTCATTCTTCTACTCTCAACAAGGATATCTACCATTATTCTGCTGTTTTAGACACAGATCCACCATTTTTTCTCAGATTTTGCTCATTCTCTTCAGCCAACTAGGGTTTCATTCGAAACTCTCTATTTTCTTGACGGCTTCAAAATCTGATTCCAAATTCTTGGAGAGTTTTTCAAGATCTCAACTGGGTCATTTTCAGTTTTTTCCGAGTGTCTTGTTTTCCGTGACTCAAATTCCATACCAGTTGGAATTTTATTTTGATTTCAAATTCTTTCTGCATTTTTCAAGATTTCTTCTGGGTTTTCGTCGGATTTTTTGGGTTAGCCATAATTTTTTTCTCGAAATCTGTGTCATCTGTACTTCATCTTTTTTGAAGTCTATACTTGCATCTATCTCTATTTTTTTGCACTGGGATTCCTATTTCAGTTTTTGTGCTATCGCCTCTTCTTTGTTTTTCATTTTCCGTGCTTTGGGAAACATGCAAGATGGCATCATTGACCAACTTAATGTTGGAAGGTAGTCAAAGATTTAACGCCAAAAATTATAACACCTAGAAGTAGTGCACGTTGACAATCTTCGAATATCGCTGCCTCGATGAGCTTGTTTTGGGCACAGAGACTCGTCCTACCACAATCCAAGCAGACCAGGATAAGTTTGACGATCAAAATCAAGAAATTGTCATGCTTCTCAAGCTCTCTGTCACAGATGATCAGTTGCCTCAAATTCCTTCTAGCAAGTCAACATCAAACATCTGGAAGCATCTAAAGGAGTTGCATGAGACATCCGACAAGAGCTGAGCGTTCTTCTTGAAGAACCAATTGTTCTCCATGATGATGGATGAACACATAACCTTATAAAAGCATCTCACGAAGATTAAGGACATTCAAAATCAACTCGAAGCTATTGGTTGAAAAATGGAGGAAGAAGATATGGTGGTTATCACCCTGGAGAGTCTTCCACAGACATATGAGCATTTTGTCGAAACACTCAACATCACCTCCACTGGTGTTGATCTGAAGTTTGTTGATCTTTGCACCAAACTTCTGCAGCAAGATCGGTGATAGCAGCAGTCCGGCAGCAGTTCCTCCACAGACCAAGCTTTCGCAGCCAAATCCTTTCAACAAGATAAAGGCAACTCTCAGTCTTCTCAGCTTTTCCAGCAGCAACCTCATTCTCAGTCCTCGGATGGTTCGAAAAAGAAAGTTGTGTAGTGCAGTTACTGTCAAAAGTTTGGTCACATGAAATTTGAGTGCCAGAAACGTTTGGCTGCCAATGCTAAGCAAAGTGCTTCACAGCCAACGGCACAAGTTGCAAAGCATACTGACCAAAGCGAGTTTGCCTTTTACGCCTTCTAATATTTTGGTTTAGTTAATGGATTGACCATTAAGGGAGGGTATTAGAATAAATATCTCATTCAGTTAGTTTCTATTTTAATGGTCACTGTAAATTTCATTAATATCTTGTAAATAAGTTATTTCTATTTCTCCAATGTTTCTTTTTAGAAACATCTTGTTTGTACATTCTATAAGAACGTTCCCGTTCTTTGTTAATAAACATACCATTATTCTATCATCTGGCCTCTGTAACAGAAGCTTTATGGCAACTATGTCTTGGTGCAGTTATAGATATTTTATATGACCGTCCCTTGTGCCATCCCCTGTCACCAGAATCTTGTGTTCTTAATCTTAGGAATCCAAGTGTATACAAAAACAATTACAAATTTTGGGTTATTTGGACTCTGGAGACATTTCAAACTCAGGCTTATCATAGTCTTCTCTTAAATTCAAATTTTGAATATAATTGATGTGCTGATTCTAATCTACTGAAGCAATATGTCATCTTCTCTGCGTCTGTGTTTGTTTAAAGGGGTCCACTATACACAATGCGGTACTCGTCTAAATTACAGATCCGCTCCTCATTCTGCAAAGCGCAATTATGAGGCCCTCTTTCATCTCATTTCTGAATAAAGTTTCATACTATTGGTGACCTGCATTACGCTAAACATAACTATAATATTATAAATATTGGTAAATTTCATTGAATTTGAATGCTATCTATAAAGATTGATTAAGAATCGCCACGTTTCATCCTGATGGTTTTCAGAAAAAATCTTAATCCCTAATTTAAATGCAAAACCCAGTCGCCCAGAGTCAGCTAAGTGCCTGTCCGCATCAAAATTGTACTTGGTCAAAATTTAGAACGTGAATATGATTCAGCATAGCCAACTGTGTGGTATAATAACATTAACAATTATACTAAGCACTTATTTCAAGGAACATTAGCATAAAGTAACATAATAGATAGCGTAACTCGTTTGAGGTCATTAAAATTAACAGGTCATTAGAGCTAGTAAAATTCAGCTGACCATAACCAGTTATACGACTATTTAAATTTCCTGAATTTGTAACATACTTGTTCCTTCCAGCTATCAGGCTCTTTGACGCACTCCGCCAAGGCTGACCGAATTCTACCACTCTGCGTTTCCGTTTCAAATCCTCCATCTTGTTTGCCCTGCATAATTTATGAAAAAGGAAATCTACCATAAAAACAATTCAACGAAGCATAATCTGGTAAAAGTGTTTTATGTGATAATTGACCTCTTGCTCCATTGATGGAGGAAATCTTTCAGTTTCCAGATTTTTTGTAACAAACTGAGTGCCAATAATTTGAGCGAGGAAAGATTAGAGGTAGTTAAAGAATAAAGAGCCTCTGGACCACGAAAGCATGCGCAAGAAGCAGATAGATGTCGCTGCTGCTCTAGTATTGCGTTTCCTGTTTTATTCGGAATGCTATGTATTTCCCCACCCCCGGAACTCTTGTAGCTTTTGGTGGTTTGATTTTGATTAATAGAGAGAATAAGAGGGACAGGTGAGCGTGTCTTCTTATATTAAATAGAAAGGAAGAAAGAAATTTTAGTTTCTACCACGCTAAAGATAAGTCAATGCGGCAGACTGCATTTCAGTGCTTTTTGTGCAACTTGATAATGAGTGCTTTCAATTGTTCAAGAATTTTTTTGTTGAATAAATCAATCTAAGAATTAGTTGATGGCGGTATAGATTTCACACTATTTGGACAGTAATTGTTGAGTCCAAAGTGACCCACTTCGCCTAGTGTATTCTTTATCAATGCTTGTGGTTGGGCTCTTGCCTTTCATGACTTCTTTTGACCTTTTTGGCTTGAACCTTTTCCTTGGCATATGAATTTGGTGGGAGATTCTCTCAAGCTTCCCTACAAGTTCACACACATATGTCATGTTTTCAGGATGGAAATTATCTTCAATTTGTGGAAAGATAGAAATTCAATGTTATTTTCTCGTAGCTCTCTTTAGATAAATGTTTATTTGTATGCTAAGGCATGTATATGTAATAATGTCATAATGCAAATTCAAGTGCAAGCAAATAAAGTGGCACTTGAAGTAGCCCACTTGTAGGAGTTACTTCAGCTTTGGGGCAATGCCCCTTGTACGATTGTCAGTCTCGTCAGACTTTTTTGTTTTCAACAACCGTTCTCTGCCTCATGGTCAACTCGTTCTCTGCCTTGTGGCTACAGTTCCTCTATGCATCGTTCTCACGTGCTACATTCTCAAGCCCCTCGCAACCAGTCTAGCAAGGGAAGCGACTTCTAGTGTCATCGCTTTGCCTCTCCTCTGTGGGGTGGCCCTACTTTTGGGTGGCTCATGGGCAGTGCTAATTCTTCGATTCTTGGTGGTTCTTATCGGCCAACTTCTAACAGTGATGTTGGGTGGCCCAACTCCTCTAACTGGCTCGCCTAACTTTCCCTGGCCATTTCTTCAACCAAGAAGGAGATAGAGAAAGAAGAAGAAACAAGAGAAGATGGGTGGTTCGTTCTAGACCGCAATCCCAAACGCGTTGATGTATGAGGGAAAAAGGATGACAAAGATTTGTCGCCTTCATCGACCACTACTTTAGCCAATTAGCAGCTAGTTTGTTTTTATTTTGCTTCTGAGCTCTATCTACGCTTTTGTTGATGTTGGATTTTCAGGCACTGCCCGAGTGACCCTCGAGGAATAATTTTATATCCTCCTACTTTTTTTGTGAATAGTAAATCTTTAATGGAAACACCCTCTTCATCAAAATAAGTAGTATATTCTAGTGTCAAATTTGGTTTATAATCTTATTTTTTATCATGTATTTATTACTGTTTTTCAAATTAGATTTTGGTGTTTAGATTTCTTATTTATTGTCTTAAATTAATTATGTGAGTGTAGAATTCATAAAAGATTTGCATAGTAGTAAATTTAAAGCTCAAACTTTTACGTTTCAAACTTAAATGTTATCAATAATTACCTAACATATTTGTGAGGATTTGTATTATGTTGTTGCATTAAAGGATATTCATAATCCATTTTGAAATTAATGAGGTGATTGTGAAAAAGTATTATTAGAGGAAATCATCTAGAGAATAAAACAAATAATTTTATATCCTGGCAAGAGTTGCAACCAAAGAAAAAACAAATAGAGAATAATATTACAGCTTCTTAGTGGTTCAATTATGCTAGGCAACTTTATGAGCAGAAACTCAAGGTTGACTATCCTCCTTTGGTCAACACTTCTACTTTACTTTTCATTGTCCAAGAGGTAGAGATGGGAATGAAGAAATTAAGTGTTGGTAAGGCAAAAGATCTTGTGGACCTTCAAGCAGAGTATCTAAAGTGGGGGATGGTAATTCTTGCTCCTCACATCACTGAAATTTTTAACAACATCATTCAGCAGGGGTTCCCTCTTGATTGGACAACTAGCCTTGCTATTCCCCTTTTCAAGAGTGGTGATGTCAATGATCCGTCCAACTATAGAACCATAATGATTAATCCTTTGTTTGCTAAGTTATTTGGGAGTATGGTTGAAAACAAAATCAGCAAGTGGGCAAAAAAAAATGATAAACGTGCTAAAGGGCAAGCCTGTTTCAGACCTAAACATTCTACAATGGATCACGGTATAACCTTAAGACACGTCATTGAAAAAATTTGGGAGAAGGAGGAAGCATTTTGTTGTTTTGTTGATTTTAGAAAAGCATTTGATACGGTCCCTAGGGACAAGCTTTGGCTCAGACTAGAGGAACTTGACATCCCCATCCATCTTAGAGTTGTTGTTCATAAACTTTATGAGGACATTAAAGTTAAAATCAGAACTGTGGATGACATCTCAGAGAGTTTCAGAAGTGATATAGGGGTCAAGCAAGGGTTCCCTTTGTCCCCCACACTCTTTGGTTTATATATTGATAAACTTGAGGAGTGGTTAAACCTTCAAGGTGGAGATGGTGTACATTTGGGCGAGTTTATTATTAGACTTCTTTTGTATGTGGATGACCTTGTGTTGATCTCTAATTATGTTGGTGGCTTACAAAAACACTTACTTGCCCTTGAGCATTTTTGCAAACATGGTGGAGATGCAGGTCAACATTAGCAAAATGAAAGTGATGGTCTTCTCTATTAAAAGAAAACATAACTAGCATAAGTTTCACTTTCAGGGCAGCACCTTCGAAGAGGTGTCAGGTTACAAATACCTAGGAATTGACTTCAATAAAAATTTGAGTTGTGAAAGGTGTAGAAAGAAGAGTATTTTAGGAGGTTGGAAAGCGTTGTATGCCTTCCAAAATAGAGGCTGAGAGGCTAAGCTATGGGATTGGAAGACTTCTCAAATTCTCTTTGGTCTTTTAGTGTTACTGGTTGTTCTTTATGGGTGTGAATTGTGGGCCAGCAGCACTTCATATTTACAATGGAAGGAAATTGAAAAAATCCAAAAACGTCTGATTACAAACAAGTTCAAACTAAAAACTCAGTTCCGTATGATATCATGTTGAGTGAGGTTGGAGCTAGTCCTATTGAAGTAATTGCTATGGTGTGTCTTATAAGATACTTAAAAAGAATGGAACAAATGGATGAGGACAGATTGCCTAAAGTTGTCTTCAGGGACACATTGTGCAAAAGAAAGAAGACATGGATGCGTCAAAACAACAAGTGGCTCAAAAAATGGGATATTCACTTGAATTCTTGCCCCACAAATAGTAAAGAAATAAAGACTTTTGTTATGAATAAGTTCCACAAGCACTCTTGGGATAAAGGTTTAACTAGAAAGAAAGAGTATTATATTGTGGAGTTTAATCCCACTCATAACTTCCACCAAAAAGCCTACATTGGGGCTAATATCTCCTGGAGAGCCAAGATTCTCATTGCCCAATTAAGGACCAATTCACATCAACTTCGTTGTGAAACTGAGCGTTGGAAAAGGCCTAAAAAAATTTGGGAGGAAAGAATTTGTATTTACTGCACTTCCAGTAAGGTAGAAATAGAAAAACACTTCATTCTAGAATGTGACGCCTTCAAGGACAATAGGGACAGTTTTAATACTCTTTTGACCGTGAATTCGTGGTTTGATCTTTTCAATGAGGGGACAGTTGAGCAGTTGGGGGCACTCATCATCAAGCTTCACAAGAAAAGGATGGAAATGAGAAATTTCAGCGTGTGAGACAGTCTATCCCATAGGCTATCTTTAGCCTTGCGGATGTTAAAATTATTTTCTTTCTTTTCTTTCTTTCTTTCTTTCCTGATGTAAAAAGTGACATGGTAGACGAAAAAGAAGTCATTTGTACAATAAAAAACAACACCCTCATACATAGAATGCATATCATACATGTGTGAGCCACTTGCGGGGCCCACTTCAATCTGTTTGCCATTCTTGTTTGCCTTGACATGCAAATCATTCTAGGCAAGTCAAATCGTTCTGGGCAAAGTATGTGGGAGTACATGGATGTCAGTTTAAGTTTTCAAAACTATTTCTCCCGCTTTCAATTTTTTAAACTATTTCTCCCTTTCATTTTTTAAATTGTTTCTCTTGCCTTCAATAGAGAAATTGAAGAGTGCAATTTTCTCAAAATAGATTTAAGTTTCATTTAGAATTATAAAAGATTTTATAAAAATTATTATTGTATTATTTTTATAAAATTTAATTTTTAGATTTGTTATATATATTTTTATTAAATTTTGCTTTACAATTTTTAGAATAAAATCTTTATGAAAGGAAGATATCTATTAATAATTATTTTAAGAATAATTTTTTTTATAAAAAGAACAATAATTTAATTTTTATCTTTTAATTTTTTAAAATAATCAAATCAAATGAAAAGATAATAATATATCTTTCAAACTAACATATTGTAAAAGCCTATGAATAAAATAAAAAGAATATCACATCAATATGTTGAACACAGTGATGTAAATACAGCAGAAATTATCCTATAACAATTTTAGAAAGATTAAGCAATATTAGAAATACTAATGCAATAATAATTTGTTGCATTATTTACTTTGTGACTTTAAAATACATGAAATATATATCTCTGAAATTTTTATATGGTTAGAGATAGGTTTAGAATTATAGTTAGAGTTAGGGTTTAGGTTTATGGTTACTATGCTTAGGATTAGCTTTTTGGTTAGAGATATGATTAAGTTTCGAGTCATTTTAAGGTTAGGCTTAGGTTAGAGGTAAGCTTAAAGTTACAGATAATATTTTTACATAAAATAACAATTATGATATGTTTCAGCTCAAGATTATGACTAGGGTTAGAATAGTATCTATGGTTAAGATTATATTTAGGGTTTGAAATAAGGTGAGGATTAGGGCTATGATTTCAATTAGGATTAAAGGTTTTGTTTGGGTTAGGATAAGGGTTAAGGTTTACTATAATATTTTCTATTAAATAGTTATTTTTTATTGATATGTAATTAAAATAATAATATTGTACAAGTATATATAAAAATTATGGTTGTTAGATTTTCTTTTATTTTATAAATTAAAATCATCTTAATCGATTTAAAATTTGTCATAAGAACAATATTTTATTTTATTAGTTTTAATTTTTGATTGGATGATATTGTACAATTATTTTTAGAAAGAACATTTATTTCAATGTGCAAATTTTAAATAAAGTGACTTAATATAAATGGTTCAGTTCTTCATCCAAAATCCCTATACTGCTCACTAAACCCTAAAGCATAATTCTTAAGCTCTAAACTCTAAGCCTTATACCCTAAACCTTGCACTCTTAACCCTATACTAAGATCCAAGGGATACATATGGGTAAGAGGGAGAGAAGGGAAAGAGGGAGAGAGTGAGATGTGGGAAAGAGGGAGGTGGGGAACCTCTCCCTTCCTCCCTCTCCCTCTCTCCATTTCATTTTATCATATGCCCTAAACCTTAAATCCTAAGCCCTAAGCTCTAAACTCTAAGCCCTAAACCCTAAACTATAAACCTTGCACCATAAACCCTATAGTAGACCCTAAACCATAAATCCTAAGCCCTAAACCCTAAAACCTAAATTCTTACATGTGGGTAAGGAGGAGAGAAGGGAAAGAGTGAGAGAGTGAGATGTGGGAAAGAGAGAGGCAGGGAGCCTCTTCCTTCCTCCCTCTCCCTCTATCTATTTTATTATATATTATGTTGTAAACCCTACATCCCAAGCCTTAAGCTCTAAACTCTAAGCCCTAAGCCCTAAACTATAAACCTTGCACCATTAACCCTATACTAGACCCTACACCCTAAATCCTAATCCCTAAACCCTAAACTATCTTCCCTAACCCCTATAGTACTCCCTAAACCCTAAATATTATGCCCTGAGGTCTAAACTCAAAGCCCTAAGCCCTATACCCTAAACATTGCACCCTAAACCATATAATAAGCCCTAAGGGATAAATGTGGGTAAGAGGGAGAGAAGGGAAAGAGGGAGAGAGTGAGTGGTGGGAAAGAGAGAGGTGGGAGATGTTAGAGTAATAAAGTGTTTACTTATTAATTAAATCATATTAATTTAATTACTAAGTCACTTATTATCTCTTTCTTCTTAAGCTAAAATTTAGGCATATAATAATTAATTATTTTATTAATTATTATCATGCAACCTAGGTTTGTTCACCCTTTTAGGGTTTTGATCTCCTTTGTATTCTTTACATCATTCAACACAATAATATTTCATTATGATTGCTGCAACTTTTGTTTTTGCACATCAATGATTTCTCCTTTCTTGTGGAACAATGCGTTCAGGCCTCTCTAGCTTATTGCTTCTCTCTCTTTCTATGACAAGTGTTTGTGTGCAGGTGTTCTTGGGAGTTATGGGTTGTTTACTCATCAACTCCATTGTGCTCTCAGGCCGTGGTGAAGTTGCGGTCACTATCAGACGTCCCACGATAACATCATGGTAACCTCCACAATGCCCATAGTTAGCCGAAACCACAAGTGGCTAACTGCCAGATTAAGCCCCCCTCACAGTAGTAGGGTCATATAAAATGACCAAGTGCCAGTCACATTAGCCCCAAGGCCACATCCCCCTGGTCACCCACATGACCAGGGGCCCCAGATTTTTGGCCTCGGGGGCCTATTATTTTTTCCATGACGACCATTTGGATGTCAATTTTAGCCCTGCAGTTTGCTGATGTCAGCACTACCTCAACACTTTTAGACACCCTTTTAGGCCCTCTAGCGCAACTGTTGGTTTTTTGCTCATAACTTGAGCATACAGTGTCAAAATCAGGCAAACAAGATATCATCGAAAAGATGGTTCCGAGCTCTATCCAGATCTGGAGGTTTGAATTTATGATTTTTCTTTTTTGATGGTGTTTTTATTGTCAAAGCCAGATATTTAGTTTTACACTTTGAGAACTCTATCTTGTGCATCCATACTCTATTTTGGGAAAATGATATATCATTGGAAAGGTTGTTATGAGAGCTTTCCAATGTTGTGAGTCATTTTTCTAGATTCTTATCCAAGTATATTTTATTTAGTTTCTTGCATTCTTGCAATTTGGTGGATATCTTGTATGTTTCAGGTCCTGAAATCGTTTCCTTTTCAGTAATGGCTCATCTTAGGTTGTTCTTTTGTTTCAGCAACCTTCTTTCTTCTTTGAGCAGTGAATACTTCACTTCTTTAGCATTATTTTATGCACATGCACTGAAATAAAGTTTTATTCTATTATATATATGGGATCTTGCACATGTTCGTGCTCTATGTACTTGAACTCCATTATAAAGTGTCAGGGGGGTTTGATGTTTGCCTTTGTTTTCCATCTACTTTTTTCATGTGAGAGTTCCTCCAATGACATTAGCATCAAGTATCTTTATTTGTGTTTGTACTCTCTCTGCACCTTTGGTGTTCTTGGATCTTTTTCATCACACAATTCATATTGGACGTCATTTTTAGTGTACCTACCATTACTCCCTTGTCAACATTATGGGGGGGGGGGTTTCTACTATTGGTTCTACTACTTCCTTTGTTCAATAGTGTAAGATATGTATTTAGTATTTGTTCCTATGTACTAGGCGGATGCAGTGGCTAGGTACCTATGCATTTTGGTGAGATAGATCATTTACCATATAGACACTCTTCTCTTTCCTATTTTTGGACATACTCTTCTAGCTTTGATTGATCAGCTCTTCAGACTTTGGTTTTTTTTATGCCATTTGTATCTTTGAATTTAGGTGTTTGCCTTTGTTTGCGTCTTGATTCGAGTAGTATCATTTGAGGTCACTTGTGCAGATTATAGTATTCTATATCTTCGACTTCAGTTGTTTTCCTTTGTTTGCCTCCTGATTTGAGTAGTGTCATTTTGAGGGAGCTCATGCAAATTACAGTCTTCTCTACCTGGTCATATTTCAGTGGAGAATTTTCATATCAATAGTTACTTCTTGACAGAGTTTGCAACTCCTTGCTTTAGTGATGTTGTGCATGTTCATTGTTGTTCCTATTTTTTGGAACATTCCTAGTTTTGGAGGCTTCTTCAGTCCTTCAGACTAGTCTTTATCTCTTTTTGGAGTAGAGTTTTTCCCATGTGGTTTTCTCTATTTCTCCACTTTTCAGAAACTCTCTTTTGTACTTGGGTACCTAATCAAACCTTTTATTGTCGGGATCCATTTTCTTTCAGTAGTTCTTTCTAGGTTTTTAACTTCTCCCAAAGTTCATCTTAAGGGACGATGTTAGAGTAATAAAGTGTTTTCTTATTAATTAAATCATGTTTGATTTAATTACTAAGTCACTTATTATCTCTTTCTACTTAAACTAAACTTTAGGCATATAATAATTAATTACTTTATTAATTATTATCATTCAACCTAGGTTTGTTCACCCTTTTAGGGTTTTGATCTCCTTTTATAAGGATTGATCTCCTCATGTTTTCATAACTTTGTAACAGAGTGAGAACATTCATTTTTATTGAATTGCAACCTTTTTTTTTTGCACATCATGAATGTATCCTCTTTCATGGATCCATGTGTTCAAGCCTCTCTAGCTTCTTGCTTCTCTCTCTTTTTTGTAACACATGTTTGCATGCATGTTTTCTTGGAAGTACAGGTTGTTTACTCATCAACTCCAATAGGAGATGTGGTAGAAAAGGAGAGAGGGGTGGGGAAGGAGAGAAGAGAGGAGATATGTGGAGAAGAGGGAGAGAGTGAGATGGGGGAAAGAGAGAGATGGGGAAACAAAAGAGAAGGGAAAGCGGGATGGAGTGAAAGAGAGGGGAGAAGAGATAGGGAGAAAGATAAAGAGAGATAAGGAAAGAGGGTAAATGGGGTAGAGAGGGAGTGAGGGGTGGAGAAGGAGATAAGGGAGTAGAGATGTGGGGAAAAGGTAGATATTGAGAGGGGGGAAAGAGAGAGGTGGGGAAATAATAGAAAAGGGAAAGATGGATGGAGAGAGAGAGAGAGAGAGAGAGAGAGAGAGAGGGGGGGGGGAATATAGAGAGATATAGGGAGAGGAGGGTGATGGGGTAGAGAGGGAGAAAGGAGTGGGTAACAAGAGGAGAGATGTGGGGAAGGCCCTAAACCCTAAGCCATAAACAATATAGTATATCTTAAGCCCTAAATCCTAAGCCCCAAGCCCTAAACCCTAAAATCTAAGCCCTAACACTTATACTACTCCCTACACTCTAAAGCATAAGCCCTAGGACCTAAACTCTAATTCATAAGCCCTATACCTAAACCTTGCACCCTTAACAATATACTAAGCCCCAAGGGATACATGTGGATATGAGGGAGATAAGGGAAAGAGGGAGAGAGTGAGATGTGGGAAAGAGAGAGGTGGGGAATCTATCCCTTATTCCCTCTCCCTCTCTCTATTTCATTTTATCATATGCCCTAAACCCTAGATCCCAAACCCTAAGCTCTAAACTCTAAGCATTAAGCCCTAAACTATACATGTCATACAATAAATCTTATATTAGATGCTAAACCATAAATCCAAATCCCTAAGCCCTAAAATCTCTACCCTAACCATATATTACTCCCTAAACCCTAAATTGTAGGTCCTAAGCTCTAAACTCAAGGCCTTAAGTCCTATACCCTAAACTTTGCACCCTAAACCCTATACCAATACCTAAGGGATATATGTGGGTAAGAGGGAGAGAAGGGAAGGAAAGAGTGAGAGGTGGGAAAGAGAGAGGTGGATAAATGAGAGAGAAGGGAAAGATGGACAAAGTGAGAGAGGGGAGAAGAGAGAGGGGGAAAGATAGAGATATCTAGGATGAGAGTACAAGATTGAAAGAGGGGGAAAGAAACATGGGGAGATGGATAAGGGAGGAATAGAGAGAAGGAGGGAAAGAAAATATATATGTACCTAGATTAGAGAGGAATGAGTTATCCATTTATCCATTTTTTTCCCTCATTGTCCATTTCCTCTATGAAATAGTATCATGTTGTGATTGTGCCTTGCTAGGAGGAGACTAACATGTCTGTAATGTATTATCTTCTATATTAAGCTATTATTATACCTATTTTATCTCTAGCAAGATTCTTAATCAGATGTGGAATGATTGTTCATGAAATTGGCATTCCATATATGGATAAATGATATCAAGCTACTAAATTATCACTTTTACAAGATACATGTATAAAGATGTGTGTACCAATACCATGAATTGTAGAGAAAATGGATAATTTGAATCAAATATGTCGTATATGTGAATTACAACCTGGTTTAGCTATCACGTGAATGGCTCATGCTAACCCACTAGAAGAAAGAGGAATTAGTACTAAATGGTCAGTTGAATTTACTTTTGTGTAGATTCATGGGTTTGCCAATGCAAGATATGTACTTGAATTGGTTACCTGACCTCTACGTCATCAGAAAAATTTAGAAGACTTGGGTCGAACCACTTTAGTTAGAAAATAATAAGTTTCAATTTCAGTAATTCTCGATTGAACTATTTCAAATAATTTAATTTATTTAATTTGATTTTAATTCTCAAAATATCAACATATATAAAAAGATTGAAATTAATTCAAATTCATATTATTTTAAATGTTATTTGTGGATTTGAGCGATAACTAATAATTGATTTATTTTCACAAGAGATTTGAAATGATTTCTATAATCATTTCAAATCTCCCCATGGTTATATGAAAAATATCAGAGTAATTTCTCTCACGAAGACATTCTTTTATGGAAATTATATGGAAGAGATAGTAACCTATAGTATCTTATTAACAATAATGTCACCACTTGGATTTGAACTGAGATGCTCTAGCACTACTTCCTAAGAGCAGAGTGTGTCTACCAATTTCACCATGGTGGCTTGGTATTGTTCTAATATATATATAGACTATTTTTATGAGATTGTCAATGCAAAAATAGTTTTTTTCTCTATTCAATAACTGACGTTAAATAGATACATAAATCCGATGTTGGTTGTTATAAAGGAGTATGACGCAGTTTGGTAGTGTGCTAGCTGGGGATGATGGAGGTCATGGGTTTGAATCCTGCTACTCTAAAAACCATCCCATGGTAAACAAGATCGCGACTAATTTTTATTTTTTGAAAAAGAAAAAATATTCAAAGAAAAGATATATTGGAACAATATATTTTTTAATAAAGTTACATGTTTTCTGCTAACAACTTAAAGGTCTATGTATTTCTGGCTTAACTAATAGTTTGTCTATAATATCTCTTAGGAAACATATAAAATTGATAAGTTTAACTCAAATTTCATTTATAAGGTTTCTTAGGAAACTTCTAAAGTTGATAAGTTTAGTTTCCAACTTAAGCGGATCTATCAATTTTCTCAGTTTCTTTTTAAGGGGATTTATGACTTTTTAAAGTTCAAGTCTAAGTTTAGAGAAAAATTATGTCATCAATTTTATAAGAAAATCTCTAAGTTTAGAGAAAAGTTCTCTCATCAATTTTATAATAAAATCTCTCAACAAACTCATCCATTTGATAAGAAAATCTCTCAACTAATTTGTTTGATAAGAAAATATCTAAGTTTAGAGAAAAGTTCTCTCATCGATTTTATAAAAGAATCTCTAAGTTTAGAGAAAAGGGAACCTATCCATTCCATAATGGAATCTCTATGTGAACTTATTATTCTTCCAACTATCGTAAGAAGCTCATTATACGGGGATCATTCAAAAGGAAGAGATGAACTTAAGCTACAAAAAGAGTCTTCTTTTTTTAGATTTACCTCATTTATAGCTTCATTTCATCTAGCAACTGGCTAATGTTTCATACCTAAGAAACTTTTGGTATGATTTCCCAAATTTTGAAGAATCTCTCTTATCAAAATAAAATGGTGTCTTATAAAATATAAACTATTTGAATATGTTCCTAATCATCTATTTTGGGATACATATGTACCCTCAACATAAGAGATCAAGTACTATTATTGGTATTCCACTAAAATATATTCATGCAAATAAGATCTTCTAATCGATAACGATGCCAAAGAAAATATCTTATCTTTTGCCTTGTATCTTCCATCAGATGTTCATTTTTGTTTCATCAAACCTTGGTCATTTGGTATCTCTTTACTATTGAATCTTACACTCTCATCTAAATGTTTTTCCAGATTCAAAAGATTCAAAATTCAAAATTCTCTACGACGTCTTAGAAGAAAAACATCTTTGAAAATGAAAGAACTTGCAATTTTTTCATTTACATCCTCAATAGAATGTATTTTTCTTCATCATTGTTATCTATCAAAAAGATTTACATCAATTTTTTTGTTTTTTAGTTTTAAGAAAAGACTCAAAATTTTATATACAAAGAATCAGTCATTAACGTACCCCAATACAAATGGCATAGGTCTTCGGGTTGCCTCGACAAAAAATCTAAGAAAATCATTTTCTTTCGAGAACCAACTTTTGAGATACAATACAATTTCCAGTAATTACAAGTCAAGATCCCTATTTTTTGCATATGGAAAAAGTAACTCAACTACAACAGTATTGTCACCTAATTTTCACTATTTTTATAAAACCCTTAGTTTACTCAAGCTTTTAAGCCTTTGAGATTATTGGAGTTGTAGAAGTAGGTATATGTTAAGGGAAGAATAACCCTAGGGATGGATGGAAGGTAGAAGATGAGAGATAAAAGAACAAAGAGAGATTGAGGAGAGGTAAACATTTAGGGAGTAATAGAAAAGATAGAGGGGAAAAAAGGTGGCATACCTAGAGAGGGAGAGAGGTTATATAGAGTTTCAAGGAGGAATGGGAAGATATAGACAGATAGGGAAGAAAGAGAAGGAGAGACCTAAATAAATTATAGATAAGAGAAAGGAAGAGGGAGAGAAAGAGCTAAGTATCAACCTAGAAAATAACCTCAACATTATTTAACCTAAACATTGTAGCATCAATCTTGCACCCTAAATCCTGTGCAAAAAGGGAGAGGGATGGATAGAGAGGTGATAGGAGAGATAAGAGGAGGAGAGGGGGGAGAAGGAGGGGGGAGATCTAGAGGGTGTTATAATAAGGAAACACACACAACTGAGAGGAGGGGGGGTGAATCAGTTGTGTCCAAAATAGTTATATCAAATCCAAAAATTAATAATACTTAACTTCTTTACTTAACGTGTACATTCAAGAACTGAACCATAAACATAAGAACACATTAAACTAGAGATTTTTGTGTGGAAACCCGGTTAAGGGAAAAACCATGGTGGGGATCAAACCCACTAGATAATGTAATAGCACATATAACCTTGTTAAAGGTACAATAAGGGAATGCACATGCATTCAAGTTCACTACCTAGAGCTCACTTCTCAAATACAACTAAGGGAAACAACCTGAGATTATAACAAGGGAAAAAACCCAAGGTGGATTACAATCCACTGTGGACAATAATCCAGTGATTTATGGACTGACTAATAGCATCTCTAATATGCGGCCAATACAAATCCAATGAAGTACAACTATATTTTGACTTTATTTTAGATTCAACTCATACTTCTTCACACATCCACTAATATGTCTATTCATCCATCATCTCTCTCTTTCTCAATAGAAAATATTACATCTTTAAATACATTACATTAACATATTACAATAAGGTCAGCTAGGGACCTAATTAAAAAGATTAATACACAATACTATATGTGATCCAAGACATGTCGACAAATACATAGCTAGGACCCAATAGATTAGCAACCAAAAATATTGCATAACCAATCCTCACCGAACCAAAATCAGCAACACTGTCTCCACTAAAATAGCCAAAAAACTGTTCTCAGACAAATCACTCACAACATCCTCAATTCTCAATGCAAACCTCTTCAACTTGAAAAAGACTAAGTATAGACATTAAACAATGCCTATATAACTTCACAACAACTGATCTTCAACATACTACACATACCATTCAAAAAAATTTCATTGAACAAACCAAGGAATAAAGAAATATGTTGACATCAATGAAAAAACATTAATTTCAGCACATAGATGCATGCAATCTCCAACAATATCCCCTTTGGAATTTATGAAAACATATGATATTAAATTCCAAATCAATGCACAAAGAAACTATCAACCACAATATATCAACCACTCCCCCTAAGTCTAACACTTGATTTTCATGGCAATCTCTCTCTTTAGTTCTTCCTTATTTTTCACATGGTTATCTCTCCCCCTTTCACATCAATGACAAAGGAACATGTGCACTAAGTCACATAAGTCAAAAATCAAAATTTGAACAACATACCTCACAAGACCAACTACTCCCCCTAAGGATTAGTAAAAAAGAACCAATCCAGAATAAAACATAATCTCTAAGCATTAGACTGATGCACATATATGCATCTCTAGCTCTAATCAGGAGGGGCTACCACCTCAAACTTATCTCATAGATACTCAAAAGTATCCTTTGGCAAGGGATTCATAAAGATATATGTAATTTTTTCTTTTGTAGACACATATTCCAATATGACTTCTTTTTCATTCACCTTATCCTTCAATAAATTATACTTTATAGATACATGTTTTATTTTTTAATGCAACACGGGGTTCTTTGAAATATTTATAGTACTTGAATTGTTACAACAAATAACAATAGGATTACGAAAACTTATTTTGATGTCTTCCAATATTTTCTTCATCCATATTACCTGATTGTAGTTCATAGCACCAACAACATACTCAACTTCAATAATAGATTGAGATATACAATTTTGTTTCTTACTATACTAAGAGACTAACTTCTTCTGCAAGAAGAATGCTCCACCTGTAGTACTTTTCCTATTATCGACATTATCTACCCAATCAGCATCAATATAGACTCACAATGTAAGATCATCATCCTTAGCATACCATAGGTCATAGTATACTATCCATTTCAAGTATCTAAAAATCCTCTTAATAGCATCAACATGTGATTCCTTTGATTTTGCTTGAAATCTCACAGAAATGCAAACAACATTCATTATGTCGGGTCTATTCTGAGTCAAGTATAGAAACCCACCTATCATTGATCTGTACCTTTTTTTATTAGCAAGAGGGGAGTCATCATTCTTTGTCAATTTGTAGCCAGTAACCATAGTGGTTCCTATAGGTTTATAATCATCCATTCCAAATCTCTTCAACAACTCATTCACATACTTAGAATATGATATGAAAATCCCACCTTCTAATTGAGTAATTTGAAGACCAAGAAAGAATTTCATCTCACCTATCATTGAAATCTCAATGACCTTCTACATCTCATCAACAAAATCTTTACTCAACTTGTAATTTCCACCAAAAATGATATCATCCACAAATACTTCAACAATCAAGATATTGTCATGGTAATTTTTGAAATACAAATTACTGTTAGTAGATCCTTTACTAAAACCAAGTTTCATCAAATATTTATCTAACCTTTCATACTAGGATATTGGTGCTTGTTTCAATCCATACAATACTTTCTTCAATTGGAAAACCATGTCACCTTGATTAGTCAAAGGAAAACCATTAGGTTGTTTATGTAGACTTCCTCTTTCATCTCTCCATTCAAGAATGAAGACTTAACATCCATCTGATATAATTTGAAATATCTCTAAGTAGAATATACAAGAAAGATTCTAACAACTTTAATTATAGAAATAATAGAAAAGTCTCTTCAAAGTCAATACCTTCCATTTGTGAATATCCTTTGCAAACCAATCTAGCTTTGTTCCTTGCCATTTCACCATCTTCATTTATTTTGTTTCTAAAAATTAATTTTATTCCAATCACATTCTTATCCTTCAATCTGGGAACTAAGATCCATGTTTTTTTCTTTTCAATATGTTCCAACTCTTCTTTCATTTCATTAACCCATCTTTCATCTTTGCAAGCTTCGTCAACATCTTTCGGTTCAACTTTAGAAATCAAACAAATTTCATCTCTAATTCTAGCATGTTTTCCTCTAGTCATGCTACCTTGATCTCTATCACCAATAATCTAATTTTCTGAATGATTCATCCTTACATACCTTGGAGTCTTCAATTTTTCTTCTGTGCTAGACTCTCATATTTCCACATATTCCTCATTTAGAACTTCTCCATCATGTTCTACTGATCCATTCTGATTCTGATTTTGTACTTGTATAATCTGATTTTCTTCTTCATCATTTGATTCATAACTACATTAATTGACCCATTTCTGATAATTCTCATCAACTTTCACATTAGTACTTTCAACAATCTTTCTCAACAAATTTGAAATATTTATAAGCTTTTCTCTTTGTAGAATAACCAAGAAATATACCTTCATGTCACACCTAGGATCAAACTTTCCTAAATCTTCATCTCTCTTGATATAGCATTTGCTTCCAAAAATTCTAAAATACTTCACTATGGGAACATGACCATACCAAAATTCATAAGGGGTCTTACCAGTACCATTGTTTTATCTAAACTTAGTTCGAAGTGTAAATTGTAGTACTCACAACTTCTCTCTAGTACATTAGAGGTACATTTCATTCCATCATTATTTTTCTTGCACTGTCAAGAATAGATCCATTCCTTCACTCTGTAATTCCATTCTATTGTGGGGTCCAGGGAGATGAAATCTTTCTTCTTATTATATTCTCTTCGCAGTATGCATTAAATTATTCTAAAGTAAATTCTCCACCTTTGTCAGATCTTAAAATTTGTAGCTTCAATCATGTCTCATTCTCAACCATAGCTCTAAAGATCTTGAGTTTGTCAAAAGCTTCAGATTTTTCTTTCAAAAATGTAACCCGCATCATCCTTGAATAATCATCAATGAATAGTATGAAATTATATAGTCCAAAATAGTAAGCACTTGCTTTTATGTTTATTTGGGACCATTTTTAGCCCACTTTAGTGTGTTCCTTATTTAAATCAAGGTCATATCTTCTCCTTCAATCTTGCTCAAAACCCTAAGTTGCCTCTAATTATATGCACATCTTTCCACTTATCCATCCATTCACATAATTCATTTCCCTCTTGACCCCACTTCAATATTTATGCTTGATTTTCCCTCTTATCCCTTTTATTTTTCCCTAAAACTTTTAACACTTCTTGAATCATGCAACCTTTACCTCAAAATTGACATCTTCTAAGTATAGGTCAAACCTCGTTTAACCTATATCGATACAAGTCAAACCTAGTTTGACCTATACCTTTGGTGTTTAATTTTGATGGGTTATATGCCCAATGCAAATTATTTTTCATCTTCCCACTTTGTGAGGTCGGTCTTCACAAAAATTGGGCCCCAAAATCACTATAAAAGGAGACCTCTTCCCCTCATTTTCACATCCATCATCCACATTTCATGATCTCTCATTGTGAAAGCTACCTACATACAAGTAAGCTATTTTTCATTTAAAGAGTTCAATCAAGAAATAATTCATTGAAGGCATTAATCCATCATTTATCAAGTGTCCATGTATTTCCTTCCATAGATCTAGCTTCTTTCTTTAATAAAGACAAAGGAGTTGGCCATCAAGGGAGGAGATCTACATTCACCCATTAAAGTCTTCCTATCCTTCTTCAAATCAACATTGAGGAAAACTAAAAGCATCTACTACATGAGGTTTTATCTTACATGATTTCCTTTTTTGGTTTTTGTGTTGAGTCAAAGCTATTTCATTAACTTACTTGATCACATACTAAGCATAATTGTATCTACATGGTATGATATACTTCATTGTTGTTTAATCTATACTTCATGATAGCATTTCTTTTATTTAAATTCAAGGTTAATTCCTATACAAGGGCTTGACCAAGGTAATCCTTGTTTGCTAATAATTTCCCCTACTCTTTTATGTGCAGGTGCGAATTCACAAAGTTTTAGATTCAAAATTGTAGATCTAAAAGTGTAGTTTCACTCATGGTCCCGGGACCTTTAGATTCATCCCTCCAGGGTATATTTCAAGATACCTTTAACCTATACAGGTATAGGTCATACCATTTTTGACATGTCCTACAACACTCAAATGTTCACGACATAAATTTCTTGCCTTCAGGTTCCTGGATCCTGCTTTACTCCCAATTTTAGTACAGTTTGATAGGGTTTCTACTGGTCTGAAGCTACATCCTCTACTAACCCTCAAGGTGAGTATATCATCCTTCTTCTTTCATACCACTTACTTTGATATACTAGATCAAATATCTTTCTATTTTCCATTACATATGTGTCCTCTTTACTTTACTTCACTTGCATATACATATACGCTTCTATCTACTCTATACACTCATACATTAAATGGAAAGGACCCTAGAATTAATACTTCCTTTTGGGCCTAGATCATGCATTATCTTCCTTACATCCACTTGGATTGTGCTAATCAAACTCTTATCCTTAAAAGGGGTCACATTTTAAGGCCCCTTTCAATGTATGGTGGTGAAGTGGGATTCTATCATTGATAAGCATTTTCTATTATACAGAAATATTTGTCACCATAATAATGCCTAGTCCTATTAGGACCATATAAGTTTGTATGCACCAAATCTAATAATCCATTTGAATAATATATCTTTCTTTTAAAAGTAGATCTTGTCAGCTTTCCCAATTGACACTCCTTTCACAACACATTATTAGGATTCAACAATCTAGGTATATGATGTAGGAGCATCCTGGGTTGCCTTACTATCCTGCTCATTTTTGTTCATTTTGCCAGTAAGTGTTGAGTTGCAGTAAGTGCTAAGTTGCAGTCTTTGTTGAGCATTCATGTGTGTAGAGTTGTCTAGTGTTGCCGAGTGTTCCCATGTGTGCTAAGCTATCCAGTGTTGGTCGAGTGTTCTTGTGTGTTCTAAGTTGTCTAATGTTAGCCAAGCATTCTTTCCTATGATGATACTCGGTTCTTCTTTGACCGAGTTTGTCTGTGATTGGTTTCCAATTGGATCTAACTTATGTATTTAATTTAGGTCACAAATTTTATAATTGGGATCTTGTCTTGGGATGTGTGTAGACTATTTTGTGGTCAACCTTCTCTATGTAATGATCTAGAATCTTTTGTAAGCCATTTTGGCAAGTATAAATAAGGATGTTTAGCTATAGTGAGAGAAGAGAGAGAGTAAGTACAAAAGTTAGAAGAAGATAGAGTCCAACTTTGGATTTTCATAAATCTTGTTGGTCATAACCTGGAAGGCCTCACAATTGGGCATGTATGAAGAAATTTGGTTGAATCAATAAGTGTTTGTTTGTCCTTCTCTCCTTGGTGTTGTTCTCTGTGTTGTTTCTTCTGTTGAGTTTACTCTGCAAGGTGGCTGGATAGTTAGGTGTGCCCTTGGCCCTAACCTTTCTTGATCCTCCTTGCGTCATGTGGTATCAGAGTGAAGGTTCATCCTTGTGGGGACTAGATTATGTAGAACCCTAAATTGGATTTGGGTATAGGGTGGTAGATCTACAAATTTGACCTATAACTTATAGAGGGTTACGATCTTGCAGGAACCTATTTGTCAAGATGGTTCGAGGTAGACAAAATACTAATAATGTCATATTGGACATGTTAAGAAAATTTTTAGCTAGATTAGATGTTGTGGAGATAGCCCAAAGGAGAGGAGTGCATCTTGATGATGTGAGTGATGATGAAGCAGAGGCACCAAACCCTAATCTAGAGCCTAAGGAAGATCAAGATGAGGAAAGATTGTTGAGAGTATTGACTAGGGAACATTCAAATCCTGTTGTTGAAGTTATTCCTTATGATGGAAAGTTGGATACTAATGTGTTGTTGGATTGGATCTAGGATATGGAGAAGTTATTTGAATTTGAAAGCACTCTTGAGAATAGGAAAGTGAAAATTATAGTCACTAGGTTGAAAGGTCATGTATCACTATGGTAGGAGCATTTGCAAATTGATAGACAAAGAAGAGGTAAGGAAAAGATTAGAACTTGGTTGAAAATGGTGAATAAGGTAAAGAAAAATTTCCTCCCTACTGATTACCAAGTTAGTATGTTGAGGAAGATGCAAAACCTTAGACAAAGAGACATGACTGTGAAGGAATACGCTAAGGAATTCTATAGATTGGACATTAGATCTGGATATATGGATGATAAGTTTGAGAAAGTTGCAAGGTATCTGAATGGATTGCAATCTGGAATTCAAGATGAAATAATATTTGTGGAGTTAGATAGTGTGGAAGAATCATATCAATATGCCTTGAAAGTTGAGGAGATCTTGACAAAGAAGCATGAACAAAGACAAAGATGTAGAGGTGGTAGATTCTAGAAATGAAGAGGTAGATCCTATGGTGAAGGTGATAGAATTGATAATTCTACACAAGATAAGGGAAAGTCTGAATGGAAAACTGAAGATAAAAGCAAGACCGACTAGAAAGGTGGTAGTTCTTACTGAGGAGGTATTAATTAATACCGAGGAAGAGGTAATTCTTATTATCAAGGTGGTTTTAGTGGTAATTGTTTCAAATGTGGTAAAGAAGGTCAGATATCTTTTGAGTGTAGACACTCTTGAGGCTTCATCAAGTAGACCTGAAGATGGAGAAAATATGATGGTAAGGAGAACTTTGTGTAATAAAGGAGTTGAAGAAGAGCCTATCCTAAGGAGAAATCTTTTCAAGACCAGATGTAAGATGGTAGGAAAATGTTGCAAAGTGATTTTTGATAGTGGAAGTTCAATGAATTTGGCATCAAAGGAGTTGGTTACAATGTTGAAATTGTAGAGGCCGAGACACCCTAAACCCTATCATGTTTCATGGATCAAGGATAAGCATAAATTGTTGGTAAGTGAGCAATGCATTGTGAAATTCAAAATTGGAAGTTACTTTGATGAAGTTCTATGTGATAGTATTCCTATGGATTGTTGTCATATTCTATTGGGTAGACCTTGGAAGTATGATAGATATGTTGTACATGATGGTAGATTGAATCAATATACTCTTTGGGTGAATGGGAGAAAGCAAACATTGTTACCTTTGGTTGATGTTCCAAATGAGATAAACTAAACTATTGTAAGAATTTACATGGTTAATAGAAAGAAATTTGAGAAAGATATGAAGAAGAATCAAGTCTATTGTTCTATAATTCCTAAGAGACCAAGTTGTGGTAGTAATGGCCGAGTGACAAAAAATAGTGATGGTTGAGCAATAGAATACAGTTATGACCGAGTGCCAGTAGAAGTTGAAAAATTGTTGAATGAATACAAGGAGATTGTTGTAGAGGATATTCCTAATGGTGTACCACTATTAAGAAGCATAAGTCATTGTATAGATTTGATTCCTGGAGCTATTTTTCCAAATAAAGCACCATATAGGTTGACACCTACCAAGAATGAAGAACTTAACAAACAAGTGCAAGAGTTGTTGCAGAAAGGTTTGATTAGGAAAGGCAAGGAAAGGTCCTTTTATAGTCCACGACACTAGCCATATATTTTTGGGTCTACATATGGTGACAGTGATATGGGACTACCTCGTACTCCTTGTGGGAGGCACCTAACTATGCTACAAATGAGGTGTACATACCCTACCCCCTTGTGGGATTTGAACTTGTGACCTCTCTTTCAAGAGTTCAAGTTCTCCACCACTAGGCCAACTCAGGTTGTACCTATTGAGTTAGAGAAAGCTCGAGACCATGTGTCATACCTATTGTGTTAGCACCTAAGAAAAATGGAGAATGGAGAATGTGTATTGATTCTAGAGCTATCAACAATATAACAGTGAAGTATAGGTCTCCTATGCCGAGGATGGATGACATAATGGATTGTTTGAGTCGAGCAAAGTATTTTACCAAGATTGATTTGAAGAGTGGTTATCATCGGATTGCAATTAGAGAAGGTGATGAATGGAAGACTTATTTCAAGATAAAAGATGGTTTTTATGAGTGGTTAGTTATGCCTTTTGGTTTGACTAATGCACCTATCACTATCATGAGGTTGATGAATGAAGTTCTCAAGAGATTTTTGGTTAAGTTTGTGATTGTTTATTTGGATGATATTTTGATATTTAGTAAGACTAAGGAAGAACACCTTGAGCATATTTGACAAGTGTTGCAAAGATTGATAGAGAAGTTGTTGATTAATTTGAAAAAGTGATCCTTTATCCGAGAAGAGATTGTGTACTTGGGATTTGTGATTTCATCTAAATGGATCCTAAGAAGGTTAAAGCAATTTTGGAGTGTCCTATACCTAAGAATGTGAGTGAGGTAAGATCATTTCATGGTTTGGCTAGTTTCTATAGAAAGTTTATTAAGAATTTTAGTTTTGTTTATAATGCTATGACTGAGACTATGAGAGGAGATAAAAAAAGATTTTAAGTGGACACATGGATCTGATAAGAGTTTTGAGACTTTGAAACAAAAGGTTTCTAAAATACCTTTGTTAGCTATTCTTGATTTTAATAAGGTATTTCAAGTTGAGTGTGATGCAAGTGGTAGTGCAATAGGATTTGTGTTGAGTCAAGAAGGAAAACCTGTTGCTTTCTTTAGCTAGAAGTTGAATGATGCTAAGAGGAATTATTTGGTGTATGATCAAGAGTTTTATGCTATTGTTCAATCTTTGAAAATGTGGAGACATTATTTGATACCAAGTGAGTTTGTGTTATATACTAATCATAAAGCTTTGCAATATTTGGGAAGTACACATAAGTTGAATCAAAGACATATGAAGTGGGTTGAATATTTATAGATTTTCACATTTGTTATCAAGCATAAGATTGAAGTTACTAACTGAGTTGCAGATGCATTGAGTAGAAGACATTCTTTGTTGACCGTGATGAAGGTTACAGTTCTTGATTTTGATGAGATGAAGGAGTTGTATGATATTGACCTTGATTTTTTTGAGGCATGGAGAGAGTGCAAAGTACCAAATTTTTCATGATTCCTCTTGATACAAAAACATATACTCCTACCTTCATGACCAAATCATTCCTGATACCTTTAACCATCATGAAAAATGTTACCTTATCTAAAATGCATCACAACGGGTTTCCATTCTTATTCTATCATTTTTCTGACATTTGCAATTCAAGCTTCAATTTTTAATTTTTATTCCATACAATCTCGTACGACACTTATAGATTGTCATACCAGAACTCTCTATTTGTCATACAACAAATGACATTATGCATTGTCATACCGGTTGATATGCATTATCATATGAGCTTTGAATTATCGTGTGTGTAGGGGCCCATTATCGTATCATTTCCAAATTGTCATACAGGAAATAGTATAGTGTCGTATGAGTTTTGATTCTAGCTTTCAATTATCTTATGAGTTTTTATTCCAGCTTTCAATTGTTGTATTAGATTCTTGGGCAGTTTTTGAGACTTGGATTTCAAATTTGGACTGACAACTAACCCTAATGATTGATACCTTTTGCTAATTGGCCATTTTTATAGCCTAACATATCTATGCAGGATGAAATATGAAGACTAAGCATGAAAAACCTATTCTTTAGTCTCTTCTTGTCTTGACTTCTAAGCCCATCTTTTGCAGATAACCCCATTTTCAAAAAAAATGCTCGTCAAAGATGCTCATTCGACAAAATTTCTGATAGGTGGTTTTGCAAGTTGCCTAATCTTCTTTGAGAAAATATTTTGTTTTCTTAGAATTTTATTTCATTTTCATAGGCATCTAGTTAATTAGGTATGTGTGCTTATTTCCATTAAGGAAAATGTTGAGGGGATTATGCTCTTCTCCTTCTTAGGAGAATCAGAAACCCAGAAGGTATCTTCCCTAGTGCTACTTTGCATACTGTCTCTAGATTGATTCTGCTTGACATGTTTTGGATAGGGAAAAGGACAAGGTTAGGGGATTATTCTCTTCTCTTTCAGAGTTTCAGAGAATTAGAAACCCATATCCTATGGCCTCCAAGCTCACATTTCAATTAATCCTTTAGAGGGCCCGTTGACAAGGTAAAAAGCTCCCAAGAATGACCCAAGTGGGGAAAAACCCAAGTGGGGAAAAGTCTTAAGCCAAATATTCCACCCCACTATAAAATTTGATGCTTCCTTGAGGTTAAAGCCTTAGAAGACATAGTTGTGCTTGTTCCTTGGATTCATGCCAAGAACACGCTTTGATTTTGTGTAGAGCGGAGCCGCTTAAATCTTTCTTGCGAGACTACACTGGTCAGAGTGCTCATAGGGTTAACAACCTCAATCCTTATTGTGGGACTATGTGACACAATTGTGAACAGATGCCTTGATCAAAATCCTAAGTAGTTTTCCACCGATCCACCCCTGAAGGATTTGTAGTGCTTGTGTGAGGTGAATAGTAATCACCCCAAGAAAATCATCATATGGAGCCCTCTTTGACATTTGAACTTGGCTAATATGAGCTTCAACATCCATTGCATGTTGTTGGACCTACTTATTCTGAGGAGTCCATGAGTGTGTTCCTAAGTCAATGAACAAGTAATACATCCCTTCTCCTGTATGCACCCTAAAATGGTCGCCTAGACTTTGGGCCCCCATTCAACAATTTATCAATTTCCTGAATCAGCATCTTCAGCTCAATATCAATTTCCTTGATCAAATCCTATTTTATCATTTATTCGATTATTTTCTATGGGCTAACCATTTTATCCTAAGTATTTATTTATTTAAAAGGAATTTCCTCCCCTTTTATTAAATAAAAGCCCCCACCTTTCTTCTTATCCTAAGTTGCACAAATAAAGCATTATTCTTATTTTATAAAAAGAAGAAAAGGCCTTTTTGTCTCATATGGGACACAAAAGTCAACTCTTATTTTCTCTTTGGAGGAGATTTGTGCACATGGATTGCTCTTCTTTCAAGCTCCACCCTTGATTAAATATTTTGCCTCTTAATCTCCATGGTCCATTCCTTTTCAATTCCTTTAAAAGGAGAGCTCTTTTCTCATTCTAGGTTCCACTTTTAGATCCCAACTTTGAATACTAATCTTATGCTACAGGATTTCTTGGAGACTTTGGAGCTTTTGGAGATCTTCATTCAAGCTTACTAGCAAGGTTTCATGCTTCAATATCTCTAGCTGAGAGCACCATCAACATCCTTGTGACTCCATGCCTAGGGACCTCTAGGTCACTTTCTCAAGGTTTCCCATTCATGGATTCCATTGGAAGTAATGACTTAGAGAAGTGCACTATTTAGTGTGTACATTTTTGGCACCCACCGCGGGGTAGAACACTCTTATTTTGTCCTTCTTTTTGTGCATTTCCATCATTTTTTCATCATCATTTTAGCCTGTTGTTTCAGATCTCTATTTTTCTGATAGAATTAATGTGTGACAATCTTCCAGTGTCGTACGATAGTTCCTTGTATATCAATGCGATACTATAACAGTTAAAGTATCACACACCTTTGAAGATTCTGTTGCATTGTCATATTATTCTCTGTCGTACGCAGGTATTACAAACTATCACACAGGGAAGAAGTATCACACTAGTATACAATGAAATATCATATGATTCTTTCTCTGACAAAAATATTGCCTAGGCCTGACAGTGACTGATTTTGGTGCTTTCTTTGCAAGATTTGGATTTGTTTGCTTGCTGGTTTTGACTTGCTATGTTAGGACAAAGATTCATTGATCAGGATTAAATTGGGGAAATACTGAAATCTACTTTTTCCAAAATTTCATATGTTTTAGTAAATTGCAAATTTGAGGGTCTTCAGTGCATTTCTAGGCAAAAATGGTGTACGGAATAGGGATGGAACATCGCTACCTCTGAAATTTGGTTCAAGATTATTTGAATACCTTTCCAACGCATCAAACGGTTTGTAATTTGGAGCTAGGATGAGAATGTTATGCTTTCTCCAAGTGGACCTAAATTTTATATAGTTTTTTTGATAAATTTTTAGATTGTACTTGATTTTTGATGCACTAATATTTGTGGGGCTCACAAGTTGTGCTTGTAGGTTCTCTCATTGCTTGAATATTTGCCAAAAAGAATGCATGTCAAAGCTCCAAATGCACAAGGGCTACTAATTCTTTCTTGCAGGGCTGCCTAAAGCATAAAAACCAATCAAGTGCTTGTTTAATTGCTTTCATTTTAAGTGTGGCATATACTAGTTGTTTCTTTTCATAGGCACTTAATATCTTGTTCTAAGAATCTTTTTGTGGTAGGAGAGTATGCTCTTCACCCTTGTGGTGAAACAAAAATATTGACCCATCTTTGGATTTTGAAAGCAAGAGGGTAATTGAACCTTTGCTTGGTGTGTTTGGGAAAAAAATTTGAGCTAGGAGAGTATTCTCTTCACCCTTGAGGTGAACCAAAAATCTTGAAACTCAAAGATTAATCCACTCTTTGTTTAGTTTTAGAATCCTTTAGCGGGCCCGCTCTTGAGCAATCAAGAGGAACGACCCAAGTGGGGACAAGCTTTTTGCCAGCTATTCTGACCCACTATAAACTCAAGGCTATCAAGGACACAAAACCTTGGTAGACGTAGTACTTGTCTTCGCTTGATGTGAGTACTTGTGGGATTGTGACCATGAGGAAAATGTTGAGCAAGAATTCTTAAGGTACTCTTGTGGCCGCGAGGTCCGTTACTTGCCGCAAGGTAAGGAGTCCCTTTGGGGAGCAAGAGGGGTATTATGAACAGAAGCCCTTACTAAGAACCATAGATAGAAGCTACCCAATTTTTCCACTTAACATCTTGGTGCAAGGATTGATCCTAGTGGAATAACCCAGATCACCTCGAGACTACTCACCATCTATGTTTCTTTGGTTGTGTCATTGGCACTTCCACGACAAAGCCAACATCTATTATGGGCAACCACTTTGTGTGAGGCAACGAGACATCAAGTGTGGGCCAAGTTGTTAAGTATTGAGCCTTTTTCCTTCTGGGTAGTAAGTGCTTGAAGTGTTCTCGATGTGATCTACCTGTGCAAATGTTCTCGAACATTAAACATCATGGTAGTGCTCATAGAATTTTTTATTTTGATATCATAATTGATTGTCTTGGTAAGGTTGCTTTTGCCCTTGCGCAAGTGTTTTATGACATGTTTGATCACCTACTATTTGTAAACTTTTCTATTTCCTGATATTACTGTGCTTGAAACCAAGAAATTGTACTTGCAACCTACAACATTGACCAAATTGCTTTCAAAACTGAGTTTTTCACATTCACTAGTCAAGAGTCATACGATACTGAAACATCATCGCACACCCTCCTAAGAATTGTTGTTGGACCTACATATTCTAAGGAGTCCATGAGTGTGTTCTTAAGTTAATGAGCAAGTAATACATCTCTTCTCCTAGCTAGGGTAAGATATGTGTGATTGATTCATTGAGTCAGTTCCCTTTATTTTCTATGATTATGAGCCTATTGCTATGTTAAACAACCTAAGACAATCCAATACACATATTTTCAAACACTTAGAAAAATTTGCAAACAATTTGATACCAAAAACACCAACCAATTGAACAACTTGAAAAATTTGAAAGAAAATCCTTTTCTGGTGTAAACTGCCATCTTGAGTTTTCAATTGTCGTATGAGAATTGCATTGATTTTCAACTGTCGTGCCAGAACCCCTGAATTGTCATATGGGTACCCATACTGTGTCTATGAGTCTTGTTACAAACCCTCAGTAGAAAGAAATCCTAGAGTCATTTGTCGTATGAGCCTTTGCAATTATCGTGCTAGACCTCATTCAGTATCATACGAGCCTAGATACCGTCGTATGACAGTTGTCCCCAAAATTGCCAGAAAGTCAAAATTTGTCAGAAATTCAGTCAGCCAACAATTGTTATCCAGATTCTGTCAAAATTATCACTATGTTAGGAATAGAGCAAAGCAACAACAAATTTATACTATTTTTCCTAAAGTGGTCAGTTGAGCTTGATTTGCCATCTGATTGATCAGTCTGAATCCCGTCTCATCTTCTGCCCAGATCTTGTTAAAACCAACCCCAATTCAATATCTTCAAATGACTAAGTGTTGTGAATTCATGTCCACCATCTTTTGGGCATCTACCCATACATCTCAAACACATTATCCCTCATTTACGTCTAATCTATCTTTTCAAAAACTAATCTTGACAAGGTTATGTCACCCGATCTTTCCTAAATTAGACTATCTCTTAGTTGTCATATCTCGCACTAATTGTTCACCCAAGGTTAATGGTGGAAACTATAGCTTCCTCACAAAGAAAACCAAGAGAAGAACCAAATATCTCTCCATCATCTTCTATTTTGGCTCAGACATTTCATTAGCCTTATGATACAAATCTGTATGAAGAAGATGCCCTTGGCAATTTATGCTTGAAAGGTGGTTACATAACCCCTCCAATATCAACATTGGATCCCAATCAAAGCACCACTATTTTTCAAGGAGGAGAAAACCAAGGCTCCCAGGATCACCAATCTGAACATGGTGGGGACCAAGAATCCACACCCTTTGAAATTGCCCAATATTAGAATGATGATATCTTCAAGAAAATGATGAAACACTTCTTGCGTGAAGATAAAGAGGCATATTTGCTTAAATAGGCCCAAGAAGGGGCCAAACTTCCTCCAAGATTCAACATTGACAATATCATCACACACGAGGAAGAAACACCCATCACTACTATGATGAAACAAATGCATGCAATGCAAGTTAAGCTAAACCAGTTGGAAAAAGAGAAAGAACCTAAGGAATTCTCTATGGATGCTCTATGTCCTTTCCCATTCGATCGTAGCTTGTATATGCCACAATTCCTGAAAGGGGTAGAACTCTCAAAGTATGAAAAATATGATGGAAATGTTATCTCTATTGAGTTTTTTAAGGTTGTCATTAGTACCAAAGGTGTGTAAAGATATCGATCGGTCACTTACATTGAGCTAATCAGTAACATAAAGCAGAATAGACTAGTTGGTAAAGCCCATATACCGAGCAATAGACAGTTTACTGAACACCAGTAGACACTAGCACCAACAGACAGTAAACACCGAGCATCACAGTATACACTGATCAGTTTACACAGTGTTTACCGAGGATCACAACAAACAACATAGTAATCAAGAATGACACATTCTTCTATGCAAATGGTTACAACAGTTTGTAAAATGTTTTACCAAGATCGAGGAACATTTAATGTAATGATATTCATTAAATACAATGTATATCTTTTTTAATAGATGATCTAGGTTATTATTGTACACCGTAGATCTTAGGGTTATGACTATATTGTGTAACCTAATTTTGTTGAAGTGGAAAAAATAGAACACTATATATTTATGTGTTCACATCATTTTTGGTGTGAGCTAATATATGAATCATGGAGCACTTGAAGTAATTGCCTATCTTCAAGTCTATCAGTTAATAGAGCAGAACCGAGTACAAAGAAATTCAGATTGAGTAGAATCAGCAGAGGCTATCGAGTAGTTTAGAGTAGAGATTCATCACAAGTAAGGTGATATTTTATCAAAGCTTATAGATCTATATCAGACAATTGAGTGTCAAATAGCAGATAATTACCTATTACTTTCTAACAATTATAATAGAGTTTTTGGATAAAATCTCTTAACATAGTAGACTTAACAGTCTTATGTAAATCTCTTAACTAAGTGCACACTTCATTAGTGTTGTTAAAATCCTATAACTAGGTAGATCTAGCCGATCTAACATGTCACTCCTAACAGGGTGAGATCACCAGAAGTGATCAAAACTTGTAGCCCTAACAGGCAAACCTTTTCTATCTGCAGTAGTGAAGAATTTGTGGGTGTCATCCCCACCGTAGTTTTTACCTTCTTACAAGGGTTTCTGCGTTACCAAAATACTTGTGTCATATGATTGTGATATTTATTCCATGTTGTTTACTTACTTAAGTTAAGTGGATGATTGATTCATGCAATTAGATTCAAGTTATTTTGGTAGGTTATCACTGTTTACAATTATAGATCTAAAAGGTTTACAAGTAAAGTTTTTGAAGGCACTGATTCACCCCTCCCCTCTCAGTACCTATCTCTCCTAATTCCAACAATTTGTATCAGAGCACAGTTCTCTTATTGAACAATTTAACCACTGAAGGGTAAAGATCTAAGTCATGGAGAGATACAAGCTTGACATGACTATTGAGAATCAGAAGATACAAATGCAAATGTTTGTGGAATAGTATAAGCAAGCCAAGGAAGGACTGAAGAAATTACTGGATGAAAGGAAGAACATAGTTATACTACAGAATGAGATCAATTACCATGAAGAATCTATTGATGACATATTTGAGTATATTGGATCTAGTTCTGGAAGCATCTCTGATGGATCTAAAATCATAATCACTGATCTATCTAAAAAGAATCAATATTTAACTGATCAAGTGAAAGCACTACAAATTAGTCAAGAATCTCAAATGGTGAGAATGGTAGAAACAATGAACAAAGCAAAACAAACCGAGAAAGAAAGAAATCTGGCAATTGATGACCAAAGATAGATGAGTGAACAACTTCAAACTAAAGAGAGTGAGATACAAAGACTCACTGACCAACATTTCCAAGTAACTAATCAAGTGATGACTGTGAATCAAGAGGTAAACCAAGTGAATGCAGAATTGCCAAGAAAACTAGAAGATGTTGCAAGACTCAGAGAAGAGAATGAGAAGCTGAGAAATGAAGTGAAAAATCAACAGCAACAAAATGAAATGAAGAAACTTGCCGAGGACAACTCCAAGAAGATTGATGACTTCTTAAATAATCATAAAAGATTTGGAAGTAAAGCTGGTATAGGCTACATCGGTGAAGGAGAATCATTACAACAAGATGAACAAATCAACATTAGTCAAAATCAAAAACCTAAAGTGTTGGCATGTTATCATTGTGGAAAACTGGGACATACATCTAATGTGTGTAGAAGCAAAGCACAAGGTAAACCTCTTGTCACTCCTAAGTTTAATGGATATTGTTACTATTGTGGTAAGTTTGGACATCCTACCTATGAGTGTAGAGCTAAGCAAAATGATCTTGCTAACAATACCACTATGGAGAAAATATGCTATACTTGTAACAAGCATGGACACACTGCACGAGACTGTAAGGCGAAAATGAAGCAAGTCTGGACACCTAAGGAGAAACCACAACATAGGCCATATCAATCGAAGAGACAAGGTAACTCTTATGTTTGGGATTATAATACATGGACTAACTATGTTGTATGTGGTAGATATGGACACATTGCAGCAAACTGTTATAGAAAGAGTAGGATTGGACAAACACTGGGATGGCTTGTATGCACTGCCATAAGATCAGTCATTTAAGAAAGAACTACAGAGACCGAGCACCAGAAGAGAACCATATATTTGAAAGTGGATATACTATTGCAGATATCATGAAGTTAAGGAACACTATGTGGAAGAAGGCATCTAATGAGAATGTTGAGTCAAGTAATGTTGTTGGTGAAACCTCATCCACTGGATTGGGTGACATTGGTACCTCCACTTAAAGTGAAATAGGTATGTATGGGATTGACATTTCGAAAGATCACATTTTACATACAGTTCCTTATGCATAATGTTCTTATACCAAATCAACATGAATAAAGATGCACTATGGTTTAGTTGTCATGAGTTAACAATGTTATACAGTTGGAAAAAGAGAGACCAAGAGTTGGTTACTCGTCGGTAATCACTATCTAAGGTTAACCGAGCACATGTATCAACCGATGAAGAAATTCTATGTTAACCGAGTGGATGAAAATTTTAGTTGTTACCGAGCTGACAGTTGTTTTATATCGAAAGTTAGATGGAGCATTTAATGCATAAAATTTTGAGTGGGAACATCAAAAGTATATAAATACATGGGAACAAAGTTCATTTTTACAATGCAATTTCAAAGAGCGGAGAATTAAAAGAGTAGAGTTCGAGCTAAAAGACTTTCAGAAGGATTCAAGGCTATGCTAGATCAAACTGACATCACTCTTCATGATACTGAGTAAGTTCATTTGCGATCAAACACTTCTTATCCTGCTGCTTGCCAAAACCCTAGAATTAATTTATGGCATCTACATCGTCTACAAGCAAAACTCAAAGTGTTGAAGAGGAAGTTAATCTAATCATTAGGGTAAATTTTGACAAACCTAATTTTAAGCCACATCCTAAGGTCATAGCACAAATAGATACAATGGGTGCATTTTCGAGCATACTAGAAAGTGTTTTATTGACAGAAGACGTAAGGTCTTATATTCACTGCAAAATCAAAGAAGTTGGAGATTTTGAAACTATTGCATCATATCAACAACTCTGTGGCCTTGATGGAATGTTGAAATTAGATTACAAGAAGATTGAGGAATCGGGGTTATCATGTTTTATACACTTTCCGCAATCATTTAAATTAGATTGGATTAGAATCATTTTGAGTAGGTATCATGATGACAAATTATGGATGGATAAACTGATTGAGCTCGACAAGAAAATAATTAGTAGGGTTATTGGGCTCCCTACAACCAAAAAAGCTAAGGCTTTCCATAGTTCATCATGACTGAATGTTGAGAAATATACTGGAGTACAATGGGACGGTCGGGCATTGAATATTTCGACAATCAAGGACCCAACAGTCAAATTTGCAGCACATGTGATCGGGTACAAGTTATTTCAATTGAGCAGACTCAACAGCATACCCTGCAGCGTAGTAGATATGGCACACAAAATTGTAGTAAAAGGTCACCCAGTTTATCTTGCTGAGGTACTATTTCATCAACTTCATGAGAATATGAAGACCATAAGGAAAAACAAGTCTAACACATGTAAGATGGGATCTCTACTTGCATGCATATTCCTCTATTTACAAAAGTATGTGCTTGGCACCAGTAAAGTAAATTGGATACCGGATGTACTGATAACAAAATAGATTGGTGAAATGATGAATAAGTTAGGAGATAAGTTGAATGTAGAGTTTAATGCATACTTCACAGAATTTCAATCTAAAATTCATAAAAGAAGTAGAATTCTGAGGGAATTAGTTCAGAAATTTGAGAATGACATATGTTTTGTGGTCAACACTGATTATACCTTGATAAAAGAAGTTGAACCTAGGATAAAATGGTTGGCACCAATGGGATATGAAATAAATCATGATTTTGCACTGAAATCTATCAATGCATTGCTTGCACTACCCAAAGATCCCATTGCCACTAGGTTCGGAGTATATGAAGAAGCCAAATCTAGAATCTCAACAAATATTGAGATTGGTAAAATAACTAGAAAGGTAAAGAAGATGAAGAAAAATCTCACTACTAAATATGGAGATGGGTCTGACACATTTGAAGGGACACCGATTGAATAGGCAATCAAAGGTTAGCTACAGTTAGCTGACAAACCATATGATAGTGAGGATACCGAGTTCGACAAAGAAGAAGATCCTACTCTGGTTCCTCCACCTGAAATTCCTATAAAGAAGCAGTCACCTGTAAATGAATGTATGAAGACATGACCGTCAATTGCAGCACCACTTACTGATAAGGAAGATGCAGAGAAAGTAACAAAAAGAAGAGAAGCTACACCGACAAGGAAATACATTAAGAGAAAGAACAAGGTTGTAGCTGAAGCACCAAAGAAAAGGAGAAAATTCGTAAGAAATAAGGAAGATCTAGAGGATACGGAGATAGAAGATGATGTAAATCAATTCAAAGTGGTTAGTAACAAGGGAAAAACAATAGATGAAATCATTGAGGACATAATTGAACATGGAGACCTCACTGATCCCTTACTAGACAGATTTGACAAAATGTCAAAAGAAGATCAAACCAAGATTGAAGAGGCTGTCATCCAAATGATGATAAAATTCAAGAAAGTTCCAATGGAATTTTCCTATGCATTACCAGAGAAATTGGATGATACAATTACATAAAAATGGGCTATTGCACTAGACACTGAGAAGAGAAAGAGAGAACGCTCTCTAGTTCAGGTAGCCACACATTTAAGCTTTGGAGAAGTGAGTGAATACTTGACCAAATACCAAGCAAAATTTATGATCAAGAATAGAGCCTTAATGATCATGGATGACAATGTAGTAGATATGGATATCACAACTGATTCTATATGGACATCAATTTTGAAGGCCAAAGAAAAAGCTAAGCAATAAGCATTCTTGAACCTGTCTAAGAAGAGACAAAATTCTAAAGGTAAAGGTATTTGTATTGATGAGGGAATAGCAAACAATTCAAAGAATACCGGTTTATCAGTTACCGAGGCAATTGATATAACTGAGGACAAGGAAGAAATAAATGTTTCACAGGATGCACTGGATAAAGTTGAAATTCAACTGGAGAAGAAAATCGATGATGATGTACTTATTGAAGACATCACAAATGGTGATCCTGATGACCAAGATGATGAAGATGTAAATATTACACCAAATAAAGATGAAGCACTAGACAGTGAATGTCTATTTACATCACTACTAAGTGAACTTCCTGTACTTGCCGAAGTGGCTGAAATTCTTTCCCAAGTACAACTTGATGACTCAGATCCTGAGCAAAACAAAGATATCACAGGGGATCAAAACACAGAGAAACCTGCAAAGACAAATGAGCCTACACATACAGAGGCACCTTCCACCGAAGCAAAGGCAACATAAGAAATAAAGGAAACATAAGTGATCCCACTTAACACCACAATCGAAACTCCTACTATATCAACTGAGATTACAACTACCGAGGAGCCGAAGAAGGAAGAAAAAGTGTTAATAGGGAAAAATACTCTGAAGATGGGAGATAAAACTATTGCTATTAGATATCACCTCTAGCACAGAAGAAGAAGAAGAAAGGAAAAGGGTCAGTCACCCTAGATGAAGTGATTATTATCCCTGAGTGTGACCCAAGGACCCTAAGCCTCGAAGACTTGAGTAAATATGGGGAGTTATGTTCAAGGAAGGCAGCGCAAGAGAAACTAAAGCAAGAGCACAAATTAAAAGAAGTATTAACTGATGTGCGGGATATCCTCCAACAGGTAGTACCTGAGATAAATATTGATGAGGATACACCTATCATAGATCAACTTGCTACATTTGCTGAGAAGATCAATGCCCTAGACACAGATATCGATAAACAAATTAAAGAAAGGGAAGAATCTAGGATACAACTCAAATTAGCAGAGAAAATCAGCCTAGAAGTGGCATTACAGAAGGTCAAATTATCTGAGGTAATTACTAAAATAAAATCTATCACCCAGACAATTTGTTAATATTTATTGAAGCTTTGTACTACAGACACCTTCATTGTTGAAGTTAGTGAAAAGATCAAAGGATTGGAAGCAAAAATATAGTTGAGTACAAATGCAGCTATCACCAAGCCACATGCTTTCTTAAAGCACATTCACTGAGTTTAGGAACTCCAGTGATTGATAGCACATTTGAAGAAACAAGAAGCACACCTAATAGATTAGGTTATTGAGTTGCAAACTGAACTCATTCGGTACTTGAAAATTTTTGACGCACATATTGTCAAAGCCGAGCTATTAGTTGCAACACCAAAAATTTTGGTGTTAGATAACATCTTTGACATGCATGCATAAGTCAGTCTTGAGCACATTGCTCTCATCAACTTGAAAGAGGACTGGGAAAACCTCTTGGAGTCAGTGAAGAAAACCCATTAGTCTATTTTTGACAAGCTGTGAGTATACTGCTTAAATTTTGTATTTGGCATTACTATCAAAAAGGGGGAAAATAATGTATTCGCTGTCTATTATGCCAAATATGTACATAGATGCTATGTATACTACATATTACCAGGAGCATGCACCAAGGAGGAGTACTCAGTACTTAGAAATTTTTGATGTGTATATGTATATGGCAGAGATGTAAGTTACATAGAAAATTTTTCCTATATACATTGGGAGTTTTGATACTAATGCCAAAGGGGGAGATTTTTATCTCTATTGAGTTTTTTAAGGTTGTCATTAGTACCAAAGGTGTGTAAAGATATCAGTCGGTCACTTACATTAAGCTAATCAGTAACATAAAGTAGAATAGACTAGTCGGTAAAGCCCATATACCGAGTAGCAGACAGTTTAACGAACACCAACAGACACTGGCACCGACAGACAGTAAACACCGAGCATCGCAGTATACACCAATCAGTTTACACAGTGTTTATCGAGGATCACAACAAATGACATAGTAATCAGGAATGGCACATTCTTCTATGCAAATGGTTACAATAGTTTGTAAAATGTTTTACCAAGATCAAGGAACATTTAATGTAATGATATTCATTAAATACAATGTATATCTTTTGTAATAGATGATCTAGGTTATTATTGTACACTGTAGATCTTAGGGTTATGAATATATTGTGTAACCTAATTTTGTTGAAGCAGCAAAAATAGAACACTATATATTTGTGTGTCTGCATCATTTTTGGTGTGAGCTGATATATGAATCACAGAGCACTTGAAGCAATTGCCTATCTTCAAGTCTATCAGTTAACATAGCAGAATCGAGTACAGAGAAATTCAAATTGAGCATAATCAGCAGAGGCTACCGAGCAATTCAGAGCAGAGATTCATCACAAGTAAGGTGATATTTTATCAGAGCTTATAGATCTGTATTAGACAATTGAGTGTCAAATAGCAGATAATTACCTATTGCTTTATGACAATTGTAATAGAGTTTTTGGATAAAATCTCTTAACAGAGTAGACTTAACAGTCTTATGTAAATCTCTTAACCAAGTGCACACTTCATTAGTGTTGTTAAAATCCTATAACTAGGTAGATCTAGCCGATCTAACATGTCACTCCTAATAGGGTGAGATCACCAGAAGTGATCAAAACTTGTAGCCCTAACATGCAAACCTTTTCTATCTGCAGTAGTGAAGAATTTGCGAAAGTCATCCCCACCACAGTTTTTACCTTCTTACAAGGGTTTCTGCATTACCAAAATACTTGTGTCATATGATTGTGATATTTATTTCATGTTGTTTACTTACTTAAGTTAAGTGGATGATTGATTCATGAAATTAGATTCAAGTTATTTTGGTTGGTTATCATTGTTTACAATTATAGATCTGAAAGGTTTACATGTAAAGTTTTTGAAGGCACTAATTCACCCCTCCCCTCTCAGTACCTATCTCTCCTAATTCCAATAGTAAACTCAGATCCCAAGATCACGTCAAGGAGTTATGCACCTTATCCATGGAATTCATGCATGAACCTACATTCTTAATGCGTCTCTTCCCCCAATCTTTGGGAGGAGCAACCATCAATTGGTTCTCTAAGATAACCCCTAACATCAAGACTTTTGAGGAGTTAATCAAACTGTTTATCAATAATACTCCTACAATATCTAGCATCCAGCCACCATGATCGATATTTGTAATTTGAAACATAAATCAAGAGAATCATTCCCGACTTTTCTCAAACACTGGCGAAAGAAGTTCTCGCTATATGCCAGACAAATTCTGGAGAAAGAGAAACTAGAAATCTTCATCAACAATCTAATCCTGGAAATCGACTATCATCTCCAAATTTAGAATCATACCTCATTTCACAAAATGGTAGATAGTGCCATAAGAATTGAGGACATACTTGTTTGTAAAGGAGACATATCATTATATAAAGAGAACAAGTATGAATCAGGTTCTAGTTCCAATACCAAAGACAAAGTCAAATTCTTGAACAAAAACAAAAACATTGTCACAAATAGTGTGGTTGATAACATCAATAATCCACTTAAGGAACCAGTGTTTAATCTGACTATTAGCACCCAGGCCATAAAATTTTCAGAGATGAAGTCAATAGAACTAGCTAAATAGTTAACTGACTTTAAACCTTGGGCTACAAAGCCAAAGTATGAGTTTACTCCTCTAGGAGAATCCTTGGAATCTACCATGCGAACCTTATTGGAAAAACACATCATCGCATTACTTGAGATCAAACCATATGACCCCAAAGTCAAACCAAAATGGTGGAAGGAGACCAATTTTTGTGATTTCCATTAGAATAAAGGTCATAAAACTAACAACTACTTGCGTCTAAAACATCTCATTCAAGACAAAATTGATGATGGAGAAATTTTAATTGACAAGATCTCAAGCTCAGGTAACTCTCCAAGGAAAAAACTCAAGTTCATCAATGCCCAGAAGATGCCCTTCAATCTAGTTTCTACTTCTAAACAAAGGACTACTTCCAAATCTTCCAATTCTAAAGAGTCCAAAGTGATATCATATAGTATTGTCCAGTAACTACAACACACCAATGCTAAAATCTCTATATTTGAGTTACTGTGAATCTCTCCTGCTCATTGTGTTGTGATAGACAAAGTTCTTCTCAATTCAAATGTTCCAGACAATCTTGATCTTGATCATTTCCAAACTATTGTGGGTCATCTAACTTCACCTCAGTAATTTTCCTTTTTAGAGGAAGATGATAACTCATTAAGTCACCCACATAATTAGCCCTTGCATATTGAGGTCCTAATTAAAAACCGTCATGTCAAACGTGTCATGATAGATGGTGGAGCTAGTTTAAACATTTGTTCTTATAAATTTGTCACACAACTGGGATTGTCAGAAGATTCTATTGATCCTAAAAAGAATATAACCATAAAAGCATATGATTAACAAGAGAGGTCCTCCAAAGGAGTGATTGTGTTACGTATCAGGACAGGACCTGTTATTAGAGATATCACTTTCCAAGTGCTAGATCTTCCATTGGTTGATAACATTCTTCTAGGAAGGCCCTGGATTCATGAGATGCAAGCTATTCCATCAACGTACCATAAATGTATAAAATTTCCCTATGATGAAGTAGAAGTCACTATACCTGCATACACATCAGCATCTTGCAACTCCTTGAAGGAGAGTGTAGATAAACTAGTCCCACACAACAGAGAGTCTTTCACTAAACAAATAGACATAGCATCTACGTCTAAAATGGAAGACCTATCAAAAGGAGTCAAGATCAAAGACACTAGCATGGGAGAATAAATAATGGAACCAGTACTATCTCTCACATCTCTCCCACTTTGACCAAGGTCTTATGGACAACCTTCTGAGAAAGAAAGACCGTCAAATAAGGAACCCCACGTTATATTCAATGGGAGATTTATCACAGAGAAAGTGTCAAAACAAGAAATAGATGAAGAATAAGTTGTGCTTGCCTGGTTATACAAGGATGAGTCTCAATCACAAATAGTTCAAAAATGTGACTCTAAAATACCTAAAGTTCTTTCAAAATCATATGGACTAGGTCACAATCTAATGTCTAAAATAAGATACATAGGAAAAGGACCTTTAGGAACAAGAGGCAAAGGCACCATTAGACCCATTGAACATTGTGGGAGAACAACTGAGGATACTATAGGTCTAGGTTATTAGAAGAAACCTTTCCATCTTAGTGGAAACTCTTCTCATGTGATAGAACAGATAGAACCAGGTATAGACAACAATGAAGAGGAAGAAACACGTCAAGATGATAGTGATGACTCTGATACTACAGATATTTTCCACTATGAGCACATTCTGTAAAACATCTTAGACCTTCTCAAGGAGGAAAATGAACCTAAAAGGATCGATGTAGTAGACACACAAGAACCTACTACTGAACAAGAGATAGTCACCACACAAGAACCAGCTGATCCTGAAAACAAAGAGGAAGAAGAAGGTGAACCTATCATAATAGCTAAACATTTGGGATAGACCAGTGATTCTGCTCAGGATTAAATTAGGAAAATACTGAAAATCTAATTTTTCAAATTTTCCTATGTTTTAGTAAACTACATTTTTGAGGGTCTTCGATGCATTTCTGGGCTTGGATGCCTCCCAAAATTGCCAATGGAACATTGTCACTTTTGAAATGTGGATCTAGATCTTTTGAATATCTTTCCAACACATCAAACGGTTCACAATTCGTAGCTAGGACTAGAAAGTTATGCCTTCTCCAAGTGGACCTAAATTTATATATAGTTTTTGATAATTTTTGATAGTTTGAATAGTTTATTTGTAATAAATATTATGATGGCTCTTCATTTCATTTCCAAGGGATTCTAATGACCCTTGGCATCCATCAGATTTGTATAAACTCCAATATTCAAATAGAATGGATCAATTTTTGGTTTGCAATCTTGTTGTTAATACTTCTCAATTTTCATGTTGAATTTTACAATATTGTAGGTATCACACTAGGTATTGTAATCTGGTTTCATAAATCAGATTAGATTCTGAGATAGACTCCCATGAATATGAGTTTCACTCAGACTCTGAAGGAAATCCTATTTGGGGAATCCGTCCTGATTTCACACATATTCTTGATTTTCCCAGAGATCTAAATGAAGAATCAAATGACCGTGAATGGGGAATTGTTCCAGAAGAAGATGAGCTTATAATAGAAAAACATGTAGATGTCATTCACTGATATGCACCTACATCTGAAATAAGTCTAGAATGAAATGACAGACCTTGTGAGTCTGATTTACTTATCACTAATGCAAGATCCAATGATGACATTGAGACACTTAACGAACTGAAAATTCTGAGTAGTAATATCATCCTTGAATTTGAGAGTCAAATCAAAACTGATGATGAAAACACTATATGCGTAAACACCATTACTCAATCATTTCCCACTCTTACTATCTGACACCCTGAGCCTATTGACCAAACATCCAATGATCCAAACCAAGACATCCATACTTTTTGAACAGACTATTCTCTCACCAACTACCTAAATGCAGTAGAACCCATGTCAACTTCCATCAGAAAACCTAGTGTCAGCATGACATAGTCAGCTATCAAATATCTCAGTCAAAAGAACAAAAGTAAAAAGAAAAAGAGTTCTGAGGGTGAAAACCACTATGTGGTAGTCTCAGAACCTAAAATAGTAAAAATAAAAGACGTATCCAAAGGTGAAAACCTCTCTAAGGTGCCTAAGACTGAGATATTTAAAGTCCTTCTGAGTCATTTATAGGACAGATCTCTAGTATTGATAGAACCAACTCAATCTATCAATTTGGGCACAACGGAAGAACCCCAGTTGATTCATTTAACACAATCTCTGTTAGAAGAAAAAAATAAGCATTTACCAAATTCTTAATAGAGAAGAAGATCAACTTTGCATGGAAATATTTAGATATGATAGGGTTAGATCCTGATCTCATCATGCATCATCTTTTTATAGCTGAAGGAGTCAAACCTATTAAACAGAAGTTGTGAAAAACATATCCACATGTTGCACTCCTAGTTAAAGATGAGCTAGAAAAGTTACTAAAAGCCGGATTTATCCGAGTCATAGATTATGCAGAGTGGATCTCAAACATAGTTCCAGTTTAAAAACTAGATAAATCTATAAGAGTGTACACAAACTTCATAGATGTAAACAAAGTGTGCCCCAAGGATGATTTTCCACTACCAAACATCGATATGATAGTGGACATGACTGTGGGCTTTGAAATGTACTCTTTAATGGATGGTTTCTCTAGATACAACCAAATCAAGATTTCTCCAGAAGATCAAGAGAAAACAACTTTTACTTGTGCATGGAGTACTTTCTACTAAAATGTCATAACATTTGGTCTTAAGAATGATGGTGCTACATATCAACAAGCTAAGACATCTATCTTCTATGATATGATGCATTGAACCATGGAGGACTATGTTGATGACACCTTAGCTAAATCAATGAAAAGATCAGAACATCTAGCTAACTCAAGAAAAATACTGGATAGAATGGAAAAGTTTAGTCTTAGACTGAACCCTAAGAAATGTGCCTTTGGTGTCATTTCAGGAAAACTTCTAGGGTACATTGTTTCAAAGAAAGGAATTGAAGTAGATCCAACAAAAGTCAAAGCAATCATGGAGATGCAACCTCCTAAAAACATCAGTCAAATGAGGACCTTACAAGGAAGGGTACAATCAATCAGACTCTTCATATCTCAACTACCAGACATATTACAACCTTTCACAAAGACATTGCATAAAGGTGTAACCTTATCATGGAACGAGGAATGTGAAAAGAACTTCAATCATATCAAGCAATATTTGGAAAATCCTCCTATTCTGATGCCTCCTATACAAGGGAAGCCATTGATATTGTATGTCTCCACCATAGATACTTCATTGGGGGCATTAATAGCACACCATGATGAGAATAAGGAGAGAGCTATCTACTATACCAGCAGAACACTGGTAGCTTATGAAAAGAACTATTCCATGATAGAAAAAGTATGTCTAGTTGTTATCTTTGTATCACAGAAGCTGAGACACTACATGTTATCTCATACTACACAATTAATAGCAAAGATTGATCCATTGAAGTACTTATTAAGCAAAGCTTCCCTTATAGGTAGACTAGCAAAATGGGTAATGCTATTGAGTGAGTTTGACATCAAATATGTTGAAAGAAAAGATATCAAAGGATAAGTTATTGTAGATCAGTTAGCTGAAGCACCAATGTTTGATGATCAACCAATGCAAATGGAATTTTTTGATTCCTCTATTATGCACCTATCTTCTAGAATGTGGAAATTATTCTTTGATGGATCCTACACATAGAACAGATCTGGAGCTGGCATATTGTTCGTAACACCACAGGGTTACTCCATTCCAAAAACATTCAAAATCAAGTTCCCTTGTACCGACAACATAGCTGAATATGAAGCCTTACTGAATGGTATGAAAATAGAAATTGAATGGAGAGTAACAAAACTACACATTCATGGAGACTCACAATTGGTCATACACCAAGTCAATGATGTGTATCAAACAAAGGATGAGAAACTTGTTCCATACAAACACATGGTAGATGATCTAAAGAAGTACTTCATTTCAATCACATTTGAACAAATACCTATAATGGAGAACAAGGTTGTTGATGCTATGGAAATGCTATCATCTTTACTATAGCATCCCAAACATGAGCTATGCTATGAGTTCCTAGTGGAAGTGCTATCATTCCCTGCCTATGATTGTCCAAAAACCCACATGATCTACAACATTCCTAGTCATGATTCCTCCCGATACAAAAACATATACTCCTACCTTCGTGACCAAATCATTCCCGATACCTTTAACCATCATGAAAAATGTTACCTTATCCGAAACTCATCATGGTATGTCATCATTAGTAATGATTTATACAAATGAAGTTTGGATGGTATACTTCTTAGGTGTTTAGAATAGGAAGAGTCACAACGCACATTAGAGGAAGTCCATGAAGGTATTTTTAGATCACATTCTAATAGATTGAAACTATCTTGAAAACTCATTAGGGTAGGGTACTATTGGCCAGATATGGAAAAAGAGGCCATAAAATATGCTGAAAACTGTCAGAAATGTCAAAAGCATGGAAACTTAATTCATGCACTAGGGAGAGATTTGATTCCCTTTAAAACATAATGGCCTTTTCAATAATGGTCATTTGCTCTTATAGGGGCTATCTATCCTCATTCTTCTAATGGTCACACCCATATAATCATAGCAAAAAACTATTTTATGAAATGGGTGGAAGCAGTTCCTTTGACACAGGCCACTGGCAAACAAATCTCTATATTTATATCAAATTATATTAATTTCCAGTATGATATACCACACTCCATCATCACAGACAATAGAGGCCAATTTAAGAACAAGGACCTAGATTCCTTATGCTCTAAATTCAAGATTGCTCAACATTGGTCATCTATTTACTATCCACAGGGGAATAGACAAGCTAAGGCATCCAACAAGAACTTATTAAAAATCTTGCATCGTACAGTCAACAAGATAGGAAGAGACTGATATTTGATGATAAATCTAGCTCTTTGGACCTATAGAACAAGTATCAAAGCACCCACTAGGGTTACTCCTTTTGCTTTAGTATATGGGGTTGAAGCAGTACTGCCTATTGAGGTTGAAATCCCATCACTAAGAATCAGAATGCATGGGCTAGTTACCGATGATGATTATAGAGTGTCTAGGCTGCAAGAACTTGAACTACTAGATGAGTGCAGTCAAGTTGTGTATGATCATCTTAGTGTCTATCAAAAAAGAATGTCTAGAGGCTACAACAAGAAAGTCAGACATAGAGAATTTCAAGTTGGTGATCTAGTCTTGAGAGAAAATACTAAAAATCAATCCCATCGAGAACACAAGGGGAAGTTTAAACCCAACTGGCTAGGTCCCTTTGTTATCAGTGCTACTTTTGGCTGTAGGGCGTATCAACTCTCAATGACTAAAAGAGAACAGCTCTGAGAACCAATCAATGTTCTCCATTTGAACAAATTCTATGCCTAAGACATTCGGTATATGTCCTGAAAAAAGCATAAAAATTAGAAAAAGTCCTAGAAAAATGATCATCCTGGTGAAAACCTAACAATAGGCTCCTGGTGATTCACAAAAAAAGAAAAAATGGAAAAATACAAAAAAATTGAAAAGATGAAAAATACAAAAAAAAAGTGCCTTGGTGAAAACCTGGTAAACAGGTGCCTTGGTAGCAAAAATAAAATCTCTGCCAAGATGGTGAAAGCCCAGAAAACAAGTGCCACTTGTATCAAAACACTCAATCTATCAGTGCAATCTTGGTATTTCTCAACTTTTAGTACTGCTTTAGTTTGTACATATCTCCTGGTTTGCTTTCACATCCTATTTTCAATAAAGTCAGTCTGTGCACTGAAGCCAAAAATGTCTACGTCCTATCAAAGTTTCAACTCGGGTGCAATCACTGTCATATCCTATGGTCTTGAATATCTTTAGACACATCATATCTAGTCAAGGTCCTTCAAAGCTATATCTGAGTCAGTTAGTCAGTCTGTCTACCAAAAAAGGATTTTGCATCTAATGACAACACAACCAAACTGCAACAACAAAACCGACAAAAAATCTTGAGACATGCTCAAATATTCTTGTATGCTAACTGATTCACATTGAGATTTCTTCATATTTTTTCCCCTCGAGCTCTTCGATGATGTCCTTCACGGGATTTAGAGAGTGATGACTAGGGGCATAATCTTTTATTTGTCTTCTGGTTGTAATTTTAAATCTAATAACTTTGGAAATTTTGGATTGAATTGGTGTCCACTATAAGTACCTCCATCATGATTGGATGGCCACATGTACCTCAACCATTGATACCTAGATGCTTCAGAGAAGTTGGATCAAACTTTGTCTTTTTTTTAATGATTTCTTACTCCTATTGGGAAACAAGATACTACCCAAGGATGTGAACGATAAAGGGTCACTGCAGGTAATTCACATTAGAATCAGAAGTATTTCTACAACTACTTGGTGTGCTTGTACGCAAGGCATATTCTGGTCATCATAATGTTTATGTTCCGATGCTTATAGAAATTGCTAAATCAAAATGGACATGATATTCAAGTCATCCTGGCTTTTGTGCCTTGGTGCTTATATCTAAATCCAACATGTCAAAATAAAAATCAATATTCATATGTTCATGGTTTCCTAACTAGTAGACATTGTATCGATTACTCAGTGTTACCTAAAATATTCAGTGATGATAAAAATTGACACATGATCATTGACTAAGTCCTAGGTCTTGTATTTCATTTGCATTTTCATTCTACATGGTTGCATCTTTCTCATAATCTGAATGAAGCATGATGTTTGATATTCTCCAAAATTTGCACTCAAAACACATCACAAGGATTGAAAGCCACATGAAGGTCCCTCAAATGAATTAGCAACCAACCGTCATTCTAGATTACACATCCATTTTGACAATGATTGAGCACTTGAAATCTTCATGTACTTGCACAAATATCATGTGTATTGCTGCATAACATATCATTTTCATAACATCTCATATCCATTTACATTCATACATGTGTGTCCATAAAAGCATAAGCAGGAAACAAACATTGCATTATTTATTTACCATCTACAATTGTATTGCACATTCATACATTAAAAATAAAGATTCATTGCATATTCATTGCATTCAACAGTGAAATGAAAACATTCATACATTTTCATCACATGATAAAAACATCATAAATTGAAATAACAAGTGCAATGAAGTCAGAACCACTATAATCGATCTCATATATATAAATCTCAAAATAGTACAAGGGGTGCACTAATGGTATATTATACAAAATAATCAGCTACAATGAGCTATCAAGTATGATAAAAAATGACAAAAATGAGGAACATCAGGTATCAACTATCCACCTGGTCCTCAGCATTGGGTGCTCCTCCTTCGATAGGTGCATCTGGTGATGGCTCGGCACATGGGGCCTTGGCTCCCTCAGAATCTAACATGTGTTGGGAGTAGGATGTGACTCTTTGATCCTATGGTACTACTGAATAATATGCTAATACATAATATATAACATGACTAGTCTGATGGAGCACCTCAACGTATAGGTGCCTAACATTGGCCTCTCGATCTCGGAGCTGTCTATCTTGCTCCCACATCTACACCTCCAGTGATAAACTATGTGACCATTGATCTCTCAACTAATTCTTGAGATGTCTAATGAAATCCTATGGAGTTTGTCTCAATCTAGACTTAGCCTCTGCTACTGCCTCACCCTCATCCATCACCTCCTTGCCTCTACCGCCAACACTTGTGTCTATCCGCACCTTGCGACGATGAACCTCAGCTCCAAGATCAAAACTAGGGGCATCCTGCACATCATCCATAGCCACATCCTGATGCACCCCTAGAACCTCCTTAGCACCCACTACATTGTTAATTCTCCCTAGAGTCCCACCATCACCCCTACTATATTGATGTTGTAATACTGCAGGTCTACCTGCTAGAGCTATCTATGGTATAGGTGGTGGCCTCATGTGTCCTATTGGCCTCAGAGGGGTCATCACTGCTCTCAACCTTGGTGGTGTAGGGTGCACCATCAAGATCGAGACCTCTAGTCTCCTCTGTCCTCTTCCCGTAGGAGCACCAGTCACATCCTCAGCGTCCTCCATGGTCAGAATAAGCTCTATTAGATCAGAGAAATGCCTCATCGGATGCTCCACCCTATATGCGATGTATGCATTTTTCACACTTGCATCGACTACCTGATGATGGTAGTCCCAATCTCTAGCAAGAAGACCACTGTACTCCTTACTGTACAAAGCATATGATAATTGATTTGTCCATCCTTAACCCAGATCTCACACCTATCATTCATAGGTGGAAAACTCTTGTGGCTCATCTTGGATCATCCCGTACTGTCTCTAGATGTGAGTAATAAAAAATCTCCCCAAGATGGTGGTAGACCTCCCTATAAATACATGGCTCTGGCAAAAATACCCAAACTAGGCTCAAACTATCGGTCATGCCTCAATTTGCAAGTAAGGTCTCCAGGAAACGACTATCATGTCGTCAAGCACATGCCACCAGTACTCAGTGTGACCCATTCAGACCTGTGTAACAAATCCAAAATATCTATATATGAGCATCTCTTGAGGCTTCCTCTCATCTCCACAAATTAGTCTACATATGGGAATATGCTCCCATGCCCAAATCTTCAATACAATGGCACCAGGTGCAAATAATTTCACCTCATGATAGATGATCTTGTGCATCTCTGAAAACATGTGAGCTAGCATACACTAACCCCATCCTAGCTCTTTAGGACTCTCCATCAAACACATAATCATAGGAGCCCACCCTATAAGAAGATTGTTCTATTGACAGATGGACATGATGATCCCTTTGATCATCCCCACTATGATACACTCCAATCAATGGGTTTTTCCATATCGTTGTATGCGCATCTCCTAGGAAATCTACTATGAGATCTGCTCCTCTACATCAAACAATGTATGGAATGTTGCCAAACTTGTATTACCCGCACTAATATAGTCTAGGTGAGGGCCATGAAATGATCCTGTACACATCCTTTGGGGTAACTATCAACTCCCCTGTCAGGAGGTGGAAAGTCTGAGTCTCAGAATGGAAACACTCAACGAGCGCGGTGATCAGTCCATGGTTCACCTGAATATCAGGCAAACTAATGAGGTACTCAAATTTTCCCGCTACAAGGTGCACTCTCAAAGGATCAGGTAGGGCCAGACATAGTCTCTGTATCACAGGATGAGAGATATGGACATGAACATCCAAGTACATGACTTAAAAAGAACAAAAATGGGACAACTATCAGAACTTTTCTTGAAAATTAGGCTAGAGGAACAGAAAATGAGAAAAAGAGCATATCAATAAGTGCATTAAAGCCTAAGGAAATCTGCTATGAAATCAAAAATTTTGAAAATTTGGGCTAAGGCCCTAAAAAATGCTCTATGTTTTTCATACGACAATTTAGATTGGTGCCCAGTGTTGTACAACAATCTACACAACCCATATGACACTTCATGGTCATACGACACTATATAGGTTCTCGCACGACACTTAAGGGACTCGATAAAATGTCGTATGACATATGGGTGTCCCTCATCCAAAAAACACCTACAACAAATACGACACTCTATTTGGATTTGGAATATTGTATGAGTCCCCGAAGGTTCTCGTACGACTTTCCATGATGCAAAAATTGAAAAAACTCAAAAATGTCCTAAAAATCCTAGAAAGCATGAAAAGCTAACAATTTGAATTCACAAAGAGGCACATAGGTCCACTTATCAGATTATCATACTGCCGAAGTCTCTAATATCACTGGCTGCACTCAAAATGATGAGATGTCACAAACACTTACATTTTGGCTCTTAGAGGGCTCCACAAGGTTTTATAAAGTCAAATGATTGAAATGAATTGAAAATGACCCTTTTGGCCCTTATGTAGATTTTGACCTAATTTTTCAAAGTGCTTCATTTTGCGTGATAATTGCACCCCTAGCTAATTTCAATGTTCTAAACCCATTTTTGGGATCAAAATCAAAATATGAGATTGTTTATATTATCAAAATTGTAATCGAAATTTTTTAGACCTAGGACGACTGACTACTTGCATAATCAACCTTCAAAACATCACAAAAATCTAGTATTCAACTTAACTAATTATCTCACATAAAACTCTTCAAAATTTCACTTGGTCAACCATGGTCAACTCATGGTCAAACCTAGTCAAACTTGGTCATTAGGGCCACCAAATGATGCATAACACGTCCCCAGATGTGTATAACCACTTCTACAATCGATTACTTTTGCTTCTACACATTTCACGTTGGCTTTCTTGCTAGATTTTGATTTTTATCCCAAAGGGGGCATGGTATTACACATCATTGATGAAATCTATCAATTTATATTTTCTTCAACAATCAAGACAACAACCATGTCTAGTTGCTGACTCATCAAAAGTCCTCATTGCTTGGGGCACATCACTTGGGGCATATCAGATTCATCGAAATCCATATCAATCTAGTATTCTCTCACAACTTGTAAATTGTATCAACTCTTTGTAACCATCGGTTCATTAGTGTTATTTCCTTGATTCTTTGTAACTAAAGGGTTTAGATTTGGCATCCTTTCGATTCCTTTGGACAATCAGGTCTGGAGTTAGGATAGTCACTTCCTCATAATCATAGGTTCAAAATCAGGTCTTTTATCACTTTTTCGTAATCATTGGTTCATTATTGCTATTGTTAACATCATCTCGATTCTTTGTTCAATCAGGACCTGAATCAACATCTTCAAATCTTTCAATCAATTTATGTCTCAAAATTGATCAATCTTTCATGATCAATTTCTCCACCACATAACTTAGTTTGGATCTCATAAAAAATAGATTAATCTTTGAAGCACTGCACTTTGCACAATAATTCAAAGAGGGTCAAAATGTAATACCCCAAAAATGGGCTTCAGAATCATTGACCTCCTACATTGACAAATCGATCAAAATTGACATAAAAGTCCTAACATAAGGCACATCTGCACATCAGATCATCGAAACCCTAATCGATCTTATCTTAATTCTACATCGGGGAATATTCCTAAATATTCCTAATTTATCCTAATTACTTCTAATTAAATATTATTTGGCAATAAATGTTATTTTATTTATCCTAGGTGTAATTAATTGAATATGTTGAATATTTGATTAATTAAACTTAATTCTGCCACTTAATTAATTTAATTGGATTTAATTGAATTTATTCCTAATTAATATTATTTTTATTTGACAATAAATCAAATTTCTAAAAATAATTGATTAAAATCAAATTGTCAAATTTAATAATATAGTTTTGGGATAAAGTTTGATTAAATAATTGATTAACCCATAAATCAATTATTTTTAAGTAGGAGATATCTTCCACAGCAAGTCAAATTGTGATATTGCTATCAGGATTCAACTGTGTAGTTTTTTGATTCAAACTCATTGACCCATGATTCATGAGTAGTGGTTCACATGAACCCATGTCTCATGAGAATGAATGAAACACTTAGCACTCATTGGAGTAGTACTGGGATGGGTGACCTCCCGGGAAGTCCCAGTGCTTCACCTCTATGAGCATCACCTAGATCCAATGAGTGCTAAGTGTTTCATTCATTCTCATGAGAGATGGGTTCGTGTGAACCACTACTCATGAATCATGGGTCAATGAGTTTGACTCAAAAAACTACACAGTTGAATCCTAATAGCAATATCACAATTGCTTTTATTCAAAAATCAGTTAAGTTGAGAACAAAATACTTGGAATATTAAATAAATTAATAATTATCCATGCACAATCAGAAAATAGTTAAACTCTAAATCAACTAATCAATTCAATTTGTTAAATTTTTGGACTCAACATGTGATTATGAGTTAAAAAGTGATCTGAACTCCTGATTTGTGTTAAAACACCGATTTTGCATGATTTTGTGAGTTAACTCTTTCTGATCTTCTGATAACTCAACAATCAATCTGAGTTGATCAGGGAGAGATTTTTGTTTTTTCATGAGTTCTCATAGAATATGGATTTCTATATAAACGAGGCTCTGTCCTTTACAAACGACCGCAAATTTGGAGAATCTTGCTCGTGCGATCTGGTGAAATTGTGAGATTCTTGTTATCATTATTTTATTCATTTTCATAGCATTCATAGCATTGTTAGAATATATTTCAATTTATTTTTATATAGTCTTACATCATTTCATACAGTTTTTCATCTATATTGCATAGAAAATATTAAAAATATAACTTAATCTGCATCAATTTTTCATTAGCTTTCATCATCAAATCCTTCATTTAGGTGTTGCATTGTCATTGATCTTGGTTGTTTCTAAGAATACCATACTCGCATCTACTAGAAGACAACAGATCACTTGGTTAACGATAATTATCTTATTTGCAAATTTTTTGATTTGTTAACCTATAATGTTTTACTGAAGTGTTGTGTTCTACAAACAGGTACAATTTCACACGCACAAGTAAGTTTGAGGAGTATTTCATTCAAGAAGGTATGTTGTTTAAGGGAATTCAATTGTGTATACCAAGAAGTTCCATGAGAGTTAATTTGATTAAGGAAAAGCATTGTGGTGGATTAGCTAAACATTTTGGAATTGATAAGACATTGAGTTTTCTTTAAGAAAAGTATTATTGACCACATATGTATAAGGATGTTTATAATTTTGTAAGGAGTTGTGGAATTTGTCAAATTTCAAAAGGAGTAAGTCAAAATACTAGATTGTATACACCTATTTCTGTTCCTAAGAAACCTTGGAGTGACATTAGTATGGATTTTGTTCTTGGATTACCTAAGACAACAAGAGGGTATGCTTCCATATTTGTTGTTGTTGATAGATTTTCTAAGATGGAACATTTCATGCCATGTAAGAAGACATCAAATATAGTGCATGTTGTTGAGATTTTCTTTAAAGAGATTGTTAGATTGCACAGATTACCTAGAAGTATTATCTCTAACCGAGATAGTAAGTTTTTTGGTTATTTTTGGAGGACTTTATGGAAGATGGATATTGACTTGAGGTTTAGTTCTATATTCCATCCACAGACAGATAGACAAACAAAGGTTGTGAATAGAAGCTTGGGTAATTTTTTGAAATATTTAATTGGAGATAAGCTGAGTAATTGGGATATGGTATTGGAACAAGCTGAGTTTTCATATAATAATTCTGTGAATAGGAGTTCAGGAAAAAAAACTTTTGAGATTGTTACTAGAATGCAACCTAGAGGAGTATCATATTTGAGGGATATTGTTGGTGAAGAAAAGAGAAGTGTTGAAGGGAAAATATTTGTTGATTTTATGATGTCTTTACATGAGGAAGTGAAGTTGAAGTTGGAACAAAGTAATCAGAAGTATAAGGAAAATGCTAACAAGTCTAGGAGACATCATATTTTGAAGTTGGCGATGAGGTAATGGTTCATTTGAAGAAGGGAAGATTTCCTATTGGAACATATAGTAAGCTGAAAATGAAGAAATTTGGTCCTTGTAGAATTTTGAGGAAGTTTGGCAGTGGTAATACTTATGAAGTTGAGTTACTTGATGACATGGATATATATCCTATATTCATTATTGCTGATTTGCATAAGTATCACGAGTCAGATGATGACATTTTTATACCAAATGATTATCTGAAAAAGAAGGTTGAAGAGGTTAAACATATATTGGATCAGAGGATTGGTAAAAGCACAAGATGAAGAGATTACTATGAATATTTGGTGAAGTGGAAGAATAGACCATTTGAAGATACTTTGTGGATTTCTCAATCTGAGTTGAGTTTAGCTTGGGTTGTGACATCTCAATGATTCAGGAGAATCATTTCTTTCAACTTCAATTATCTGATGCAGGAGCATCCTGGGTTGCCTTGATATGCTACTCATTTTTGTTCATTCTACCAGTAAGTATCGAGATGCAATCTTGTTGAGAATTCATGTGTGCCAAGCTATTGAGTGTTGTCCGAGTGTTCCTATGTGTGTCGAGTTTTCTAGTGTTGGTTGAGTGTTCTTGTGTGTGTCGAGTTGTCAAGTGTTGGCCGAGTGTTCTTTCTTGTGTTGAGTGATCCTATTATTTACTGATACTCAGTTCTTCTTTGACCGAGTTTATTTGTGATTGGTTTCCAATTGGAGTCGACTTACATGTATTTAATTTAGGTTACAAATTTAATAATTGGGATCTTATCTTGGGATGTGTGTAGACCATTTTGTGGTTGTGATTCTTTCTATAGTGATCTAGAATCTTTTGCAAGCCATTTTGGCAAGTATAAATAAGGATGTTTAGCTACAGTGAGAGAAGAGAGAGAGTAAGTCTGGATTTTCATAAATCTTATTGGTTGTAATTGGGAAGGCCTCACAGCTGGACATGTATGCAGAAATTTGGTTGAATCAATAAGTGTTTGTTGTTGCTTCTTTACTTGGTGTTGTTCTTTGTCTTTTTTCTTCCATTGAGTTTACTTTGCAAGGTGGTTGGATAGTTAGGTGTGCCCTTGGCCCTGACCTTTCTTGATCCTCCTTGTGTTAGTATATCTCTTACAACATGTGTAGCACTTATCTTCATAATGTTATCAAAGTTTACATGACAAAGTCTCTTATACCATAACCAAATGTCATAAATTCTAGAAATCAAACATTTATTCTTAGTGTTCTTCAAATGAAAAATATTACCTCTAGTCTTGGTACCTAATGCAATCACATTTCTAGAGCTTCCTTTGATTGTGCACTTGCTATCCTTGAATTCCAACATGTATCCTTTACTAACAAGTTATGCAACACTCAAGAGATTATTCTTCAAACCATAAACATATAAGACATCATCTATACTATTCTTACCATCTAGTGTAATTGAACCTCTTCCTCTAATAAAACTATTAGATATTGCTAATGCACTAAGGAGATTGTTGGATACATTTAATATGTTTAATCACTACGTTATCCTACTTAGTAATGTTGGAGTAACTATTGTTGTCATTCATGTTTTGTCACTGATGTCAACATATGTTTCTATAGGGAGAATAGTATGGTTACTATAGTGTAAGGATGCCATACAGATAAATCAGATCTTGCGAATATAGTTGTGTGTATAGGAAGGTGTTTGGATCTTATATCTACGATCATATGATATAATATTGTATATTGGTTGAGTTATAGAAGATTTGGTGAAGACAAGTTACTGGACTTTGATAGTGGAAGTTGACAGAGTAAGTCTCTAATTTTTAAAAATATCTTATAGGCGATGTGGATTCAGTATATGTGAGATTAAGGGATGTTAGATGACATACTAAGGAATATTTTCTAATCTTAGAAAGGTACAGAAAGAAGGATGACATCATCTGTGGCATGTGTTCTGGAGGAGACCTATCTGGAAGCTGACTTCAGAGTTGTAGTGTGTGTCATGGATGGAGAGCATGAATTATGGATGTCAGTCCTTAATTATTGAATTATAATTATTGTATACTTGTTTTAGATATCGTGTGAATCTTAGAAAGGAGTTATGTAATTATTTGTATATTAGGAAAGCCTAATTGACCGACCTGATCATTTATTTTATAATTGTGTATATATGTAATATCTTTAAAAAACAAAAGATATGGTACAAATGATATTGATGTAAGAGTGGAATGTGGAAGCTGAGCTTGTGTACATGTAGAGTAGAGGATATTGTATGTACTTCATTAAAACTGATCAAGCAAAGATAGTTTCTACCAGAAAGTTCACAAGGATTATGTATTTCTTTGATATACACTTGTGTTGTGAATAGTGAGTTCTAAAGGTGGACATAACCTTCTTTGGGAAGTGAGCCTACCTCTTTTCTTGACTCCTAATAGGGTCTGTCCTCTAACAAGGACTATGTACTGTAATGTTTTAATCAAATCCTAATAGGGCTAGATATTATATCAAGTATACTATACTCTTAGTACATTATTAGTGGGTACTAATTCCCACCAGGGTTTTACCTTTAACAGGGTTTCCTCGACAAAAAATATTGTGTTATTGTGTTGGCATTCATTGTGTTATCATTGTGTTTTAATGTTGCTACTATTTAAAGTTTAAAGTATAATAATCTCTCATATAACTGATTCACCTGTAATGCCCAAAGTGCCCAAAATCCATTGGGCATTACATCACCCCCCTCTCAGTTATATTGGTGGACTGTTATTCCTAAAAATTATTATCAGAGCTACTGGTCCTTAGAGAGAAAAGCCTAACTACTTAAGGTGATCTTGGAGATGGAATTCTATAGGAAGGATAGTCTAAAATTTGATCCTAAAAATTTTGACACCTCGAAGAATAAGATGCGAACTCACTTGCTATGTTTGGGCATCGACTACTGGATGATTATAAAGAATCAAATGACTATGAAGACTAGAAGGCAAACAAGAACCTGGATTACATATCTTTTGTGTACATGGAAGAAGGAGAGGCAAGTAACACACTTGAACCAGATGCAGAGTCATGAATAAGCAATGTCGAGCATCAGGAGGGTATTGCCGAGTAATCAGAAGTTGAAGCTGATAATTTGCATGATGAACCTAAAGATCAAGAAGAAAAGAAATATGAACCTACACTAGCATAGTATGTAAGAAGAGATCATAAGCTTGAGCAAATTATTGGAGATAAAGAATCTGGAGTCTTGATAAGAAGGAAGTTGAAAGAACCTACATGTTTACTATGTGAGTTTGAGTCTAAAACAATAGAAGATGCTTTAAAGAATGATGACTAGATTCAAGATATGAATGAAGAGATTGATCAAATAGAAAAGAATGATGCCTGGACTCTGGTGCCAAGACCAAAAGATAAGAATGCTATTGGAACAAAATGGGTATTCATAAATAAGCTAAATGAACATGGACAAGTCACAAGAAACAAGGCAAGATTGGTATGCAAGGGTTATGCACAAGAAGAAGGAATAGACTATGGAGAAAAATTTGCCCCCATAACAAGATTAGGAGTAAGGACTTTACTTGTATATGCTGCATATAAATATTTCAAAGTATATCAGATGGATGTCAAATCTGCATTTCTGAATGGTATATTAGAAGAAGAAGTATACATTGAACAATCTGAAGGATTTGTTGACCCAAGCAAGAAAAATATGGTTTGAAAATTGAACAAGGTGTTGTATGGATTGAAACAAGCTCCAAGAGCATGGTATGAGAGACTGCACAATTATTTGATAAAGATTGGATTTACAAGAACAAATGACAACAACAATCTGTAAATGAAAACTGAAGAAGGTAAAGAGATTTTGTTAGCTGAAATTTTTGTTGATGATATCATATTTGGTGGACAAGATGCCCTATGTCAGAAATTTTCAAATGAGACGCAAATTGAGTTTGAAATGTCTATGTTTGATGAAATAAAATTATTTGTTGGTTTACAAGTTTATGAAATGGAGAAAGGTATCTTTATCACACAATCTAAATATGTCAAATAGATACTAAAAACTTTTGGTATGGAGGATTCCAAACCAATAAGTACTCCTATGGCTATTGGACATAAACTATCTAAAGTTGATGATACTGCTAAAGTCAATCAAACCCTGTATAGATCCATGATTGGAAAGATACAATATGTTGTCCAGAGCAGATCGAATATAGCCCTAGTAGTTGGGACTGTGGCAAGATTCTCTTCCAATCCTAAGGAAAATCATATGATGACATTGAAGAGAATACTGAGATATCTAAAAAGGACATAAGATTATGGATTGTACTACAAGAAGAATGCGAAATTTAAACTGAGAGTGTACAGTGATGCAGATTGGGTTGGAAATGTTGATGATAGGAAAATTATAAGTGGTGGAGCATTCTTTCTAGGAAAGAAATTAGTCTCCTAGATAAGAAAGAAACAAAACTGTATTTCCCAATCTACAGTAGAAGCTGAGTATGTAGCAGCTACAGTGAATTGTTCAAATTTGGTATGGATCAAGCAATTGTTGAAAGGAATGAAATAGGAAATCACTGAGCTGGATGTTATTTTCTGTGATAACACGAGTGATATAAATATATCAAAGAATCTAGTGATGCACAAAAAGACTAAGCATATTTCTATCAAGTATCATTACTTGAGAGAGCTAGTACAAGATAAATAAGTGAGAATAGAATATGTGAATACAAAAGACCAACTAGTAGACATATTCACAAAAGCTTTACCTAAGGATGCTCATGAATATCTTAGAGGTAAAATATGGGCGATTTCCCTAACTGAGCCTACCTAGTCAACTAGGAGTACCAGATTATCAGTCATAAGTAAGCTGATGGAGGGAGAAATACAACACACTGAACTAACAAGAAGACATCTACATATGGAAGATGTAAGTGATAGATACTACTTTAGCATTATTGTCAAAGAGGGAGAGATTTAGAAGAAAACACAAAGGATTTATTGAACTTGAGGAAGTGATTTAGAGGGAGTAAATGTCTATGCGGTCAGACAAGGAAAAGTTGTTGTAAATCAAAATGAAGCTAAGGATATTATAAAAATCTGATGCACAAACAAAGTTTTGGATTGTTTGGTATATTGTGTTATTCATGTGGTGTTTCCATCAATGCCAAAGAGGGAGATTGTTGGAAACTGCAATTGAAATAATTTTTGTATTGTCATTGATGTCAAACCTTAATTGGTGAGACAATTGCTATCTAGGATAGTACCATATCTATTGATTGATGAAGAGGATTAGAGAAAAGGAGATAACAAGAGAACCTAAGGAAAGGTTGAGTTATTTGATACTTCAATGGGTACTTGATTAGCTGGCACATTGATAAGATAATGTATTGTTTATCTAAGAAGAAAGACTGAAGAAGTAGGCTTAATTGAGCAAAAGTGCAGAAATCTAGTTTAAGCCAAGTGATGTTTAGTATCGACCACGCACTAGTATATGTCGAGTAAATTTAGTGTTGACCAAACATCAGTTTATGCCGAGCAACATAAAATTGCCGAGTGACAGTATTTCCCAAGGAAGACAGTTTGTAGAGATGACAAAGGAGAAAAACTCAGTATTGACTGAGTGTCAGTAATTTACATTTGGAGAAAGAATTGAGACTCCCAGCCGACATGGTTGAATTCTTGGGATATGTAAATCATGTTGACTTTATTAAATGATTGTATGGAGAATTTAATGCATGGTAAATTGTTTTATTATGGATTCAAAGAGAAGTTTGAAGATGTATCTAGAAGGAAGGATGGAGAACATAAATGATAGAAAGATTTGACAGATCTGAACTAAACCTAAGATCTACAGAGGAGATTACGTGGAAAAAGATGGATATACCTAATTGAATAGGTATAAAGGAAAACCTAAGTGTGAGGTTACAACATGGGCTAAAGTTATTGATGTTATTGACTGATAAGTCTAAGTAGAAGGCTGAAGGTGAAACTATGAAGGAGTTGAACATAGTTGTGATTTCTTGAAGTGAATTTCAAGTAGATCAGTGATGGAGATGGAAATGAAGCTCAGTTAATAAATCAACATATATGTGTGTAGCGGATCTATTATTTGCAAAGTGAGTTGTATGTTTTTTAGATCAGAAACTACTATTACTTTCTAACCATTGTATCAGTCTAAATCCTTTAATCAAGGTTGACCTAATAGTCATTATATAAATCCTTTAATCAAGGTGGTATTCTAATGGAATGTACTTAAATCCTTTAACCAGGTCACTTTTGATAGATTGTTTAAATCCTTTAACAGGGTCACACCTAGCAGTGTGTTTGTAAACCTTTAACAAGGTTGGCTTTTCACATAGTTCACTTCAGAAGAGTGAAATATTAGTAACATGTTACAAAGTGGTTTTTCCCAAGTTGGGTTTCCACTATAAATCTTGGTGTTATAATTGTGTGAATTTTTTGATTTGAATGTTGTTATATTCTGCAAGTTAATTACTTTTGGACAGTAGACTGCATGTTATATGTTTTAGATATATACTTTAGAGACTGAGTTTTATTGGTGATTAGACATGAGATTTTTGAAGTGTTTGAAAGTTTAATTGGTACATCTAGATCTGAGAACAACTGATTCACTCCCCCTCTATTGTTCTAAATAATTCTAACAAAACCAGTACATGAGAAAAAATCTTTAGTATCACATGTTGATAGGAAATCTGAATGGGTTATAGAGAGTGGATGCTCACATCATATGACTAGAGATAAAAAAAAGTTTGTGAAACTAAATAAGTATGATGGTGGTGTTGTAAGATTCATAGATAATGTTCCTAAACCTATCATAGGAATGGGATCTATTTCTTTTCATGGAAAGACTAATACTGACAATGTACTACTTGTTGATGGAATTGAGCACAATTTATTTAGTGTTGGATAGATGATGGACAAATGATATCAATTTAAATTCATTGATGAGAAATTTTTTATCAGAAGTAAGACAAGAAAGCCGATTGAAACCGGTACTAAATCTAGAGGTAATGTATTTAAGTTAAATATATCTGAAGCTTCTTGTTTTATTGCGAAAATAGATGACAGTTGGTTATGGAACATAAGGTTTTATCATGTTAATTTTGATAATATTATGAAGGCAAGCTTGACTAATGTAGTAAGAGACCTATCGAAGATTGTAAAACCATCTAATACTATGTGTAGAGAATGTGTTATGAGGAAACAAACTAGAAGCAGTTATAAAAGTAAATCATATTCAACAAAAGGAAAATTGGATTTGGTACATACAGACCTATGTGGACCTACAAGGACAAGATCATACTATGGTGAAAGGTACTTTATACTTTTTGTTGATGACTTTTCTAGAATGATGTGGATCACTTACTTGAAAGTGAAATCAGAAGCATTTGATAAATTCAAGTTATTCAAACCAAAAGTAGAGAATGAATTAGGTTTAAAGATAAAGTATTTGATATTAGAAAGAGGTGGATAGTTTACTTTAGATCTATTCAATTCATATTGTGAAGAACATGGAATACAAATACAAACATCTACTCCTAGGACTCCACAACAAAATGAGATAGAAGAGAGAAGAAACAAAACAATATTGGATGCTTCTAGGATAATTTTGCTATAAGGAAATGTATCTCATGTACATTGGAGAGAAGCTATTGGGACAAAAATGTACACACCCCCTATGAATTGTGGTTTAATCATACTCCTATTGTAAAATATTTCAGAATATTTGGCAGTAAATGCTATATCAAAAGAGATGATGAAATAGGGAAATTTGATGCGAGAAGTGATGAATGAATTTTCCTTAGTTATTCTACTAAAAGTAAGGCTTACAAATGTTTTAATCTAAGATTGAGAAAGATGATTGAAAGTAACAATGTGAATATATATGAGAATTATCAAATACAAGAGAGAATGTATGATTGTTTCAGAATACAGAGATAAAGGAGGTTGCCACTACAGAAGAAGAAGAACATATTGAGATTGATTGTGAGAATGAGATCTGTGATGAAGATACAAATGAAGTTCCTAAGACTCCTAAGACTCTGAGGTATGTTAAGAAAGACTATCTTGAAAATCAAATTATTGGTAATCCTAATCAAGGAATGATGACTAGATCAAAGATAAGAGAAGAAATTTGTTTGATTTCTCAAGTTGAACCAAAGACTACTGATGAAGCTCATAAAGATGAATCTTGGATCAAAGCCATGTAGGAAGAATTAGATCAGATAAAGAAAAATAACACTTGGGAATTGGTTCCTAGACCTAAAGACAAAAATATAATAGGAACTAAGTGGGTTTTTAGAAAAAAAATGAATAAAGAAGGAATTGTTGTAAGAAACAAGGCAAGATTGGTATGTAAAGGCTACTCATAGCAAGAAGGCATACACTTTGAAGAGACATTTTCTCCTGTTGCTAGGATAGAAGCTGTAAGGCTATTTTTGGCCTATGCTGCACATAAAGACTTCAAGGTATATTAGATGGATGTAAAATCTACATTTTTGAATGGAGATCTTGAAGAAGAAGTTTATATAGAATAACTTGATGGATTTCCTCTATTCGAAAATGAAGACATGGTATGAAAATTGAAGAAGGAACTGTATGGACTAAAACAAGCTCCAAGGGCTTGGTATGCAAGGTTGGACAAGTACTTACTTCACCTTGGATTCAAAAAAGGTAATGCTGATAGTAACTTGTATTTAATAACTAGTGAAAATATAATTTTGATAATATAAGTTTTTGTTGATGATATTATCTTTGGAGGAAATGATGAGATTTGTAAAGAATTCTCTAAAGAAATGGAGAATGAATTTGAGATTTCCATGATAGGCGAAATTCTTTCTTTCTTGGACTGTAAATAAATTAGAGAAAGAATGACATTTTTATTTCTCAAACTAAGTATCTTAAGGAAACGTTAAAAAAGTTTTGAATGGAAGACCTTAACCAGTTGGTACACCCATGGTGAGTGGTCATAAATTGACAAATATAGATGAGACAAAGAATGTTTTTTAGACCAAGTATAGATCAATGATTGGAGGATTACAATATCTGACTTACTCCAGACCAGATATTGCTAATGTTGTTGGATTTGTAGCTAGATATCACACATAACCTAAAGAAACTCACATAGCTGCTATGAAAAGGATATTTAGATATATGAAAGGAACAATGGAATATGGCCTATGGTATGATAAAAATGATGCTTTTGAACTTCATGCTTATACTGATGCTGATTGGGTAGGGAATGTTGATGATAAAAAAGTAGTAGTGGAGGTGCATTTTTCCTTAGGAAAAAGTTGGTTTCTTGGTTAAGTAAAAAGCAAGATTGTGTAGCTCAATCTACTGCCAAATCTGAGTATGTTGCTACTACTATTAACTGCACTCAAATTATTTGGATGAAACAAATGTTGAAGGATATTGGAATAACTTTTGTTGATCCAGTGGTTATACATTGTGATAACACCAGCTTAGTAAATATGTTAAAGAATCCTGTGATGCATTCTAAAACTAAGCATATTTCTATCAAGTATCACTTCTTGAGAGACAAGGTTGCAGAAAAAGAAATAAGGTTGGAGTAGATTAGCACTAAAGAACATATTACAAACATCTTTACAAAGCCATTTCCAAAAGACACCTTTGAGTATCTCAGAGGTATGCTTGGGGTGCATGCCCCTCCTAGTGAGAATTAAATGATGTAGGGATGCATCTGTCCAAAAGTATTTAGAGCTCTATCATATTTTGGACTTGATGAGATGAAGATACTGAGAGAATACTTTTGGGTTGATGGATTTTCTCATATGTTGCCATCAATGCCAAAGGGAGAGATTGTTGGATATTGCTAATGCATTGAGGATATTTTTGGATACATTTAATATGTTTAATCAATATGTTATCCTGCTTAGTGATGTTGGAGTAACTACTGTTTTCATTCATGTTTTGTCACTAATGTCAACATATGTTTCTATAAGGAGAACATGTTGGCTACTATAGTGCATGGATGCTATACAGATGATTCAGATCTCACAAACAAAATTGTTTATATAGGAAGGTGTTTGGATCTTATATCTAAGATCACATGATATAATATTTCATATTGGTTGAGTTATAGAAGATTTGGTAAAGATTGGTTACTAGACTGTGATAGTGGAAGTTGACAGAGTAAGTCTTTGAGTTTTAAGAATATCTTACAAGTGATGTGGATTCAGTATATGTGAGATTAAGGGATGTCAGATGAAATACTAAGTAATGTTATCTAATCTTATAAAGGTATGGAAATAATGATGATGTCATATGTGGCGTGTGTTCTGGAGGAGACCTATCTAGAAGCTAAGTTTAGAGTTGTAGCGTGTGTCATGGATGGAAAGCATGAATTATGGATGTCAGTCCTTAATTATTGAATTATAATTTTTATATACTTGTTTTAGATACTATGTGTATCTTAGTAAGGAGTTATGTAATTATTTGTATATTAGGAAAGACTAATTGACCAACCTGATCATTTATTTTGTAATCGGGTATATATGTAAGATCTTTTCTTTTGAAAAGATATGGTGCAAATGATATTGATGTAAGAGTGGAATGTGGAATCTATGACCTTGTGTATGCTGCATGTAGAGTAGAGGATATTGTATGTACTTCATTGGAAATGATCAAGAAAAGATAGTTTCTACCAGACAGTTCACAAGGATTGTGTATTTCTCTGATATACACTTGTGTTGCAAACAATGAGTTCTTAAGGTGGACATAATATTCTTTGGGCAGTGAGCCTAGCTCTTTTCTTGACTCCTAAATGGTTTTGTCCTCTAACAAGGACTATGCACTGTAAAGTTTTAATCATCTCCTAACAGGGCTAGATCTTTTAACAAGGATACTAAACTCTCAGTACTTTAATTGTGGGTGTTAATTCCCACCAAGGTTTTAACTTTAACATGGTTTCCTCAACAAAAAATATTATGTTATTGTGTTGGAATTCATTGTGTTATCACTCTATTTTGATGTTGATTCTATTTAAAGTTTAAAGTATAATAATCTCTCATATAACTAATTCACCCCCCCTCCCTCTCAGTTATATTGGTAGACTATTATTCCTAACAACAAGGAGTATTATCACCAAATATTACAACACCACCATCACACCTTTTTAATTTCACACATTTGTTCTTATCTCTAGTCATATGATGTGAAAAACCATAGTTTATTACCCATTCATCTTTTATTTCAACATATGTAGCTATGACTTTTCCCTCATTCAAGAAGGTAGGATTCTTATCTTTAATATAAATAAAGACAATCTCATCTTCACTTTTTTTAGATTCATCATCAGTTGCACCATCAATTACTTAGCTAGATAACATTTATTTTTATACTTTGGCTAAAACTTACTAGGCTTATGATTTGGTACTCTTTCAGGACATCTAGAAGAAAGATGACCATTCTTATTGCAAGAAAAAAAAAATCAAAGGTAGCTTCCCTTCATACTTAAATGCACCATTGGGTACTCCTTTTTCAATTAGGGATTCTATCTCTTCCATATTTCTTTCTTCATCTCCAATCTCTTCCCATCCTTTTCATATCTAGATCCAACCTTAGATGAAATTTCTCTAGACTCATACTTTATCTTATCCTTAGAAATAGTAGCTTTAAATACAAATTCATACTTAGGAATATTATCATTGTTAAGAATAGTCCCAAGAGATAACTGAGAGAGGGGGGGGGGGTGGGGGTGAATCAGTTATCTACAAGATTCAATTATTTATCCAATTAAGTACAAAATAATATTAAACACATACACAATGAGATAAATCTTAACACAACACCACAATTTTGGTTACGGGGAAACCCAAATAGGTAAAAACTCCAGTGGGAATCATCACCCACTATAAACTGCACTAGATTATAATGATCCTTGTTAGAAGATCTTACAACCCTGTTAGGAGTTGATCTTTACAATGCATGAAGTACAGTGACCTGGTCAAGGGTCAGACCCTGTTTAGGAGTCTTTTACAATTAACCTTGTTAAAGGTGAGGACACACTGCCCGAGAGCACACTACTCAAATGGTGAAGGCTGCAACCTTCTGCATAACAGATACACACTATATCTGGATCTTGGTGAACTATAAAGTAGACCTGCTATCTTGATCAGTTCTAATGAATAGCATATATTCTCTTCTTCTTCACATAGATCTTAAACTAATGATTGACTATCTTAGTACATTCACATCTTCTACTCTGCTCTCATAATCACTCTTAGAAATCACAACTGACTGGCTATAAGTATCTTTCTCCAAATTATATAATCAAGTCAGCCTGTTAGAACTCCTTGAAATCATAATAGAGAAACAATATAACTCTTTAATAACATCTCCAATGGCTAAACCAAGCATGCAACACAAATAGGACCGTGCAACTCAATATGAGTAGACGTGTCGCTTCACATAGTCAGCTCCACCAAATTAACTGAAACTTTATTCTCATGCTGAAATAGGTTATGCACTCTTAACCAAACATTCTTAACTCATCACCAAACACGTATATCAAAATGATAGGTGTAACTACTAAAACAATATAAACACTGTCGGCTCCATCAGATAATCTTAGGAAACTATAACTGGCAAATAGAAATATCATTACTCAACTTCAACTACACAACTGACTCTGTGTCCATGAGCATAGTATCATAAACATGTATTCAACATAAATATAAATGCACAAGGCTCCATCATAACCATACTAAAAATCACATACAAAACTCTGCCTACAACACTATCAGGAACATTACTGATACAAACAACTACACAACTATCTGTACTTAGAATCAAACTATGTGTCTATGATATCATGTTGATAACATATCTAAAAAATATATTCTCAAGGCTCTCTACATAAGACTTCAATGCATGTTGCTTACCATATGTTGTCATCAATGATAAACATATAGTCAACACTGGCTTGCTGGCAAATCTCCAACAATCATAAAATCTAGTCATTTCAAAAGTAGATAACTTACCAACTAGTAAATCTCTTGTCACTTTAGAAATAGTCCTAATCTCTTCAATTGTAGAAAATTTGTTATCATAGGCTGGAGGCAAGGATCTCATAATTTTAGAAATAGTCTCATCCTCATCCATTATTCCACCAATATTTTTGATTCCACAAACAAGTTTGGTCACCTTCTGAACATAGGCTCAAATATTTTCATCTTCTCTCATCTTCAAGACTTATAGCTTTCCTTTCATGCTCAAAAACTTTGTTTTCTTCACAAGAGAATATATTTCATGCAATGCTTCCAATTTTATCCATATCTCATGTGTGGTCTCCAACTCTATGACATTTGTATATTTGACATTTGATAAGGCACTCAACAAGGTTTCTTTGGCTCTCATGTTATATCCAAATTTTGTCTTCTCATCACTAGTAGAAATGACCAAGTCTACAAGAGGTTGATAATATTTCTTTATAACTATCCAATACTCTTCTCCAATGCATCTCAAGTGTGTAATGATTTTTCCCTTCCATATAGAATAATTGACTCCATCAAATCTTAGATTCTCCATCTTAAAAGCTTCCATCCTATATCAGCTCAAGCAAATAAGCTTCAAAAATGGGATCTAGCTTTAATACCTATTGTTATAAATACAAAATCACACATAATTGAGAAGGGGGGTGAATTATTTCTATCTAAAATGATTGTGTCAAATCCAAAACTTAACAATACTTAACTTCTTTACTTAATGTGTATATTAAAGAAATGAACCATAATACAAGAATACCCAGTTAAGGGAAAAACCACAGTTGGGATCAAAATCACTAGATGATGGAGTAGCACATATAACCCTATATAAGGTATAATAGGGGAATGGAAATTCATTCAAGCTCACTTCCTAGAGCTCATTATTCAGATACAAATAAGGTAAAAAACCCTAAGATTACAATAAGGGAAACAACCCAAGATAGACTACAATCCACTGTGGATCCAATGATTTATGAAATAACTGATAGCATCTCTAATATTCCAATATAACTCCAATGAAGTACAACTCTATTTGAATTTATTTCAGATTCCACTCATACCTCTTCACATATCCACTGATATGTCTATCCATCTAACATCTCTCTCTCTCTCTCTCTCAATAGCAAAAAATACATCTTTAAATGCATTACATTAACACATTACAACAAGGTCAGCCAGGGACCTAATTAAGAAGTAATTACAAAGCATAATATGCAATCCTTGATGTGATCCAAGACATATCAAAAAAGACATATCTAGGATCCAATCCTTCATCCACGAACACACTATAATCCATAGATCACTTCGTAAATATTCACAACACGCTATCCATAAAGTCATCCAAGAACATCAAAACACCAAAGAAAAATCATCGAATCCAATCAAAAACCCAATAGGATCCACCAACATGAATAGAACATGATCCATAAACATTAGCAAGAAACATGAATTACCACAAAGTCAATACAATATCTATCTTAGAATTCACAACTATCTCTGCATTTTTCATCAGGAAAACTAAACATCAACCTCTATCACTCAATAAAAATAGCTTTCTAGCATCCAAATCATGAACCATCCAAGCTAAGGACACACATGCATGTCATGAACTCACCACCAGGTTAGAAACCAAAATTATTGCATAACCAATCCTCACCAAACCAAAAACTGCAACACTGTCTCCACTAAAATAACCTAAAAACTATCCTTTTATAAATCACTCACAACTTCCTCAATTCTCAATTTAAACCTTTTCAAATTAAACAAGATCAAGTATAGACATTTCAAAAAACATCTACAACTTTGAAATAAATGATCTTCAACATATTTTCCATACCATTTAGAAGTTTTTCATTGAACAAACTAGGGAATAAAGAAATATGTTGACATCAATGACAAAACATTAATGTTAACACATATATGCATGAAATCTCCAACATAGGGAGGGAGAGAAATAGAGAGGGGGAAAGAAGCCTATATGGGGACAACAAGAGGTGGATAATGAGATACGGTCAGAGAGGTGAATATGTCATCCCAAAATATACAAATATAATGCATATAGGTGAATTAAATATTTTAACCTTTCCTAGTGTATCCTTGTCATTATGATAATGCATAAGATTAGGTCATCAAGTGTATTTGGAAATGAAGTAAGAATATTCTAATATGAGGGTATAAGAACTTACTAATTTTATGATAGAGAGAATTTATATAAGGAGACATGAAATGAGTAGAAAATAACATCTTACCAACTATGAACTAAGTTTGTATGGGTTGAATTACATGTATAATGAAATATGGTTAGAGAAGTCGATATGTCATCCAAAAATTTACAAATATAATGCTTATAGGTGAATCATGTATCTTTTAACCTTTCATATGTATTCTTGTCATTATGATAAGGCATAAGATAAGATCATCAAGTGTATTAGGAAATGAAATGAGAATATCCTAATATGAGGGTTAAAGGACTTAATAATTTGATGAAAGAGAGAATTTATATAAAAAGACATAAAACGAGTAAAAAAAAAACATCTTACCAACTATGATCTAAGTTTGTGTAGGTTGGAAAACACGTTGTTTAGTTCAACTTAAAACTCCATATCTATAATATAATCATGTTGAGATGGACATGCCTCTTTTAATTAAAAAGGAGTGTTTTGATATCCAACCTTTAATTTGAGATAACATTAAATAAGAATAAAAAGGAAAATCTTACTAACCATGATATAAATTTGTGTAGTTTGAACAACACAATGTGTAGTTTAACCAAGAACTTCATGTTTACAGTTAAATCTCATTGAGGTGCACATGCCTATTGTATACTAAAAATAGTATCTTCATAGGGTTAGTATTGTAAAATAAATCAAAATAGAAACTAAATAACCACAAATAGAAATCTATTTAAGCTATAAAATGATAATGAAGCACTCTATGGTTCTCTAACTAGGAGTGTTTAATAGTGAAGCTCTCAGCAAGCCTCCATTAAATGATAGCCCTAGAATGAGAATAGATGATGATAAGCTAAATAACAAAGTTAATTCTAAATTGAAAACAACTAATTAGCTTTAAATTGCTTTTCTAGCTATAATTCTCAAGAGGTTAGATGAAATTCTCAAATTTGTGGATTCTGATTTATGAGTGATTTAGCCTTGCTTTTATAGGATTTGGCAAGGGTAGGGGGTGTAGTAAAGTTGATCAAGGTTAAGTTGGGGTTGAGTCTTTGGTTCCACCCTTTGAAGACAATTTAAATATTGTGTCCTCAAAGCTTGGGACAAGAAGACAAGATGAGTGATCAAGATGCTCTTTCAATTTGAGTGATTGAGATTCATTTTGGCTTGATCCATGTGAGCTTCTTTTCTTAAATCCTATTGGTTGAGGCTTTTTCCTTCCATGTGGTTTTGAGAGAAATTAAGATTTAATCAATTTATTTTAATTCATTTATTTAGCCAAGTGTACCCCTTGAATGGGTTGAGTTTGATTTAATTCAAAACTATACAATTAATTGAATTAATTGCACATTGATTTGATTTAACTTGATTAAAATACTCTTGATTTTGATTTAAATTGAATTAAAGTTTGATTTTAATTTTGATTGGCTAAATGTTCATTTTGATCCAATTGCCTTGATTTTTCCCTTGATTACTCACATGAATGATCATGTCCACTTTTAGGTGATTACAAATGCCCCCTTTGAGTCAACATGCAAAGCGTGTCGATTCAAAGAATGTCCTGATTCAACTGATGAAAGGTCCTAGTTCTGTTGATGGTCTATCTTAGTTGTGTTTGATATCTTCAATGGTCAATTTTATCATTTGATGTGAAATGAAGATTCTGATGATATTCATTTGATTTTATTGTTCCGATGGTCAATTTGATGATAGTTCCCTTGATATGGTACCTGATTTGATTCAATTTAATGTTTGATGCCTCTTTCGATTGATTAGTGAAAAATTTCCTGATAAAATCTTACACTTTGATTTGATGGTCATTCCCCTATTTTGATGATGATGCTGATGTTCCTAATTATCCGAGTGTATGCCCCCTTGAAAATGAAATGAAATTTGATAGATGTTTAAAAAAGTTGACGGTTTAGGGCAATTTGTGTTGATTAGGTCAATTTATAATGAATTTTGATTTCATTTCTGATACTTTTTTTGCATCAATGTGATTACAAATGCCCTTGATTTGGCATAATTGGTGAAAAATTTGGATCCCTGGGCCTTCTCTGGTCAAAGATACCCTTTTTAGGTCAAAAGGGCCTATATAAAGGGGTAAAAAGTCATTTTCACTATTCATTTTCACTTTTACTTTTGACTTTTGAGCTCTGACCTCCTCTGACTCCTTGATGATGTTGATCCTGATACGTGAGCATAGATTCAAGTGTGGTTGCCGATATCAGTGGCCAGTCACCTACGGTCCTCCGGTAAGTGCCCGATCCTCTTGATTTTGTCCATTTATGGATTTAAATTCAAAAAAATTGAATTTTTCATACTAGAACTCTCTTTTTTTACTTTTTTAATTTGAAATAGCACTTTTACTACTTTAAAAAGCATGTTTACACTTCATATAGCGCTTTCAGGATTTTAACTAGCGCTTCTGTGAATCAGATTAATGTGTTTACATGCCTGTTCCAGGGCATAAACCACTTTTGCTTTGTCAAATAATGCTTTTAAATTTGATTTCACTTTTTCCAATTAGATTAGCACGTTTGAATTTTGAAATGATGATTTCAAATAGTTTTAGCGCGTTTGTATTGATGTGTCACTTTTGAATTTTTAATTAGCGCGTTTAAACTTTTAAACAATGCTTTTGTGTTTTAGCGCTTTTAAAGCCTGAAATAGTGCTTTTACCCTATGTGAGGCCTCACCCTAGACCCATCATGGCTTTTCCATTATCATTATGGTAGCCCTAGTAATTGGCTTAATGTTTTGATTAGCTTAGTAGATTTTACTCTTTTAGACAAAGATTTGATTACAGTAGCTGAGAATACATTACAATTTATGATGCTTTCTATACTCGCAATGTTGACTTCATGATACATTATGACTGACATTAAGATGATTGATTTAGATGAAATACTAAGATGTGCAATTAGGGAATTTATGTCGATATGAGTTGTTAGGAAAATGAAAATGAAGAAATGAATTAGGTTGAGATGTGTATTTCATTTCGGGTTAAATGTTAGGTGATGAATTATTGATGACTATTTTATGATATAAATATGAATTCTAATTTATGGTTATTTTGATTTATGAATGTTGGGATGAAGTGATGGATTTTATACGCTTACGAAAGTAACTAGGAAATGGAGATTCGATTCGATTATGATACGATAAGATTTCTAATATGAATTGAAATGTTAATTACTTAAGTGAAGTTTATGAGTGTCATGATGACATTTAATTGCAATTGAATTATATATGCAATGATTATGCTACAAGCTTAATTTAGTGATGAATTGAATATTTCATGATGAGTTGTATGTGTATTATAGATGAATGATTATGCCATGTGAATTATGACATTTTAGATAAATTATCTTGATTGTTAATGTTATGAATTTACATGTATATATTTCCTTTGACTACTTATGTTGGACTTTAGTGTGCAGGGAATTAGACCATAGTAAATTCAGGGAACCAAAGCATAGACTTATGTGTCAATCAGTTCGAGCCAAGGTTGCTTCTAGTGAGAGGCAAAAACCTCATTGTATCGTATTTAATTCATGAAAGTAATGTGCATGAATGTATTTAACTTATATGTTAATTGTTAATGTAATTTATGTGAGTATGCCCAAGTGGATATGCCACAAGGCTTGTGATGTGTCATTTTTGTTTGTGTCACTTGACACTTGTGTATGTACATGTGGCCATGACATGTCTAATTTGAGATTGGATGCCCATCAACCTAGGATAGTACCCATGAGGATCCCCATGAGAATCCCTTGGTTAGGGAGCTTGAGGTGGAGTCATTTCATAAATTTCGAATTTGAGCTTTACATGAGTTTTTGGGGGGCTTAAAAGGTGCCTAGGGGTGTGTTTAGGCCATTTTTAATAAGCCAACTTGATATACCTATAGGTAAGGGGCATTTTTAACCATAGAACAACCCATAGTTGACCAAAAGACCCCTCCAAAAGTTGAATTTTCAAAATGGCCGAAAATCCACTTTTGAAGCAGGGTCTTGGTTAGAGTTCCATCCAATAAAGTTGTAAGTCTTTGGTCCACCTTTTTGACCAACCTTTTTAGGAATCCATATTTGGAAACCATGTAAGAAACTTGGGAAGACCATCCAATGAGAGTAAGATCCTATCCCTAGGAGATTGTGTGGAGGCCTTTTTAGAAGGGACTCTTCTTTTGGAAGAGTTGAACACCCACTCTCTAGATTTGGAGACTTTGCTAGTTTGGAGAAGGAAGACTTAGGAAAAGAGGAGGCTCTTCATCAACTTTATTCCATAAGCTTAGATTTTAGGTTGGTGGCATTCATCTTTCTACTTGTTATGTTTTCATGTGAATGAACTCTCAAGAATATTTTCATTCTTGCATGGAGAAACTAGTTTTGTGTTATTATGTATTTGTGTTTGTGAATCTTGTTATGTTGTGTAGTATATGTTTATGCAAATCTTGTGCTTGTTGTTGTGCAAGACCTTTTTTTTTTTTTTGTAAATGTGAAGCTTTGTTGTTCTTGTGATTTCTTGTTTGTATTGATTTGTTAAGGGAGTTTTCTCAAGGCCACACTCACCCTTGGGACAGAAGAGTAGCCTTGGGGGTGAAGGAAATTTGGGACAACCATGGGTGTAGAGTCTCTCCTTGGTATAACGAAAGAAGAAACATGGATGTATGGGCTCCATGTAGCCATTTCATTGGGGGTCATAAGGGATTGTATGACTTGAAGCCATGGGGGTCATAAGGAGTGTTATTATGTTGAGATTTTGTGGCAAAATGTGTGTTGAGAAAGCCAAGAGTAGGCTTGTCTTTTGTTTCTATGAAATGTGCTTTCTCCCCTTGAGTTTTGGTTCCACCTTCACCCCAATTTATGAGTCATTTAGAGACTCTTTGTTTTGCCTTGGATGGGAGTTTCAATGTAAATATTGTGTTAATGTGACTTTGGTTTGCTTGAATGTAATCCCATGTCTATGTGATGGTTCCCCAAGCTCAGGGGTGGCTTCTTAGAAGCCTGGGATGGGAGGTGATCATCCCATGGTCTATTCTATTTTCATTTGCAGGTATTGATGATCATGTTGCAAGAAGAAGAAGAATTGGAGTGATCCCATATGGTATTTTTTGTGGAAGCTAAAGTGTTGTGTTGTGAACTATTGTAATGAGAAACATTCCATGTTGTATTGTATTTGAAATTTGAGATATGTGTATCATGAAGTATGTGAAAGTGGCTTTTATATATTGTAGTTTTGTATTCAAAGTCTTGAGTAATGTATTGTAGTTTCATTTTTGAAGTTCACGATCTCTTGAAAATAATGTATGTTGCTCTAGTTGATGCTTATGTATTAAGTTGTTATTGTGATAACATTCAATAATGAAATAGTAATAATGCATTTTTAGTTTCATAAGTTTCTCCTTGAGATAGTCATTTTGAAAGTGTTATTGTATTTGAGAAAAGATTTCAATGTTAAGGAAATGATATAATTGTAGAATGCTTGTTAAAAAAATATATAGAGGAGTTTGTTCAAATTTCATTAGAGTAACCTCCTTAGAAATCTGAACATTAGTATGGGAGATAGTTTATCAAGTTATTTAGGTGAAAGAAGTATAATTTTTTTCAAAAGTTCAATTGTTTTGAGATAGCTGTGGCAATGTTTACTTGAAAAGGAGAACTCAAATGAAACTTTATAGTTCTATTTATTCTTGCTGCAAATTAAAATAAAGGAACAAATTCATCTTTATAGCCTTGCGTTACAAACTAAAAAAAAAGACTAAGTAGAAGAGAACACAAAAAAAAAAATATAACATGCACAAAGAAAAAAGTCGAGAGAATGAGACCTACAGGTCTCTAGAAAATGTATTGGAGAAATCTCATACATTTTCCTAAAAACCACAGTCAATATTCTAATAATTTCCTTATCTACTTGTAACTAAACCAATAAATTATTCTTTTATTCTCATCCACATGGAGATGAAGAATAAATTATATATATTAAGCCCAATCAGTCACAATCAAGTCAACTTGGGTGGGACCCACTTGGGTCACCACCCAAGAAGCCTAGAAAGGAGGGCTTTTCAAAAAAAAATATTATAAAAAAAACTTTCCTTCAAAAAAATTTATATTACTCACATTGCAAACAAAGTGCAATGATATAACTTTTAAAAATATATATATATATATACCTCTTAAAGCCCACGTAGGTAGGCACTATAAAAAATAATAATAAATTAATTTTTTTTTAAAAAAATATACATTAAAAAAATTTAATTAAAAAAAAATATATCAAATTTTTTAAGGGGGGGACGTGGTCCCACTCCCCCTGGCGCACTGCTTTAAGCAGCGCGGGCCCTGCGCTAGGTAGGGTACACTGCCTAGGGAAGGGTACCACGTTGACTAGGCAGCGCGGGCCCACCCTGCAACAGTCCCCTTGGGACTTAAAACTTTGGAAAGGGGTGCCGAGTGGGGGGGTATAACCCTATATTAAGAATTGTTTTTTTAAATTTATATTTATTTTATATTTAATTTAATAAATATTTTATTTAATGGATGATTTAATATTTAATATACCATTAATTAATATATATATATTAATTGATAATATATTATTAATTAATGTATATCATTTATTAATTAAATAATATAGTTATTAGATTTTTATTGATTTATTTATTTTTAAGTAATAGTTATTATTTGATATAATTATTATTTAATATGTTATTTATATAGTTGTTATTTAATAATTATATTAACTAATAAATATTATTATTTAATATAACTATTATTTAATAATTAATTTATTTACCTTGTTAATTAATAATTATATTAATTACTTTTAATTGATACAATTATTATTTAAATTATATTTTTCTTTAAACTATTAAAGGGTTGATAGTAAATTTCTAATGGATGAGTATTATGGGTTAATTTATAGAAAATTACAAGTTAAATTGTAACTTAATTTTATGATTGATGAAATTTGTTTAGCTATTATTTAGCTAATTAGATTCCTTTGTCATATTATCACAATGTTTTAATAAATGAATCTTAACGACTCAAAGTAGTATAGCATTGGCATTAGGCTCAATTATTCAGTATTAGTATAGCTAAAATTATAAGATGGTTACTACCATGAATGAACTTAAATGTTAGGTTAACTTTGGTTGCAACTTCGCTGCTAGATATAATCCCTTGATAAAACTAATTCAACTAGTAACCTTTATCACCAACGTGTGTAAAGAAAAATTGTTTCAAACTATTTTACAAACTTTTGTTTTGCAACAATCAAGTTGACCCTCTCTCTCTCAGTTTCAACCTTTCATCTTAGTCAACTGTTAACCTATTAAACCTTAGACTTATAATCCTTTAAAAAAAAAAAAAAGTTGGTGTGTTTTTGAGTGAAAAATTATGGGCATGACACTTGGTATCAGAGCCTAGGTTTCAACATTGGAACCTAAACCCATTGCATTTCTTATCTAACTTTACCCTTTTGAAATTGTTAGGATGCCTCCCCTTACGCATCAAGTAGTTCACAATTTGGAGCTAGGACTAGAAGGTTATGCCTTCTCCAAGTAGACCCAATTTTATACTTAGATTTTTGATAAATTTTAATAGTTTTATTAGTTTATTTCTAATAAACAATATGATGGCCCTTCATTACATTATCAAGGGGATTCTTGAGACCCTTGGGATCCATCACATTATTATAATTCCAATTCCGTATAGGATGGATCACTTTTGGGTTAATTTGATTCCATAATTCAGCTTAATTGTTTCTCTATAGGAGATAGACTAGGAACTTGAAAATATCTTAATAACTCAAGATAATGGGTCAATGCAAATTGAAAACATGTTTTTCCATAGAGTTAATGAGCATACCTAGATAAATGAATTAAGAGGGTTATGGATGGGTTATGTTCAGTATTGATGGATACATGAAGTACAATTATTTTGACCACATTATTAAGTAAGATTAAGACGTGATTATAAACTCAACACGTATCAAGGAAATCATTAGTTGTGGAAGGATTCACATAATGCTTGAACAGAGAATAAATCAGAGGTTATACAAATGCTCAACATTGGAACCACCTACCCTTATCTTGTTCATAATTTAAAACCTTATTATTTATGATGGAAATATTGTTATGGTAGTGCTAGCAACTTAAACTACTTGTGAGGAAACATTTAGAAACTTCTTTATTGAGAGTCCAGACTGCATAAATTTTCTGATATGTTCTTTTCCACTTAAATAAGAAATACTTTATCAAGCACATGTTAATAACAAAAAAGTACCCTAAGAGTAACTTGGCCACAAATAGAGCAACACATGATGACCCCACCTTGGAAATATGAGAGCGAAGACTAATATAGATAAGTAATGGAAGATTCAACCACCTAGAAATTCCTTCAGATTTCATGAATAAAACTTAAGGGGAGTTCTTAATAATTTAGTATCAAATTACCAATCAATCTCATTGCGTAATGACTATAATATGACAGTAAAAATGAAGACAATACATGTGTCAATAGAGTTACTTGGTAATTGAATGTGGAGACCCTTATTGGGATTCACTTCCAAGATGATACAAGGGTCAAGGTAGAAAGGTAACCTAAATTCTTTTGTGACCTAATATATTGTAAGGCAATTACAAAATTTCTAGGAGGTAGATGACAACTATGAATCAATGACCTCTTTGTCAGTGTTTTGTAAAAAATTATATGAATTGTAATGAAACTTTGGACAATCAATGACAATTTTTGAGACTAAAATGGAGCCGACAGAGATAATATACATTTAATATAGCATAAATCACTTGACTATCCTATGTTGTTGTAATTATTAGCATTAGTAAATTGGAACCTTGATAATGCATTTATAAATAGAATAATATAATTTAGGGATTGTACTTTTGGGTAGTCCCTTGTGCATTGCAGAGTTAGCTCAAAGTAAATCACCTGCTATAAAGTAGAATTTTCTTCTAAGGCATGCTATATGGATGACGAATGAGAATATAAAACCTTTGGATGGACGCGCCTAATTGAGTCCAATAAGATGGATAGCTTGACCTAAAAAAACATAAGACATGATTGTGAAAGTGATTCGTTAAATCCTTATGGATAGTCACCAGACTCTTAAAGTATAACATACTATATGTCTTTGCACCGTGTACAAACTAGTAGGCAACCCTCCTTGTGAGTCAATGTAATATGCTTGGGAATGTTGTGTAAAGTGGATATTAAGTGGTAATATTGAGAGTAGTATGGAAACATAATGAAACATATGTATAGTAAATTAACTAAGGGAATGCCTTTTGTGATGAGTGAAGTTATATGTGAAGTACCCTGAGTGAGTGACTAGTTCAATTAGCTAGGAATGTAGTGGTGGACATCAAGTGCCAACTCACCAAATAGAGCCACTTGAGAAGTTTCTTGAGGGTTGTGATGATAAAAATACTCATGAATTAATTATATTAGTTGAGGTTCTTATGGAGTTGTTGTGTTGGTAACTGTATCTCTGGTCATTCCTATTTTGATAAAATTATAGCCTTATAGATATTGTAATAGAGTTGTTTTATGCCCTTTTTGGCCTAAGTGAGTGGGCCATTTTAATGTTGTGTAAGTACGATGATGTGTTTCATGTTGTTGAGAGTGAGGCATAAGTGAACCACATTTGTAGTGGGAACTTCTCTCTCTCTCTAGGAGAGGAGGATGTTGTGATGTGAATACCATGATTATATAATTTGACGTAGTGAAATAACTTATAGAGTAAGTAGGACTATTATTAGTAATTATGCAGTTGTCTCTTGAGTTTTTGTGTGTCTACCTCCCTTCCCAAATAAATGTTTTCTTGGAAAACCCTTAATGCTTTATCCTTGTTAGGACATAATTGGTATATATTAATTGTCATAATAAATGTATGACGTGATTTCCCCGTCTTCCTCTTAGTGACCTCAAAAGGTCACATAGTTCATGTAATGATTGTGGTAGAATATGGATTGCTAAATTTATTTTTCTTTTATTTTACTTTGTTTCACAAGTTGATTTTTGTGATTGCCAACAATGTAAAAGCAATTAATTTATGTGTTGGGCTGCTTAGCCAAACTTTATTTTAATGTCCTTATTTGCCTCAAGGACTTGTCTTTACTTATTTTGTGAAATTTTTTTACCAATGTGGCCACTTTTTCAATCTCACTTTGATGGAACGTTCTTTTCAATTTTAAAATTTAAAATTATTTGATTATTTGATGAGGCTCTTATGGTTGCAATTGTTGGCAAGTCATTTTGTGGTAGGTTGTATGAGGGAGAAGATTTATTGGGGAAATCCATCATATTTTATTATAAATGGGGATAAACTGTAAAGAAGTTCACCATCACACTATGTTCACCCTTGTCATTAGTGCTATCTATGACCATGCTAGTAGCCTTGGTAAGAGTATTTTATGGATTGTGATATGCATAGTCCTTGTAAGATTACTTTATGATATTTATTTATAGATATTATGATATTATCAACAAATATAATATAAATTTGGTACAAACTAAGGATTCATAGAGGGACAAATGATACCTTTAGCATAATTTTGAACCTATACTCAGATATTGAAATTCATAGGGACCAACATCTATAGTGATGATAGCATACATTTGAGATGTGTTGTAAGGAAGATGTCCCTTGTTTTAGTGTATTTCCTTCTGACCTTGGATCCAACATTGGTGTGTTGAATGGAATTACCTTACGTGATCCTGTTGCTAGAAGAAGATATGGTAACTATGTAAAATAATATTAGATTGTGATGTTTGGGATAATTAGTTCTATCATACAATGTTTATACTTTTAAATATTAGAATTGATTAAAATAAGGTAAAACATATCCTTAAAATGTATCAACATTAGAATTCCTCATCGCATGAGATCAGTGATTCAAAATTTACCAAATGGGCTAAGCTAGATGTCAACCCTAGAAACTTTAACTCTAAGTGGCGTAACTTCCAGGAGGAAGTTCATGGCTAGAAGGGAGGATGTGAGGCCTCACCCTAGACCCATCATGGCTTTTCCATTATCGTTATGGTAGCCCTAGTAATTGGCTTAATGTTTTGATTAGCTTAGTAGATTTTACTCTTTTAGACAAAGATTTGATTACAGTAGTTGAGAATACATTACATTTTATGATGCTTTCTATACTCACAATGTTGACTTTATGATACATTATGACTGACATTATAATGATTGATTTAGATGAAATACTAAGATGTGCAATTAGGGAATTTATGTCGATACGAGTTGTTAGGAAAATGAAAATCAAGAAATAAATTAGGTTGAGATGTGTATTTCATTTTGAGTTAAATGTTAGGTGATGAATTATTGATGACTATTTTATGATATAAATATGAATTCTAATTTATGGTTATTTTGATTTATGAATGTTGGGATGAAGTGATGGATTTTATACACTTACAAAAGTAACTAGGAAATGGAGATTCGATTCGATTATGATACGATAAGATTTCTAATATGAATTGAAATGTTAATTACTTAAGTGAAGTTTATGAGTGTCATGATGACATTTAATTGCAATTGAATTATATATGCAATGATTATGCTACAAGCTTAATTTAGTGATGAATTGAATATTTCATGATGAGTTGTATGTATGTTATAGATGAATGATTATGCCATGTGAATTATGATATTTTAGATGAATTATCTTGATCGTTAATGTTATGAATTTACATGTATATATTTCCTTCGACTACTGATGTTGGACTTTAGTGTGCAGGGAATCAGACCATGGTAAATTCGGGGAACCAAAGCATAGACTTATGTGTCAATCAGTTCGAGTCAAGGTTGCTTCTAGTGAGAGGCAAAAACCTCATTGTATCGTATTTAATTCATGAAAGTAATGTGGATGAATGTATTTAACTTATATGTTAATTGTTAATGTAATTTATGTGAGTATGCCCAAGTGGATATGCCACATGGCTTGTGATGTGTCATTTTTGTTTGTGTCACTTGACACTTGTGTGTGTACTTGTGGCCATGACATGTCCAATTGGGGATTGGATGCCCATCAACCTAGGATAGTACCCATGAGGATCCCCACGAGAATCCCTTGGTTAGGGAGCTTGAGGTGGAGTCATTTCATGAATTTCGAATTTGAGCTTTACATGGGTTTTTGGGAGGCTTAAAAGGTGCCTAGGGGTGTGTTTAGGCCATTTTTAGTAAGCCAACTTGATATACCTATGGATAAGGAGAATTTTTAACCATAGGACAACCCATAGTTGACCAAAAGACCCCTTCAAAAGTTGGATTTTCAAAATAGTCAAAAATCCACTTTTGAAGCAGGGTCTTGGTTAGAGTTCCATCCAATAAAGTTGTAAGTCTTTGGTCCACCTTTTTGACCAACCTTTTTAGGAATCCATATTTGAAAACCATGTAAGAAAATTGGGAAGACCATCCAATGAGAGTAAGATCCTATCCCTAGGAGATTGTGTGGAGGCCTTTTTAGAGGGGACTCTTCTTTTGGAAGAGTTGGACACCCACTCTCTAGATTTGGAGACTTTGCTAGTTTGGAGAAGGAAGACTTAGGAAAAGAGGAGGCTCTTCACCAACTTTCTTCCATAAGCTTAGATTTTAGGTTGGTGGCATTCATCTTTCTACTTGTTATGTTTTCATGTGAATGAACTCTCAAGAATATTTTCATTCTTGCATTGAGAAACTAGTTTTGTGTTATTATGTATTTGTGTTTGTGAATCTTGTTATGTTGTGTAGTATATGTTTATGCAAATCTTGTGCTTGTTGTTGTGCAAGACCTTTTTTTTTTGTAAATGTGAAGCTTTGTTGTTCTTGTGATTTCTTGTTTGTATTGATTTGTTAAGGGAGTTTTCTCAAGGCCACACTCACCCTTGGGAGGGAAGAGTAGCCTTGGGGGTGAAGGGAATTTGGGACAACCATGGGTGTAGAGTCTCTCCTAGGTATGGAGAAGGAAGAAACATGGATGTATGGGCTCCATGTAGCCATTTCATCGGGGGTCATAAGGGATTTTATGGCTTGAAGCCATGGGGGTCATAAGAAGTGTTATTGTGTTGAGATTTTGTGGAAAAATGTATGTTGAGAAAGCCAAGAGTAGGCTTGTCTTTTGTTTCTATGAAATGTGCTTTCTCCCCTTGAGTTTTGGTTCCACCTTCACCCCAATTTATGAGTCATTTCGAGATTCTTTGTTTTGCCTTGGATAGGAGTTTCAATGTAAATATTGTGTTAATGTGACTTTGGTTTGCTTGAATGTAATCCCATGTCTATGTGATGGTTCCCCAAGCTCAGGGGTGGCTTCTTAGAAGCCTGAGATGGGAGGTGAGCATCCCATGGTCTATTCTATTTTCATTTGTAGGTATTGATGATCATGTTGCAAGAAGAAGAAGCATTGGAGTGATCCCATATGTTGTTTTTGTGGAAGCCAAAGTGTTGTGTTGTGAACTATTGGAATGAGAAACATTCCATGTTGTATTGTATTTGAAATTTGAGATATGTGTATCATGAAGTATGTGAAAATAGCTTTTATATATTGTATTTTTGTATTCAAAGTCTTGATTAATGTATTGTAGTTTCCTTTTTGAAGTTCATGATCTCTTGAAAATAATGTATGTTGCTCTAGTTGATGCTTATGTATTAAGTTGTTATTGTGATAACATTCAAGCATGAAATAGTAATAATGCATTTTTAGTTTTATAAGTTTCTCCTTGAGATAGTCATTCAAATGAAAGTGTTATTATATTTCAGAAAAGATTTCAATGTTAAGGAAATGATATAACTGTAGAATGCTTGTTAAAAAAATGTATAGAGGAGTTTGTTCAAATTTCATTAGAGTAACCTCCTTAGAAATTTGAACATTAGTATGGGAGATAGTTTATCAAGTTATTTAGGTGAAAGAAGAAAGAAGTGTAATTTTTTTCAAAAGTTCAATTATTTTGAGATAGCCGTGGCAATGTTTACTTGAAAAGGAGCATTCAAATGAAACTTTATAGTTCTATTTATTCTTGCTGCAAATTAAAATAAAGGAACAAATTCATCTTTATAGCCTTGAGCTAAAAACTAAAAAAAAAGACTAAGTAGAAGAGAACACAAAAAAAAAAAATATAACATGCACAAAGAAAAAAGTTGAGAGAATGAGATCTACAGGTCTCTGGAAAATGTATGGGAGAAATCCCATACATTTTCCTAAAAACCATAGTCAATATTCTAATAATTTCCTTGTCTACTTGTAACTAAACCAATAAATTTTTCCTTTATTCTCATCTACATGGAGATGAAGAATACAGTATATATATTAAGCCCAATTAGTCACAATCAAGTCAACTTGGGTGGGACCCACTTGGGTCGCCACCCAAGAAGCCTAGAAAGAAGGGCTTTTAAAAAAAAAATATTATAAAAAAAACTTTCCTTCAAAAAATTTATATTACTCACATTGCAAACAAAGTGTAATGATATAACTTTTTTTTAAAAAAAATATACCTCTTAAAGCTCACGTAGGTGGGCACTATCAAAAATAATAATAAATTAATTTTTTTTATAAAAAAATATACATTCAAAAAAATTTAATTAAAAAAATATATATCAAATTTTTTTAGGGGGGGGACGTGGTCCCACGGCCCCTGGCGCACTACTCTAAGCAGCGCGGGCCCTGCGCTAGGCTGGGTACCACGCTACCTAAGCAATGCGGTACACTGCCTAGGGTAGGGTACCGCGTTGACTAGGCAGCACGGGCCCACCCTGCGGTAGTCCCCGCAGGACTTAAAACTTTGGAAAGGGACGCCGAGTGGGGGGGTATAACCCCATATTAAAAATTGTTTTTTAATTTATATTTATTTTATATTTAATTTAATAAATATTTTATTTAATGAACGATTTAATATTTAATATACCATTAATTAATATATATATTAATTGATAATATATTATTAATTAATGTATATCATTTATTAATTAAATAATATAGTTATTAGATTTTTATTGATTTATTTATTTTTAAGTAATAGTTATTATTTAATATAATTCTTATATAATATGTTATTTATATAGTTGTTATTTAATAATTATATTAATTACTATTAATTGATATAATTATTATTTAAATTATGTTTTTATTTAAACTATTCAAGGGTTGATAGTAAATTTCTAATGGATGAGTATTATGGGTTAATTTATAGAAAATTCCAAGTTAAATTGTAACTTAATTTTAAGATCAATGAAATTTGTTTAGCTATTATTTAGCTAATTAGATTCCTTTGTCATATTATCACAATGCTTTAATAAATGAATCTTAACGATTCAAAGTAGTATAGTGTTGGCATTAGGCTCAATTATTTGGTATTAGTATAGCTAAAATTATAAGATGGTTACTACCATGAATGAACTTAAATGTTAGGTTAACTTTGGTTGCAACTTTGCTGCTAGATATAATCCCTTGATAAAACTAATTCAACTAGTAACCTTTATCACCAACGTGTGTAAAGAAAAATTGTTTCAAATTATTTTACGAACTTTTGTTTTGCAATAATCAAGTTGACCCTCTCCCTCTTAGTTTCAACCTTTCATCTTAGTCAACTGTTAACCTATTAAACCTTAGACTTATAATCCTTTAAAAAAAAAAAAAGTTGGTGTGTTTTTGAGTGAAAAATTATGGGCATGACACCCTGTTAAGAAAGATTTTAATTTGTCATAGTCCACTTTGCAAATTTTTCAATGTCATTGATCAACTAATTGATTAAGGTAGCAAACTTAATGTTATAGTGAGTCGTAAGATATCAGTATGAGTTAGTCATAGTTTGAATATTTGACTGTCAATCTAGATTTAGTTGATGGATGATGATGAATTTTCCATCATCTCTGAGTAGACTCAAGAAAATTGATTATGGTTTGATATTTGTAAATATTTGATTGACTTAGGATAATCCAAATGACAACTAATTTCAAAACTGATGTGATTGAACTTTCTTTTTGCAGGTGGTGCTTAAGTCCTTAGGTGTTCATGGTTCGTATCCATTACCCATGAGTATGATTGATGACCTTAGATATATCGATCTCTATGGGCTATCTTTCTTTCTCATCTTACCTCGATTTTGAGTGAATCAGGGTTTGATCATTGCTATGGCTGAGAGGTGGCACTCGGACCATAACACCTTCCATTTGCCTATGGGTGAGATGACAATCACCCCGGAGGATGTGTATCGTATCCTTCGTTTGCCTACCAGAGGAGAGTTTGTCTATTACGATTCTGTGTATGATGGGTTAGCATGTTGGTGGGTCTTTCAGGATCCGATCATTGGAGATGATCATATCTAGTGGGCGCAGTTTCATTCTTTCCCTATGTTACCAGTAGTTCTTGGTGCATTGATCGGTGGGTTCCTGCTTCTGGACAAACGTGGGCATGGATTTGCAGTTGGCTAGGGTCCTATTTTGGAGGACTTGATGGTGCATCCCAGTGACACGTCCTATCATAGATCGACAGTGAGATCCAAGTTGGCCATTCTCCTGGATGTATGAGGGTATGGTGATTCAGACCCATATGGGTAAGTTGGATTATTGGCATCGTGTCATCAATGATATGGATATTGTGGTCTGGAGGCCATATGTAGGATGTGAGGCTTGGCTTGAGGATGGAATTGAGTTGCATTTTATGTTCTATCCATGATGGATGATTGGGTGTTTGACCTATATCATCAAGATATTTTGTTTTCGGAGAGTTTTGCGTCAGTATGGGCGCACACAGGGTATGCCCCAGGGAGTGGCTATGTATGCTCAAGTTCAGGTGGAGAGATATGTGTGGGTTCCCTGTGTGGATTATGAGACAATTGTTTGAGAGATTCGAGACCTTGGATATCTACCTTGGTCTATGAGAGAGCATATTATGGATACTGGGATTACAGATGAGTATGCAGATTGGCTGGCTCAAAATCCATTTCCTAGGTTCACAGATCCTGCTAAGAGGATCCCAAGTATTGATGAGGTGTCAGATGGTGATGGAGGTGATGCTGGAGATGATGGGGATGATGCAAATGATGGGGATGGTGGGAGAGGTGGGGGTAGGATTAGAGCACGACATGAACAATAGGGTTGTTAGGTAGTCAGAGTAGGTAGAGTACATATTCTAGTGATTGATGTTGCTCTTATCCCTCCTAGGGGTGGTGATTAGGGTAGAGGTGGTGTAGATAGAGTGCTCCATCAAGTTTCCAAGGATCTAGTAGGTAGATAGGATCGATGCAGGGCTAGGCATCAGTGAGAGGTTGATGCACAGGTTGCACAGGTTTTACTTGATTAGGCACAGGGTCCTCTTTCTTAGCAGGTGATACCTCCAGTTGTTCCACATGCTTCCTCTTCTCAGGCACCTACTTCTACTTTGATGCCATCTTCTTCCTTATGTCCATTTCTTCAAGTTTTGTTCCATCTTTATCAGATCCATCTTCGTCCACGCCTTCTTCTTCTATGCCTCCACCATAGACTTCTATAGCGCAGGATCCTAGTGTGGTTGCACCAGAGGTTCGTGCTTTATAGTCTGATGTCTCTAAGATTAGACAGGAGATGAGGTAGCTGAGTTCTATGATTCAGTCCTTTATGATAGCGATGAGTCAGCATGGTTTACAACCTAGTTTGAGTCATCCTCCAGATAGTGCTCCTGGTCTGGATGGTGGAGATGATACTGGTGGTTCAACCATTTGAGATACGATATGAGATATTTTTGATTATTTCATTTGATGATATACATGATCTCCTTCTTTTGTTGATATCGAGACATTGGACTCTCTTGTATCATTTTTGATTCATTGATGTTTCTTATGCTGATACTTTGATACTTTGATATACTCTAATTATCTGGCTATTTGTAGTTATGATCATTTGATAGAATCTGATATTCTACTCATTTCATGATGTTCCCATGGACTATGATTCTTAGTTTGATAGATTTGCTATATATGATGTCATGATGTGTTGGATTTCTTTTTCAGGTGTTTTAGCAGGATATGCAGATCTAGATGATTCTATCTCCTATATGCTTTGTTTTATGCTTTTCAGATGCAGTTTTTGATATGTATGCATATGTTCTAATGATGCTTAAATGATTGTCCTATGTATGACCTAGAATAGATGAATGAATGCAATGATGTGGATTTAATGATTGATAATATTATGAATGCAATAAATGGATATATATGTTAGATGGATAATGTAATGATTAATGTGATGTAATGACTTAATGGATAATGGATGTATTTATTTTGGTATATGTATGCAATGGATTTTATGTCAATGTGATAACCCATATGAATGTAATGTATAATGATCATGAGTATTTAATGATTAATGATTTTAAATGTTATATGTGACATAGATGGATGATGTTGCAATGCAATGATATCTAATGAGCTTAAAATGAATGATGTAATATGCAATGTTTAGAACTAAATGATATGCACCTTAATGATGACTTAAAATGATTTTAATGAATGTTATGAATGTTTAACTAATGCAATGCACTTAATAGGTTTTTGTTAAAAGAATGTACCTTAAATGAGATGAATTTTAAAATGAATGCAATCTAATGCATTGAACTTAATATAAATGCTTTAAAGGATGAATGCAACCTAATGCACTTAATGAATTGAACTCTATGTAAAACATGAATGATAACTGGAACTTAATGTAATTAATATTATGAAGGTGGTTTAATCTATATGGAATGAACTTATATTTAAAATGAATACCACTTAATGCAAGTTAACATGAATTTAACAAATGTTCATGACCTAATGGAATGCACCTTTGTTTTTTATTTCCAACACACTCGATCACATATAGTTTTTGATGATCCTTTGAATTTTTTAAATTTGACTACACCCCCTTTCTCTTTTCCTCTTGCGAATTAAATTTAGCTAAGAAAGGAAAAATATATTAAATGCATTTAATCTAAGATGTATGCAAGTAAATGTCATTTATTCAAAAATTTGGAGCTTATAATCATCATTGAGAAATTTTTGGAATCCCAATTTAGTATAACCATCACTAGTTCAACCATGATGATATGAATACTTTTTGCACCTCTTTCTTTGCTTTCCCATCTCTTTTTGGTGCGACTATCATTGATTGAAACCAATCACGAGAGTGTGAATACTAATTTTGTCGAATTATATGTTGCAAGTGGATTTTGATATTATGATATTGAAGATCAAAATAGCCAAGGTATTCTTTTGTGTAAACAAACAGAGATCTCAGTCTTATCCCATGTACAAGTCCTCGATTATTCTTTGATGATCCCGTCCTTAGACAAATAGCACATGCTTTAAAACTTTGATCTTAAGACAATCATTCAAAAATCAAGAAAATATCATGCTTTCATCAGAGCTTGTCTAGTTTAAAAACTTTCATCGATTTGCTAGAAAGACATGATTTCATCAATAAAGTCAACACTTAGAAAACAAATTCTGCAATGTTTTTCAAATCCATATTTCAAGTGCAGTTCCATCCATTTCATACTTTTAATACTGATAAAGATAAGGTCATGTAAGATCTCGGATCAAATTTTGCATTTGGTTCAAATCTGATTAGAATGCATATTTGATTATGTGTTTCACTTGCATTTTTTATGAATTGATTCCATGGTTTATTGAAGTTTGCTTTTGATGAATCTTTTCTTCTTTTGAGTAGATTGCCCCTAGTTTGATATGATTTCAATTGTTTGGACTTAGGACAATTTGCAGATTAGGTGACCAAAATCTTTAGGTACCTGCAAATGCAATTGTGGGGTTTTATTATACAATATATAGAAATGCTAGCGAATGCAATATTTACAAGGATGACTGCTAGGTATGCGACTGACTTGAAATTTCAATGGTGCATGTTTACCAAGTTTTCACCAATTGAATTAATCTTGCTTTCTTTTTCTATTTTTGCTACCAAGGCGCCTATTTGCTAGGTTTTCACCAAGGTACTTTTTATCTTCTTTTGATTTTTTTTGTATTTTCTCTTTTTTAATTTTTTTTTCATATCATCAAGGCACCTATTTGGTAGGTTTTCACGAAGACAACATCTTTTTGAGGATCATGTATGAATATTTTTGGCTTTCTTCATGCTCAATTTTCCACTATTTTTTATCTTTTCTGTATTTCTGATTTGTTTGTTCTTTTATGCTTTTCAAATGTTTTTGGTATTTTCAAGATCTCTTTTGACTATATACAATAAATATGATGCTTTCCATTTGATTTTTTGATACTCTTTTTCTTTATCCTTTTTCATCTACTTCATGTGTAGAACCTTTTGAGATGAATGCTATTGATAGGTTCTTGTAACTCCTCTCCATCAAAATCAGCTAGTTTGTAGGTGTCGGTCCCAAAAGATGAAGTGATAAAAAAAGGTCCTAACCAGTTTGCCTCCTATTTCCCTTTCTTTTCCCTTTTTTCTTGATTCTTGGGATTCTCTCGCAAAACTAGGTCACCTATTTGGAATATTCTTGACTTGATATGCTTGTTATAAGTCCTTGACATTCAATTTTGATATACTTTTAAGTGATCAAATGCTTTTTATTGTTTCTCATCTAGTAGTTCTAGTTCATGCAACCTAGAAAATCTATAGTCTTCTTCACTTATCAAACCATGTAGAGATATCCTTAAGGATGGAAGTTCTACCTCCAAATGCAAAACTGCTTCTGTTCCAAAGACTAAGGAAAATGGGGTAGCCCCTGTTGGAATTCTGATACTTGTCCTATAAGCCCACAAGGTTGGGTTTATTTTGATGTGCCAATCTCTACCTAAATTGTCCACCGTTCTCTTCAATATCTTTAGGATGTTTTTATTCGTTGCTTCTGCTTGTCCATTACCTTGAGGATAATAGATTCATGACGAGTGATGGATCATGTGGAACTTTGTGCATAACTCCTTTAAGTCCTTGTTTTTGAAATGTTTTGCATTATTCATTATAATGGCATGTGGGACACCATATCTACATATTATGTGATTTAGGATGAACAAGGCTATCTTCTTTCCTATTGTAGTTGATAAGGGTACAACTTCCACCCATTTGGTAAAGTACTTTGTTGTAGTGATAATAAATTTATGCCCATTTGAAGATGGTGGATGAATCATCCCTATCAAATCTAGACCCCATTGATAAAATGGCCAAGGTGTTGTAATCAGATAAAGCTCTTGTGTGGGTACACGTATCAAGTTTCCATATATTGACACTTTTTACAAGTTTTAGAAAAGTTACAAGTGTCTTTCTCCATTGTCGACCAAAAATATCCTATTCTAAGAAGTTTCTTAGCTAGGGTTAATCCATTTGAATGCGACCCATAGATCCCCTCGTAAATTTCTTGTAAGGATTTATCTGATTCCTCTTTCTCTAAACATCTAAGAAGCATTCTATCTAGACTTTTTCGATACAATGTTTCAGAAATTAGGGTATAACGAGAGGCTTGGCATATGAAGCTCTTCTTTTGGTTCCTAGTTTGGTCTATGGGTAGGATTTGGTCTTTTAAGTAAGTGAAAATGTCTCCATACCAAGGTGAATCATGTCTAATTAATAAACAAATGGTATGAGGATGGGTAGGGTCAAATGCGGGTTTCTCAACTTCTTCTACCAGGAATTCATATCTGGTGCTTTGATCTAGAATTTGTAGAAGTGATGCCAAAGTTGTCATTGCATCTACTGCTTTATTTTTCTCTTTTGGAACTTGCTCAAATGTGATGAGAGTGATATATTTCTTTAGATTCTCAATCATATTTTTGGAAGGGATCAAATTGTCATCTTTAGTGAGATATTCATCATTGATTTGGTTGATAACTAGTTGTGAATCACCATAGACTTGTAGTTATGTCACCTTCCATTCCAATGCTAGCTTGATTCCAATGACTAATGCTTCATATTTTGCTATATTATTTGTGCATGGGAATAGCAATTTGTATGATTTTGGAATGGTAGATCCTTGAGGAGTAATTAGAAGTATGCCCACTTCTGACCCATGTTGTGTGTAGGAACCCTCAAAATATAGTTGCCATGTTTTTGCCTCAACATTTACAATTTTTGAATCTAGGAATTCCACTTGTATTGGGTGGTCATCTTGCAATGGTGATTCTACTAACTGATCAGCTATGAATTGGCCCTTGATTGATTTTCAATCAACATATTCAATGCTGAATTCACTTAGCACCATGACCCATTTGGCTAGCTTTCCATTTAATGTTGTTTTGCTAAGAATATATTTTAAGGGATCAATCTTTGCAATGAGTCAAATTTTATGAGATAACATATAGTGGTGTAATTTTTGGGAAGCAAAAACTACGGCCAAACATGCCCTTTCTATGAATGTATAATTCAACTCATATTTCACTAAAGTCCTGCTAGTATAGTAGATAGCCTTTTCTTTTCCCGATTCATCTTCTTGTGCCAAGAGTGCCCCTAATGAATGCTTGGTTGCTAAATGTACAATATCAAAGGTTTACCTCTTATGGGTGGCATCAAATTTGGAGGGTTCATGAGATATTTCTTCAATAAATTGAAGTCTTCCTCACATTTTCATCCCATTTAAACACTATGTCCTTATGCAAGAGTTGGGTGAAGTTATGACACTTTTCTGCCAATTGGGAGATGAATCTTTGTATAGATTGAATTATTCCTTGGAGAGATCTCATCTAACTTATATTTCTAGGTGCTTCCATTTCCATAATGGCCTTAACTTTAGCTAGATCTACCTCTATTCCTTTAGCAGAAACAATATACCCTAGCAATTTTCCTGATTTGACTCCAAATGCACACTTTTTAGGATATAGCCTCACTTTGAATTTCTCTAACCTTTCAAAGATTTTCTCTAATATTGGTAAATGTTCATCTCTTGAATGTGATTTTTCAAGTATATCATCTATGTAATCCTCCATGAAATTATGCATCATATCATGGAATATTGTGGTCATAGCTCTTTGATAAGTTGCCCTGGCATTCTTTAGACCAAAGGGCATAACATTCCAATAGAATGTCCTCCATGCGCATGTAAATGCTATTTTATCTTGATCTTTGGGTGCTATCTTTATCTGATTGTATCCACTAAAACCATCCATAAGAGAGAACATGGAATGTTCCATTGTTAGATCCATTATGGTGTCTATACTTGGCAATGGAAAATCATCTTTAGGGCATGCAAGATTTAGATCCCTAAAATCCGTGCAAATTCTAATGGACTTATCTGCTTTTGAAACTAGCACTATGTTTGAAATACATTGGGCATAATCAATGGCTCTTATAAATCCAACCTTTAGCAACTTTTCTAACTCTACTTTCACAAGTAAAGCTATATGTGGTTGCATCTTTCTCAATTTTTTCTTGACGGGTCTTGCTCCTTCTTTTATGTTTAAGTGATGCATGATTAAATTTGGATCTAATCTTGACATATCATCATAAGACCATGAAAAATTGATTTTCTTTTCCTTGAAAAATTTGATGAATTCTTCTCTTTCCTTGCTAGATAAAGATGTTGCTAGGTGTATGATCCTTGGTTCTGATTCTAATCCAATGTTCACCTTTTCAGTTGGTTCAATCAAGATGGGAGATCTTTCTTCATCATGCTTAGGTAAAGTATCCAAAATCCCTTCCTTAGGTTCCTCAATTGGGTTTTCACCTTTGGAATCATTCTTTATTTCTTTCTCTTTTTGATCTAATGCTTCCACAATGTGGTTATCAACATTAGATTCTTTTCCTTTTTTATTTTTTTAATTTTTTTCAATTTTTCTCGAATTAGGAGTTTGGATACCTTTCCTTGTCATATCTTCCTCATATTCCTTGGTAGAATAAGGCTCAACCACATTTAGTTATTGGGACACCATGTTGTCATTCAAAAATTTTGGGAGTAGGGTAGGTTCGATGGAATCCCATTCAATCAATTCTAGGTATATGAGGGTTAAAGGATCAATGTTTTGGTTTAAGCCTATAGGATTTAAGGATAAGACTTCATTTGAAGGTTCATACATTGTATCGTTTAAGTCTATGACATGTGCTTCTTCAAGATTCTCTAGAGAACTAGGATCAAAATCATCCTCAATCGAATCCTCTAAGGTTTCCGTTGGATAGAAATCTTATAGACTAAACCTAGGATTTGATTCCTCTATAGTAGGTCTCCATGATGGTATGTAGGGTTCTCCTACCCATTTATTTATCTCAATTTCTATGCTTGGCACATTATCTATGACCCCTTAGTTTGAACTTGATGCTTGATTATGATTTGGTGTTGAAATGGGTGCTTTCCCTTTGCTAGGAGTGTAGGTATGCATAACATCAATACCCTTATCATGGCATGATTCATAGGATAATGTATCCCATTCCAAATCATTTGAGTCTTCATCACTATGGGATTCTAATTGTAATATTTGAGCATAGACTTTGGGATAATGCTTTTAGGTATACCCTTGTTCTAGGTATCCTAATCTAATCTTCATATTGCTATCTCTCCATGCCATTGTAATGGGTTTGATGAGTCCTTCATTTCTTTCTCCCAAAGGTCTTTGGACTTTGTATCCCATCTTTTGCATTATCTGAAATCCCTTACCATATTGATGTGTGGGAATGCTTATATTTTGGATACATTTTTCTTGAGCACTTGATTCTTCATCCTTGTATAACCAGTTTAGAATTTCATTGTCTTCTTCATCCATGGAGGATGATGTACTTGCCCTCACAAAGTTGTCATTGTATTTATGGGGTATATTTGAGGGTCTTCCATATGAATTTTGAGATAAGGATAGGTCCATCATTGATAAGGAGTATTCACCTACACCCTTTTGCTTGATTTTACATTGTTCTTCAAAGTTTTTCATCATATGGTCCATTTTTTGGTAATGGGCCTCCTTGGTATATATTTTCATGGATTTGGCTTGGTCTTCTTTCTTCTTCTCAAAAGTACTTTCCTCACTAACCTTTTCTTTCCCTCTTGTCGATGTAGATGGGTTAGTGGGACTTGAAAGGTTTTCAACAACAACAATTTCTTCTTCCTCCTTTTCTTTTCCCTTTAAAGATGGAAGATCTCTAGAACTTTGACCTTGTTCAATTCTTAAGGGTATAGACTATTCTGTATTGTGTAGAACTAGAGAATCATTGATCGAATTCATGTTATTACAATATTGAAAAGGGTTTGAGTCCCCTCTTACCATGATCTCTTGCCCTAGATAAGGAAATTTTAAACATTGGTGATAGGTCGAAGGCACGGCTTGCATTTCATGAATTCAAGGTCTTCCTAGTAAGATATTGTAGGTCAAATTTAGGTCTAAGACTTTGACAAATAGTCTCTTTTTGCATTGGGCCAACCCTAATAGGAAGTACTATGACTCCTTTGGAAGCTCTTTCTTCATCATCGTAGGCTTTAATAGTTATCTTTTTCTTAGGGTCAATAGCCTCCTTAGAAAATCCTAGGGCTTTTACTAAGTTAAGGGTACAAATGTATAAGCCGGCTCCTCCATCTATAAGGACTCTTTTTACCCTATGTTTATGGATCAAGACCTCTATATGCAAAGGCAAGTTTTGAGGATGATTAACTGACATGTCATCCTGCTCAAAAAAAGATAAGAAATGAGGTGCAATGAGGTGCCCCACCATGTTTTGAAATTTATCTACCTCCAAGTTTAGAGGCACATTGGTCTCCAAGAGGGCTTTCTCTAAGATATCCTTATGAGTTGGTGATAATTTGAGCAACTCAAGAATAGATATTTGAGTGGGAGTTCATTGTAATTGATCAACCAACTTATATTGCTTTGATGATGAACTTGAAGCTTGATTTGGTAGAACAATCTTAGGAGCATTCGTAGGTAGAGTGATTTTTGAAGCTTGCCCCCTTGTCACAACATTAGATGTTGCTTCCCTAGGTTTCTCATTCATCACGATAACATTAATGGTATTTTCATCACCATTTAAAGCATTAATCATGTTATCATAAGTGTGGGTGAAATTTACCTTCTCATTGCCTCTTTAATTATTTTGATTATCATTTGATGACTCACCCTTTTCATGGTTTTGAAAGGGATTTTTAAATGCCATATGATCCTCATTGTTTTGAGGTCCTTCTACCTTGATTGTTCCATCATCAATTGAATCTTGCACCAAATGTTTTAATTTCATGCATTTGTTAGTCTTATGACCTTTATTTCTATGATATTCACAATGGTGTGAATCATTCCACCAACTTGGTTTCACTTGCGGTTCATAAAGTCTCAACTCAGGTAAGATAACAATTTTATTGGCCACCAAATTCCTTAGGGAATTTTCCAATGGTTCACCTAAAAATGTGAATTTTCTCTTTTGATAAGTAGAAAAATAGGGCTTAGGTTTGTTAAGATTTGAATTATTGTTAAAAGGACTATTTTTGGAATTTTTATTGTTGTTGTTGTAATTCCCTTGATTAAAGGGAGCTTTATTGGTTTGATTAACATTGTAGTTTGAATTGGCTCCTCTTGATAAATTAAATCGGGTAGATTTCACATTGTGGGATTGCGCAAAACTCTGACATACCGATGGTGGGAAGCCTCTTAATATACTTGGAGGATTTGATATTTAAAATTAAATTTTTGGTGCTATTTAAAATTAAAGGTTGGATATCACAACCTTCCACTTTAGGTAAAAGAGGTATGTGATATGAAGACATTGGATGTGATCATTAGTGGCCAACATGTGTTTTTAACATTAGTTGCAAACATGTGTTGTTAACATCAGTTACTAACATGCGTTGTTAACATTAGTGGCCAATACACATTGTTAAAATGCTAGATTGATTACAAATTTTTATCAACCTTTATGTTATATTGAAAGGTTATGCAACACATTTTGATAATTCTACTCATTTATCTTATTATCCTATAATTTTATTTTGATGGGTAAAAGGTTGTAGCCAATAATTTTTATTAAATATTTTAAAATATTACAACTCTATTTGGTGTGGACACTGGGAGGAAATAACAGAGTAAATAAAACCTCCAATATAGCCCATAACTTATTAAATTTTGGATTATTAATGATTTACAAATCCCGCTTCAAACCAATATGGGCCAGTGATAAAATCACTTGTTTTATACATTACACTCAAATCCAAACTTAAAAGCTTATGGCTTTACATTATAAAATTTTTGATCCTTAATTAGAAAGGATCATGTATAGGAGATTACAATATACATTCCAACTCCTATTACACACCTACTTTACATACTTTACAAGAATCCTCATATATTGATAAGGATTTATCATTTTAGATATAATCTCTGATACATTGCCCTTCTTGATGCCTACAATATTAAACTCTTTCCTCCCAGTTCCTTTTTACCAATCTTGTTGATCTTGTTACAAAAGTTAAAAAACACAAAACACCATACAACTTGTCTACATGCATCATTATTATAATCTAAAATTGAAAGAAGCTAAGAGTGACATTGCAAATTATGTCTTGCCCCATACCTAGTCAATTAGATTCAACTACTCATAAAATGAATCTATCTAGTAATGAAGAAAGAAATTCAACATGTATAGTATATCATTCCAATATATAGCCATTCTAGACCAATAACCTATTTCTAATGAGTGTCAGTGACTAATTAAAGCTCAAGCTATGCAATTTTAAAGAAGTTGTAATAAGAGAATTGAAATCAATAAGGCATCAAAATCTTCTTATAAGACTCAATAATAAGATTCAAATGCAAATAACCCAAAACAAAAAAAACACCTTGCCTACCAATATCATAATCATGATGCCAATTTTGAAAACTATTGAGGGTAACAATACAGATTACCTCTGCACCATATCCGATTAGTACTAATTACTCATATCCCAAATCTATCAACTAGTAGAAAATGAGATTTAACATATATACCATACCCTTCCTAGAAAAAGCCATTCACAACCAATACCCTATTTCTAATGACTGTCAATGAATAATTAAACTCAAGCTAAGTAATTTGAAGAAAATGTGATAATAGAATTGAAATCAGCCATGCACCAAATTCAACTTGTAAGAAATAATAAGAAATAAAAATAAATTTCAGATTGGTTCAAACCATTTGTTGGATTTCCACATCTCTATTAGAGATTGTAACCAAAAACCACAAAGAAAATTTTAAAATTGAGCATGTTTGTAACTCCAAATCATCATAAAGAGCCATCCCAGAACCAATCCAAAGTAGTGAATGGACATAAAGTGAATCACATAGAAAAAGATATATGTATGCATCTAAAGAAGATAAATATATATCTAAGATATAAATATATACATATAAACATACATACATACAAACCTTTGTATGTATGTATGTATGTATATGGGTGTATGCATCATGTAACCAGACCCAATATATTTTTCATAGATATCAGACATACTAGAAATAATAAACATCCAAGCTTTACTATTAAGATGATCCATATACAAGGGAACCATAAATCATCAAGAACTATTCAAAATGAGTCTCTATAATTTCCATGTATAGGGTAACCATAATATATGCCAAAATAAGAAAAATAAAAGTTGAAGAAGTCTATACTCAGGGTTATCTGCCAAATGAATAAACAAATTTAACAACGTCCTGATGTCTAGAAGACCTACATAATTAACAAAATTGGCCTACCTTTAATTCTTTAACAACTATACTATTCCATAGTTCTTATATTTTTTCCCCTTTTATCTACATTTCCCTTCAAATTATAGGGCCTAGGCCTGGGGCCTTGTTCAATAGTTTCCACCAGATTGGTTCGACCTCATTTTTTCTTTTTACATTCCTAGGCTCAACCTCATTTGTTGCTAGATCCTCAAGTGGGTTTCTCTTTATCAAAATCCTCATTTAGGAATGAGGCATTAGGGATGACAACCACCTCAACATTGATGTTAATCCCTTCTTCTGCTAAATACCCATAAAACCAATTGGGGTTATCTTGCCTTTTAATGCAAAAAAGACAATATGAAAATGAGGCTGTAAAATATGACATGTTTTATGGCTTCAGACCTATCCCAATCTTTTATGTCAAGTATCAGATATGTGGGGACTAGATTTTTATTCCACATGAGCCTACCATAATGCCTTGGTTGGGGGATTGTTAGGTCCTCATAGATATTTATTAATACCCTATTGATATCGATTAGAATATCACCTATGAAGATAATTTTGCAATTATTTTTCATAGTTTCCTTATCATTTTTAAATAACATGGCTATCACAAGAAACATGAATGCTATATCCAATTTTTCCCTTGTGCGGTCCTCATTTAGAATGTATTCATCACCAAAAAACTACATTATAGTTCTAATGACTAGGTCAAGATAAAATTTAACAATACCTTGCAAAAGATCCTCAGTGAAAATTCTTGTAAGATCCATCTTGCGCTTTTTGCAAGACAATTTCACTGGAGTATCCATCACCAGTTGCCAATGTATAATATTAATATTATAAGGGATATATAGAAGAGAATTGGCCAAATTCTAGATAATTATAGATGAGGAAACTCATTATTATAAGTAATGGCCCGAGCAAAGGAGCCTATCAAGAATTTATTAGATCACAAGATTCCAACTAGCATTATTGTTTCTTTAAAGGAGCTGCCAACGTCATGATGAGCTACCATGTAGGGTGGTGATGACTGCCTTACAATTGGAAACAAGTAGTATTTAGGACAAGATTGATAAATCTATTGCATCAATAATAGGTACCTATACAAGACATTCATAATCCTTATATATATATATATATATATATATATATATATATATATATATATATATATATATATATATATATATATATATATATATATATATATATATATATGTATGTATGTATGTATGTATGTATGTATGTATGTATGTATGTATATATATCTAGACAAGAATGCATATTCTTAAATATATATAAGAATGAGAATATATGCATCTCTCTCTCTCTCTCTCTCTCTCTCTATATATATATATATATATATATATATATATATATATATATAGCACAAGGTATGTATAAATATACATATATATAGCTAACTATATATTCATCTATATATATGTATATAATTCATGCATATATATACATACACACACATAATAGAGGCTAATGCCTCTCCATCTCTATCCATGTGTTTTCCTAACCTACAATAGGCATAATATTATATATATGGGTGTATCCATTTATACGTGCGTGGTTGATACTTATAACATAAAGGATAATATGTATAGCTTATGTACCCTTATAAGCCTCACCACATTTCATGGATTGATCATATAGATCAAATTAAATCTATCTTCTCCCTCATTATCCATCTTATCATCACTAAAATTAACCTCTTTATATGTGTGATTAAAGATGCACTTTTAGAAGGAACCTTGTAAGGTCAAGAGCATTAAAAACTAGAGTGTTCAATTTCCAATTTGGCATATTTCCTTTCCTTAGGGCATTGATAATAATGGTTGAATCGCCTTCAATTTCTAACTTCTCAATCTTTAAATTCCTACATATCTTAAGTCCTTCAATGAGAGATGAGAGTTTTGCCATATTATTAGATGCATTTCCTAGAGGTTTGGTAACTATGGCAATCTCATAGCTTTTCAAATCATGGACAACACAACCAAATCCTGCCACACTGGGGTTGCCTCTAGATGCCCCATCAAAATTTATCTTGAGTCATCCTTCTTTGGGGGGTTGAAAAATACAATCTTGTCTTTTTTGTAAATTATTAGCATTTCCAAGTCCAATGAAGGGGGGAAGTTTTAGATTAATCCATCTTCCCTTAATCCTCTCATCCCAATGTGTCATGGTGGCTTCTGTCTTGAAATATTTCAAAATCATGCTATTGACTATCAATGGTACCTACTTCAATTTTGTTAGTAAGCTGTTCTCAAGACATGTTTTTATATGTAAATATTCATCTATTTCTTTCCTTCCATAACTGTCATATCATGATTGAGGGAGTAATTATGTATAACATATTATAGATGCTTTGCTTGTATACATTGGGGCAGCATTGGAAGAGTTCTAATATATTATTAAGGAGGGTTGTTATCCAGCCCAGTTTACTGCATAACCACTGCCAATATTTGTTTGAGAAATCACAATTGAGAAAAATGTTATCTACTATTTCCTTTTTACTTTCACATAAGGGACATCTACTAGGCCCTTCATAGACCATCTTTGTGAACCTATCTGCTATGAGGATTTTATTTTGTAGAGAAATCCATACAAGTAATCCTACTTTAGGTAATCAATTTTTATCCCAGAGGAGTCTGAGGGGGAGAATGGTCTTTGGTCTAAGTTGTTTTTTTATCATTATATTGTAACCATCTCTTTTGTTGTAGTTTCTTGATTTGGATCCATCCCAAACTAACCTATCATTTTATTTTTGAAGAATATACTTCTATTTTGGAGAATCTTATTCAGTTTTTATGTCTTAGGGGTGTTAATATTGTCCAAAGACTTCTAGTTCTAGCCTAGCGTAACATCTCCATTAGGTAACTCAATGTAATCTTTAACATGTTTTCCCCATTGGGATTCTAGTATTCTTTTAGAGTTTTCAAAATTTTAATTTCTTCCTACAACCTCATAGCCTCCCCAAGGAACATCCCAAAATAAGGCTTTTTTCCCATCACCCAAATTCCATGTTAGTCTATCCATAATAAGTCTCATACAATCTAGCATGAAGTTCCAAATTTGGGACCCCCTCAGAGGATTGGCCATCTTGAAGAGTAATTATGAATCACTTCCTTTTAAATATTTATTCCTCAAGATTTTTGCCCATTTTAAATTAGGATTACTATGCATTCTCCATACCAGTTTAGCCGCCAGTGCCTTACTTTTTATTTAATATTTTTTATCCCCAATACACCTTCCTCCTTTGATCTACTTATTCTATCCCATGCAACTAGTGCCAACCTCTTCTTGTCTTTCGTTCCTTGCAAAAAGAAACTTCTAAGGCTTCTATTGATTTCTTCTTGTTTCTCCATTGGTATGTCCATGCAAGATAGTTGGTAGATGGGGATGGAATAGAGAATTTATTTTAGCATGGTTTCTTTTCTTATTGAAGATAACCATTTTTCCTTCCAAGATTTAGTCTTATTCTTGATTTTGGATCTAATTCCTTTGTCCAGGGGTAAGCCTAGGTATTTGTATGGAAGATCACTCTTTTTAAAGTTTAGGATCTTGCATATTTTCTTTTATGTGTTGGACTTGGTATTAAAAAAGAAAAATTATAGTTTTTCTACATTAATCTCTTGTCTTGAAGCCAAGGTATAGGAAAATGTAAGAATTTTCCTAAGGCAAAGAATAAATGACAAGATCTAGAAGCTCAAGAGATAGCACAAGAGAGACAAATATGATATGATCAAATGATCAAATAATAATGAATAATATATTGATTGATTGATTCATTACATACAATGTAGGAATGCCTGAATATATAGGCAATGTGATAAGATTACATGATAAGAAGATGATAAGCTATCAACCACACTAGGTGGAATCACATATCCACCAAAGGTGGATCATCCTCCATTGTACGTCAAATTATGTGCAACATGTGAAACAATGAGAGGATGATAATGTGATAAGAGCACTAAAGGTGGATCTCACACACAAAGAGGTATGTGATGACAACTATCAAACCTAAGGTGGAATTTATCCTAACCATGTACTAAAAAATGCAAACTCCTAGGTGTCAAAATGACAGCTAATATGAAAATGCATTATCCTAAGTAAACTTAAGTAAAGTGTAATTAGTAATATTTAATTACACCAACACACCCGTAAGCACAGCTAAGGGGAATGCACTTAAGCTCACAATGCAAGATGGGTCTTGACTACTAGGCCATGTTAGGTACCCATGTACAATATGCAAGAGTAAAAGATAATGCAATCTATCATAAAGTGGAGAAAGAGGGAAAACCTCATGGGAAAAACCCTCCCACAAAAAGAGAGATGAATACAATAATAGAATATGAGAGAGAAGACCTCATGTGAGGAAAATATCCCCCCCATAAGATAGAAGTGAAAGAGAGACCAAGTAGCCCCCCCCAATGTAGAATGAACACCAATGGTAGATGCTCTAGGCTCGATGTAGAAACTGCTTCATGAGTATAGAACAACATTCCTCCCCTTAGTTATAAACAAGACTAAAGGTGAATATATGAAGCCTCCTCCCCAATCTATAGGAAGAAACCTCAAAAGTATGGAATCTATGAAACCTTCTCAAGTGTCCCCATGTCAATGCTAAAAGGTACCTCCTCCAAATCATGTGTACTAAGCCACTCTACTGAAAAAGATAAGTCAGGATCAACTGAGGATGAATGTAGAATATGTACCAAAGACCCAAGTGTCTCAGAGAAAGTGACCTCCTCCAACTGATGTATCAAAGTATCCATAATCATGTCACCCTCTAAAGGATGATCAAGTAGAGAATGAAGATGAAAGTTAGCATGCTCCCTCACAACAACCGAAGAAGGATCATGCTCAACAAAGAGAAGATGAATGCCATCAATGAAGTCTCCCTAATCTGAAATGTAGGACTCCACAAACAAACCTTCAATTTCTGTCAAGTAGTCATCCCATGGAACCAAGTCTGGAAGACAATGAATATCCTACTACACTTAAGCACATGAACCCATGGCTATGTGAATGCAAGCATCATCAGGAGAAAGAGTAGAAGTAATCTCAATAGGAGGATATGAAATGGAAGGCTCAAGAACTTGATCAAGAGTGATAATGCCCAAGTTCAAGTAGCCAAAACTCTCCTCAAGATTTGAATCATCACTGTACGTGTGATCATATGCTGAAGAATCACTCTCATCAAGAGGAACAAAATATGCAAAGGAGTACAACCGAGAAGAGTGATCCACTATCCCAGTAGCAATAACTTCGCCACTCTCCAAGTCCTTGATGAAAACTGAATTAGGTGTAAATTCCATAGTCTACTTTGTAGCACCATTTGCGATTTGATAGATAGAGAGAAGGTTATTGGTCAAGTGTGGAACACATAACACATCATTGAAGTGTCCCTCCCTAACATCAATACTTCCTTTCCCAATCACATTCATGTAAGTGTGATTGCCTATCAAAATAGGTGGACCTTTCCAAGGCTCAAATGATGAAAATATGGACTGTGAAGAAGCCATATGATGAGAAGCCCTTGAATCTAGAAGCCATCTACCTGAATCGGGACTTTAAGAAGCATATAAAGCTTGTCTTTTTTGAGTGACAAATGCATGACTCTTTCCTTTATCTTTCTCTAAATTTTTGTGAAGAAGAAGTTGAGGTAGACATCCTAGAAGGCAAATTGATGTTGATCTTGACAAGAAGATTCTTCAATTCATCAATGCCCTTCTTATAACAAAAGTGTTTGTCATGTCCATCCTTTTTGCAATATGCACAAAACCGCTTCTCCTTCTTTGAAAATTCACCCTTTTAAGGTGATGTAGAAGTGTCATGTTGTGTGGAAGTTAATTTTGCACCTTCTTGTTGAGACTTAGACTTCCAATTCTTCTTCTTCTTTTGACTTTGATTGCCTTGAATTTCATAATTAGCCACCAATGCCTTGGAAGTTGGAGACTTGAGAATCCCCATACTCATCAATTTTTCTTGTTCTAAGACCAACATTTTTGAAAATGACTCAAATGAAGGCTTAGTGAAGGCATTACCCATGGTCAAATTGTGAGTATTATAACTTGAAACAACAACTACATATTCAAGAGGAAGTTGTCTCAACAAGTGACTAACCAACTTCTCATCCTTCATGGGATTACCACAATCATCAAGTTGTGCTCTATAATAATTGACTTTGTTGAGATAATCTTGGATTGTGTCCAAATTTATGGTCTCTAATTTGAGGAGATCACTCTCAATTGTGAATCTCATTTCTTCATCCACTTTACCAAACAAATCTTCAAGTTTATCCCAAGTATCTCTAGCATCATTTATGGTTTTGATGTGATACTAGACAACTTCAGAAATAGTCTCTCTCAAGACTCCTAAAGCTTTAAATTTTTTGCATGACCAATTACCTACTGCAACAACATCATCATCAATGAGTTTTTTAATTGTACGATCCACATAAGGATTTAAACCTTTAACCATTAACTTGCTCCATACATTATCATTCCATGTAACATTGTTATGTGGAGTTAATTTTGCAATAGAATCCATGATGCAAAATGAAAAGAGCACAAGAAAGAGAGAGACACCAAAACACAATACACCCCCCCAATTCACTCAATCAACCCCCCCCCCCAAAAAAAAAATAAAAATAAAAATAAAAAATGATGATTTTGGCACTTTATAGCTAGTGCATGTACAATTGCCACTTGTCAAAATGGATCAAAGTGGACTTCTAATTTGGATGATTACAAAATAAAAAATGAAGCTATAGCAGACTCAAGAAGATAATATACAAGATCCCTTAAAGATATAATCAATTACAAGTGCCAAAAGAGGCCAAAATAGACCATATTCTAAAATTACCATGTCCACTCAAAATTTCTCAAAATTGATACCAGATCTGGAAAGTAGACAAAAAATCATACACTTTCAAAAAAAAATGTACATAAAAATGTGTCTGTATGAGCCCGAACGAAGCCTCTGAAGTTGCAAAAATAGGGATCAGACAAGTATAGTCACCAAAAATTGCAATTTTTGCAAAATTCGTGCACAAAAACTAGAAAATAGCTGCACCACTGAAATGTTCATGAAATTCTAGCCCAAATAAAAAAAATTATACTCAATTTGGAGTTCGGATGACCAAGTTATGGCCTCCCAAAGTCAGACTATCAAATCAAAATTGCATATCATGAAGGCTGAAATTTTTTGAAGCTTGCTAATGTCATCAATTTATTGTCTTATATTTGACAGTCAAATGGCTATAATGAGAGTGCAAAATTGCCCAAAATTAATGGTAAAATGACCGTCAAATTTTATCTCATGAAAAATGATAGAATCACTGTCTTAAATTTGACGTCTTCATGACTATCAAAGCAAAAGAAAAATGTCCACTTTGATGGTTGGATGACTATCAAATTAAACCCAATAAAATTGCCAAAAAACTCAATTTTTTTTAAAAATACCATTTTTTCTTGCCACCGTGTGGCACTTATTGATTGGTTATGGTTGCTGATGTGTTTGACACGTGGATGAAGGTAGGTGTGTCATCCAAGCTGGTCAGTGCTGAGATGGTGGGGCACTGTAGGAGCAGAGTGGGGTAGGAGAGGTGGTGCAATTAGAGGAGCGGAGGATCCCTGATGAGGTGGATGTGGAACTATTTAGTCCCACATTCACCCCATTGGGGTTTTTTTTGGTTATTAAAATCCCTGATCACCCATGTATGAATCAAACGGCTTAGGCTGTGGTCCTTGTTTGTAGTTGAGCTGCTCTTTATGGAAGGCATCTCATTTGGGTTGGCAATTAAGCTACTCCGTGTCTGAGTTGTGGTTGTCAAGCTCGAGTTAGTGACTGATTTGATGTTGCTGAGCTTAGGTCAGTAGGCAAGTAGTCTTTTGATCTATGAACATAGTTTAGTCCCACATTCGTGGGAGTGAAGAATATACTACAATTTATATAGAATTTTCCGCACTAATAATTCAAATGAAATCTTGGTTCATGGGCTCTAGTGTGGGTTCCATCTTGGCTCACTAGTTGAAGCTTGGGTTCCTCCTCGGCTCGTCGGTTAGAGCTTGGGTCAGGATGCCAATCTGAGGTAACTGATGTCTAATCTATCTTCCAACTTGACTTGACTGCTGAGCTCAGATTTATGACTTGACCTTTGTCCAAAACACAGGCCAAATAGGCCAAAATTTTTGCCATGAAATATATTTCTAAAAATAGAAAAATACACCGAGATCCAAAAAATAATGATAGAAATAGAAACAAAATCAAATCTGAAGTAGAAATTAAAAAAATATTACCCAATTTGCAGATCAGGCCTTAGAGGTTTGATTTGAAATTTTTTTTTGCCTCTTGTAAGCATAATTCTAAACCTCACCCTATCTATATTTGAAATCTTAACCCAAACCCAACCCTAACCATGATCTAAACCCTAACCCTAACTATAATCCCTAACCTAACCCTAACTCTATCCCTAACTATGATGCAAATGATAATCGTAACCATGACCCTAATGTTAGAATGATTTTATAATAACTGAGAGGGGGGGGGGGGTGAATTAGTTATCCTCAGGTCTAGATGTACCAATTCAACTTTCTAGCTCTTCAAAAAACTCAGATCTTATCAGTTTGCAACTCGATCTCTATAGCATATATCAACAACATAAAACTTGTAGTCCACTGTCCAAAAGTAATTAACTTGCAAAATATAAAAATTTAAACATAATTAACATCAAATAACATTCACACAAGTATAACACCAAGATTTATAGTGGAAATCCAATTTGGGAAAAACCACTTGTAACATTGTACTGATTTTCATTCTTATAAAGTGAGCTATGTGAGAAGCCAACTCGGTTAAAGGTTTACAATACACACTGTTAGGTGTGACCCGATTAAAGGATTTAATCACCCTATTAAGAGTGGCCTTGTTAGAGGGCTTAAGAACATTCCATTAGAATGTCACCTTGATTAAAGGGTTTATACAATGACTGTTAGGTCAACCTTGATTAAATGATTTAGACTGATACAATGGTTAGAAAGTAACAATAGGTTTTGATATGAAAATATACAACTCACTTTGCAAATACAGATCCATTTCGTACATATGCTGATTAACTGACTAACCTTCATTTCCATCTCTATCTCTAATCTACTTGGAATTCTCTTCAAGTAATCACCACAACTCTGTTCAACTCTTCACAGCTTCACTTTCAGTCTTCTGCTTAGACTCATCAGTCAATGACATCAACCTCTTCTCCTCATCATGCATTATGTAACCTCACAATTAGGTCATCCTTATACCTCCTTGATCAAGTAGATTAATCTTTTTCCTCTTAATCTCTTCCGTAGATCTTAGGTTTAGGTCAGATTCATTGAATCCTTCAATAATTATGTTCTCCTTTTTCTTTTGGATACATATCCAAAGTTCTCTTTGAAATTACAAGAAAATAATTTACCATGCATTAAATGCTTCATACCATCCATTAATAATGTCAACACATTTTACAAATCCCAACAATTCAACTATATCGGCTGGGATTCTCAATTATTTCTCAAAATGTAAATTATTGACACTCAGTCAATACTATGTTCATCTCCTCGGTCATTACTGAATATTTCAGTCATCGCTAACACTTTCCTTCTAGGAAAACACTATCTTTTCTCAGTAATTACCTGTCGCTCAATAATTACTGATGTTTGGTTGACACTAGATTTTTTCAGCATATACTGGTGCTTGATCGATACTAACATCACTTGGCTTAAACTAGATTTCTTCACTTTTGCTCAAATTAAGCCTACATTTCAAGTCATTCTTCTTCACTTGGTGTTAAAGATAAAAAATACATTATTTTATCGATGTGCCAACTAATCAAGTACCCATTGAAGTATCACATAACTCAACCTTTCCTCAAGTCCTCTTGTTATCTCCTCTTTTCAAATCCTCTTCATCAATCAAAATTTATGGAAGTTAAGGTTTGACATCAATGACAATGTAACAATTATTTTAATTGTAGTTTCCAACAATCTCCCTCTTTGGCATTGATGGCAACATCATATGAACATCACATGATTCACCATACAATCCAAAATCTTTGTTCAATAGATCTTCATTAATATCCTTAGCTTCATTCTGATTCACATCCAACACATCCAAATATAGATTTATCTATTCATTGAATCTCTCCATGTTCGTGTCTCTCCCTCTTTGCTTAGGGTCATTTATTTTTATGTTCACTTCCTCTAGTTCATTTAATCTCTCCCTCTTTGACAACAATGCCAAAGAAACTTGTATCTTTTACTTACATCTTTACCATGTAGATGTCTTCATGTTAGTTATGTATGTTGTATACTCCCTCTGTCATCTTTCTTATGACCGATTATCATCTTTTCTTTACTTCTCACAACTCTAGGCAACTCCTAAAGTGTGAACTCTTCTGCATTAATTTATCAGATAATTTGATTAGCACATTTGATGCAGTGCTCCTATATGTTTCTAGGTAGCCTCAGTTAGGGGAATCACCCCTAATTTACCTCTAAGATATTCATGAGAATCTTTAGGTAATGCTTTTGTGAATATATCTGCTAATTGTTCCTTTGTATTCACATATTCCAATCTCACTTCTTTGTCTTGAACTAACCCAATAAAATTGCCAATTTTTTTTTTTTAAATACCATTTTTTTTGCTGCCACATGGCACTCATTGATTGGTTGTGATTGCTGATGTGTCTAACACATGGATAGAGGTAGGCATGGCATCTAAGTTAGCCGGTGCTGAGATGGAGGGGCACTGCAAGAGAGGAGTGACGTAGGAGAGGTGGTACAGTCAGAGGAGCGGAGGATCCCCGCCAAGGTGGATGTGGGACTATTTAGTCCCACATTCACCCCATTCAGTTTTTTTTGGTTTTTAAAATTCCTAATTGCCCATGTAAGAATCAAACGGCTCAGGCTATGGTCCTTGTCTGTAGTCGAGTTTCTCTGTGTGGAAGGCATCTCGGTCGGGTTGGTAATTGAGCTACTCTGTGTTTGAGTTATGGCTATTGGGCTTGAGTTAGTGACCAATCTGATGTTGCCAAGCTCAAGTCAGTAGGTGAGTAGTCTTTTGATCTGTGAACATAGTTTAGTCTCACATTCGTGGGAGTGAATAATATACTACAATTTATATAGAATTTTCCACACTAACAATTCAAATGAAATCTTGGTTAATGGGCTTTGGTGTGGGTTCTAGCTCATCTCACTGGTTGAAGCTTGGGTTCCTCCTTGGCTCGTCGGCTAGAGCTTGGGTTGGGATGCCGATTTGAGGTAACCGATGTCTAATCTATCTTCTGACTTGACTTGACTATTGAGCTTAGATTTATGACTTGACCTTTGTCCAAAATATAGGCCAAATAAGCCAAATTTTTTTCCACAAAATATATTTCTGAAAATAGAAAATACTCCAAATCCAAAAAATAATGATAGAAATAGAAACAAAATCAGATCTGAAGTAGAAATTATAGATCAGGCCTTAGAGGTCTGATTTGCAATTTTTTTTTGCCTCTTGTAAGTATAATTATAAACCTCACCCTATCTATACTTGAAATCTTAACCCAAACCCAACCCTAACCATGATCTAAACCCTAACCCTAACTATAATCCCTAACCTAGCCCTAACTCTATCCCTAACTATGATGCAAATGATAATCGTAACCATGACTCTAATGTTAGAATGATTTTATAATAACTGAGAGGGGGGGTGAATCAGTTATCCTTAGGTCCAGATGTACCAATTCAACTTTCTAGCTCTTCAACAAACTCAGATCTTATCAGTTTTCAACTCGATCTCTATAACATATATCAACAACATAAAACTTGTAGTCCACTGTCCAAAAGTAATTAACTTGTAGAATATAAAACTTTCAACATAATTCACATCAAATAACATTCACATAAGTATAACACCAAGATTTATAGTGGAAATCCAATTTGGAAAAAACCACTTATAACATGGCATTGATTTTCACTCTTCTGAAGTGAGCTATGTGAGAAGCCAACCTGGTTAAAGTTTTACAATACACACTGTTAGGTTTGACCCAATTAAAGGATTTAATCACCCTGTTAAGATTGGCCTTGTTAGAGGGCTTAAGAACATTCCACCAGAATGTCACCTTGATTAAAGGGTTTATACAATGACTATTAGGTCAACCTTGATTAAAAAATTTAGACTTATACAACGGTTAAAAAGTAACACTAGGTTATGATCTGAAAATATACAACTCACTTTACAAATGTAGATCCACTTCACACATATGCTTATTAACTAATTGACCTTCATTTCCATCTGTATCTCTGATCTGCTCAGAATTCTCTTCAAGCAATCACCACAACTTTGTTCAAATCTTCATAGCTTCACTTTCAGTCTTCTTCTTAGAATCATTAGTCAATAACATCAACCTCCTCTCCTCATCATGCATTCTATAACCTCATAATTAGGTCATCCTTATACCTCCTTGATCAGGTCGATTAATCTTTTTCCTCTTAATCTCTTCTGTAGATCTTAGGTTTAGGTTAGATTCATCGAATCCTTCAATCATTATGTTCTCCTTCTTTTTCTTTTGGATACATCTCCAAAGTTCTCTTTGAAATCACAAGAAAATGATTTACCATGCATTAAATGCTTCATAGCATCCATTAATAATGTCAACACATTTTACATATATCAAGAATTCAACTATGTCGGCTGGGATTCTCAAAATGTAAATTACTGATACTTGGTCAATATTGTGTTCATCTCTTTGGTCATTACTGAATATCTCGGTCATCACTAACACTTTCCTTCTAGGAAAATACTATCTTTTCTCAATAATTATCTATCGCTCAACAATTACCGATGTTCAGTCGACACTAGATTTTTTTGGCATATAATGGCACTTGATCGATAGTAACATCACTCAACTTAAACTATATTTCTTCACTTTTTCTTGGTTAAGCCTACATTTCGAGTCATTCTTCTTAACTTGGTGTTAAATATAAACAATACATTGTCTTATCGATGTGCCAACTAATCAAGTACCCATTGAAGTATCGCATAACTCAACCTTTCCTTAAGTCCTCTTGTTATCTCCTCTTTTCAAATCCTCTTCATCAATCAAAAGATATGGAAGTTAAGGTTTGACATCAATGACAATGTAACAATTATTTTAATTGTAGTTTCCAATAATCTCCCTCTTTGGCATTGATAGAAACATCACATGATTCACCATAAAATCCAAAATATTTGTGCAACAGATCTTCATTAATATCCTTAGCTTCATTTTGATTCACATCCAACACATCCAAATATAGATTTGTCTGTTCACTAAATCTCTCCCTATCTGTGTCTCTCCCTCTTTGCTTAGGGTCATTTACTATGTTCACTTCCTATGGTTCATTTAATCTCTCCCTCTTTGACAAAAATGCCAAAGAAACTTGTATATGTTACTTACATCTTTATGATGTAGATGTCTTCATATTAGTTTTGTATATTGTATACTCCCCCTGTCATCTTGCTTATGATGGATTATCATCTTTGCTTTACTTCTCACAACTCTAGGCAACTCCTAAAGTGCGACCTCTTCTACATCAATTTATCAGATATTCTGATTAGCATATTTGATGCAGTGCTCCTATATGTTTCTAGGTAGCCTTAGTTAGGGGAATCACCCCTAATTTAACTCTAAGATATTCATGAGAATCTTTAGGTAATTCTTTTGTGAATATATTTGCTAATTGTTCCTTTGTATTCACATATTCCAATCTCACTTCTTTTTCTTGAACTAACTCTCTTAAGTAATGATACTTGATAGCAATATGCTTAGTCTTAGTGTGCATAACTGGATTCTTTGATATGTTAATAGTACTTGTGTTATCACACAAAATAAAAAATGGCTCAGTGATTTCCTCCTTCATACCTTTTAACAATTGCTTGATCCACAATAAATTTGAACAATTCACGGTTGCTGCTACATATTCAGCTACTACTGTAGATTAGGAAATGCTATTTTGTTTTTTGCTTGTCCAAGAGACTAATCTCTTTCTTAGAAAGAATGTGCCACCACTTGTACTCTTTATGTCATCAAAATTTCTAGCCCAATCTCTATCAGTGTATACTTTCCATTCAAACTTATCATTCTTCTTGTAGTATAATCTATAGTCCTATGTTCCTTTTAGATATCTCAATACCCTTTCCATTGACATCATGTGACCCTCTTTAGGATTTGTAGAAAATCTTTCAACAATCCCAACTACTAGGGAAATATCTGGTATACTATGGACAACATATTGTAGCTTTCCAATCATGGATCTATGCAAGGTTTGATTCACTTCTGTTGTATCATTAGTTTTAGATAACTTTTGTCTAGTAGCCATAGGTGTACTTACTGGTTTGGAATCTTTCATACCAAAAGTTTTTCTTATCTCCTTAACATATTTAGATTGAGTAATATGACACCTTTATTCATTTGATAGACTTGCAAACCAACAAATAATTTGATCTCACCAAAAATGGACATTTCAAATTTAGTTTGCATCTCATTTGAAAAGGTTTGACATAGGGCATCTTGTCCTCCAAATATGATATCATCAACAAATATTTTAGCTAACAAAATCCCTTTACCTTTTTCAGTCTTCAAATACATATTTTTATTGTCATTTGTCCTTACAAATCCAATCTTTATAAGATAGTTATGCAGTCTTTCATACCATGCTCTGGGGGCTTGCTTTAACCCTTATAGTGCCTTGTGTAGCTTGCAAACCATATTCTTCTTGCTTCGGTCAAAAAATATTTCTGGCTATTCAATGCATACTTCTTCTTCCAATATCCCATTCACAAATGTAGATTTAACATCCATTTGATATACTTAGAATCATTTATAAGCTGCATATACAAGTAGAGTCCTCACCCCTTCCATTCTTGCAACTGGGGAAAATGTCTCCCCATAGTCAATGTGTTCTTCTTGTGCATACCCCTTGCATACCAATTTGGCTTTGTTTTTAGTGACTTCTCCATATTCATTTAGCTTATTCTTGAATACCCATTTTATTTCAATAACATTCTTGTCTTCTAGTCTTGGGACTAGTGTCCATGTTTTTTTCTTTTTTATCTACTCTATTTCTTCATCCTCTAGAGCATCTTTTGCTATTTTAGGCTCAAACTCACATAGTAAGCATGTATGATCTTTCAACTTACTTCTTGTCATAAATCTAAATTCTTTATCTCCAATGATTTGTTCAGGCTTCTGATGTCTTCTCACATACTGTGCCAATGTAGGTTCAAATTTGCTTTTTCCTTGTTCTTAATCTTCAGGTTTATGTTGTAAATTCTCTACCTCTTCTTTTGATTGCTTGGAAGCATCCTCCTGATGCTCGACAGTATCCTCTTGATCGTCAGAAGCATCTTGTTGTGGCTTGAAAGACTCATGCAGTTCCTCGACATCTAGTTTAGGTGCATTACTAGCCTCTCCTTCTTCCATATATACAAAAGATCTGTAATCTTTAGGTGCTTGCTTGCACTCAACTTCATTCTTTTCTGCATATTCATCAACTCTAACATTTGCAATTTTCACAATTCTATTAGTGTCAGAATTCAAACACTTTTAAGCTTTGCTCTTAGTGGAATATCCTAGGAATATGCCTTCATCATGTTTAGCATCAAGTTTTCCATTCCTATTGTCTTTCAGTATATAATATTTACTCCCAAAAAATTTAAAATATTTCACATTAGGTGCATATCCATACCATAACTCAAAAGGTGTAGCATTTGTACCTTTCTTGATTTGTACTCAGTTCAAAGTATAGATAGTTGTACTTACAACTTCTCTCTAGTACTTTTGTGCAATATTTTTCTCAATCATCAGTGTTCTGACACAATCCATAATTGATCTATTTCTTCTTTTTGCTATACCATTTTGTGGAGGTTTCCTAGGAGTAGACATATGTATCTTTATTCCTCTATCAGATCTCAAACATTTCAAGCTTTTACCAGTTTCTTTTTCTAATTTTGCCAAATACCACTTAAACAACTAAAATGCATCAGATTTTGTTAATCTCTGTTGAGCATTCAAGGTTGTCATTAGTATCAAAGGCTATCAAAGAGATTGGTCGGGCACTTACATTGAGTTAGTCGGTAACCAAAAGCAAGACAAACTAGTCGTTAAAACTTACACATCGAGTACTATTGATGCAAGAGCATCCTGGGTGTAAGAGCAATCTTGCATCACCCAAAAATATATCTGGTTTCTTTTTCAATAAGGGCTATCTTACACGGAGCTTCTATTTATGGAAACTTACTATTTTTAGTAAGTTGTTCATATGATTTCAGAAGGTTCTAATTTCATGTGTGGAGGTTCATCTTAGTCATATCAGCCTGCCAGTAAAGTTGCATTGCTAGATCAAGTTTGGTTTTGAAGATATTGAGAATTTTCAATTTTGGAAACAGGGTACAGAAACTTTGAACTCAGTTTTGAAGGCTTTAGAGGCCCCGAATGAGGTCAAATTTTTGGCTAAATGAAGCTTACTTAATTCAAGCATTGTAGAGCTCCTCGTGCCCTTTCTGAATTGGGTTCATAATAGTCAATCAGAGCAATTGGTGATGACTTATGGTCTTCGGAAGTCGGACCACCTGAAATGGCGAAAAATAATTTTTCTTCAAAATTTATGTTCGGGTTTCAAAATTTATTTTGAGCCTACTTTGATGTAATAAATTGTAAAATAAAATAATTCTAAGTTTGGTTGGCCCTAAAGGCTAAAATTTTTTTGGAACCTTCCTAGGCGGTGGAAAATTGCCTATATAAGGAAGGCTGTAGTGTTGTCTTAGGTAGTTCGGGATAGTTCTGGGTAGTAGATCTAGGTAATAAATTCAAGGCTTTGTCCTATAGAATATTGTAAAGGGAATGCCCATGTGGCTTTGCATATTGTAATTCTAAAATTTGGAATTCCACACTTGCGGAGATAATAAGAAGCCCATTTTTTATTCTTGCAAATTGTTGTTATTTCTCTATTTCTGTTATGTGTTTGTGGTATTAAGGGGAGCACCCTTCATCAAGTGGTATCAGAGTATGAGTTCCTGAGTGTGTAAATAGATCACCAACTGTGAGGCAGTTTGCACCAGGACCGTGGTTAGGGTTTCAACACGCATCGCGAAAATGCCTCCACGAAGGGAACGTGGTGGAAGAGATGGTGTTGTAACACCTAAGGTTAGAGTGCTCCAAAGACAAGTGCGAGCATTGCAAGAGGAGATCCATAGTAGAATGAATCTTAATGTCAGAGATAAAAGTGAGGATGAAGCCGAAGAAGATCAAGAAGGAGAAGTCAAAGTTGTGAAGCAGGAGGAAGAAAGACTTTTTCGAGCCATTTCCAAGATCGGAAAAAGACCTAAGATTGAGGTTCCTGCATTTTCAAGAAATATTAACCCAGAGGAGTTGATCGATTGGATAAATGAATGTGAAGAATATTTTAAGTATGAAGATATTAAGGATCCTGATCGGGTCAAGTTTGCGAAGGCTAGACTGAAAGGTCATTCGAAGATCTGGTGGCAAGAGATTCAATTGGAGCGAAATAGAAGAGGGAAAGATAAAATCACAAGATGGGATCAAATGGTGGATAAATTGAAGTGGCAGTTCATTCCCATTGATTATGAGCTTGACCTACTGAAGAAAATGCAAAGTTTGAAGCAAGCAGGAAGATCTATTCAGGAGTATACAGAGGAGTTCTATCGAATCCTCATTAGAACAAGAAATGCGGAAGCTAATAAGGAGAAAGTTTCCCATTACCTTAATGGGTTGAGGCCGAGTATTCAAGAGGAGCTAAATTTGGTTCGAATAAACAGTATTGAAGAGGCATACCAGTTTTCCCTAAAAGTAGAGGAAAAGCTGAACACGAAGTTTGAGAGCAGACAAAATGGAAGAGGTCGTGATAGAAGATCTGATGGACGGTCATATAGAGATCAAAATGAAGATCCAAAAATAAGGATGAGGCCAGTAATAGTTAGAATTAGAGAGAAGATAATTTCAATCATTTCCATGATCAGAGAGGAAGAGGAAGAGGACAAGGTTCAGGAAGAGGAGGCTTCCGTGGAACATGTTTTCACTGTGGAGAAGAAGGTCATAGGGCATTTGAATGTCCTCAACACCAAGGATGGATGGATAGGAGGAATGAAGGCTAGGCTAGAGTTGCTCATGTAGATGAAGATGCTAGATCATCAAATTTTGAAGATGTTGAAAGAGGAGAAACGATGATCAACATAAGAGTCCTGCTGAGTGGTGAGAATGAACCTGAGCAAAGAAGGAGCTTGTTTCGCACCATGTGCAAGTGTGAGGTTAAGTGTTGTGATGTGATTATTGATAGTGGTAGTACTAATAATTTGGTGTTAGAAGAGATGGTGAAAAAGTTGAAGCTCAAGAGATAGAAACATACACATCCATATCAGGTTGCCTGGGTGCAGGATGACCACAAGGTCATGGTCAGTGAACAGTGCCTAGTAAAGTTTAAGATTGGCAACTACCATGATGAGGTACTATGTGATATCATAGCTATGGATGCATGTCACATGTTGTTGGGTAGGTCGTGACAGTTTGACAGATGTGCTGTACATGATGGTTGTGCGAATACCTATTCTTTGACAAAGGATGGAGTGCAATATAAGCTAAAGCCATTAAAGGAAATAGAAAAAAAGGTATGTGGTAATGCAAGAATAACTTTTGTTGATAGAAGAAATTTCATAGATGGTATAAGGCATGAGCATATGTATTTTAACTTAATTCCAAAGGCTGGGAAAGAGGAAGTAGAAGATGTACCTATAGAAGTTGCAAAATTATTGAATGAGTTTCAGGATATTGTATCCAATAATGTGCCTGATGGATTACCACCAGTAAGAAAGATCAGTCATCAGATGGACTTGATTCCAGGAGCTAGTTTACCAAACAAGGCAGCACATAGAATGACACTAGCAGAAAGTGAAGAGTTGAAGATAGATTTGAAGTTTAGTTCATCACCATTCCAGATTGTATATGGAAACGATCCCAGAAATGCATCTGAGTTGAGAAGGATAGATCAAGGAGAAATAAGTAGTTTTGAAGCTGAGGATTTTGCAGAACATTTGAAGAACATCCATGAGGAGGTGAGGAAGCATATTACCAAGATGAATGTGTAGTATAAGGCTAAGGCAGATGAGAAAAGGAAGCATAAGGAATTTCAGGTTGGAGATAAAGTCATGGTTCATTTGCGGAAGGAAAGATTTTCAGATGGTACATATAACAAGCTGAAAATGAAGAAGTTTGGGCCATGTAAGATACTGAAGAAGCATGATTTAGGAAATACATATGAGGTCGAGTTGCCTACTGAGCTGAATATTTCGCTAGTATTTAATGTTTCAGATTTGACAGAATATCATGAAGGAGGTGTTGAAGATGAGATCACAACAGCACAGTGGAGTATTCCAGCAACCAATTCAGCTACCAAGGAGATTGAGGATATACTAGACAGTCATGTTGGCAGAAGCACAAGGGACATGACATATGAAGAATATTTGGTCAAATGGAAAGAATGACCTATTGAAGATTCATCATGGCTAATGAAGGAGGAGGTTAATCATCTTGGTTTTCCTCTGCACACCTGAGTCATGACAGGGTCACTTCTCAAATTACCCTGAATGTCTGATGCAGAAGCATCCTGGGTGTAAGAGCAATCTTGCATCACCCAAAAATATTTCTGGTTTCTTTTTCAATAAGGGCTGTCTTACACAGAGCTTCTATTTATGGAAACTTACTATTTTTAGTAAGTTGTTCATACGATCTTGGAATGTTCTGATTTCACATGTGGAGGTTCATCTTAGTCATATCAGCCTACTAGTAAAGTTGCATTGCTAGATCAAGTCTGGTTTTGAAGATATTGAGAATTTTTGATTTTGGAAACAAGGTATAGAAACTTTGAACTCAGTTTTGAAGGCTTTAGAAGCCCCGGATGAGGTCAAATTTTTGACTAAATGAAGCTTGCTTGATTCAAGTGTTGTAGAGCTCCTCGTACCCTTTCCGAATTGGGGTCATAATAGTCAATCAAAGCAACTGGTGATGACTTATGGTCTTCGGAAGTCGGACCACCTGAAATGGCAAAAAAAAAAATTTCTTCAAAATTTTTGTTCGGGTTTCAAAATTTATTTTGAGCCAATTTTGATGTAATAAATTGTAAAATAAAATAATTCTAAGTTTGGTTGGCCCTAAAGGCTAAAAAAATTCTGGAACCTTCCTAGGTGGTGGAAAATTGCCTATATAAGGAAGGCTATAGTGTTGTCTTAGGTAGTTTAGGATAGTTCTGGGTAGTAGATCTAGGTAATAAATTCAAGGCTTTGTCCTATAGAATATTGTAAAGGGAATGCCCATGTGGCTTTGCATATTGTAATTCTAAAATTTGGAATTCCACACTTGTGGAGATAATAAGAAGCCCATTTTTTGTTCTTGCAAATTGTTGTTATTTCTCTGTTTCTGTTATGTGTTTGTGGTATTAAGGGGAGCATCCTTCATCAACTATACAGTTTACCGAGCACCAGCAGACACCGAAACTGACAGACAGTAAACACTGAGCATCGTAGTATACACCGAGGATCACAGGAAATGACATAGTAATAAGAAATGGCACATTCTTTTATGCAAATGGTTACAATAGATCATAAAATGGTTGACCAAGATCGAGGAACATTTATTGTAAAAGATACTCATTAAATGTAATGTATATATTATTGTAATAGTTGATCTAGGATATTTTACACCGTACATCTTAGGGTTATGATTTTGTATTGTAACCTAATTTTGTTAAAGCGACAAAAATAGAACACTATATATTTGTGTGTTTGCATCATTTTTGGTGTGAACTGATATATAAATTAGTGAGCACTTGAAGCTATTGCCTAACTTCAAGTCAATCAGTTAACAGAGCAGGATAGAGTATTGAGGTTATCAGATTAAGCAGAATCAGAGAAAGCTACTAAGTAGATTCAGAGAAGAGATTCATCACAGTTAAGGTGATATTTTATGAGCACTTATAGATCTGTATCAGACAATTGAGTTGTCAAATAGTAGATAATTGCCTATTGCTTTCTAACAATTGTAATAGAGTTTTGGATAAAATCTCTTGATAGAGTAGACTTAACAGTCTTATGTAAATCTCTTAACCGAGTGCACACTTCATTAGTGTTGTTAAAATCCTATAACTAGGTAAATCTAGCTGATCTAACATGTCACTCCTAATAGGGTGAGATCATTAGAAGTGATCAAAACTTGTAGCCCTAACAGACAAACCTTTTCTATCTGTAGTAGTGAAGAATTTGTGGGTGTCATCCCCACCGCAATTTTTACCTTCTAACAAGGGTTTCTACATTACCAAAATACTCGTGTTATGTGATTGTCATATTGATTTCATATTGTTTTGATTCATGCAATTAGATTCAATTTATTTTGGTCAGTTATCACTGTTTACAGTTTTTAGATTTGAAAGGTTTATAAGTGAAGTTTTGAAGGCACCGATTCACCCCTCCCCTCTTAGTACCTATCTCTCCTAATTCCAACAATTGGTATCAGAGCACAGTTCTCTTATTGAATAGTTTAACCACTGAAGGGTAAAAGATCTAAGTCATGGAGAGATATAAGCTTGACAAGACTATTGAAAATTAGAAGATACAAATGCCGATGTTTGTGGAATAGTATAAACAAGCCAAGGAAGGACTAAAGAAATTACTGGTTGAAAGAAAGAATCTAGCTAATCTACAAAATGAGATTGGTTACCATGAAGAACCTATTGATGAAATGTTTGAGCACATTAGATCTAGCTCTGGAAGCATCTCTGATGAATCTGAAAGCATATTCACTAATTTATCTGAAAAGAATCAACATTTAACTAATCAAGTGAAAGCACTACAAATCGGTCAAGAATCTTAGATGGTGAGAATGGTAGAAACAATGAACAAAGCAAAACAAGCTGAGCAAGAAAGGAATCTAGCTATTGATGACCAAAGATAGATGATTGAACAAATTCAAGCTAAAGAGAGTGAGATACATAGACTCATTGATTGTCATTTCCAAGTAACTAATCAAATGATGATTGTGAATCAAGAGATAAACCGAGTGAATGAAGAATTGCCAAGAAGAATAGAAGATGCTGCAAGACTCAGAGAAGAGAATGAGAAGTTAAGAAATGAAGTGAAAAATCAAAAACAACAAAATGAAATGAAGAAACTTGTTGAGGACAGTTCCAAGAAGATTGATGATTTCTTGTCTAATCAAAGAAGATTTGGGGGTAGAGCTAGAATAGGCTACATTGGTGGAGAATCATCAAAACAAGCTGAACAAGTCAACATCAGTCAAAATAAAAAACCTAAAGTGTTGACATGTTATCACTATGGAAAACCAAGACATACATCTAATGTGTGTAGAAGCAAAGCACAAGGTAAACCTCTTGTCACTCCTAAGTTTAATGGATACTGTTACTATTGTGGAATGTTTGGTCATCCAACTTATGAGTGTAGAGCTAAATAGAATGATATTGCTAACAAAACTACTATGGAGAAAATATGCTACACCTGCAACAAGCATGGACACATTGCATGAGAATGTAAGGCGAAAATGAAACAAGTCTGGACACCTAAGGAGAAACCACAACACAGGCCATATCAATCGAAGAGACAAGGTAACTCTTATGTTTGGGATTATAATACATGGAATAACTATGTTGTATGTGGTTGGTACGAGCACATTGCAAAAAATTGTTACAGAAAGAGTCAGATTGGACAATCAAGAAGCTGGACAAGCACTGGGATGGCTTGCATGCACTATCATAATGTCAGTCATTTAAGCAAGAACTATAGAGACTGAGCACCAGATGAAAACCATATATTTGAGAGTGGACATACTATCACATATATCATGAAGTTAAGGAACACTATGTGGAAGAAGGCATCTAATGAGAATTCCAAGTCAAGTAATGTTGTCGGTGAAACCTCATCCACTGGATTGGGTGACATCGATACCTCCACTTAAGATGTAATAGGTATGTATGGGATTGATATTTCAAATGATCACATTTTACATACAGTTCCTTATGCATGATGTAATTATTCTAAATTAGCATGGATAAAGATGCACTATGGTTTAGTTGTCATGAGCTAACAATGTTATATAGTCGGTAAAAGAGAGACCGAGAGTTGGTTACCCGTTGGTAATCACTATCTAAGGTTAACCGAGCACATGTAGCAACCGATGAAGAAATTCTATGTTAATTGAATGGATGAAAATTTTAGTTGTCACTGAGATAACAACTATTTCATACTGAAAGTTAGATCAAGCATTTATTGCAGGAAAGTTCGAGTAGGAATATTAAAAAATCTATAAATACACAAGAACAAAGTTCTTTTTTACATTGCGATTTTGAAGAGTGGAGAATTCAAAGAGTAGAGTTCAAGATAAAATATTTTCAGAAGGATCCAAGGCTACTTTAGATCAAACCGACATCACTCTTCACAATATCGAGTAAGTTCATTTGCTATCAAACACTTTTTATCTTGCTACTTGCTGAAACCCTAGAATCAATTTATGGCATCTACATCGTCTACAAGCAAATCACAAAGTGTTGAGGAGGAAGTTAATCTAATTGTTAGGGAAAATTTTGACAAACCTAAGTTTAAGCCACATCCCAAGGTTGCAGCACAAATAGATACAATGGGCACTTTTTCGAGCATACCAGAAAGAGTTTTATTGACAAAAGATGTAAGATCATATATTCATTGCAAAATCAGAGAAGTTGGAGATTTTGAAACTATAGCAGCGTATCAACAACTCTGTGGACCTGATGGTAAATTGAAAATAGATCACAAGAGGATTGAGGAATTAGGGTTATTATGTTTTATACACTTTCCACAATCATTTAAAATAGATTGGATCAGAATTATTTTGAGCAGGTATCACGATGACAAATTCTGGTTGGATAAACCGATTGAGGTCAACAAGAAAATGATCAGTAGGGTTACTGGTCTCCCTACAACCAACAAGGCTAAGGCTTTTTGTAGTTCATCATGATCGGATGTTGAGAAATATACTGAAGCATAATGGGATGGTCGGGCATTGAAGATTTCAACAATCAAAGACCCAGCAGTCAAATTTGTAGCACATGTGATCGGGTACAAGTTATTTCAATCAAGCAGACTCAATAGTGTACCCTACAGCGCAGTAGACATGGCGCACAAAATTGTGGTAAAAGGTCACCAGGTTGATCTCGCTGAGGTACTATTTCATCAACTTTAGGAGAATATGAAGACCATAAGGAAAAAGAAGTCTAACACATGTAAGTTTGGATCTCTACTTGCGTGCATATTTTTCTATCTACAAAAGTATGTACCTAGCATCGGTAAAGTAAATTGGATACCGGATATACCGATAACAAAATAGATCAGTGAAATGATGAATAAGTTAGGAGATACATTGAATATAGAGTTTAATGCATACTTCAAAGAGTTTCAGTCTAAAATGTATAAAAGAAGCAGAATTCCAAGGGAATTAGTTCATAAATTTGAGCATGATATATGTTTTGTAGTCAACACAGATTACACATTGATAAAAGTAGTTGAACCTAGGATAAAATGGTTGGCACCAATGGGGTATGAAATGAACCATGATTTCGCACTGAAATCTATTAATGCACTGCTTGCACTACCAAAAGATCCCATTTCCACTAGGTTCAGAGTATATGAAGAGGCCAAATCTAGAATTTCAACAAATATTGAGATCGGTAAAATTACTAGAAAGGTAAAGAAGATGAAGAAAAGACTCACTACTAAATATGGAGATGGGTCTGAGACATCTGAAGGGACATCGATTGAATAGGAAACTGAAGGTCAGTTACAGTTGGCTGACAAACCATATGATAGTGAGGAGACCAAGTCTGACAAAGAAGAAGATCCCACACCGGTTCCTCTACCTGAAATTCCTATAAAGAAGCAGTCACCTATACATGAAGGTATGAAGACATGATTTTTGACTGCAACACCACCAACCGATAAGGAAGAAGCAAAGAAAGTAAAAAAAAGGAGAGCAGCTACACTGACAAAGAAATATATCAAGAGAAAGAACAAGGCTGTAGCTAAGGCACCAAAGAAAAGGAAAAAATTCATAAGAAATAAAGAAGATCTAGAGGAAACTGAGACTGAGGATGATACTAATCAATTCAAGGTGGTTCACAACAAGGTCAACACTATAGATGAAATAATTGAAGACATAATTGAGAATGGAAACCTTGCTAATCCAAGAATAGACAGATTTGACAAAATGTCAACTGAGGACCAAACAAAGTTAGAACATGCTGTCATCTAGATGATGATAAAATTCAAGAAAGTACCGATGGAATTGGCCTGTGCATTACTGAAGGGATTGGATGACAAAATAAATGAAAAGTGGGCTATTGCACTAGATACCAAGAAAAGGAGAAGATAGAGATCATTAGTTTGAGCAGCCCCACACCTAAGTTATGGAGAAGTTAGTGAATACATGACTAAATATCAAGCAAGATTTATAATCAAGAACTGAGCCATGATGATATTGGATGAAAATGTGGCTGATATGGATATCACAAGTGATTCCTTATGGACATCAATTCTAAAAGATGAAGAAAAAGCTGAGCAAGAAGCATTCTTGAACTTGTCTAAAAAGAGACACAATTCCAAAGGTAAAGGTATTTTCATTGATGAGGGAACATCAAAGAAATCAAAGAATACTGGTATATCAATTACCGAGGCAATTGATATCACCGAGGACAAGGAAGAAATAAGTATTTCATAGGATGAACTAGATAAAGTTGAAGTTCAACTAGAGCAGAAAACCGATTACAATGTACTCATTGAGGACATCACAAATGGTGATCTTGATGATAAAGATGATGAGGATGTGAATATTGCACCTAATAAAGATGAAGCACTAGACATTGAATGTCTATTCACATCACTATCGGGTAAGCTTCCTGTACTTGCAGAAGTAGCTAAAATACTTTCACAAGTACAACCCGATGACTCACATCCCGAGCAACACAAGGACACAATAGGGACACAAGAACCTAAGAAACCTACACATACAAATGAGCCTAACCAAATAGAGGCACCATCTATAGAAACCAAGGAAATAGAAGAAACAAAGGAAACTGAGGTGAACCCACCTAACACTACATCCGAGGCTCCCACTCATTCAACCGAGACATCAGTCACTGAGGAGTAGAAGAAGGATGCAAATGTGTCAACCAAGAAGGATACTCCGAAGAGTGGAGATAAAAATAATGTTGTTATTGAGAAGAAGTCACCTCTCACACCGAAGCAAAAGAAGAAAGGAAAAGGGCCGGTCACCATAGATGAAGTGATAGTTATACCTGAATGTGATCCGAGGACCCTAAGCCCTGAGGAACTAAGCAAATATGGGGAGTTATGTTCATGGAAGGTAGCACAAGAAAAGTTGAAGCAAGAGCACAAATGCAAAGAATTATTAACTGATGTGAGGGATATTCTACAACAGGTAGTACCTGAGGTAAACATTGATGAGAATACTCCCATCATAGATCAACTTGCCACACTCACCAAGAAGATCAATGCCCCAGATATCGAAGCAGACAAAAGGATTGAAGAAAGGGCAGAATCAAGGATTCAAAACAAATTAGCCGAGAAAATCAGCCTAGACGTGGCATTACAGAAGGTCAAATTATTTGTGGTAATTATTGAAATGAAATCTATCACCCAGACAATTTGTCAAATTTTGATTAAGCTTTGTACTATAGACACCTTCACTATAGCAGTTAGTGAAAAGATAAAAGGCCTGGAAGCCAAAATAAAGCTAAGTATAACAACAACTATAACTGAGCCTCATGCTTTCTTAAAGCACATTCACTAAGTTCAGGAACTCTCGTGGTTGATAGAAGATTTAAGGCACCAAGAAGAGCACATCATCAATTAGGTAATAGAGTTGCAAACCAAACTCTTTCCATACCTAAATTTTTTTGAAGCACATATTGTCAAAGCCGAGCTACTAGTTGCAACACCAGAGATTTTGGTGTTAGAAAATATCTTTGACATGCATGCCCAAGTCAATCTTGAGCATATTGCTCTTACCAACTTGAAAGAGGAGTGGGAAAACCTCTTGGAGTCAGTGAAGAAAACTCACCAACACATTTTTGACAAGATGTAAGTATACTGTATTTTTTTTGTATTTGGCACTATTATCAAAAAGGGGGAAAACATGTATATGCCGAATAAGTACATTTTTTCTATGTATACTACATATTACCAGGAGCATGCATCGAGGGGGAGTACTTAGTACTTAGAATTTTTTTGATGTGGATACGTACATGGTGGATATAAGGTATTAAGAAAACTTGGTCTATATACATTAAAGAGTTTTGATACTAATGCCAAAGGGGGAGATTGTTAATCTCTATTGAGCATTCAAGGTTGTCATTAGTATCAAAGGCTATCAAAGAGATCGGTCAGGCACTTACATTGAGTTAGCCGGTAACCAGAAGCAAGACAGACTAGTCAGTAAAGCTTACACACCAAGTACTATACAATTTATCGAGCACCAGTAGACACCGACACCGATAGACAGTAAACACCAAGCGTTGCAGTATACACTAAGTAGTTTACAAAGTGCTTATCGAGGATCACAAGAAATGACATAGTAATCAGAAATAGCACATTCTTTTATGCAAATGGTTACAACGGATTGTAAAATGGTTTACCAAGATCAAGGAACATTTATTGTAAAAGATACTCATTAAATGTAATGTATATCTTATTGTAATAGTTGATCTAGGATATTTTACACCGTAGATCTTAGGATTATGATTTTGTATTGTAACCTAATTTTGTTAAAGCAGAAAAAATAGAACACTATATATTTGTGTGTTCACATCATTTTTGGTGTGAACTGATATATGAATTAATGAGCACTTGAAGCTATTGCCTAACTTCAAGTTAATCAGTTAATAAAGCAAGACAAAGTATAGAGGTTATCAAATTATGCAGAATCAGAGAAGGCTACCGAGTAGATTTAGAGAAGAGATTCATCATAGTTAAGGTGATATTTTATGAGCACTTACAGATCTGTATCAGACAATTGAGTTGTCAAATAGCAGATAATTGCCTATTGCTTTCTAACAATTGTAATAGAGTTTTGGATAAAATATCTTGACAGAGTAGACTTAACAGTCTTATGTAAATCTCTTAATCGAGTGCACACTTCATTAGTGTTGTTAAAATCCTATAACTAGGGATCTAGCTGATCTAACATGTCACTCCTAACAGAGTGAGATCATCAGAAGTGATCAAAACTTGTAGCCCTAACAGGAAAAAATTTTCTATCTACAGTAGTGAATAATTTGTAGGTGTCATCCCCACTGTAGTTTTTACCTTCTAACAAGGGTTTCTGCATTACCAAAATACTTGTGTTATGTGATTGTCATATTGATTTCATATTCTTTTGATTCATGCAATTAGATTCAAGTTATTTTGGTCAGTTATCACTGTTTATAGTTTTTAGATTTGAAAGGTTTACAAGTGAAGTTTTGAAGGCACTAATTCACCCCTCCCCTCTCAGTACCTATCTCTCCTAATTCCAATAGATTTCTCTTATAAAAACATTACAATCATCATTCTAGAATAGTCATCAACAAACATAATGAAATACTTATCACCACAATAACTTTTTACACCTATGGGTCCAAAAAGGTTAGTATGAACCAATTCTAAAATATTGTCACAAGTATATGTCTTTCTCTTAAAACTAGACTTTGTCATTTTTCCCAATTGACACTATTTACACACCACATTATCACATTTCTTCAATCTTGGAAAACCTTTAACTTTCTTCAACTTACTGATATTTACCAAATTTTCAAAGTTCACATGATAAAACCTCTTATGCCATAACCATACATCATCAAATTGTACAAACAAATATGTTTCTTCAGATAGGTCTAGATAGAACAAGTTACCTCTTGTCTGTTCTCCACTTCCAATTATTTCACTAGTGACATCAAATATTTTAGCTTTCATGTGATGAAATTCAACTTGATAACTAGTATTGTTTAGCTGTGCAACACTTAGAAAATTATAGTTAAGACCTTCAACCCAATAAGTATTATCACATCTGATCTTATCATTCAATCTTATTGATCCTTTTCCTTTCATAGGACATTGTGCATCATTTCCAAACTTAACATTTCTACCTTTGTAATGATTAAGGGGTTCAAACTTACTTTTATCACCAGTCATGTCATGTGAACAACCACTACCAATAATCCATTTATCACCTGTACTCACATAAGAAATAAGTGTAGTTTTCTCATCATCATCAGAATCATGTTTCATAGCAATGTAAACAACTTCTATATCACATTCATTAGATTCACTAGTTTCACAATCAGTTTCATCTTTAACAATATAGCAAGATTTCTTACCTTTGTCTTTGTAGTCTCTGTACCTTCTGTGATCTCTGTCATTTATCTTCTCTTTGTACTTGCTTTCCCTTCTTTTATCTTTTTCAGTCTTGTCAGAGCATCTTATTGCAATATGTCCAACTTTGTTACATAAAAAATAGATAATAGGATGTTTACCTTTATATTTCCCTTTTCCTCTCTCTAGCCTTCTAGCCATAAGTGCCTCAATATCATCTAGATCATCATCAGAAGTGTCATTTTCACTGTTGATGTTGTTGTTACTACTCTCACATCTTTCTTTTCCCTTCTTAGACTTATGAAGAACCATTTGAGACTTGAATGCAAATTAAATGTTATGAATAATGAAATTATCATAATTAGATAGCTCAAAAGCAATAAGCTTGCCAACAAGACTTTAAAAAGTTAGGACATTACTAGGGTCACATCTTGATTCTTGTATTGTATAAACTCTAATAGCATAGATAAGAAGTAAAGTTCTCAATACTTTACTGATAATAGTTTCATCATCAATGTTTCCATTAGCTCCTCTAATAGCATTTACTACCTCCTTAATTCTACCACTATACTGAGCAATATTTTCACCTTCTTGTATTTTCATTTCATCAAACTTACCTCTCAACTTTTCAAATTTGGCTCTTACTACATTTGTGTCCTCACCATAGATAGCTGCAAGAGTGTCCCATATTTTCTTTGAATTAGTACAGTCCTTGATGTCCTCAAATTCATGATAGCTTAGGACAGATGTGATCTTCAACATTGCCTGATTATGTTCTTATTTTGCTTTGATCTACTTGGTAGTCAAAGGTGTAATGAGTATTACATAATCATTTTCCACATAGTATTTTTCTGAATCACCAATACCAGCTAGATGCAATTTCATCAAACTCTTCCATGTAGGGAAGTTCTCCTTGTTCAACTTTGGTACCTCCTTTTTGTACATCTTGATCATTAGCTTCAAGTAACTTTAAATTATTTTTTCAACAAGCACCAACATCTCTAATACCAATTGTTAGAATGATTTTAGAATAACTGAGAGGGGGGGTGAATTAGTTATCCTCAAGTCCAGATTTACCAATTCAACTTTCTAGCTCTTCAACAAACTCAGATCTAACTAGTTTTCAACTCGGCTTGTATAGCATATATCAACAACATAAAACTTGTATTCCACTATCCAAAAGTAATTAACTTGCAAAATATAAAAATTTCAATATCATTCACATCCAATAATATTCACACAAGTATAACACCAGGATTTATAGTGAAAACCCAATTTGGGAAAAACCAATTGTAACATGCTACTGATTTTCACTGTTATGAAGTGAGCTCTGTGAAAAGCCAACCCAATTAAATTTTTATAATACACACTATTAGGTGTGACCCCGTTAAAGGATTTAATCACCCTTTTAAGAGTGGTCTTGTTAGAGGGCTTAAGAATATTTCATCAGAATGTCACCTTGATTAACGGGTTTATATAATGACTATTAGGTCAACCTTGATTAAATGATTTAGACTGATATAATGGTTAGAAAGTAATAGTAGGTTTTGATATGAAAATATACAACTCAATTTGCAAATAAGATCCAATTCACACATATGCTGATATACTGACTCACCTTCATTTCCATCTCCATCTTTGATCTGCTCAGAATTCTCTTCAAGCAATCACCACAACTTCGTTCAGCTCTTCACAACTTCACTTTCAACCTTCTTCTTAGATTCATAAAGAAATAACATCAACATCTTCTCCTCATCATGCATACTACAACCTCACAATTAGGTCATCCTTATACCTCCTTGACCAGGTAGATTAATCTTTTGCCGCTTAATCTCTTTCGTAGATCTTAGGTTTAGGTTAGATTCATCGAATCCTTCCATCATTATTTTCTCCTTATTTTCTTCTAGATACATCTCCAAACTTCTCTTTGAAATCATAAGAAAATGATTTACGATGCATTAAATGCTTCCTACCATTCATTAATAATGTCAACATGTTTTACATATCTCAAGAATTCGACTACATCGGTTGGGATTTTGAATTCTTTCTCAAAATGTAAATTACTAACACTCAGTCAATACTGTGTTTATCTCCTTGGTCATTACTGAAAATCTCGGTCATCACTAACACTTTCCTTCTCGGCAAACTCTATCTTTTCTTGGTAATTGTCTTTCGCTCGATAATTACTAATTTTCGGTTGGCACTAGATTTTCTCGGCATATACTAGCGCTCAATCGACACTAACATCACTCGGCTTAAACTAGATTTCTTCACTTTTACTTGGTTAAGCCTACATTTCTAGTCTTTCTTCTTCACTTGGTGTTAAAGATAAACAATACATTATCTTATCAATGTGCCAACTAATCAAGTACCCATTGAAGTATCACATAACTCAACCTTTCCATAGGTCCTCTTGCTATCTCCTCTTTTCAAATCATCTTCATCAATCAAAAGATATGGTACTCTCCTAGATAGAAACTGTCTTATCAATCAAGGGTTGACATCAATGACAATATAACAATTGTTTCAATTGTAGTTTCCAACAATCTCCCTCTTTGGCATTGATGGAAACATCACATAATTCACCATACAATCCAAAATCTTGATGTAACAAATCTTCATTAATATCTTTAGCTTCATTTTGATTTACATCCAACACATCCAAATATAGCTTTGTCTTTTCATTGAATCTCTCCCTCTGAATCTCTCGATGTCCGCATCTCTCTCTCTTTGCTTAGGGTCATTTAGTTTTCTATATTTCTTCCCCTGGTTCATTTAATCTCTCCCTCTTTGATAACAATGCCAAAGAAACTTGTATTTATTACTTACATCTTTACCATGTAGATGTCTTCATGTCAGTTTTGTATGTTGTATACTCCCTCTGTCATCTTTCTCATGACCAATTATCATCTTTGTTTTACTTCTCATAACTCTAGGCAACTCCTAAAGTGTGACCTCTTTTGCATCAATTTATTAGATATTCTGATTAGCACATTTGATGCAGTGCTCCTATATGTTTCTAGGTAGTTTCAGTTAGGGGAATCACCCCTAATTTACCTCTAAAGTATTCATGAGAATCTTTAGGTAATGATTTTGTGAATATATCTGGTAATTGTTGCTTTGTATTCACATATTCCAATCTCACTTCTTTGTCTTGAACTAAGTCTCTTAAGTAATGATACTTGATATCAATATGCTTAGTCTTAGTGTGCATAACTGGATTCTTTGATATGTTAATAGTACATGTGTTATCACAGAAAATAACAACCAGCTCAGTGATTTCCTCCTTCATACCTTTTAACAATTTCTTGATCCATACTAAATTTGAACAATTCACTACTGTTGCTACATATTCAGCTTCTGTTGTAGATTGGGAAATGCTGTTTTGTTTCTTGCAAACCATATTATACTTGCTTGGGTCAACAAATCCTTCTGGCTATTCAATGTATACTTCTTCCAATATCCCATTCACAAATGTAGATTTAACATCCATTTGATATAATTTGAATCCTTTATAAGCTGCATATGCAAGTAGAGTCCTCACTCCTTCCAATCTTGTAATTAGGGAAAATGTCTCCCCATAGTCAATGTGTTCATCTTGTGCATACCCCTTGCATACCAATTTGGCTTTGTTTCTAGTGACTTCTCCATATTCATTTAGCTTATTCCTGAATACCCATTTTGTTCCAATAATATTCTTGTCTTCTGGTCTTGGCACTAGTGTCCATGTTTTGTTCTTTTCTATCTGCTCTATTTCTTCATCCTCTAGAGAATCTTCTACTATTTTAGGCTCAAACTCACATAGTAAGCATGTATGATCTTTCAAATTACTTCTTTTCATAACTCCAATTTCTTTATCTCCAATGATTTGTTCAGGCTTATGATGTCTTCTCACATACTGTGCCAATGTAGGTTTAGATTTCCTTTCTCCTTGTTCTTGATCTTCAGGTTCATCTTGTAAATTCTCTACCTCTTCTTCTGATTGCGTGGCAACATCCTCCTAATGCTCAAAAGTATCCTCCTGATTTTCAGAAGCATCTTGTTATGGCTCGATAGGCTCATGTAGTTCCTTAGCATCTGGTTTACATCAACATAATTTTTAATGGCGAATTCTAGGGAATACATTTGATGAAATTGGTGAATCTCACAGGTACAGGTTGGCCCATATTCTCCCAATATTGACATGGTAACTACTAAATATTAATTGGAATCGCCAATTAGATTTGTTGTTTGACGATGCTGACCATTATATTCACCTATAACTAATCTGATGTGGCTCTTTTAATAGTCTTTTATTCGCCAACGATATTAATTATGAATTGCATATAAAATTTAAAATAGTCAAATAGTTTATATTGTTGTCTTAACCACAACCTATTTGGCCACCCATTAATTAATTATTTTATTGACCATGACATATTTCACCAACCCGTTAATTAATTGTTTTATTGACCACCACGTATTTCTAATTTTTTGCCAAAAATAGCATTGATCAGGTCGGCACATTTTTGCCAAAAGCTCAGGAATTTAAAAAAAATAAAAATTGGAAATTTGGAATTTGGAATCATGGATTGATATAAATTCAAATCAAATTTATAAAACTTAAAAGTAGTCTTATTGTGTGTCATTACAAATTTTTGGAGTCGGAGGGCTAGATTTACAAATAACAATCTTGCAATAGTAAACATAGGATTTAGCATTTCAGAGAGTCAGAATTCAAAGGAAGTAGGACAAAGGTAAGAAATTATTTGTTCACATTTTATAGTATTTCTATTAATTTTAATTCCTAGAGGCTAGAATCCTAGTGACTAGTGAGAGGTCATTGGGTGAAGATGTCGAACAAGGGTGACTATCTCGAGATTCAGTATCCTTAGGCTACTACTGCTGAAGGGATTCAAATATCAGGGGAGGTTGAGACTCAGACTTATGACTGTGCTCAGGGCAGTGAAGAGATTGGAAAGCTAGACAAGGGTAAGACTCCTCAAGGAAGTGAAGGGTAGGGTAAGACTCCTCAGGGTAGTGAAGGGCCTGGGAGGCCATCAAAACATCCAAAACTTAAAGATACTACCATAAAGGCTTTCTTTGGAGTTGGAAATATTTCTGCTCCATCAACATCTGCAATTGCAAGTGCAAAAGCCATTCACAATAGCTCACTAGTACTAGTACCACAAGCTGGGGTTGTCATTGAGTTAAATGAAAATCAAAATGCATCAAATGAGGATAATAATGGTAGCATGAGAGAAGATGTTATAAGGGATACACAGAACTAGTTGGAAGAAAATGCTAGCAATGAAGATAATAATGATGTTGGTAGGAAGAAAAGAAAAAGGGAAGTAAAAATGGGGCGGGAGTGGGAAATGCCAAGAAATTTTAAGGTTGATTGGGTAGAAAAGTACTGGTTCATTGAACCAGTCCTAAGAAATGATGAACAACCAACAAAATGTAGGTGTAAGATTTGTACCTAGAAAAATAAAAGAGAGAAGAAGTTGCAACTAAAGCTTGACACTATAGAAAAGCATATTGGTAAGGTTTATGAAAAGTAGACCATAGATGAACAAGAAATATCAGTAGTGAGATGGAAATCAAAGGAAGAATGTCTTCTTGTTAAGTATGCCATAGAATATGAAGAGCATAACAAGAGAATGGCAGTAATTTCTAGTAGTCAAAATCCAATCAAGGCTGGGTTTAAACATGCAGCCAATGAAGCAAACTTGGCAAAGACCGTTCAAATAAGTGTTGTTTTTCATATTATGTCTAGAGGGCGTCCTATGAGAGACTTCTAAAAATATGGTAATTTATTATATTTTTTGAAAGTTCCTCACTATCATATGTCACATTGGTCAACAAACGTTGGATGGGAAATGGCAAACTATCTTTCTGAGGTGGAAAATAAAAATTTACAGGAGAAAGTAAAACAGTCCAGATTCATTTCATTATCCATAGATGAAGTTACTGTAGTAGATAACACTTCTTAGGTATGTATTTATGTGTATATAGTAAAAGAACATGTTCGTCAAGCTCATCTACTCTGCGTTCATAAAATGAGGGGCAATTCAACAACAAAAAACTTATATTTTGAAGTGAAGAATGCTTTGAATGAAGTTGTTGGTATGGATGATTTGACAATTGGAAAGAAGTTAGTGTGTGTTGGAGCTAATGGAACTGTAGTAATGTAAGGCCAAAGGAATAGTCTCTATGCAAGATTATAAACTAGTATTGCACCTTACATGCTTGGCATATATTGCATGGCCCATCGAATGAATTTAGCATATAAAATTGTAAGCGATTTTCCTACAGTGTCAAAAGTTGAAGATCTAGTTCACGACATATACTCTTACTTCTGTAGAAGTCCTAAATGTTTTGCAGAATTTAAGATTTTATTAGAGGGAGTAACACTAGGAAAAAATCTTATCAAGGATGTTGAGACCAGATGGATCTCTTTTCATGGACTAGTAGAAAGAGTTCTAACAAAATATCAATACTTGATCGGACTAATATATGAGAAATGCCTCACAGTAGACAAAGCTCTTGATTTGTTACATAAATTAAGTGATATAGAGACTCTGTTAACTTTATCCAGTCTTCTCCCCATATTGGATTTAATGAAAAAACTTGTTCAGAAAGCCCAAGACAGGACTATGTATATCCATGAGTACTTAGATTTACGTAGAATGACATGCATTGCCCTGGATAATTTATACTTAGATATAATAACACTTCAAAGCCCAATTTTTTTTAGGTGGCAAATAATTACAGATTTGAATCATGCTGAGAAATTTTTACAATTCAATGCAAAACATGATTTATGTGTGTTTGTGAAAGGATATGAAATACCAATGCACCAATCTAAGATGGGCAAGCGAGGCAAACTACTTCCAATTAAAAGGGCTGATTTTGACAAGTTTGTTAAATCTGTTAGTGAGAATTTGAAGTCAATTTCCTACCAAATTTCAAGTGAGATTCAAGAAAGATTCCCTCAAGAAGAAATTCTTGAAGCCATGGGTTGTGTGTTTCCTCATTTTTGGAAAAACGTTGGAGATAGACAAATTGATGCTCATATGTTTCATAAAAAAATTGATGAATTGATCAGAGAGTTTTCAAAACATGTAGATTGCAATGGAACACCAATTGATGGAATTATAGATTTAGCTAATCTTAAAAAATAATGTAGACAATTTTCATCATGTATGAAATTACAGTTAAAAAACTTGGAGAATCCATTTGAACTTGGTGTAATAACCAGGCTTTGGAAAAGGATAGAGCAGAGTGAAGTATTGCATGATTCAGTATCAAACATTCAAAAGGATAGAATATTTCAAACTTGCTGATTTATGTCAAACAATGATATTGGGGTCAGTGGAAGATGAAAGAGTTTTCAGTGCATTGAGGTTTTTTGAATCAAAGATTAGAAACAAACTAGACAGAAATTTGGAAACTTCCTTGAGGTTGTTTGTAACTCAGTACAATGTTAGACTTTCCTTATGATAGGGAATTGGCAATTTGGAATTCCCCCCATGAAAGACAAGGGCTTTTGAACAATTCAAAACATGGTGGTTCTGAGATAAATGATGGATCTTGGTCCCTGACTTAGAATGAAGATGAAGAATTTTTTAATTTTGAATACCCAACTTAGAATGAAGAAGAACCTCTTGCTAGTAGTAGCAGTCAACTTCAGGAGCTGGATTCCATGTGGGATATAGAAGTGACAGACTGCTCACTGACACTGAGTGAAGTGATTTAGAATTAGCATTCAGTTAATAGGTATTTATAATTTTATACACTGTATACTTATGATGCAGGAGCATCCTAGGATTCTTGGCAATCCTGTATCAACCAAAAATATATTTGTCTTTGAAGGTAGATTGTTGGTTTTGATCTTGGTTTGGAGAGTTCTTGCTTAGTTTGGGGGACTGGTTGCTTGGGATCTGTGGTTACGGGGGTGCTTGGTCTCTAAAGAATGCTTGGTGACTGAAGGTGTTGGTTTACTGGCACTTGGTGATAACTATGTTGCTCGGTCATGCTTGGTATGGTCAGTTGAATGGTGCTTGGTTATTTCCCTTATTGCTCAGTGTTCTTGCTTACCGACTAGATTATTTTGTTAGATCAGCTTGGCTGACTGGTGCATTTAATTTGGGTTGCACTCCTCGAGTTATGGATTGACCATTGGACGTGTGGGGACCTAGATTTGGTATTTTTCATTCTTCTATGTGGATTTGATCACTGTTAGGGCCATCTTTTGAGAATTTATTTATTTTGGAAGGCTATGTGAGAGCTGACTGATGTTTTACCATTTAATATTTGTTTATAGAGATTTATTGTTTCATCAGCTGACTTGTGGCTAGGAATCAGTATTTATAGGATGATAGGATAGTTGTTTGGCATTAGATTGTTGGAAGGTAAGTTAGTAGCCTATGAGCTTAGGAGAAGGAAGATTTCTTGGAAGTTTGAGTACAAGTTTAGATCTTTCTTGGGTGCCTATCAGTGTGCTACCTATTGCAGACCTGGACTAGCTGGATGCCGATGTTGGGGAAAAGATTTGGATCCTGTGAGATCTTGTAGACTGTTACTTGCTTTATAATTGGCCGTAACCGGGAAGGCCTTACAACCCGACACATTGCATGTAATTGGTGTTTTCATGAATAAAGACTTCTGTTTCACTACAGATCTGTTGTTCTTATTTTGTATTTCTGCTGCATATTGGTTTGGATGCGAGGTCGGTCAGTCCTTAATTGGATCCACCCACCTTGACTGCATTAGGTGGTATCAGAGTGAAGTTTGTTCCTGTTTGAGAAAAGTCTATTCTTGTTGGAGCCGAGTGGATCTTGTGTACCTAGATCTTGATTTGAAGATGCCTCTAAGGAGAAATCGTGAGATCTCTGAAGAAGAAGAAACTACTGGAGAATTCTATCTTGATGATTTTAGGGCTTTGCAGAAACAAGTGCAAGACCTACAAGAGGAATTAAGAAAGAAGAAACCTACCTTGAAAGAGGATAGTGATGATGAATCTAAGGAAGATCATTTTGAAGAAGCTGTAGAAGAAGCTAGAGATTCAGAGGAGAATTGAATTTTGAAAGCTATGACTAAGATTGGGAAGAGACCTAAGATTGAAGTTTTTGCATTTGCTAGAAGCCTTAGGCCTGAAGAATTGATTGATTGGATCAATGAGATTGATGAATACTTTGAGTATGAAGAAATAGAAGATCCTAACAGGGTTAAATTTTCAAAGACCAAATTGAAAGGTCATGTAAATATTTGGTGGAGAGAAGTTCAGTTGGAACGAGGTAGAAGAGGAAAAGAGAAGATCACTAAGTGGAACCGAATGGTTGATAAGTTGAAGAAGCAATTCATTCTGGTAGATTATGAATTGGACATGTTTAAGAAGATGCAAGCTTTGAAGTAGACTAAAAAATTGGTATAGGAGTATACCGAGGAGTTTTATAGAATCCTGATTAGGACTGGTCATTCTGAAGCTGATAAAGAAAAGGTTGTTAGGTATGTCTATGGTTTGAGACCTAGTATTCAGGAAGAGTTACTTATTATGTAGATCACAACAATCGGTGATGCTTATTAGATGACATTAAAGATTGAAGAGAAGTTGAATAGGAAGTATGAAGGAAAGAAGAACAGTAGGAATCAAGGTGGTAAGACTAGTGAGACTGTTGTTGAGAGTAGTGTGATAGAGAATCCTAAGCCTGATGTAGGATCTGGTAGTGGTCAAGTTACTAAGAATGCTGGATAGAGAGGAAGGTGGAAGAACAAGTTCACCGACACTTGCTATAACTGTGGTGAAGTTGGTCATAGAAGTTGGCAGTGTCCTAAGAAAAGAGTTGCATTAGCTACTAAAGAAGACATTGAGAATGTTCCTAAGCAAGGCAAGACACTTATCACTAGGAGATTAGCTGCATGTGTTCCTGAACCAGTGCAAAGAAGGAATTTATTTAGAACCATATGTAAGTGCAAGGATAAGGTATGTAATGTCATAGTTGATGGTGGTAGTTCTAAAAAATTTGTTTCAGATGAAATGGTTAGTAAATTGAATTTGGAAAGAAGGAGACATCCTAGTCCTTATCAGATTAGTTGGATACAAGATGTTTCCAAGGTTAGATTTGAAGAACAATGTTTGGTTAAGTTTCATATTGGATCTTACCATGATGAGATATTGTGTGATGTATTACCTATGGATGCTTATCATCTATTACTTGATAGACCCTAAAAGTTTGACAAAAATGTTTTGTTTGATGGTCATGCTAATACCTATGTTGTTAGGTGTAAAGGAGCTTGACATAAGCTGATACCTTTATAAGAGATAGGGGTTAAGGAATGTGGAGTTATTAGGTGTTGTCCTTATGAAAAACCTCAAGAGCAGAAGGTTGATGAACCTATTCCTGTTAAGTATAGTTTTAAGGAGGAGGATAATGATATCTTTGAAGAGTTTGTTGAGATTAAGAAACAAATGGTTTTGTTGGCAGAGATGGTTCAGCAGATGGTGAAATTTATGACACAGAGTGATGTAGATGATACTAAGTTGATTGAGGAGTTTAGGGAGGGTGAACCTTTCCGAGGCACTGAGGTGGTCGGTAGTGGTTAGAGTTGGTTGCTATGAATTGTCGACTGAAGGGATAAGAAAAGTTGAAGATAGAAGGACTTTCTACCTAAGGCAGTGAGTGAAGTGAAGACTACTTGGGATGAAGGACAAGAAGGGATATGGGTAGAGAATAGATTTTGCATACTTGTTTTGATTCCCTTGAGGCATTCCTAATTTCCTTATGAGAAAATATTTCTTACCTGAGGTGTCTGATGTAGGAGCATCCTAGGATTCTTGGCAATCTTGTATCAACCAAAAATATGTTTGTCTTTGAAGGTAGATTGTTGGTTTTGATCTTGGTTTGGAGAGTTCTTGCTTGGTTTGGGGGATTGGTTTCTTGGTTTCTGTGGTTACCGAGGTGCTCAGTCTCTAAAGAACACTCGGTGACTGAAGGAATTAGTTTACTGGCACTTGACGATAACTGTGTTGCTCGATCATGCTTGGCATGGTCGATTGACTGGTGCTCGGTTATTTCCTTTGTTGCTCGATGTTCTTGCTTACCGACTGGATTATTTTGTTAGATTGGCTTTGCCAACTGGTGCATTTAATTTGGATCGCACTCCTTGAGTTATGGATTGACCGTTGGACATGTGGAGACCTAGATCTGGTGTGTTGCATTCTTCTATGCAGATCTGATGACCGTTGGGGCCATTTTTTGAGAATTTATTTATTTTGGAAGGCTATGTGAGAGCCAACTGATGTTTTAGCATTTAATATTTGTTTATAGAGATTTATTGTTTCATCAGCCGACTTGTGGCTGGGAATTAGTATTTATAGGATGCTAGGATAGCTGTTTGGCATCAAATTGTTGGAAGGAAAGTTAGTATCGTATGAGCTTAGGAGCAAGAAGATTGCTTGGAAGTTTGAGTACAAGTTTAGATCTTTCCTAGGTGCCTACCAGTGTGCTGCCTATTGCAAACCTGAACTAGCTGGATGCTGATGTTGGGGAAAAGATTTGGATCCTATGAGATCTTGTAGACTGTTACTTGCTTTGTAATTGGCCATAATTGGGAAGGCCTTACAACCTGACACATTGCATGTAATTGGTGTTTTCATGAATAAAGACTTCTATTTCATTGCAGATCTATTGTTTGTATTGTGTATTTCCACTGCATATTGGTTTGGCTGCAAGGTCAGTCAGTCCTTAATTAGATCCACCCACCTTGACTACATTAACTTATTACTGTACTTGTTGGATAAATTGATAATGGACTTGATTCTGAATATTTATTATTGACAATTTGACTCATATTCAGCTACAAGCAATAAGTATTGTTCATGATTTTTGTAATTTGAATTTTGAGTTTTGTAATTTGTAATTTGAATTCATGATTTTTGTAATGTAGAATGTTCATGAAATTTGTAATTTGAATTCATATAATTATTAATGTCCTTTTTCATCACTGTAAAGTGTAAACGCCTTGGCCCTCAATACCTCATAGTCATGCAGCCATGTTATTTCAAGTTTCAACTTCAACAACAAGATTCAAAACTTAAGCTGGACTGGTTCCAAAGTTACACAAACAGTTCATCTAACCCTATCTCAACTTCTCTACATGCAAATTAGAGGCCTTTCAAACCCTTCCAAAGTTACGGTGATGGACCGATGGTCTTCTTAACATATCTGCTCTCATTTAACCTTGTGAAGTCCCGCACAAAAGATCTATAATCTTTAGGCCCTTTCTTGCACTCAACTTCATTATTTTTTGCATATTCATCAACTCTAACATTTGCAATTTTCACAATTTTGTTAGTGTTAGAATTCAAACACTTGTAAGATTTTCTCTTAGTAGAATATCCTAGGAATATGCCTTCATCACTTTTAGCATCAAGTTTTCCATTTCTATCATCTTTTAGTATATAATATTTACTCCCAAAAACTTTAAAACATTTCACATTAGGCGCATATCCATACCATAACTCAAAAGGTGTAGCATTTTTACCTTTCTTGATTTGTACTTGGTTCAAGGTATAAATAGTTGTACTTGTACACCTTCTCTCTAGTACTTATGTACAACATTTTTCTCAATCATCAATATTTTGGCACAATACATAATTGATCTATTTCTTCTTTCTGCTATACCATTTTGTGGAGGTGTCCTAGGTGCACACATATGTCTCTTTATTCCTCTATTATTACATAATATATTGAATTCATTTGATATAAAATCTTCTCCTCTGTCAGATCTCAAACATTTCAAGCTTTTACTAGTTTCTTTTTCAACTTTTGCCAAATACCACTTAAACAACTAAAATGCATCAGATTTCTATTTTAAAAACATTACAGTCATCATTCTAGAATAGTCATCAACAAACATAATGAAATACTTATCACCATAATAACTTTGTACACCCATAGGTCCACAAAGTTCAGTATGAACCAATTCCAAAATATTGTCACAAGTATGTCTTGCTCTTAAAACTAGACTTTGTCATTATTTTCCAATTGACACTATTTACACACCACATTATCAAGTTTCTTCAATCTTGGCAAACCTCTAACTTTCTTCAAATTACTGATATTTACCAAATTTTCAAATTTCACATGACATAACTTCTTATGCCATAACCATACATCATCAAATTGTGCAAACAAATATGTTTCTTCAGATAGGTCTAGATAGAACAAGTTACCTCTAGTCTATTCTCCACTTCTAATTAGTTCACCAGTGGCATCAAATATTTTAGCTTTCCTGTGATGAAATTCAACTCGGTAACCAGTATTGTTCATCTGTGCAACACTCAAAAAATTATAGTTAAGACCTTCAACCCAATAAGCATTATCACATCTGATCTTATCAGTCAATCTTATTGATCATTTTCCTTTCACAGGACATGGTGCATCATTACCAAACTTAACACTTCTACCTTTGTAATGATTAAGGGTTTCAAACTTACTTTTATCACCAGTCATGTGATGTGAACAACCACTATCAATAATCCATTTATCACCTTTACTCACATAAGAAATAAGTGTAGTTTTCTCATCCTCATCAGAATCATCTTTCATAGCAATATAAACAACTTCTATATCACATTCATTCGATTCACTAGTTTCACTGTCAGTTTCCTCTTCAATAATATAGAAAGATTTCTTACCTTTTTCTTTGTAGTCTCTGTCCCTTATGTGATCTCTATCATTTCTCTTGTCTTTGTAATTGCTTTCCCTTCTTTCATCTTTGTCAGTCCTATCAGGGCATCTTGCTACAATATGGCCAACTTTGTTACATGAAAAATATATAATAGGAAGTTTACCTTTATATTTCCCTTTTCTTCTCTATATACTTCTAGCCATAAGTGACTCAAGATCATCTATATCATAATCAGAAGTGTCACTATCATTGTTGTTGTTGTTGTCACTACTCTCACATCTTCCTTTTTCCTTCTTAGACTTATGAAGAACCATTTGAGACTTGAATGTAGATTCAATGTTATGAATAGTGAAATTATCATAATTAGATAGCTCAAAAGCAATAAGCTTACCAACAAGACTTTCCAAAGTTAGGACATTACCAGGGTTACATCTTGATCCTTGTATTGTTGAAACTCTAATAGCATAAATAAGAAGCAAAGTTCTCAATACTTTACTGATAATAGTTTTATGATCAATATTTCCATTAGCTCCTCTAATAGCATTTACTACCTCCTTAATTCTACCACAATACTGAGCAATATTTTCACCTTATTGCATTTTCATTTCATCAAACTTACCTCTCAAGATTTCAGATCTGGCTCTTACTACATTTGTGTCCCCACCATAGATAGTTGCAAGAGTGTCCCACATTTTCTTTGCATTAGTATAGTCCTTGATGTCTTCAAATTCATGATGTCTTAGGATAGATGCAATCTCCAACATTGTCTGATTGTGTTCTTGTTTTACTTTGATATCCTCGGTAGTCAAAGGTGCAACAGGTATTACATAATCATTTTCCACATAGTATTTCCCCGAATCACCAATACCAACTAGATGCAATTTCATCAAACTCTTCCATGCAAGGAAGTTCCCCTTGTTCAACTTTGGTACCTCCATTTTGTACATCTTGATCATTAGCTTCAAGTACCTTTAAAATTTTTCTCTAGAAGCACCAACAGCTCTGATACCAATTGTTAGAATGATTTTAAAATAACTGAGAGGGGGGTGAATCAGTTATCCTCAGGTCCAGATGTACCAATTCGACTTTCTAGCTCTTCAACAAACTCAGATATAATTAATTTTCAACTTGGTCTCTATAGCATATATCAACAACATAAAACTTGTAGTCCACTATCCAAAAGTAATTAACTTACAAAATATAAAACTTTTAAAATCATTCACATCAAATAATATTCACACAAGTATAACACTAAGATTTATAGTGAAAACCAAATTTGGGAAAAACCACTTGTAACATGCTACTGATTTTCACTCTTCTGAAGTGAGCTTTATGAGAAGCTAACCTGGTGAAAGGTCTACAATACACACTGTTAGGTGTGACCCGGTTAAAGGATTTAATCACCCTATTAAGAGTGACCTTGTTAGAGGGCTTAAGAACATTCCATCAGAATGTCACCTTGATTAAAGGGTTTATACAATGACTGTTAGGTCAACCTTGATTAAAATATTTAGACTAATAAAATGGTTAGAAAGTAGTAGTAGATTCTGATATGAAAATATACAACTCACTTTGCAAATACATATCCACTTCACACATATGCCAGTTAAAGGATTTAGACTGATACAATGGTTAGAAAGTAATAGTAGGTTCTGATTTGAAAATATACAACTCACTTTACAAATATAGGTCCACTTCACACATATGTTAATATACTAACTGGCCTTCATTTCCATCTCCATCTCTAATCTACTCAAATTATCTTCAAGCAATCACCACAACGTTGTTCATCTCTTCACAACTTCACTTTTAGCCTTATGCTTAGAGTCATTAGTCAATAACATCAACCTCTTCTCCTCATCATGCATACTACAACCTCACAATTAGGTCATCTTTATATATCCTTGATCAAGTAGATTAATCTTTTACCACTTAATCTCTTCTGTAGATCTTAGGTTTAGGTCATATTCGTTGAATCCTTCCATCATTATGTTCTCCTTATTTTTCTTCTAGATACATCTCCAAACTTCTCTTTGAAATCATAAGAAAATGATTTACCATGCATTAAATGTTTCATGCCATTCATTAATAATGTCAACACATTTTACATATCCCAAGAATTCAACTATGACGGCTAGGATTCTCAATTCTTTCTCAAAATGTAAATTACTGACACTCGGTCAATACTGTGTTCATCTCCTCGGTCATTACTAAAAATCTCAGTCATCACTAACACTTTCCTTCTTAGAAAACACTGTATTTGCTTGGTAATTATCTGTCACTTGACAATTACTGATGTTCGGTTGATACTAGATTTTCTCAACATATACTGGCGCTTGGTCGACACTAACATCACTCGGCTTAAACTAGATTTCTCCACTTTTTCTTGGTTAAGCCTACATTTCTAGTCTTTCTTCTTCTCTTGGTGTTAAAGATAAATATTACATTATCTTATCAATGTGCTAACTAATCAAGTACCCATTGAAGTATCACATAACTCAACCTTTCCTTAAGTCCTCTTATTATCTCCTCTTTTCAAATCATCTTCATCAATCAAAAGATATGGTACTCTCCTAGATAGAAACTGTCTTACCAATTAAGGTTTGACATCAATGCTAATATAAAAATTATTTCAATTGTAGTTTCCAACACCTAACCCTCATCATAATCCTTATTCTAACTCTAGAGAGAGAGGGGGGAAGAGTGTGAGTGAGGGGGTGGGAAGAGGGAGTGGGAGAGTGCACGAGAGAAAGAGAAATAGATAGATAGAAGGTGTGTGAGAGAGAGAGAGAGAGAGAGAGAGAGAGAGAGAGAGAGAGTATTTTGGGCTTAAGGATTATGCTTACAGGGTTTAAATTTTAAAGTGAACCCTAGGTAATTGTATGCATAATCCTAATCATTATGTAAAACTGAACCCTAACGCTAACTATATTCCTAAAATTAAACTTAAACCTATCATAATTATGGTTTATATAAAGTACTAAATGTGTGGCAGATATATATGCATACTATTTGGCAAATGTTTACAAATATTTTTATATTTTATGCAATAATAAATTGAATCTTCAATCAATTTGATTTTTTTTCTAATAATGTTGATAGAAATTAAACATATATATAAGGTTTCATGTATATCTTCCTCATTATGAAAAATTTCATTATCCCAATAGTAATCCTAGCTCCTAACCCTAATCAAAACCTTAACTCCAACAATAATATTAACTATGATGTAAACCCTAACTGCAACAATAATCCTAGCCCTAACCATGATCTTAATCATACCCTAACCGTAACCTTGGCCCTAACCCTAACCTTAAATGTTACACTAACTATGATATTAATCCTAACTCTAAACCCTACATCGTAATTGTAACCATGACCCTAATATTACCCTAACCCCAACACTAACACTAACCCTTACCCTAACCCTAAGTATTAACATAATTATACTCCTAACTCTAAAGCGTACACCCTAACCTTAACTCTAATTAGACCCTCAATCTTAATTGCAATGCTCACGTTAACTGTAATTCTAACCCTAACCCTAATATAACTGATATATAATTATATATTAAAATTCATATAATGTCTTCTATGTTACGCCACGACTGCTACTATATATATAATTTATACTGCAATATATATATATATATATATATATATATATATATATATATATATATATATATATATATATATATATATATATATATATATATATATATATATATATATATATATATATATATATATATATATATATATATATATATATATATATATATATATATATATATATATATATATATATGCACAAAGATGGGGGACCAAAAAGGTGCCACTTTGCTTTTTGGTCCCCCATCAACCATAGTGCATACACACTTAAGCGTGTGTGCCCTATAGGGAGCATGCGCTATGGCTTGGGTTGCCCAAGCCTTAAGCTTGCACAATCTAAAGCATATCGTGTGCGCCCTATAAGGTTCACGCCCTTTGAAAAACACTAAAAAGTGTTTTTACAATGCACGTGCACCTTATAGTGTGAAAGAGCTTTGAAAAAACACTATTTAGTGTTTTCTATTGTTGGGAAAGCTCATTTTGCTTTCCACAAACCCATGTTTGCAGTAAAAGAAACCTTCCCAAGCGCACACATAGTATTGTTTTGGCTTGTTGAATCCATATTGTTCATTCATTCATCCATCAAATGGCTCCACGATGTCGTCAAGCTCGATCCGGAAGAAGAGGTAAGTATTTTTACAACCTATTCCTCTTATTTGTTTTAAAATTTCAGTTTTGAAGCAATTTGTTTTGTTAAAATTTATGTGTAATTAAGATTTTAAAATCTAGTTTTTTTAATTGCCAGGAAGAAATAATCTCCCTCAACCAAACCCTCCACCAAACCCTCTATCTCCTCATGAAGAAACAAATGAAGAAAATAACCAAGAAAATGAACCTCAATTGCCTCCACCAATCAAGAAACCTTCTCCTAGAACACAAGAAAATTTGATGAACCAAATTGAAAGAGGGAAAGAAGAATTAGAATCTTTAATTACGAGGTTAAATTATTCTAGTGGTAAAAATCTTGGAAGGGAAAGACTTGTGAAATCATTGGAAGCAATCTTGACCCATGTAAGCTTGGTTAGTGGGAAAATTAATTTATGATGGGATAAAAGAGAAGAACAAAAACAATATTATGCAAATAAATTATCTTATGCAGACATAAAAAAGAAAAAAATCACAAAAGATGACATTTGCAAGCTTTTTAAAAAACTAGGGGACATAGATACTCTTAGAACTACATCAAGGAGGTTCCCAATTCGTTGGTGCTTAAATGAAGACATTAAAAATAAATTTTGGGAGAGATGGTGGATGGTCTTTGATTCACCTCCCTGTAACAATCATGAGGTTCCTATATATTTCTTGAGGAAACTCTATTGTGAGTTTGTACTCAAGGAGGTGCCAAATTATTTTGACTATCTAGATTCTCAGGGTAGAGGAGGGGGGTCATCATTTGATAGAGTGGGGGCACATCATGAACCTAACACACCTAGGGTTCCTATTGGCAAGCCATAGGTGGGTCATCTTACTCTTCCTTTCATTGTGAAGGAACATGTAGAGGCGGACAAACTAGGCATGATTAGTGCTCTAACAAAGACTCTCATTTAGTGTGCCACTCCTTTAGTTGAGGGTGACCATGGTCAATCTTCAAGGGGGCATATTTGTTGGTCATGTGGATGCTTGTGCACATTTGGTACTACCAAGAGAGAGGAAGAGGATCCTAGAATGATGAATGATAGTTTTCTAAATATGACATTTGGCATTGACACATAGGTAAATATTTCCAAGTTCATTAAATTGCTTTGATCATATTTCATTTATAAAAGAATAACTAATTAATTTAGTATTTAGTGATTATGATCAAAATTCAGGGCAAGAGTGTCAGTGGCACTGACAGTGACAATGATCCTCATGTCCCCTTCTACACATCGTCATCAATTCCACAAGTATGCATCGAATAAAACATTTTAATTAATATATTTTATTATTATGTAATTATATGAATAGTTGTATCATAACTTATTGTGCATGTGCATTAGATGTTCACTAGTGGACCATCGATATTCAAAACATTCTAGTTAATGGAATTCACCTCAAGCTTTGCTTTGAGGGATAGATTAGGTCTTGTTATTTTTTAATAAGTGTTGTCCAAGCACTAGGTCTCTAGGTTGCATTGAGTCTAGATTAGATGCATTTTCATTTCAATAATGGTTGCATTCATGGTTTCAGGTTTCCTAACTTTGTTTCCAAATGATAAGGTATATAGGTCATGTCTAGTAGGAAGACATCCAACAGAAGTCCCCAAAAATGTTATCTAAAATTACAGCATAAAGAAGAATGAACACAAATAGGAAAAGATTGCATTTTTAGGGGTTCAATTAATACTACCTTTTAGGTATTTGTTAATTTACATTTTCATTATTGCATTCATTATTAGATTTCTTTTTGTACTCTAAGTATTCATCACATTTCAAACTTTAAAATTCATAATTGATCATTACATTGTGCATTCAAACTGAATGTAGTATACAAGTGTCTTTTCATATTTCATATTTCATGTCAATATTTGAGTACATTTGCAGAATAGGAAAAAATTGATAGAAGTATGGAGTAGGGGTCCCATGCATTGCCTTGTTGTCTATGTGTTGTCAACTGGTTGTCTGTCAGGTCCAGGTCTTCATCTACATTTGGTTTAGGGTTTATATTTGCATGAGAGAGAAAGAGTGGTGTTAGATCCTATTGGATCTAAGAAATGCATGAAACACAAACAACATACAGTGACAATCAATTCTTTCAATGTTGCATATCTATCTGGTAAATTCAAATGCAATAAGGAAATTGTATCCACAATAAGTGAAAGGTAGTATTAAAGGGACTTGTTTTCTAAACATGAAACCTTTTACAATTTATGGTCATTCTGATATATGTTGTCCTTTTATAAACCAGATATCTGAATGAAAGGGACTTAGTGTTTCCAACTGAGAAACCTTTTTCAGATAGTAACAATTTCATGCTAGATTAGTGAACATAATAACCTAAATTTTGATTCATAAGTGTCATTTCTTTTTGGCATTTTTCATAAACTAATTATTTATTATGTTCACTAATCTAACAAGTTTGTAGTATTGTTCTTTCAAAAGCTTCACAAAACATTTTGTAGTGTTTCAAGCTGATTGGTTTTCACAATTCAGTCAAAGAAAGAAGATGCAGAACAAGCTAAAATTTCACAGTAAAATGCCAAAGGTGTTCCATAATAGTCATAATCAAATGCCAAGTTACAGCTACATAATCACTGGTATTGCCTATCTTTGCTAAATTTAAGGTACAAATTCAATAAATTCTTGTTGTTGCTGATAAAAGAAGGAATGCTACATAATTGTGATATAAAGTATCATAAAATATTTACAAAATGTATCTTTGAGTGTCATGAGCCCGTGCTCGAACTTCATTGATAATAAACAAATATTTTTACATTCTATTTCATTTCTTTTAAGGATTCATATTCAGGATCAAACCAAAAGAGAACTATGTTCAATCCTGGTAACATATATCAGTGAGGTTTAAAATGTTCACTATTTTCAGCATTGAATTCAAATTTCAAAATGTCTATTTTCATTTGTCAGTTGAAGAAGCTAAGATTGAAATAAAATCAAATGACTGACAGTGACTATGATTAAAGGGTATTAATGTGAGTTTTGGAGTTTTGAATTCATCTATAAGGCTATAAGTTCTTTCATTTATATGGGTTCAGTGAATAGTAAGAAAAAAAATAAAATTGGTGTACTGATGTTCAAAGTGTAACAGTGGTGGCTGTATCAACAAAAGAGAGAATAGCAGTGACTGGTATTCTAAATGTAATAACACAAAAATAGTGGGGTTCATTTATTCTCAGAGGAGCCTTGAAGGTTTTATTAGTGAGGTTTTCAGCAATAAAAATGATGAGCAAAGTAATTGATGTAAATGATGGTGCACAAGCTTCATGTATCGAGAAAATAACAAAGTGTGTTTTCATTTTATACAATCCAAACATCATTTTTATGTTCTACTGAAAGATGAAAATAGTGATAGAGATGTATGTTTTTAAGCTACTGACCAAAGTACACAACAAAAAGAGAGAACTTATCTGTATTGTTTCAGATTTAGCTTGTGTTTGTGGTCCTTCACACAGTCAAAGTTTCAGGCAGCTCATTAAGAGTCTTAAGCTGTGACTCGAAGATGCCTTGACAGGTGCCGAGTTACATTTCTATATCTCTGAGTCATAGCTTAGACTTTGGCGAGATGAATGAAGGAGATCCATAAGTCACGGTGTTGTCAAAGTTACAAAAACCCATATGAATAAAGGGAGTAATAAACATAAATTTCATGCTAAAAATCTACCAGTTGAAAGTGGTTAAGCTTACTAGTTAGATGAAGAAAGGAATCACAACAAGCTCAAGATAGGTCACGGCCAAGTCACAGTCAAGGTTCATTGTGAGAAATAGAAGGGCTCATAGCCAAGTTTTAGCCAAACCATAACATCATGTTACAAAATTTTCACAAGCCATGTTACATCTTTGAGCTTAGAAGCAAGAGACTAACAAAAGTTAGGATTCATGCCAAGTCACAAGCCGTGAACTGAATGTGAGTCACAGTTTAAAAACCCACAAGCTGAAACTCAAGCACAGTCTCGGCCACATATACAAGATGAAATAATAGTCAAAAGGCCGCGACTGATGATATAAGAATGCAAGACTAAGACACAAGTTTTATTGACTTCAAGCCCATGTATCTTCATGTTACAAGATGCTCACAGCCGTGAGCTATTCACCCCAGTCAAGCCGTGACACAATGAACCAAATCTCAAGGCTGAGTCATGGTCTTGGCAGGTGTGACTTCGAGCTCAAGTTTTTAGTACAGGTTGTGAATATATCCGGTCACCACTGCAAATAAAAGAGGTAGCCGTAAGTAAAGCAATAATCTTGGCCTCATACAAAAGGCTTAAAGGACACCCACAACTCAAATGATAAACACATAGTCACTTATCAGTTGAGGTCAAGAATTACTCAAACTCACACCAACTTCATAGCTAGATACCAAAAGGAAAGCACCAGTTATGGCTCAAAGCCAAAGCCAAAGCCGAGCTCAAAGACTTAAATATGGAGCCATAGTCACAAGAAAAATCTCAAAATCAAATCTCCAGATCAATAATAAGGACTTGGGTCTTCATGAAGACACACTCTCAATCCAGATCTAATGCCAGTGTATGAACTATCAAAGACAGAGAGCTCCATGACAGAAAATCCAAGCTCCATTGAAATTTTTAGTAGAGTTTCCTTACTGTTAGGCTAGGGTTTCTTCTTGATTCTTATCTTTGAAGTTAAACAATAACATCAAGCTTGAGAATGATACTTTGTTTTGTGTTTTTGGAATCCGCATAGCAAATGCATTGAATGCCATTAAGACAAACATCCACATCTTGGCAGGCCTTGAGAGCTTAACAGTGCCACCTCACTACCCCATATTCGCATTGTATGCAAGTGGGAAGAGTGGTCATGTTGACCCTCTTCCACTTAGAAATTTTTAGACTTAGGAATTCATTTCTTAAGATAGGGTAGTGTAGGTTCTTATTTAATTTTGAATTTTTATTTAAATAATTTAAATATTGGTAAACATTGTAAAAAGGATTTATATCCTTTATCAAAACCAATATTTAGGGCACTAATTATGGTGATAGACTAGGATTTTGGCTTAATTTTTGGCCAAATTAGGGAAAATAGGATAGGCTTTCATTTTCGGATTGGAGGCTAGGGCTTTGTATAAAAATGGTTTTCATTATCAGTTTGTGAGGTTGCAATTTTTGGAGAGAAGGAAAAGTGAGCGTATTGTTCTGTAGTGCCTTGGAAATTATTTTTGTAACCACACTTGTCAGATTTTGGAGAGGAATAAAGCTTATGATTCATTTGCCCCTATACTTTGAGTTTGATTTGTCAAGATCCTATTTTCATCTTTCCTTGCTAGTGTTTATTAATTTGTGATCCAAGAGAAGTGAGTTTATTAATGTTCCTTCCCAAGTTGAGCAATAACTCAAACCTTGTAAGGAATATGTATGTTTATTGATTGGTTAAGTTATTTATGGTTCAACCCTAATAGCAAGATCTTTTAGCTTATATAATGGACAGTGATTTAAGGTATTAAAACTTTTAGTATAAGTGTTGAGATCAATGTTTTGTCTTCCAATCAAAAGTCTGAATTCATTTTTGGTGTATCACACTGATGCAGGAGCATCCTGGGTGTAAGAGCAATCTTGCATCACCCAAAAATATTTCTGTTTTTATATTCAATAAGGGCTATTTTGTGCAGAGCTGTTATTTATGGAAAGTTACTATTTTTGGTAATTTTTGTATGTGCTCAGAATGATCTGATTTCTTTCTTGGAGGTTCATTTTGGTCATATAAGTCTGCCAGCAAAGTTTCATGGCTAGATCAGGTGTAGTTTTGAAGATATTGAAGATTTTTGGTATTGGCAGCAGGGTACAGGAACTTTGAACTCAGTTTTGAAGGCTTTAGAGGCCCTGGATGAGGTCAAAAATTTGGGTGATGGGCGCTTGCATGGGTCAAGCCTATAGAGCGCTTCATGGCATTTCCAAAATGGGGTTATAATAGTCAATCGGGTCAACTGGTGATGACTTATGATCTCCGGAAGTCGGGTCACCTGAAATGGCGAAAAATAATTTTCCTTCAAAATTTCTGTTCGGGTTTCAAAAGTTATTTTGAGCCGACTTTGATGTAATAAATTGAAAAAAATAAAATAATTCTAAGTTTGGTCGGCCCTTAGGGCTAAATTTCTGGAACCTTCTCGGGCGGTGGAAATTGCCTATATAAGGAAGGCTGTATTATTGTCTTAGGCAGTTCAGAATAGTTCTGGGTAATAGTTCGAGGCTTTGTCCTACAGAATATTGTAAGGGAATGCCCATGTGGCTTTGCATATTGTAATTCTGAAAGTTTGTAATTCCACATTTGTGGAGATAATAAGAAGCCAATTTTTCTGTTCTTGCATATTATTGTTGTTGTTTCTCTTTTTCTGTTATATGTTTGTGGTATTAAGGGGAGCACCTTCATCACACACCTATTTATTTCAGTTTTAAAGTTTCCTTCTTCCCTTTTCCCACTAAGTTACCAATCAGGAGGTGATATCCCATATCAAATAGGAATCAGCCTAGAATTCAAAGACTCCTCCTTATTCAAAGTCCACCCACAACTTGAGGAGGTTTCCTTTGCTAGGATAAAACTACTGTTTAGCCTTAATGCCTGAGTTGGGGTGGTAATTCTAAGCCTAAACAATTTTTGGCATGCCCAATGGGACATGAATGATACACGAGTCCAATCCAAACAAGGAGTGTTAAATAATTTGAGTATTTGTAGCTGTCTTTCACTAGGAGAGGTAGAACTGTCCAAAGGGAACCGAGAAGTTCTAGAGAGCTTTTAGCTCAGCTTGTTCAAGAAGGAAGGAGGCCTGGTAGACCAAGGAAGTTAAGATCAAAAATAAGTTCAGCTCCTCCCTCTTACCACTAGATTTCTAGATTCAAAGGAGGAGACTTTTGAAGATCTTGGAGTTTCAAAAAGAAAAGTTGTTTCTCAACAGCCACCACTGGTAAATCAATCTCTTCTAATTAGTTCTAGTACAACACTACCAGCAATGTCAAGAAATCTTCCATTTGTGCCTTTCAATGATGGTAGTCCTCTCAGGATTATCAATCATAATAACATACCATTGGCTGAATGAAAAGGATTACCATCATTTACTGGAGAAGGGAAAACTAATGCTATTGAGCATATTAGAGATATTGCATCTATTTGCAATGTTCATCATGTCACGAAGGAAGATGTAGCTCTGAAACTTTTGGCTACATCACTGAAGGGTAAAGCATTGGAATGGTTCAGAACTCTTCCAATTGCATCCATTTCTACTTGGGATGCATTGGGAGAGAGATTGTCCAAGTTCTTTGAGGACAAGTCTGACAACTTGTCTTTGGTGGAGCAATTAACTACTATTAAAAGGGCTCCACAAGAGGAGATGAGTGATTTTAATCTTTTCTTCCAAAAGACATGGAACATGATTCCTACTACAGTAAGGCCTTCAGATGAATATGCATTTTTGTATTATTTGAAGAGTTTAAACAGTGATATCCTTGTTATGATTGAATCTATGGGGGGATTTTCTTTTCCCCAAGCTTTTGATATTGCTATTAGGGCTGAAAATAGTCTCATTCAGGCTGGAAAAATATCCCCTAGGCCACCTATGCCCTTCTTTCCTAGTATTCAGTCTAGTATGCCATTGGCTGTTCTACCACTATCCATTTTCCCATCTTTTAAAAGCCCAGAGGTAGTCCCTGTTGCCCCTCTAAATGAGTTAAAAAGTATTAAGGATAGCCAGCAAAAGATAAAAAGTTTATTGTAGACTTTTGGTAATGAACTAGTGACCCTTAAGAGGAATCAAGCACATACAAACCCTGTTGCTCAAAACTTGTTTGCTGGTTCCTCATCCCAGTTTCCTAATTAGCCTGCATTTCAAGGTAACAAGTAGTAATTCCAAGTGAATAACAATGCAAATAAACATTATTGGAATTAGACACCTTATAGACCATACAATCCTACACGTGTTAATACTGTTAGGGATATTGTTCCTAGCCAGAACAATATTGCCACTGAGTGGTGTTTTCCATGCAATCAAGCTCATGATCAGTTAACATGTTCCAATGGAGTTCTGAACCAGGCTCTTATGGTTCAAAGTTTAATGAATTCACAAAAAAATGTGCCTATTGAGGAAGTACAACAATAATCAAATCAGAGTGTTACAGATACTGGTTTCTTAAATTGGCAAGAAGAGGAGTTTTATGGTCTGAATGATGATTCACTAGTTTTAGCAAACATCAGAGCCAAAAAGAGAGCTCTTGAGGCAGATCAATCAGCTGGTAATGTTCCCTCTTCACTAGTTTCAATTTTAAAGAATCCATCTACTTCTTCTAGTAAGGATCAAAATCAGAAGAGTGGTGATCAAGGTTCTCCTAGATCTCCACAAAAGGTATAATTTGTTGTTCCATACAATATTGTTGATACTATGAAAAAAATGAGTGTAACCTTGTCTGCATGGGAAACTTTAGCTATTCCATGACAGATCAAAATTTTAAAGGAAGGGTTGTCCAAGTTGACAGCCAGTTCATAGAAAACTATACAATAGCCTCCTAGAATGGTTATGACTAATTCTGAGCCTCCTAAGACTCAGGAAAAGACACCTAAAGAAGAGAAGAAGCCTGCTAAAGTTTAGCAACCAGTAGTACAAGAAGTTAAAAATACTACAGATTTGAAGTAATCAACAGTAACAGTTGACAAAAAGCCAGAAAATAACCAAAAGATAACTGAAAAGGAAGGTAAGAAGCCTGAAAATAATAAGCCTCCTCCTTTTTATGTCTCATTGATTATTGGAAACAAATTAGTGCATCATTATATGGTAGACACTGGTGTAACCAACACTATCATGCCTAAGAAAATAATAGATTTGTTGGATTTAAAGTATGAACCTCTTGAGAAAGGTGTGGTCTAACTTGATGGAACTTCAGTAAAGACCTTAGGGGTTATTAAAAATGCAAGTTTGACTTTACACTCATGTCCAAATTTTTCAATTCCTCATGATATTTATGTTATAGATTTGGCACTGTATTTTTCTATGTGCCTGTCCAGAGATTTTATAGCCAAAATAGATGGTTATTTCTCATTAGATTTGTCTCACTTATATTTCAGAACTAGATATGGTACTAAGGTAACCATAAGATCAAAGTTATTAGGCAAAGATTACATAGAACCTTATAATCCTAGCCCTATTAATGCTAGTTGTGTGATTATGGATTCAGATGAAATTCAAGATTATTCAGCCTATAACACACAAACTGAGGAATATCTTGACATTGTTTTGGATGAATGGGCCACTAGAAATGATCAAAATGATGATATGCTTGATGCTGGATTTGATAATTATATAATTTTAGAGTTTGATGCAGTTTCACTTAATTTGATTAAAGGTCAAGATTCTGAATCTAAATTATCTAACCAGCTATGGGATTTGTATTTTGATGGATCAAGGAACAAAGATGGTGTTGGTGCAGGGGTATGTTAGTTTCACCTAATGGTGATAAATTTTATGTTGCATACAAATTATCTTTTTCATATTCTAACAATGTGGTTGAATATGAAAGTCTGATGATTCAAGGTCTAGAGTGGGCAATAAAAAGAGGAATTAAATGTTTGAGGGCATTTGGGGATAGTGAGATAATAGTGAATCAGGTGAGAGGTATCAATGTTGTTAATAATGATCTTTTAAAGATGTATAAATATAGAGTATCTGATATCCTGGATGATTTTGATGCTTTTAACCTCATTTCTATTCCTAGAAAGAGAAATTAGCATGCTGATAGGTTAGCTGGTATTGGTGCACATGTTTTAGTTATAGAAAATAAAGGACAGATTTTAGACCAGTCACATGTCAAGATTATTGTTAGACCATCTATCCCAGATAATGATATCAATTGGCAAGTTTTTAATATTGATGAACATATTTTAAGTTTTATGACAGAAACTGATGACTTTTCAGCTCCTAAAAATGACAAGTTTAATTAGCAAATGAAAGATCAGATCATTGATCTGAAGACCAATAAGCTTCCAAAAAGATTGTTTATCCTAGAGTCAACTTTTAATTCTGATGATCAATTCAGGAGGAACAAAACCCGCATGTTGGTCAAAGAAGATCACTATGAAGAAGTGGAGATATTCAGAGATAAGTACTTGAAGGTTGGTAAAATTAATTCTCTTGAAGAAAAAGAATTATTTATTGATCTTTTCAGAGAATACAATGATGTGTTTGCATGGGATTATGCTGATTTGAAAGGATTTGACCCTCAATTAACCCACCACACCATACAACTAGAGCCAAATGCTAGGCCAATTAGACAAAGGCAAAGGCCCATAAACCCTAAGTAAGAGCCTTTAATGTTGAAAGAGCTGAGAAAACTCCTTGATGGTGGTATTATATTTCCTATTAAGCACACATCCTAGGTTTCTAATTTAGTTTCAGTAAGGAAGAAGAATGGAGAGATAAGACTTTGTGTGGACTTTAGAGACCTTAATAGGGCATCTCTGAAGGATAGGCACCCTCTTCCTTCCATGGAACAAATTTTGCAATATGTTTCAGATTGTAAGAGATTCTCACTCTTAGATGGGTATTCTGGTTACAACCAGATTTTAGTTAAAGAATCTGATCAGTTTAAAACAACTTTCATAACTAAATGGGGTACAATGGCTTATAGAAGAATTCCATTTGGATTGTCAAATGCAGGGGCTACTTTTTAGAAGCAATGGACATGGCTTTCAATAATTTGATGTATAAATTTGTTCTAGTATACCTAGATGATGTTACAATTTACAACAAGGTTGCAAACAAACACATAGATCATTTCAGACAAATTTTGTAGAGATGTAGAGAGATTGAAATCTCTCTTAACCCAAAGAAGTCAATTTTTTCAGTCCACGAGGGTAAACTTTTAGGATACCAAGTGTCTAAAGAAGGTACAACTATTGATCCTGAAAGGGTTCATGCAATTCTTGAGCTTTCATTGCCCAAACACAAGAAAGGATTGCAGAGTTTTATTGAGAGAATACATTTTGTTAGATGCTTTATCCCTAATATTGCAAGCTTATTAAAGCCCTTGATTGCTATGATGAAGAAAGATGTACCTTTCAGCTGGATTGATGAGGGAAAGAGGAGATTTGAACAAATTAAGTGAGATTTATCATCAGCCCCTACTCTAATCAATCCTGATTTTACTAAGGACTTTATTTTATATGCTTATGGTGGTTCTGAAACTATTTCAAAAATGTTGGTTCAAAAGAATGAAGATAATCAGGAGTAGCCAGTTGCATTTTTTAGAAAAGGTATGGATGATTATGAAAAAGGTATAGTTTTGTTGAAAACCATGTGCTAGCTATTATTAAAGCTTTAAAGAAGTTTAAGCATTTGGTTGCTAGGAATAAGGTACATGTAATGGTTGCACATCCTAGTATTAAAGAGTTCTTACTGAACAAAGATGTTAATGGAAAGAGAGCAGGTTGGATAATAAGAGTTATGGAATATGATGTACAAATTCATGTAACCAAGCTGGTTAGAGGCAAAGGCCTCTGTGCTCAGATGGTAGAAGGGGATGATAAAGTTGAAGCCATTGAAGAGGCTTCCTTACTTCAAGGTAATACTATGTTGATTAATAATTCAACATCTTGGTTATCAGATATGACCAGATTTTTGCAAACTGGACAATGTCCAAACAATCTTGATAAAGCTAAGAGAAGGTACTATAGGTTACAATCTATTCCTTATGTTCTCATTGATGATATTCTTTATAGGAAATATTTTCCTGGTATGCTTCTTAAGTGCATTGATTCAGTTGATCAAGATAGGATTATATCTGAGTTTCATGATGGATCTTGTGGAGGACATTTCAGTCCTAAAACTATAACTTGGAAAATTCTAAGAGCTGGCTATTAATGGCTAGATTTATTCAAAGATGCTCATTCTTGGGCAATAAAATGTCAAAAGTGTTCTATGTTTGCAAGGAAGAAAAAGATGGCAACATTTCCATTAAAACCAATTGTTGTGGATCAACCATTTAATAAATGGGGAGTGGACTTTATAGGTCCAATGAATCCTAATTATAGTGTAGGTCATAAATAGATTTTGACTGCTATAGACTATTTTACAAGATGGACTGAGGCTATTGCATTGAAGGAGGCTACTAGATCTACTGTGTTAAATTTCTATGATGATATTATAACCAGGTTTGGAGTTCCTCAGTTAATTATTTTAGATAATGCTTTAGCTTTTTTTGGTTCAACTATAACAGAGTGGGCTGTTAAAAATAACATCTATCTAAATACTTCTTATAACTATTATCCTCAGGGTAATGGTCTTGCAGAGTCTACTAATAAAAACCTAATTAGGATTATCAAAAAGACTTTACAGGAAAATAAGAGAGATTGACATTCTAAACTAAAGGTAGCCTTATGGCTGGATAGAATAACACCTAAATAGATTATTGGGAACTCACCCTATATTCTAGTTTACGGTAAAGAGGCCAGATTGCCAATTTCTATAGAATTTCCAGATTTACAACTAGTTGATCAAATGTTGTTGTTTGAAGAGGAAGATCCTCTTAAGCTGAGGTATGCTAAATTGCTACAGCTTGAGGAAGAAAGGAAGAAGCCATTGGAAACTATGGAGTTAAGGCAAGCACATACTAAAAGGTCTTTTGACATGAAAGCTACATCAAGGGATTTCAAGGAAGGTGATCTAGTACTCAAGTGGGATGTGTTGAAGAGCAGACCAGGACAACATGATAAATTTGACAATTTTTGGTCAAGCCCTTTTGTTATAATAGCTTGCAAAGAAAATAATGCTTTTCAATTGTCCACAACTGAAGGAGAAGTTCTACAAATTCTAGTTAATGGAATTCACCTCAAGCTTTTCTTTGAGGGATAGATTAGGTCTTGTTATTTTTCAATAAGTGTTGTCCAAGCACTAGGTCTCTAGGTTGCATTGAGTCTAGATTAGATGCATTTTCATTTCAATAATGGTTGCATTCTGTCATGCCCAAAATAAAACAACCTAAAAACACAAGTAAATTTTTTTTTTTAAAGGACAAAGGCGGGGTGAAAGGTTAAAAGGAGACTAAACATCGGCTATGCCAGGTGCAATCCAGGTTCAAGTTATTAACTGATGTAGTAAGAATCAGACCTCAAAAGGTGGGGACCCTAGAGTTCATAACATCCAAAAGAGCTCATACTTCGGGTGCAATCCGAATGTCTAGGGCATCGGTCTACTCCCTAATCAATGTCAATGTCTAACCACTAACACAGTGAAGTATACCTAGGTCATTATGTTCAAATGTCGTGTGTTCATTCCTTTCTAGGATCAGAAGTTGGAGTAAATTCACGTATCAAAATATTAGTTAAAACAAGGATGCTATCATGTTAATAATTTATTTCATATCGACAGGGTTTGATTTGGTTCATTACTGACCAAAGATCTTTGTCTATGTCATTCAAGATTAATACATGTTAAAGTTACTCAAGTAAGGTAAGATTAGAGGTCCTAAATCATACATTAGTATACAATTCTAATAGCCAAAAGATTTATCAACTTATCCTAGAGTAATTTTTCTACTATCAAGTTCTTATTTCACTTAATAGAATAATCTATCGAGTTAACAAATTATATCATGACTGACTAGAGTGAAACACATTACTCCCTTAACCTATAATGTAACTCTACTAGGATACATTTAACAAATTACAATGATTATTCAATTATCAGAATATTCTATCAACCATAATCCAAGACTATAGACTAGTGTATTGACTATTAACTAAAATTATTACCTAAGGAATTATGTCAAAGAAAATAGTTAATCTCACCCATAATTTACAAATATCAAGTAACCCTTACTAGCTACTAAATCCCTAACTAACCTAATATCCTATCACACTCTCCCTACAAACTTAATCTCCTAAATTAATAGTAAAGTTCCAATACATATTTATATAATAAAATTCTACTAAACTATTTACCTAAAACAATAAGTAATTACCATTATACATATAATATCATCATAAAAAAAACAATTAAAAAAAAACACCAAAGACTAATCTACTACTATCTAGCCAACCTACCAAACTATTAAGTGCTCCCTCATACAAGAAGACTCAAGTCAAAAGGGGGTGCATCCCAAGGAGAGAACAAGGGGGACAAGATTTAATTGGGTCCCACTCCCATCATGAAGCAATTTTTGCAGCTACCAAGGAGTACAAAAGGGAAACATAAGTTAAGATTGATTTGCAAGTCAAAGCAAGGCTCCAAAAAGGTGTTTTGTTTTCCCAAGGACAAGCCAAGTGGAGGGTGCACCTGCCAAGGAAGGAGGTACTTTTTGACAAGAGGAAATATGTTTAAATCCCCATGTTAGAGATAGGTGCGCTTGGAAAGAGGAGCAGTTTGAAAAGTGAATGAGAAAGTAAGCCATGTCAGCTGAAGGACTAAGCAATCAATTATAAGTTGGTGCTTTTTCTAAGTGGCCCTTCTACCTACGCAGGGGGTCTTATAAGATGGAAAATTTAACTTATTTTATTTCCCTCCCCATCACTTGCACATGGAGAAGGCTTAGGTGGGGTCCACTAGCAAGTGGGAGGTGATATTAAAGGGACCTTTAAGGCATGTTAGTTTATAAACATTATATTGCCAAAGACTTTAGGTTAAAAGTTATTTTAGGAGATGTTTTAGATGAAGTTAATTTTAATTAATGTCTAATTGGCTAGAATGGAATATTCTCTGTGTAATATGAGAATATTGATGTCTCCATACAATTTCCAGAGAGCAAAATGCTCTCTAAAATTTTGGAAGTGTCTATTTTAATAAAAACATAGTTTCCTTCATCCTTTCACATTTGTTTCATTTGAGTTATTGAGGGCAACTATATGAGAATTAATAAACCATTGAGGTTGATGAATTAGAGTGTTATTGTAGAGGTTTTCAATAATATCAATTATGTTATTGCACTCTATTTCCCTATTGCATTTGATGAGATCTGAGCATAGAATTAGGTTCATTTGAATTTGTTAATATAACTATGACAATTCTTCAAACTATAATAGAGAACCTATCATAACCATGCATAAGTTAAACTTTAAAAGACATTGAAAACTATCACATTTCCTTTCCATAATCTTGAATATCATTTCATAAAAAAAACCACTCCATTATTTAAGAAATCAATTCCAATAAACATAATAGAAATGCATTGTATTTTCATTATAGTCCTCTTATCAAATTCATTACAAAATCTCTATGATGAAGGAGCTTCACTTTTCCTTTACATGATACAATTGAAGAAGATGTTCAATGAGAGAACAAACATAAAGATTACAAATTTCACTTCATCACAATACATATGCCATTTCACATACATCCACCACTTCACCATGGACTCAATAATGGGAATACTTCACAATGTACAATGAGAGAGGGATCTTCTTCAAGATCACCAATGCAACAACACATGAAGGTTTGCTACAAGCATATCAAGGAGGGGATTTCTTCAAGATTTTTCCACATGAATCTTTGGCTTCCAAACCTACAATAGAGAAGAGAGAACCATGGGTGCTCACCACCCAACCTAGGTCTCTTATGAGACCACCCCCAAGCTTGGAGAACCAAGGATAAATGGGATACAACAAACAACAAGATGCTTACAATTCCTCACACATGCAATAACAACAAGTTACTCCCTCCAAGGCTGCACAAATGAACTTTGCAAGCTCATTGAAGAAGGGTGAAGGTGGGCTTTTCCAAGGGGAGATTGCCATTGCTTTCACAATTTCCTCTACAAGAAGATCTCATTGCCTCTTCAAGGCTACAAATCCATCTCACATACTCAATAATGTTTATCAACATCTTCATGATACAAAGATTGAAAATGGCTTCATGGTGCCCATACACCATGAATTTTTCCCTCTTCTCCAAGAGAAGAGACTCTCACCTCATGGAGAGACCAACTAACCCCTTCACCCAAGGCCACTTCTTCCTCTTCCCAAAGAGGTGAGTAATGCCTTACTCCCATACACATGAACACCCTCATTCAAGCAAAATAAAGGAAAGCACATAAATTTCAACATCAAATTCCCTTCCCATAAAATGCAATAACACAACAAGTATACACTTCAAACACATGAAAGAGCATGAACACAACTAATCTATTGAGCATAAACAAGAAAACCTCCATGGAAATGAGAGACCAACCTTCACAAGTGTGATGGCAATTGATAGTTGAGATGAGCTATCCACTTTTTTTTTCCTCCTCCAAAACCCTAAAGTCTCTAAAATTAGAGAGTGGGTGAACACCCTCTAATTCTATCCAAGGCCTCTAAAAAGGGCTCCAAATTCTACCCACCCACCAATCATAATTGCAGATTTGACTCTAAGGTCTCCTTGATTTTCCTTGTCCCCCCCATGATTAATGCTTGATTGGAAGGAAAGGTGAAGTTGGTTAAAGGTCAAGATCCATACAATATCGTGGCTAAGGGTAAATGGGTCCAAAAAGGGGTTGTCAAAGTCTCTAGGGGATTTAGGATATGCTCAAAACCTTCCTAACCCATACCCCTAACATTAAGATACTTAAATAATGTCAAAAATGACCCCTAGAACCTCTTATTGGCCCCTAGAAGTGGTTGGAATAACATAAATTTAAATGAGCACATTACAAGTGTCAAGTGACACTAACAATTGCACATTACATACAAATGCCATGAAAGACAACATGAAGCTAACTACTAATGCACATGGAAATTCACCTTTACGACAAGTTCACATTACAACAAGGCTTTGTAATCCCACATTGGACTAAGCCTTGGCTTACTCAGTTCACATGTGTTTAACCTTGGTTCTCCGATAATTCCCATCGTTCTCTTACCTGCATACTTCACATCGAGCATCAGTAGTTCAAGATGATAACATTACATGAAATATACATATTCAATTTCCTATTTAGTATCGTAACTCAATATGTGTAATTCAATTCAAATTACCAATTTCTATTCAATGATATCCAAACATCATAAGTACATAAATCATCAGGTGCAGTAATCAAATCTAAACATGAATAATTCATTTTACCAACCATGTATAATCAAGATCAAGACGTACTCTAGATCCACATCCACACATACATAATATAATAATCACCATCAAAATATCGTATCTCGAGTCTCTATCAAAATAGATCAATAAGTGTATCAATGTATCAATATGCAGAAAGAAAAGATGCTATGACAAGTCGGGGTGAGGCCTCACACATTCATGGTTTCAAGTTTCCTAACTCTATTTCCCAATGATAAGTTCTATAGGTCATGTCTAGCAGGAAGACATCCAACAGAAGTTGCCAAAAATGTTATGTAAAATTACAACATATAGAAGAATGAACACAAATAGGAAATGATTGCATTTTTAGGGGTTCAATTAATACTACCTTTTAGGTATTTGTTAATTTACATTTTCATTATTGCATTCATTATTAGATTTCTTTTTGTACTCTAAGTATTCATCACATTTCAAACTTCAAAATTCATACCTGATCATTACATTGTGCATTCAAACTGAATGTAGTATACAAGTTTCTTTTCATATTTCATATTTCATGTCAATATTTGAGCACATTTGCAGAATAGGAAAAAAATAATAGAAGTATGGAGTAGGGTTCCCATGCATTGCCTTGTTGTCTGTGTGTTGTCAGCTAGTTGTCTGTCAGGTCCTAAGTCCTCAGGTCCAGGTCTTCATCTGCATTTAGTTTAGGGTTTTATTTGCATGAGAGAGAAAGAGTGGTGTTAGATCTAAGCAATGCATGAAACACAAACAACATACAGTGACAATCAATTCTTTCAATGCTGCATATCTATCTGGTAAATTCAAATGCAATAAGGAAACTGTATCCACAATAAGTGAAAGGTAGTATTAAAGGGACTTTTTTTCTAAACATGAAACCTTTTACAATTTATGGTCATTCTGATATATGTTGTCCTTTTATAAACCAGATATCTGAATGAAAGGGACTTAGTGTTTCCAACTGAGAAACCTTTTTCAGATAGTAACAATTTCTTGCTAGATTAGTGAACATAATAACCTGAATTTTGATTCATAAGTGTCATTTCTTTCTGGCATTTTTCATAAACTGATTATTTATTAGGTTCACTAATTTGACAAGTTTGCAGTATTGTTCTTTCAAAAGCTTAACAGAACATTTTGCAATGTTTCAAGCTGACTGGTTTTCACAATTCAGTTAAAGACAGAAGATGCAAAACAAGCTAAAATTTCACAGTAAAATGCCAAAGGTGTTCTAGAACAGTCATAATCAAATGCCAAGTTACAGCTACATAATCACTGGTATTGCCTATCTTTGCTAAATTTAAGGTACAAATTCAATAAAATTCTTGTTGTTGCTGATAAAAGAAGGAATGCTAAAAAATTGTGCTATAAAGTATCATAAAATGTTTACAAAATGTATCTTTGAGTGTCACGAGCCCGTGCTCGAACTTCATTGATAATTAACACACATTTTTACATCCTATTGCATTTATTTTAAGGATTCATATTCAACATCAAAACAAAAGAGAACTATGTTCAAGCCTGGTAACATATATCAGTGAGGTTTAAAATGTTCACTATATTCAGCATTGAATTCAAATTTCAAAATTTCTATGTTTATTTGTCAGTTGAAGGAGCTAAGATTGAAATAAAATTAAACGACTGATAGTGATTGTGATTAAAGGGTATTAATGTGAGTTTTGGAGTTTTGAATTCATCTATAAGGTTGTAAGTTCTTTCATTTATATGAGTTCAGTGAACAGTAAGAAAAAAAATAAAATTGGTGTACTGATGTTCAAAGTGTAACAGTGGTGGTTGTATCAACAAAAGAGAGAATAGCAGTGACTGGTATTCTAAATGTAATAACAGTGAACATAACAATAGTGGGGTTCATTTATTCTTAGCTGAGCCTTGAAGGTTTTATCAGTGAGTTTTTCAGCAATAAAAATGATGATAAAAGTAACTAATGTAAATGACGGTGCACAAGCTTCATGTATCAACAAAATAACAAAGTGGGTTTTCATTTTATACATTCCAAACATCATTTTTATGTGCTACTGAAAGATGAAAACAGTGATAGAGATGTATGTTTTTGAGCTACCGACCAAAGTTGACAACAAATAGAGAGAACTTATCTGTATTTGTTTCAGATTTAGCTTGTGTCTGTGGTCCTTCACACAGTCAAAGTTCCAAGAAGCTCATTAAGAGTCTTAAGCTGTGACTCAGGGATGCCTTGACTGGTGCCGAGTTACATTTCTATATCTCTGAGTCACAACTTAGACTTTGGCGAGATGACTAAAGGAGATCCATAAGTCACGGTGCTATTAAAGTTACAAAAACCCATATGAATAAAGGGAGTAATAAACATAAATTTCATGCTAAAAATCTGCTAGTTGAAAGTGGTTAAGCTTACCAGTCAGCTGAAGAAAGGAATCACAACAAGCTCAAGATAGGTCACGGTCGAGTCACAGTTGAGGTTCATTGTGAGAAATAGAAGGGCTCATAGCCAAGTTGTAGCTAGGTTGTAACATCATGTTACAAAATATTCACAGGCCATGTTACATCTTTGAGATGAGAAGTCAAGATTCACGCCAAGTCACAAGCCGTGAACTGAATGTGAGTCATAGTTTAAAAACCCACAAGCTGAAAATCAAGCACATTCTCAGCCACATATACAAGATGAAATAACATTCAAAAGGCCATGACTAATGATATAAGAATGCAAGACTAAGTCATAGCTTTTCTTGACTTTAAGCCCATGTAACTTCGTGTTACAAGATGCTCACAACTGTGAGCTATTCACACTAGTCATGTTGTGACACAGTGACCCCAAGCTCAAGGTTGAGTCATGGTCTTGGCAGGTGTGACTTCGAGCTCAAGTTTTTAGAAGAGGCCATGAAGATATCCGGTCACCACTACAAATAAAAGGGGGAGTCGTACGTAAAGCAATAATCTCAGCCTCATACAAAAGGCTTAAATGATGCCCACAACCCAAATGATAAACACACAGTCACTTACCATCTGAGGCTGAGAGTTACTCAAACTCAAACCAACTTAATAGCTTGATACCAAAAGGAAAGCACCAATTATGGATCAAAGCCAAAGCCAAAGCCAAGCTCAAAGACTCAAAGATGGAGCCACAATCACAAGAAAAATCATAAAATCAAATCTCTAGATTAATAATAAGAACTCAGGTCTTCATGAAGAAAAAATCTCAGTCCAGATCTGATGCTAGTGTATGAACTATCAAAGATAGAGAGTTCCATGACAGAAAATCTGAGCTGCATTGAAAATTTTAGCAGAGTTTCCTTACTATCAGGCTAGGGTTTCTTCCTGATTCTTCTTTGTGAAATTAAACAATAACATCAAGCTTGAGAATTAAAGTTTGTTTTGTGTTTTTGGAATCTGCATAGAAAATGCATTGAATGCCATTAAGGAAAACATCCACATCTTGGTAGGCCTTGAGATCTTAACAGTGCCACCTCACTACCCCATATCCGCATTGTATGTATGTGGGAAGAGTGGTCATGTCGACCCTCTTCCACTTAGAAATTTTTAGACTTAGGAATTCATTTCTTAAGATAGGGTAGTGTAGGTTCTTATTTAATTTTGAATTTTTATTTAAATAATTTAAATATTGGTAAACATTGTAAAAAGGATTTATATCCTTTATTAAAACCAATATTTAGGGTGCTAACTATGGTGATAGACTAGGATTTTGGCTTAATTTTTGGCCAAATTAGGGCAAATAGGAGAGGCTTTCATTTTCGGATTGGAGGCTAGGGATTTGTATAAAACTAGTTTTCATTACCAATTTGTGAGGTTGCGATTTTGGGAGAGAAGGAAAAGTGAGCTTATTATTCCTTAGTGCCTTGGAAATCATTTTTGTAACCACACTTTTGTCAGATTTTGGAGAGGAATAAAGCTTATGATTCATTTTCCCCTATACTTTGAGTTCGATTTGTCAAGATCCTATTTTCATCTTTCCTTGCTAGTGTTTATTAATTTGTGATCCAAGAGAAGTGAGTTTATTAATATTCCTTCCCAAGGTGAGCAATAACTCAAACCTTGTAAGGAATATGTATGTTTGTTGATTGGTTAAGTTATTTGTCGTTCAAACCTAATAGAAAGATCTTTCAGCCTATATGTTGGACAATGATTTAAGGTATTAAAACTTTTAGTATAAGTGTTGAGATCACTGTTTTATCTTCCAATCAAAATTCTGAATCCATTTTTGGTATATCACCCCTATTTATTTCAGTTTTAAAGCTTCCTTCTTCCCTTTTACTACTAAGTTACCAATCAGGAGGTGATATCCCATATCAAATAGGAATCGGCTTAGAATCCGGAGACTCCTCCTTATTCAAAGTCCACCCACAACTCAAGGAGGTTTCCATTGTTAGGATAGAACTACTATGTAGCCTTAATTCCTAAGTTGGGGTGGTAATTCTAAGCCTAAACAATAATCACATTCTTTCACCTGGCTTTGTGACGTCACCATTGAGTCCATATGTATATATGTAATAATGCATTATAATTAACACGTCAGTAGTACATTCTTATATGAATGGTTATCTTATAATTTTCCATGTACATGTGCACTAGTTGAATGTTGGAGCTTTGACATCGACACCACACATTGAAGGACGCGGTGGAACCTTCACAGAGGTATCATCTACTCATTAGTAGGGTTGTAAAAAATATATGTAATCTTGATAAAGTTGTATAATACTTTTTTTTTTCATTTTCAATTATTGACATCAGAGACTCCTCCTTTTGTTCATGGTACTTTGGATCGTGGAGTAGTTGTAGCAGTAGCTAGTTCTGAAGCACTGACTAAGGTATGAAAGCTATCACTTAATTTTAATTGTTATTTTTATAGTTTGTATTGAATTTTATTATGATATTTATGTATGTATTTTAATTATTATTTTGATCATTGTTGTAGGGACTTATTACTCCAGATCACCAGCATGCACCTTCGGTGGATGTACATAGTGACTATTTGCTAGCGGTAAGTGAATATTCAATTTTATGTCATTGTATGGTTCAATTTTGATGTATATTAGTTATTGATGCTTAAATATTTTTTTATCAGCTCAAGCTACAAAAGAGTCTAGAGAGGAGGACGAGTGAGCACACTTGGAAGACTACAACATCCACTGCATCTCCATTGACGTGACAATCAAAGACATCTTGGAATTTGTTTTCTTCCCCTGGTGAGAAAGGATAGATTAGGGATATAGATTGTATGCCTATATGGCATTAGTGGACATATTTTTTGTATATTGTATAAGTGATTCATTTTACATCCATTTGGCTTTGAGGAAGCTAGTTTAACTATATTGAATATATTCAATGTATGACATTATTGGACATATATATTTGGCTTCATGCCCTACAATTTTTTTTTTTTTTATGTTTTAGGTATGCAATTCATGTGTTTGGTGTATTGATGTATACTAAATTATGTTTATGCATAAATGTCTTATGCTTTGTAAATTTCCCATGCCTTATAGTTATGCTTGTATATTTATCGATGTATATTGTTACTGTCACCCTAAGGAGACTAACTCGACAACATTCACTATCACCCTAAGGAGACTAACTCAATTCGAGGATTCTACAAACAACTTGGAATCCACTCAAGGAATTAACCTCACTCAAGGATCTAGTTGAGTTCTCTAACTTTTTAAGTCACTCTCACAACCATAGTACTCAAATTAACTTCCTTGTTTCCTTGTTCCAATGTTTTCTAGCATCAACTCTATCCTAGGCCACCTAGTGCACCTAGTGCCTCCACCACATTAAATCTAAAACCAGACTTCACACCCTGATCCTAACACCTTAGATCATCTCAAAATGCTATATTTTCCATGTTACAAATTCCCATTTAATCCAATCAACTCATCTTTCACTCTTCCTCTTCTATAGCCCTTCTAGGCCTGCCTAGTAGCCCTTCCAACACTGAAATCAGCAATTTAATCTCAAACTCCCCAAACAACCTAGCAATGTTTTTACATTTTCTAGTACCCTTTTCAAGGTTACTAAATTGATATCAATCTAAGACTTCAAATCTCTGATTGGTGAAGACTTCCTTCACCCCCTAACCCTTCAACTAGGCCTAATTAACCTCACCTAACAAAGCAACTCCAAGAACCACTCACTTCTACGAATCCACAACCCTAAACAGTCTTGATAAAAAATAAAAGACAACCAATTTTCAACTTAGTTTTCCCATATTCACCCATCTACACTCCCATTCAATAAACCCTCACTATTTGGGCTAGAAACCAAGGGTTTTGCAGAAAATACCCTTCCCTGCAACACCCAACATCAACACTGGTCCCAACACCTTCTAATACATCCCAAAGGACCTTCACATCCATCATCTACCCTCCCCAATCATCGGGTCACTTCTAACCATGACTTTTTCTTACCTTCAACTCCTTTCACTGTGATTTCACCAAGCATGTCGCACTACTAAATTTTACCTCAAATTTTGATGATAATTGGTCGAATTTTCGACAATAATTGGTCGAATTCATGACTAAAACTTTCGTCATTCTTTTTTCATTGAATTTTCTATGTATTTCTTATTGGTCAAAATTTTGACCATAATATTGGTTGAAATTTCGACTGCAGCTCTTGCTTGAAACTGGAAGAATCACCATCATTTTTTTGTGCAATGGTCAAAATTGAGACCATGCAATGGTCTCAATTTTGACCATACTATTGGTCGACCATATGGCATTGTCGTCGATTTTTTTGGTCCAATGGTTGAAATTGAGACCATTGCATGGTCTCAATTTTGACCATTGCATTGGTCCAATCTATGGCAGTGTCATCAATTTTTTTGGTCCAATGGTCGAAATTGAGACCATACTATCGTCGAATTGTTTTGTCCAATGGTTGAAATTGAGACCAATGCTAAATTTTTTTTTTAAAAAAATGTCTATTAAAAAGTGGTATTGGTGTCTTATTTACAATAATTATTAATTAATTAAAAATTAGAAAACTAAAGAGGACAAAATTCCAATTCCAATTTTTTGGATGGACACAAACATGGAATTGACATTATCCAGAATTAGATAATGCCAATTCCAGTCTAATTCCAGCCCCCAAACAGGCCCTTAGTATTTTTTCAAACTTTCTTTATATATTTTACATTTTTTTTGCTGGATAGCCACTACCCACAAATTATGGGACCATTAACCTTGGCAATGTCTAAATCATAAACTAAAACACATATCTTACCAAGGGGGACACTTAGTTTTTTTGAAAGAGTCTTATTTAATAGCTAAGTTAAATAAGGAATGATTTTGTTACTAGCTTGTGAAAGTGTGTATTGGTTATATAGTAATTAAAATATAAATATAGTAATATAATTTTAAATATATATTAATGATATTAAAAGTAATAATTAAAATTATGATGATCAAAGTCATAATTAACAAATACAAGAAATAAGGAAATATCAAAGATACGAGATTTCAACATCAATAATCCTCTCAGAACCAGCGAGCATCTTAGCATAAATCTAGCAGACAACGTTGAAGATAACTATCAATGATTAATAATATTAAACATGCGTATTGGTTAGCGTACATCAATATTACTATTATTGACATACATTTATGTGGGATCTAAATATTTCTGATAGATAACAATATTATGCAAACCTTTCATACTGGTGCTCATGGAATATTTATAACGGCATTTATTCTCCTATGACACTTAGAAGGCAATCAAGTTATACTCTCTTCCCTATTTTATTTGCTACTAATAATTATTGGCAAGGTTATGTTATGACATTGAAATACTTGATTAAGGAATGAAAATGATATCGTGTGTGATAGTATATTCCCAGCCTTGTGAGTATTATCGAAACCAACCTGGGAGTTCTATTTGGTTCAATTTTTCTCTAAGACGGCCCCTGGATAGAATGACATCATTAAATATCAAAATCTACATATTATATTCACCTACGGTGGATAGATATATAGTTCTGTGTAGGAAGGAAGCATATACATAGCTGTTTGAAGAAAGAACGAGTAGTCCCAGCTGAAGAAGGAATGGTGCCAGTAGAAGAAGGGACTCATCATGATAATTCATTGTAACTACCATTTGAGAACCAATCAAATAATAATAACATCGGATTCAAGCAGGTCAATCACCAATACCAACAAATACATTCATTGATCACATTCAATCATGGAAGAAGCATACACCCAAGTAGTGATTAAAATAACACAGTCAGCAGTCAAACAAAACCAAATAAGAGTAATTACATAAAGTCAACAAACCAAACAATAAATAGAACCACATATAATAACAGATATTCAAATTATCATTTCCAGAACTTAAGGTTATATTCATGGCATCTATCATTTGAAGCTTTCATGATATAAGACAATATTAGCTCTTCTTGTCAAATTGATATCATAACGGATTTTTAAGGAGTAACCTATCATTTGTTACGATTATCAATCTTATTGGTTGATCCATCAAGCCATTGCTATAAATTTATATCATGGAAGAATAGGTTGACAAGTATTTAAGCCAGATTAAATATCAATTTATTAATCAGTAATAAAGGAATTGTGTACCAATTTTTGAATAGAAGAAGCCCCTTGCAATTGAATAAAAGAAATCAGTCCCAAACCTTATAGGACTAGAAGGGGGACATTAGACTACCTCATACCCCATTGCCTTGAGTGAGAGACTCTCCACACATATGTATTGACAAGATGGCTTTCCGTTAGGATGGTACGAGTGTGGATGAAAATTTCTCTGCTAGCATTAAAAATGCAGAATCAAATGGGTGTGATGAAGATAGTAGAGGAGAAAAAAAAGTGCAAAGAAGCTCTTCGAGAGGAAGGATCAAAAGAACTATCTGAGAATGCAGCATTTGCAATGGCACTTAGAGGAAACAATATGAGCCTTTCATAGAAAATGGAGGGGGAAGTGACAAGGTCCAAGCCTGTGGAGGTAAGAATCCTCTGGTCCCTAGAGTTTGAGACTAGTTTCCTAATGAGGAAATGTCTCTTGCTTTGAAAAAAGAAGAGTTTGGCCTAAAAAATGTGGTTATTTTTTTTCCTTGTTTGGATTCAAATCCCCTTGTTGCGAGGAAGTTTTTTGACAATTGGATTAACACCATATGGGGAAACAAGCTTGGAACCTGTCTCCTTTTGTCACATGATTCAAAGAGGTCTCATTTTTATTATCACATGATTCAAAGAGGTCTTCTTCCTAGTGATGATGAAGACTACACTTATCACTCCAATCTTCTTTCTAGTGATGATGAAGACTACACTTATCACTCCAAACTTCTTCCTAATGATGATGAAGTGATGGAAATGGATGATGCAAGCAAGAACTTGGGGAAAAAAGCTAATCAAGACAATCGAGTATTCAACCTACTAACCAAACTTCAAGCTCTACTTTTGAAACTAGTCTTTAACACTTAACAACAAATACCAATGAGATGAAAACAACTAAAGAGAAAAGCTAAGATAGGCCACTCACTGTTTATGAAAGCACTCCGTTCTTGCAAAGAAATCTAAATGTGGATGCCTTTGGCTTGATGGATCCTCCTCTTTCAACTTTCTAGATTTGTACACCCTCTATGAAATTATGAATGGTATCTTGATGCAATTGCCTTGTCGAACAAAATCTGATGCCCTCAACCTTGCCAAAAATCCAAACTTCACACCACAATCCTCTACTTGTCAAAATTTTTTGAGAATAAGGCCTTCAAATATGGATCCAATCCTCTTTTCAAACCACCTCAAAATTCTGGAAAATGAAGCTTCAATCAACCCTTCACCCCTTGAGAATTTTGAGAATGATACTCTAACTTGCCAAGCTCTCCATCTTGGAATTCTAGAGACGAAATCTCAATCTCTGATTTTCGGATTTGGCAATAATTCTAGAAAAAAATGTCTTCAAAAATCAAATTTAAGGGATGGAAAGAGTGGAAAAAGGCTCCCAAATCATCCTTAACAAAACTCTGCTCCTTCCTCTTGCAAAAACACTGATTTTAGGGCCCAAAAATGCCCTCTAAACACCTCTAAATGCCTTTGAATCTGCCCAGACTATCACCCCAGCAAAAGATGCCACCTCCAAATGTGAATCATTGCCAATAAAGTGACTGAGATTGCCAAAAATAGATGAAAAAAATCGCTGCCAAGCCCTCTGATTTTCACACTTAATTGCAGAGCAGAGAACCGAAAATGTTTTGTGAGGAAATGAAGGAGGAGTCTCCTTATTTATACTTGCCTCTAGGGTCTATTTAGGGGGCCGACCAGACCTACGAATTGCAAAAAAATAAATAAATTAATTGCCCAAAACATGGCCGACTTTGGCTAAAAACAATAAATTTTGAAAATTAAAAAAAAAAGACTTTCAAATCAGTTTCGAAATTATAAAATGCTGGGACCTATTTTGAATTTCAATGCCAAATTTTGATCACAATCTCCTAAATTTGTTAAAATGCCTCCAATAGATTTCAAAAATGCCAAAAGGATGGTTTTGAAAATCGAAAATAAGAATGTCATTTCCAGATTTAAATCATTTCATTATCCAACCAATCAATCTAGGAGATCGAAAATTGTCTTCAATATTTGCACATTGATTCAAAATGAAACATTGCTCAATGGAAATTTTTAATTTGATGCATGGAATTTGGCAAACAAATACTCTGATTTTCAAAAATCATCCCAAATTAACCATTAAAAGAAAAAATAAAAAATTCATGATGATATTTGCAAAACGATTTTCAATACAATTGAATTGCCCTATGAATATTTTAGTTTTGCTGCATGAGGGTTTCAAAGACAAAAGAAATCTCAGATTTAGCAATCATTAATTTCCAATTAGCAACCAAAACAAAATAAAAAATTCATGCCTTCTCTTTTCAAATTGTCATGAAAACCTTATTACCTCAATCGCTCTCCAAAATTTCAAATTTCTTTGGCATGAGAATTTTTGAACTTTAATAGAGAATCAGATTTAGCAATTTGTTAATCCAATTAGCACAAAGAAAATCGAAATTCCATGATATTTGCAAGTTGCCATGAACAAGAAAATTTCATTGCCTTGTGAAAAAAAATTCGTCAATTTGTAATTGAAACCACATCATCATTTCATCAAAATTTTCAAAAAATCATCTCCATATTGCAAATCAAAGCTCAAAATTTAAAATGGGGGTCCTCAAGAATTGGGGTGATGTTGTGAAATGTCACAACAGTATTCCTAGTGCAGTTTGGATAGTTAAAAAGAGTGTAAACAATGAGTTTGATGCATACATTGTTGTCTCCTTTGCCAATGCCACTCTAGTGTTGTCTATTGGTGAAACAGTTGAGGAAGTTAGTGATAGTGGATTTCTTGATACTACTCCTTCACTGGCTGTATCTCTTCTAGCAGAGGATTCCTTAATGCAAGTGCATCCTAATGGAATTCAGCACATTAGGGCAGATTCACGTATAAATGAATGGAAGACCCCAAGGAAAAAGACAATAGTAAAAGTGGGCTGTAATATATTGCAAGTTGTAATTGCACTTAGTGGGGGAGAGCTTATTTATTTTGAGATGGATATGATAGGGCAACTAATGGAGGTGGAGAAACATGAAATGTTAGGAGATGTGGCTTGTTTAGATATTTCTCCAGTTCCTGAAGGCAGATAGAGGTCAAGATTTTTGGTGGCAGGATCATATGACAACACAATTCACATATTATCTTTAGATCTTGATGACTGTATGCAGATTTTGAGTGTGCAGGCTGTAAGTTCTCCACCAGAATCTCTTCTCTTGCTGGAAGTTCAAGCATCTGTTGGTGGAGAGGATGGTGCTGATCATCCAGCTAGTGTGTTTCTGAATGCTGGTTTGCAGAATGGTGTTCTTCTTAGGATTGAAGTGGATATGGTCACTGGACATCTTTCAGACACAAGTACAAGATTCTTGGGTTTGAGAGCCCCAAAATTTTTTTCTGCTATTGTCAGGGGTCGTCGGGCAATGCTTTGTCTTTCAAGCAGGCCTTGGTTAGGTTATATTCATCAAGGACACTTTCTTTTGACTCCTCTTTCTTATGAAATGTTGGAATATGCGGCTTCTTTTTCTTCTGATCAGTGTGCTGAAGGTGTGGTTGCAGTTGCTGGAGATGCATTGAGAGTTTTCACAATTGAAAGGTTGGGAGAAACTTTCAATGAGACTGTTATGCCTTTGAGATATACACCAAGAAAGTTCATTTTACATCCTAAGCATAAATCTTTAATTATTATAGAAAGTGACCAGGGGGCATTTACTGCAGAGGAACGTGAAACTGCCAAAAAGGAATGCCTAGAAGCTACTGGATTAGGGGAGAATGGGAACATGGAGATTGAGTAGCAGAATGGGGATGATGAAGAGAAGGAAGATCCTCTACTTGATGAGCAGTATGGTTATCCAAAAGAAGAGTCAAAGAAATGGGCATCTTGCATCAAGGTTTTGGATCCTAAATCTGGTGAAACAACATGCATCTTGGCCCTACAGGATAATGAAGCTGCATTTAGCATTTGTTTTATCAACTTCCATGACAAAGAACATGGAACTCTTGTTGCCATTGGAACTACAAAAGGTTTATAATTTTGGCCCAAAAAGAACTATTCGGGTGGATTTATTCATCTCTACAAATTTGTGGATGATGGGAAATCACTTGAACTTCTACATAAAACACCAGTTGATGGAGTTCCATTGGCATTATGTCAATTCCAAGGCCATCTATTGGTTGGAATTGGGCAGGTGCTAAGAATTTATGATTTGGGCAAAAGGAAGTTACTTCAAAAATGTGAGAATAAGCTTTTTCCTAATACTATTGTATCCATTCACACATATGGGGATCAGATTTATGTTGGTGACATTCAAGAGGTATGAGATCTCTATTCCCTAATTGTATTTGGTTTTTTGTTCATTTTGGCATATCATCATATGTAAACAGTTAAAATGCTGTTATACACTTATTATTTATAATTTTGTTGTATTAAAGTTTGCCATATCATCATATGCAAATAGTTATAAAGCTGTTATACATGTATTGTTTATGATTTATAATTTTGCTGTAAAGTATATTGTTCAACTTTGAAACTACAAAATTTCAATTTTTAAGAGTTTGAGGATCATATGACATGTAATGTTTGAATTAGGACAATTTGATAGTCAAATTAGAAGTTTAGGTTCTCTAAATGCATTAATTTCTTTTTTTTAGGTTTGACTATGAATCTTTTTCCAGTCTATACTAAGTTTTTTGCCAAGTCTCGAGTCCAAGTGAAACTTTTGGACTGCCAAATCAAGTCTGAGTCCGCATCTTCAAACTATGGTGTTTTGCAACTATGGAAAGAAAACTTAAAGTTGTTAAATGACAACATAAGAGTTTTTACCCTTTTCATCAATGGGCAATTCTATGACTACATACAGCTATCAGAGAGCAGACAATCATAAAATGAGAGTGTACAGGTGTGGGATGAACAAAAGCACAATTGCATGTAGTTGCAAAGTGAAAACATGCATATGTCAAATGAGAGCAGACAATTGTAAGAAATCTACATAGTCATTATACTTTCATTTCTGATCATGTACCCTCTAAGGCATTTTGTTGTAATGAAAACATTGAACAATGAAATCATTTTCTTTATTGTGCTAACTCAATCCATGAACATGTTAACATTGAATATCAGAGCTCATAAAATATACAAATGTCTAAACTTGAATTTTGATGTCATGTATAGCTAAGGTTGTAAATCATGAACATATATCAAGAAATGACCCTTGCACTGCTATCCTCAAAAACATGTCCTCTCATCCCCTTCTGTTCCCATCCCTGAAATGTGTCCCCTGCCAATTCCCAACCCTAAACATGTCATCCTCTTGTCCCTAACCCCAAAACACTGTGGAACATAAGTAAAAAGCAATAACTACTTGGTTCACATTATTAAGAACAACAGATCTACTTTTGAGTACCTTTGACCGTCTGCGACATATATGTCATGGGTTTTATTTTCTTTGTTTTCACAGTTAGCGAAATTTTATGTAACACACTCCCACCTACAAGTGTCAAGAAATTTAGCTCTCAATGGAATATGTGGAGAGGAGGTTACAACTTTTAATATTGATGTAAACACTATCTTAAATAAAAATATGGTCATCTTGTATCTGAACTTCATTCCCGTTTCTAGGTTTAAATATATATATATGCTTATGAACTTTGTATGTTTTATGTATGGTCATTAATGAAAACATACCCAACCCTTAAAAATAATGCAGTACCCACATACCCAAACCCAAACAGGCAACCTACAATGAAAGTGTAGAAATTTTGTTTTTCTATTTTTTCTTGCCCAACAAATCTTGGGCACAATTTGGGTAGCATTTATTTATTTTAAAAAACATAATATTAACCATGCTAATTTAAAATTAACCATGTCAGATCTCCAATCAGGTCAATTTTGTGAAATCTAAGCTCCTTGTATTTCCATATCCATTAATTATTTTTTTCCAGAAGAGCATGTGAAGCCAATAATAAATTGATGATCTTCTTTTAAAGTCGGAAAAAACACTAAGCAACATGAAGGAAAAAATTGGCAGTAAAATACCTGAGGCACAGGTGTCTCACTTGGTTTTGGTTGACTTTTAGTTGTACAAAAATAGGAATACAAGCCCATTCCAATAATAGCAATTAATATTCCCAAAATATTTCACCAACTAAATGGATCATGAAGTAGAACATAGCCGAATGCCAGAACCAGGCAAGTCTTCAAATGTCCTAATACTTGATATGTAACTGGGGACGTCTTACCAATCACAAGGAATGTGCTGAAGTTGACAAACACGAAGATCAAACAAGATATTACAATGAAAATTTGTAAACAAGAGTGTATAAAAGGTAATTAGTACATTAAAGAAGAAAAGAATACTGTGAAGAAACTGATCACTGATCCACTTCTAGTTATGTGTATGCATAAATTTGAATGGACATAGTCACTTACAAGAATAGGAGGTGTATACTTAAATGCAAACACATTTTGGTTTGTCAAGAGCCCATCCACAAAGGGACCAGTGATAAACAATGTTGTTGCTTGGTAAGGGCATGATTGGTACAAGAGCTGAGTTGAAGACACTTTGAATCACTTTTGTATGGTGTTTGTCATCTAAAAGGAGAATTTGACTAAGGTTTGAACATATACATTGAGGTAGCTTTCTGATAATGTCACTCTGATGCACAAACAAAAATCTTGTAAGCTTTAAATTTGGTAATAGATCTCCAATAAAGAACATAATAGTTTTTTAAAACATCATGCAGGGTTTGGGTGTATGCCTGTGTGTGCATGTGTGAGAAAATTAGAATCTAGGATCTAGTGTAAAAAATGGGAGATCTTTATTTTAAAAAATCACTGATGACAAGTTGGCTAGAAAATTGACTAATGAGGAAATGTCACCTCAAATGAAAGTTTTTTTTACTATGTAATAGACAAAAAAGAATATAAAGAAAGAGTTAGTTATTTCTTTTTCTCAGAAGACAATTTCAAGTATTGGCAAACTCCCAAGGGCACATGCTGCTACTGAGTGGTAATTGCACAATATCACTAACCACTAGGGTCAACTTCAAGCTTGGAAAAAAAAGCAAAATAGGTTTCTCTCATAAGAAGTGAATCTTTTTCTCCAAAAATTAAGAACATGGTCAGAATGTCTATTAAAACACAATCAAAGAAATTTGCATATTTCTGAGGGTAAGATACCACCAGAAAAAGAAAAGAAAAGGGAAAGCAATGAAAATGCAAAATTTAGAAAAGGATACAATTTGTGCAACACATGTCAGAATTGTAAGGACAACCAAAACTGATCCTAGAAGGTTGAGTTGCAAATCAGTGACAGTTGCAATGCCAACTCCAATTAGCAGGATTACAAGGGCAAACTAGATCTTTCGGCTGCAAAACAAGACAATATAAGAATATAAGTATTTGCGATCTAAAACCATTATCAAGCATAAGCATCAAGATCCCTTTACCAATCTACAAATACAAAGACAAGAATACAAAAAACTCCAATCTGCAACTTTTTGAACTAGCAAATAGTTTTATAAATGCCCTAGACTATTCTTTGATTTGCTTCTGTATTAGGAAAAATTAGAATGTATACTAGGCTCACTTCAAACTAACTAATTGTGATTATGTCCTATTTTAAATTTTTAGCACAGGCTGATTGTTTCAAAAAGCAGTCAATTTAAACAAACAAATAAGACTTCAGAGATTAAGTTAAGGCCATTTTGCACACACAGGGACATTTATTTGAGATTTCATTGAATTTAGTGGAAGGCAGAGTTGAGATTCAATGTCAATACAATTACTTCAATTGGAAATTTGAAGTGGCCTTATATTACATTCTTATAGAACTGAGTCTCATCCACCCTAACAAATGCTTGGTCAATAAAGCAAGAGAATATAGTTCTATTTTGAAGAATGGGTAGGATTTAAAGCTGGAAGCCAACAACAGGAGAATGCATGAAAGGCATACAAGTGCTGCCATGGCAGAGTACATAAATCATGAATCGTATGAATATCTTTGCAAAGTTGCATTGTGTGTAGTAAATTTGAAGTGAGAGTTTTGAGCATTTTAGCTTGTGCATGTCACAATTACAGCTTGCCAAAACTAGCATCATATATTTATAGGCCAGATGGGTACATTATGGCTCAAATGGCCTTACAATTGAAACATAATGCATGAAAGAACTATGAAAATGCAATGAATGGCCTTATCATGGACTTATTACAAGCTTTGGCCAAAATTTGGTCCCGGTTCCTCATTGTGTTCCTGGTGCTCTTGCACCATTCTCACTAATAATCTACATCATAGCAATAAATATCTAAGTGTAAGGTGAGGCATATTCTATGGTTTAAAGAATAGAGATAGATCATCAGTCCAACTTCTATGTTAGGACCTTGTGATCAATAACATTTTTCCAAACATATTTTCATAATATTAGCCATAAAATGTAGGATGTTAACTAAATAATTTGTTTATCCTTAATTGATGCTATAAATACTTGCACTAATCTTTCATTTTGGTACCCTAGGAACCAAGCTCTTATTCAATTCTAATTATTTTGTCACTTCTAGTTATATCTTAGGAACTGAAAACCTATAATGATGCCATTTCAAGTTTGACCATCCAAGGTTATGACTAAGGGTATATAATCAAAATATACCTTTAACTGAAATTGAATACAAAAGAAAGTGGAACATAATAAGGAAGAGAAAATGAAATAAAAGAATTCAAATCTTCGCTAGGAGGAAGAAACATAAAGAATAAATAATTAATGAATTAAAAAAGGAAAAAGTACTTACTTTAGTCTTTATTGATTAAAGGTGATTGCAAACTGCACACAAGTGTAAAAAAGTAACCGCTAAAAGATGTTTCTCTATCAATTCTTCAACTTTGGAATGCAATGTTTTAATATCCTGTGTTGTATTCATAACATCTATGGGAAATGCATCAAAGACCATTTTTAACATTGTGCACAACAACTTAAACAAGTATGAACTGTAAGAGACTAAGAAAGAAGGCAAAGGTGTTACCACACTAAAATGATAGTAATAATGAGACAAAGAACCATGAAGACTAAATCCAAGGAGACCAGATTTGAACATCCGGGTTCGATCAAATTCAAAAATTGGTTTTCCTTCATAGCACTATCAAGTCAACAACATGAGCATTATTTTGTGTCTACATTGTCATCAATGTTTTTAAATGTAGAATGAAATGGTTGTAAGTATGCATTTTTGCCACATGCAAATGATTTTGAGATATAGACCTGTGCAATTCAATCTCCCAAGGAATAGACAGCACCACTTATCGCCATCTCTGCCAAAACAAGATTTGTCATAAAGCGATGTTAGAATAGTTACTAAAATGGTCATAAATTATGTTCTTATAGTAAAAGAATACTTTGACTTAAGAAAAAAACTACACAATATTAAAACATGACATTGTCCTTTAAAAACTAAAAAGGTACCTATAACGAATAACTTCATTTCGACTTGCTAATTGGTTGTCACTATTAACTCTAAGCTTGTCTTTAAAGTTTGAGCTTCACTTGGTTTCGAGAATAGTTTAATATTCTCTACTAAACAAGGCCAACCACGTGAAGGTGGAAGCTCATTTGGCCCCTCCCCCCCCCCCCTAACATCACTCTAAATTCCCCATTAACATTTAATAACATTCATTCATTCATCCATTTTTGAAATATAACATTCAATCATTATAATCACATGATAACATTCATTAACACATAAAATTCATTAACACACAACATTCATGAATAATTCATTAACACATAAAATTCATTAACACACAACATTCATGAAGAATTCATTAACACATCATTCATCAACATTACTAGTACAAAATTACATCCATTAAGACAACATTCTTTCATTAGCAATAAATGTTAATAACAATCATTTCTTTTTGGGTTTCTTGCTATTTTTTTTTCATGTAATTTCTAAGAGGAAGATCAATGTCCTCATCATTCCCCTCCTCTAGTGATTCTAATTCCAATGTGTGTCTCCTCCTCATCTATTCAGGAACATGAGTTTGCTACGCCAAAGGGGGGTCCGCTACAATAACAACTACTTCATGAGTTAAATTCACACCATTTTATATTAGTGAATTACAAGTATTTATGTAAGTAAAAGAACTATAAATCAAAAAATTAATTTAAAAGAACAAAACATAGATTTTCTTTACCTGAATGTGCCACATGATCTACATGGTGATCAGTCTGAACATCCTCCGGTACTCGTTCAGCATGACATGATTCTGTATCCTCTAAAATATACACAAAAATGTTACACCAAGTTCAATTTAAGATGTTAAATTGTATTAATAATTACATAATTAGTTTTAAATAGCAAATGAGCACCTCCTTGGATAGTACAATGCACATCAGGGGCTTCATGATGCGGCGTATGATCTGTGTCACGATTAAGAGGCTGCATTGCAATGTCATGCACATTATTATCAAATTGATTGTTGCTCAAGTATTCAATTTCTAATATATTTTTTGGCATATTTACCTGTGCACATGATGCAGGAGACTCTTTGGTTGGGCTAGTGGAAGCTTGTCGTAGGTGTTTAGCCATGGCTTGATAGCCTTCCTTGAAGGCAATTTTCTTGTCTTCTTCCGTGGCCTCTAAATTAAAATCAAAGCCCTACATTTTTTGATTAAACAAAATTATTTACATTTTATAAATAATTTTTCTCAATTCATTTACTGCTACTTACAATTCATGCTTTAATTTTTGAATATCCTCCAGCACCAAGTCTGTGTTGCCCAATCTTTTGCAGCCTGGCCTTTGTTGCCTTTGAAGTGTCCTGCAACCTATGAAAAGTTTGAAATATGTTAAATGATATAGATATAAAGATCACTAATTAGTGCATTATTACATTGTACTAGTAATTAATACTATTGCATACCTTCTCGCATTTGTTAGTGAAATTCCTCTTTGAGCATCCGCTTTCTCCTTTGCATCCAAAATGAATTCATTCCAATCCCTCACTGAAATAAAGGGAGGATGCTCGTACTTTGGGTTCTGGACGAGACTCTTTCTATATGCGTCCCTCACAGTCTTAAGATGTTTGCAAGCTCTTTCTAAAATTTTATTCTCATCAAAAATATTATTACCAAATTCATGCTCTAAATCTTTAACGAGCTGATCTTTTAAGTTTTTTTCTTGCAAATTCCACCTTTTAAGAAAAAACACAAAATTGTTAGATATAGCTACTAAAAGAAAAGACCCGAATGAAAGGAAAATACTGTACCAATTATTGATATGAAAAAAAATAGTGGGATAAAGTTAGTTCACTTATGATGTTCCACCTTGTACGTATGGTGGGCCCAAATATATGCAATGTGAGGTCATAAAGCTTCTTATAAAATGTATTGTTTCCTGCAAAAAATGTCATTAGATAATCAATCCAAAACTTGTTATGAATAGGTAAATGCATATTACAATATACAAAATAATTATTTAAAGTACTTGGAATCTTAGGACATTTTAAAGGCACTGATTCATTATTGTCAATCAATAATGACGTCTGCATAACTCCCGTGCTACTAACACGGGTAGATCCAGGAAATGGTGGTGAATTATCACCAATACATGTAGATTGATCTGTATCTGGCATACCAAATGGTGCCGCCAGTGTATCTCCTACTCCAAAAAAATAATCCACTGTGTGATGCACCCAAGATTAAAGTACAAATTATCAAATCATAATTAACACAAAACCAAATATAGCAAAACAAGGATTTACCAGCTGCCATAGACCATGAAGGCATTGATGTTTGCATGGCCCTTGTGGCCAACATTGCACTCGACAATCTTATATGGATGTCCTGGCTAGGAGGAGTCTCCTGCAATTGATGACCTGAACAATACATTGTTAGCAAAGACATTTTGAAATAATAAAAGTAAGAGTTAACTTAAGAAGTTTTTGAATGTTCCAAAGAAAAAATTCCTTGTAACTTGTCAACTAAAAGATTATTTTACCTGAGGCGGCCGAAGGTCTACTAGTACCAACCTCACTGCATTGTCCTTGATCGGGTACTAGAGATTCCATAAAATCTTGCAACAAGAACACATATTACATATTTTGCTTCACAACATAAAAGAGTATAAAATATAAACCTTTATTGAAATTTTTTTATAACTAAAGATTCATTACTGCTTACTTGATACCGACGTGCGAGCGATTTCAATTCAGCTAGCCTCATCAACATCTCCTTAGTTGGATTTGTTTCATACAAAATTCCAATTATTTCTAAATTGATTTGTTTCATTTTTTTCTTCAACATAATTGTTACATTAGGTGAATCTGCGAAATGATCATCATCAAAGGGGGTAGCTATTGCCTTTGTTGTTGAGGGTGCTTTTCCCTTATCCTGAACAACAAATTGTGATAGGAATATCAGTAAAACTATCATAAAAACTCCAAAACCATAAAAAAAATAACGTAATATAATAACATTTTTCAACTATCTAATTTGTACAATTTCAATAAGGTTTACCCTTGCTGAAGAATGGGTGGGAGGAGCATCATCGTGGCCTCTATCATGTGCGGGATCCATATCGTCCTGTGACAAAGATTAAATATAAAAACTTTAGTGAACTGAAAGCAATAGACTTAGCAAAAAAAAACTTATTAATAAAATGGTATATAGTATTTACCACCCTCATGATAGTAACTTTGTTTGTATATATGCGATTTAAATAATAATCTATTAGCAGTTCTTCCCCTGCACTTATTGATTTTATTGCACATACAAAAACTTGATTCCCCTCACACACCTCAAATATGGAATTGGGTTGCTTATTAGTTGAGGAAGGTCACGTACTATTTATAAAACCCACAATATTACCTGTTGCTTTTGGTCTCCCATCAATGTACATTGCAAATCTTTTACTTTGATCATTTTCTTCCCTTTGTATATAATTATCTGATAGTGCATACCTACGCATACTTTTTTTATATTAAACAATCCACATCCAATCATTGTAATTGTAACACGGACCGACATACTTGAACAATTCAACAACTCTGTTGTAACATACCTTTATCCCATCTATGGAAAATAGGCCCAAACCAAGTAATGAGGATGGAGCAATGCGATATATCCTCTCATTAACACAAAAATCAGTGTTAATTGGAGGTAGCTCATTGGGTACCCATTCTTTCTCAATGTGTGTGTACCAATAGGGCACTTTGATGTTGCCTTTGGTCTCATCATCATAAGAACATGACCCCCCATTAGCAAGGAAATATTGCATGCGTTTATCAAATTTTTTTTCTAATCTTTTGACCTCTAGTTGATCTCCCTATTTTAGCTATACTACATGTAGAACTTTCATCTAGCATTCCCTCATTTCCCTCATTTGATGTAGATAGATCTGACAAGTACCTATTTGGTGGGTGCTACAATCCATCAAATGAGATATTGTCACATCAATATATATAGAATAATCAAGTCGTGACCCATGCGTACGGTTCTTCTTTGTCTATATATACATTATATGATTATATAATATGTCTATTTATAACATATGTGCTCAGTGATAAACAAGAAGAATATAAGAAAATTATGTCTATTTATTGATTTATACCTGCTGATCCATGTCATTGTGCACGATCCACGCCAAAGGGGTCAAATTTCCTGCATATGTTAATCATTTATCTTAAGTTAGCTAAAAATTACATGATACGTATGCTACAAATAACTTAGAAGATAACATGAACAATATGCAACATCGTAAACATGAACAAATTTACCTTATATATGGAATGCAAGATCGTCAACAAAAGGGGTGATGATGTCTATAGTCAATTGCCTGTTTGCAAAAAGGGTGATAATCAAACACAAATATACATGTATCAGCAGCAATTAATTAAGCATCGTAAGAAAAACATTGGTAATTATAAATCACATATGTTGTAATCATTAGAATTGAACACAATAAATATGTAATCATTACAATTTGAACACAATAAATATGTAATCATTTTAATTATGTCATTGATCATCTTCTTCATCATCATCATCATCATCATCATCATCATCACCATCATCATTGCCATCAACAACATCACCATCATCATCATCGCCATGATCACCATCACCATCATCATCAACATCATCATCATCAACATCATCATCAGCATCATCATCATCATCATCATCATCATCATCATCATCATCATCATCATCATCATCATCATCTACTTCTTCATCATCTTCAGTATCTTCTTCTTCCATAACATTATACTTTATCGGCCTTCCTCTTGGATCATGTCTAACAACAAATGACCAACCCTGTTTATGTGGAACCTTTGAGTAAAACACTTGCTCACACTGGCTTGGAAGAACATAGGGCTCATCTCCAATTGGCTCAAACGACCTTGTATTAATCATTGTCAATCCATTATCATGTTGAATAATAGTTCTATCTGGATCATTTTGATTCAGTCGTAGCCTATACCATTTGACGACGAATAGAACTACTTTGAAAGAGTTAAAGTCACACTCAATTATATCATCCAAGATGCCATAGTATTAATTTTGAGATTGTTGAGGATGTATGTCATTTCTAGATGATATATTGGTGACCTTGAAAATTGCACTTATCCCAGAATCACAAGTTTTCTTTATGTCATCCAACTTTTTTATGCAAAATTTGTGGCCATGATAGTACATAGCTTTATGGTTCTTGACCTACAATTTTTCAAGCTTGTAAATTATTTGCATCATGAGTTGATATGAAACATATGAGTCGTGATCATTAATAAATTTGTACGTACCTCTCCACCTCTTAAACCATGTGCTAGATCAATTACCATTTGCGTAACATTGGAACCTCCATTATGATGAGATTCTCTAACCAATGAAGCAACACCTTCCCATGTTAATGAGCAACCATTTTGTTGACATCGTTCAATCCATACCATCATCCAATCAAGATTGTTCACAATATACAAATGTATTGCATCCCACTCTCGACCAGCTGTATCAAAAAAAATACACCAATTATAAATAACTTATATTGAAGATTTATAAGAATTAATTAACTACAATAACATCTTAGATTTACCTCTCACTTTCCTCAATCTACCTTTTCCCATCAAGTACTCTCCTTCGAATTTGTTAATGGAGTTGGGATCCCAAATACGATCTACATGGATCTTTGCTGCAAACTTAGGAAGATATTCACTAATGTACACCATGGTTTGGTATACCATATATCCCTCCACCATAGAATCCTCAGGATGTGCTCTCTGTTGAACCAAGCCTTTCAAAAATTTCAAGTGCCTCTCAACCATCCACATTGACCTAGTTGGTACAAGTCCACACAATTCAATCTCCTCAACTTGATGTATGAGGTAGTGTTCTTGTGCATTGAAAAAAGTTGAAGGTAGACACTTTTGCATTTCACATATAAGAAGAGGAATTTTTCTTTTCCAATATTTTATATCTTCTTTATTGATTTCTTTAGATGGCAACCACCTCATGTATTTTCCAAGATCATATATAACTTGTTTGACACCATTGGTGAAGTGGTGTGGGAGAGATAGAGGTAGAACGTATTGCAATATTTGTAAAATGATCTTGTCAATATTTTATAAAAGAATGCAATGAAAACCACATGCAGTATACAAATATATAGTGAATACAAAATAATATGAATTACCTTAATAAATATATCCCAATTGTGTGTTTTCATCCCTGGCCCAAATTCACTTTTCTTTGATATGAGATCATTTATGTTCGCAACAAATCCTGTGGGAAATCATATTTTTTTTATAATTTCTTTTATAGCATTGCTTTGCTGCTCTGACAATAACCATGTAAGGGCACTTGTATCAATCTGGTCTCCATTGTTATTTGATCGAATGACATTTTTCATTGCATGGTTGGATTCTTCAATGTCACTACAAATTTTGACAATTTGGCCTTTGTCACGCCTTCCATCCAATATTTTCTATGATGTCTCTGTTACATTCTTTCCAATATGCATAGGATCAAACAAATGCATGATTGGGAGTTGCTCGTAGTACGACAACCTAGTAAATTGCGTAGGATAACTTTTTAGTCCTTTTGGAAGTTGGTCATTGATGCCTTGACCACCTTCACAAGCATCAATTACATCATCAGTAAAAAAACACAATATCAAAATATAAATTTGAAACAAAAACCATCAGATGGAATGACATTACCTCGATGATTTATTTTATTGTATGCCAACTTCCATAGGCGAGGTGTCATTCTCCGTGGCTTTGATGTAGTCTCTTCTTTCCCATTGAAAAGATGTTTTTCAGTAATTCGGTACTTATGATTTCTATGGAGAAAGTGTCTATTCTCATCGAACACTTGCTTTCTTAAACTTTTTGAATGACAAGATTTCATCTTTGGACCACAAACTGGACTTGCAAATTTTCCCTTTGTCTGAAGAGCTACAAGATCGTGTATAATTGGATTAAATGTGTTAACTTTGTGTTATTACTATAACATACCAAAAAAGAGATGTTAAGAAGAGAACATACCACAAAAATGTGTTAGCCCAGAGGCATCATGTATTGTCCATACAAGCATTGCATGGAATTGAAATTGTCTTTGTCCTATTGGTCTAGAGATGTCATACATAGTGACCCCATTCCATAACACCATCAACTCATCGATAAGGGGCTCAATATATACATTGATATCTTTAACTTGGTACTTACCTAGTTGAATCAACAAAAACATTACATAATTATTATGACCATTTTGATGGATTATTAATAATAAATTAATTTAGATGACCATTAAATCAAAAAATACCTGGAACAATCAGTGCCAACATTATGTGCTCCCTCTTTATGGACAACCAAGGAGGAATGTTATTGTTGATAACAAAAACAGGCCACACCGAGTAAGTAGATCTCATCTCTCCAAACGGATTGACACCGTCCGTTGCCAATGAAAGCTTGAGATTACGAGGTTCTTCTTTAAAGTGTGGCCATTTTTCCTCTATTTCCTTAAATGCCAAACCATCCGCAGGCATTCACATAATGTCATCTTGACTTCTATTGCATGCATGGTAATCCATAAATTGTGCCAAGCTATTGCACTTGAATAATCATTGCAAATGTGGAATAATGGGAATATGTCGAAGAACCTTGCGAGGCACCTTTTTTGTTATTCGATCTAATTGATATCTATTAATATGAAAAATAGGACATTCTGTTGAAAATTCATGCTATTTATGATATATAATATGATCATTCGGACATGCATGTATTGTTTGATACTCCATTCCAATATCTTTCATAATGGCAGATAATTCTCGATACGAGCGAGGTAGAATGTTTGATGGTGGTAACAAACACTCACCTATCAACCTATGACCAAAAATATAATTTGTTAATTCACCAAATGTTAATTGTAAGGGAATTATGACTAAAATAATGAAAAAAGATGACATACCTTAACATACGTGTCATTGCTACGTTGGATAAACCATTCATAACCTTCAAGTTCACCAACAACAATACAGTGACAAGAAGAGTTGTTTCAGAGCCTTCATATAGGGGCTTGTGTGCCTTCTCAAGTATAGGTACATCAAGCTCTACATCAACATCATCATCATCATCATCATCTTGATCATCGTGATCATCTTGATCTTCTTCATCATCGTAGTCTTCTTCCATGATATCATTACCTTCTACTTCTATATTCACGCCTCCATGTTCCCTCATTTGGAAATCTACATTCTCCAGATTGTCATGGTCCATAACATGAAACTCAGGGACGTTGACCTATATGAAAATGATGACCTTATATTAACCATGACCATGTTGTCATCATCAAATCATGTCTTATGTATTTTATAAAATATTAAAATACATACCAATGGATGAAATTTGTTTCCCCCTTCAATGTGACCATGTTGCCTACAATGTTCCTCAGATGTTTTGATTAGATATCTTTGAGTCTTTAAGCCCTTACAAAGTTTGCAAGGACAATAACATTTTCCATCACCTTTTCTTTTTAAGTTAGACCACAGTCTAGCAATTGTCTCCCTATTTTTTTGTGCATTGATATCGTCAGACATGGTCTTTCTTGAATGGAATGACTTGTTGGTGGAAGAAGGATGATTTGTTTGCAACCTACAGATAAAAATCGTTACTGAACAACCATTTTCTCAACCATTTTAATATCGAAAACATCATATGAAATATCTTTATCATTTAGATTTTAATTGTATATTTTAACTTTTAATGAGAATTTTGTGTAATATAAGGACCCCTATTCAAAATTATGTCAATACCAACTAAGTGGTAGTAATTTTGAAAGCTGGCATATACAATATCCTTTCATAATAAAGTTGACGAGCCTAAAGAAATATATGCATTCAATTTCTTGAGTAAAATGACAAAAAATTGACATGCTCAGTCAATCAATCTCACAAGGATAGGATTATAGAACAAAATAATGTCTAATCTAAAATATTGAGGAATTTGACCTAAGTTTGAAACCTAATCTAGCTGCCCTCCTGATATTAATGGAGAAAGCATATTTAAGTTCAAGCAATTGTAATAGTAATGCTTTGTATGAGAAGTACAAAGTATTTTTTTCTTCTAATATAGGCACTCCACTGAGATTGTGATTCATTTGTAAATTCTATAGTTCTCTTGTTCTTTAAAAGAGAACCAGGGCACATCATTGAAGTGAGAGAGTGTGTAATTCTTTCAGTTTTAATAAAAAGATACATGCAGTTTTGAGTTCATATTTGTGGATATTTATTGCACATATTTCATTAATAGCCACTTCTAGCCAACCTAATTTTGTTCCATTCTAACCTATTAACTATGATCATATGCCCCTTACCATGCTACCATGCTTTACTTCAAAATATTATAACATCTCAAGAAAAAATATTATAACATCTCAAATACTTATAAATTGTCATTTTAAATTAAAAATTTAAACAAATTTCATTGCCTTAAATAAAAAATGGAGGAAAATTTGTCTTATATATATATATATATATATATATATATATATATATATATATATATATATATATATATATATATATATATATATATATATATATATATATATATATATATATATATATATATATATATATTAAAATAATACATTTTCAATAGTAGGCCAAAAGATAGAAAATGGAGGGAAGTGAATTTCTAACATGAATTTTATGTGAAAAAACTTCGGCCCTAATTCAATTCCTTATGTGTGCTTCTTGCTTTTATCATCAAGAGATGGAAGCACCGAACCAGGATACAGATATAGTCACTATATCAAGCAGCGCATCCAAAATATAATCCTGCACCTTGGAAATCATAGTACAAGGGTTCAGCTCCAAGAACTTGTGGAAAAGGATAACTAAGATAGTTGTGTGCTTCTGTACATTGTTCACTTAAAACAATTATTCACACATTTCATGATTAGGGATCAAGTGCATATAATCACACACCCCAGCCTTGACTTTGTATTTCTGCTGGAGATCATTTGATGTGGATGCTACTAAGCTTCATTTTCATACTTCTCAACATCTCCAGATTTCTAAAAGATTATCAGTTTTATGCAAATCCGCATCAGTTTATTTCAGTAATACTTTTGTACAATATTCATTTTAAGCTTCTAGTCACAAATTTCATGATTAAAACTCAAATGGATGTACTAATATATGCTAACCTGAATTTTGTATTCTTTTGCAATGTTTTAATTCTAAGTGGATTTAACCTTGGAGAAAACTCTGCGGGTAAGCGCACTTGAGTTGGAGTCGTACTGGGATGGGTGACCTCCTAGGAAGGCCCAACTCTTTAGCTCTATGAGCATCAGATAGATGTAATGAGTGCTAAGTGTTCCATTCATTCTCATAAGAGATGGGTTCTTGTGAACCACTCCTCATGAATCATGGGTCAATGACTTTGACTAGCAAACTAGACAGTTGAATCTTGATAGCAATATCACAATGATTTAATTCTGATTGCTGTTTGAGTTTTTTTAATGGTTTCCAGCATCTCTAGGTACACTAATGGATGTTCTTGTTATAAATATCTATGGTTACCAATTATCTCATTCTAAATATAAGAGCTATCAATATTTTCTGTCAATTTACTTCCAAATTGGACTTTCATTGAACAATTTTTGTTAATGTCTCCGAGAATAAATTGTTTTCAATTTACATCCAATCAGTCTTTCATGGAACATTTTTTGTTAATGCCTCCAGGAATAAGTAGGTTTTGGAAGCCCTCAAAGACTCAACATGTATGAGACCAGCAATCTTTGTAATGTCAAACCCAACAAAAAATGGTCTGTTCCATTCCAAATTTGTCAGAAAGTTTGATGGTTTTCTCTTGTATATTTTAGTTACAGCATATAAGACTGAGCTTTACTTATGGAAAAGTTCTCTTGGATATTTTAGTTACAGCATATAAGACTGAGCTTTACTTATGGAAAAGTTCTCTGATTCTGGAATGACAACTGAATGCATGGCTCAGCAAGCTTTTGAGATTGTGGGGGATCATATAGTTTTCGCTAGTGGAAGCCCATTTCCTGATGTAGATCTTGGTTTGTAGCATTATGAAATATATAGTTTTTGCTAGTGGAAGCCCATTTTTGCTGGCGTTTCTCTATTTGAAAAAACATTCATCCACCAATTGCATCATGTGAGATGCATTATGAAATATATATCCTAAGTTTCTTAGTCCAATGTTTTGGAAACTAGAACCAAAATAGTTGGCGATGCTAAATGACACACAAGTATACAGGTGTCTTCATAATGCGAGAGGTTCTATAGGTGGCATTTTGTAAAGTAGTTCATGTGCCTTGTTTTTTAATCACATTTTGCATATACAACTAATAGAATAGTTGTAGTGGGGTCTCTAAGTCTACTTTCCATATATGTATATATCTTGAAGCAGTAGCTATAGAGATTGATTTTAATTCATCCCATTTTAAATCTTCTTTTTCCCACTTTCCTCATTGGGATTGTTAACTGCATGACTCAATTTGTGCAGAATCCTGAGGTAAGTCGCTCGCCATGGGTTCAACAAGTTGTCTAGTTTCAGACTATGCTTAAAAGTAGGTCAAGTTCTCTACTCAAACTCATGACTGGAGCTCATCAAAGACTCAATGACTAGATGATGAAATTGAAATCAAAGGACCAATTTATTCATGAAAGTCAGAAATTGAAAGCAAAATGTGCACTCTCCCCCCCACATAAGATCATTTTGCTATGTATGTTGAGATTTTTGAGCTCCCTTCTAACACCTTCCCACCTTGGGAAAGATTTTATATAAACTTTTTGTGGGTAAAACAAGTACACAAGAACATAAACAAATGAGCTTCACTGCATACTTTTTAAGTTTTTCCTTTTTTTTTTAAAAGTGATGATGATCAATTGATCCATATTACCAATATCTTCATGATGCTCCCATCTAGTGCACATTCTTTTCCTACATGTGCATCCTCGTCTCATACTTCTACTTGTGTCCCTCTTCTTGAAAAGCGTTTATCAACCATAACAGTTGTAATGCTTCATCTCCATGAGGATGATCATCTCAAACTGTCCTTACATTGAACTTCCTTTCCATATGTATATTTATTCAAAAGAAGATGTATGCCCACTTTGAATCCCTAGAAAAAAGGTCTAAATATGGAGATGTACCAATTGCAACTATAGGGAGGCATAGAAATTGTCGACAACATTTTTCAATATAAAAGGCATCTACAGATCTCAAAACTATTTTGTCTTTATTTTACCAAACTTAATTAAATGTCTGTGTTTACCACATTTGCTGAATTGTCTTTTCATCTTGGAGCTCAAAATTGCTAACTTGCCTCTGACAGCCATTCTTGCAAGATTGAGGTTTACTCCAAAGTCAGATCATCTAGAAAGTCACTAAAACAAAAGGAACTACATGAAGTACTTGAAGCAAACCATTCATAGTATCCACACTACATACAGACTTCCTTATAACATGTACCTAAAGGCTAAATCCATAAGATGCATAACTACATAATCATTAAATAAATGGGAGTGGCCTATAATATCACTGTCACATCATGTTGTATACTCTTCAATTTATAACTTGTGTAGATTATGTTTATTAATTGAAATTCCAATTTACATCAAATTCTATTTGGGCCAAGTCTATGGATAAACAACCTACTAACTTAGAAATGTCAAATATAGACAAATAGCATAGTAGATATCCTTCAAGAGCTGGACCTAAAACAACTTCGAGAATTCATTACTCACCTTGAGTAGCAAGCGTGAGAAAGCTTTAAATCCTGTAGAACAAAAGTAGAATTGCATTGCCAATGCATATTACCATATTTACATATGCTAAAATGCAAGAGCTTTTTGTCATTAGCATTGTTGTGTGTGGTGGAATTGTGAAAAATGGTATATGAAAAGTACAAGTCTTTTGTTCTTTAGAGTTGGGGATATTTCTGTCAACTTTTTACTCAGCTTGAGCTAAGTGATGCTATGTTCTTCTACTTGACTGTTTTGTTAAAATACATAATAGTTTATCTCAAAGGAAAATGCACATTTTCAGTTTGTTCTCCTTACTGGGGTTATGATGGCTCTAAGTGCAGATAGCATGCATGACTGTAAATTTATTTAACTTTTTGTTCTATGCACTTTATGTATAGAAGCTAAGAAAGGTTGCATAGAAGACACCAATAAAGATTATTGATATGTAGCATCTCTTCTCATGTAGTAACAATGCAAAAATCTAATTAAACATGATACATAAGAGAACCATGTTTAGCAGTAGGAACAATACAAAATTAATAGTTAATGACACCTCTTATTGAGCTGATTATTTATGTGAAGCTACAGATTGTTACAAGCATTCAGAAATGGATCTACATCAAATATACTTTTTAATTTATCACCTTCCATGGTTCTCACAAGCCACATTGAGAATGCATCATTTACTTCCCTATACTGCATTGTGGATTGCTTACATTCTATTTGTGGATAATAATCATATACTAGATTTAAATAAGCTAAAAACACACTTAAGTTTTTTATTACTGTAATATAAATTATGTCATCAACTATTAATTTGACAAATACACCTTTGATGTTTGCAACTTTTCTGAACAATGAAATTAGAAATCCAAATAATTGATGTTAATGTTAATAGTTATATTATAACTACATCACATGACCCTCTTCTTAAATAAATGCATGTAGATTACCTCTTATAGATTCTACAGATCATATTCCTAAAGGAACATAAAAATTAAAAAATCAAGTTATTACTAACTTATCATTACACAATTCACTCATTTCAACTGCAGCCTGCAACCTCCACACTGGAGATCAGCGTTTCTTATTGATCTTTGCTATTTTTTTATTTTTTTTGCATTAGGTAGGGACTCCTGCTGGGTTATAGCTCTCGTTCATAATGAACTTTCTCAATATATTTTCCATTTGTATTGACACTGCAGCTTAGCCAGATACATGGAAGAGAAAGAAGTATTAAATGGAACTATATATCCTTCAATATCTAGGTATTTTAGTTTCAATCCAAAGATATATATATATATATATATATATATATATATATATATATATATAGATATATATATATATATATATATATATATATATATATATATATATATATATATATATATATATATACATACATACATATATATACATATATATATATATATATATATATATACATACATACATATACATATATATATATATATATATATATATATATATATATACATACATACATATATATATATATATATATATATATATATATACATACATATATATATAGATACATATATACATACATACATATATATATATATATATATATATATATACATATATACATACATATATATGTATCTATATATATATATATGTATATATATATATATATATATATATACATATACCTATATATATATGTATGTATATATATATATATATATATATATATATATATATATATATATATATATATATATATATATACATATACCTATATATATATGTATGTATATATATATATATATATATATATATATATATATATATATATATATATATATATATATATATATATATATAACATAATTGTTTCTTATTATTTAGTCCATTGCATGTGCTAACGATTGTATACAGTATTCGAGATATTACAAGGAAGGTAGCAACAGCTGTTCTGACAGAAGTTGTTTCAGAGGATCTTGCAGAGGGCTACCGTGATACTGATGCTAAAGCTCTTTGCCATATGTCAAAGGTAGTACCTTCATTTCTATAAATTCAGTGTGCTAATTTCTAGGAAAGCTAAACTTGACCACTACTGCACAATAGTGTACTATTTGGTTCCTCATCAACTTTTAGACAAGGGAAGGTTCAAAGTATGCAAAACTATTCTTGACATTTTTGTAATTCTTCCTGGTGACTTTGTTTATTTTAAATATGAGCTCTGATCTGGTTTCCTCTCAATTCACCTTCACTCAGAGTTAGCAATCTATAGGATTTCTCCATGATCAATTTATATGTTGATTGGAATTGCCATGGAACAAAAGCATAATGATCCCTATACTCTTCCATACCCTCCACGAAAAACTGCCAAACCAAAGCTCTAGCACTAGCTCCCCCTCTCCTAGCGGACTTATATATTTTGTCATACATAAATTTGACCAAAATAGCAAATCTATCCCAACAAGAAATCCCAGCATCGGAACACCAGCAAAAATGCTCTCCATAACGGCGTTCCATCTAGTGGCTGAAAAGCCCTCCCACCGAAGGATGCGAAAGAATCTCCTCCTGATTAAACCAGGATTCAATGTTCCAATGAGTGATGTATTGGATCAAATTATTGTATTATAGTGAGGGTAATATAATGGATTATTTGAAAGAATAATCCAGGTAGATTCTTAGGTAGTGAAATGAAGGTCTATCTGTGAAATGAAGGGTAAAGCCAAGTAGATTCTTAGGTAGTCAAATGAAGCATGTTTTGCCGAGTTGGCATCCTGAGTATGTTTCTTTTCTTTGTTTGGTTATAGATTCAACTTTTCTAGATTGTATTATGTTTTCGAAGATCTTGTAAAAGTTTATCATTATAGTCAATTCTTTTAATGAACAGATTTATATAAATCTTTTACAAGTTACTTCGTGAATCCACGGTGTGGAAAGTTGTATTCAATGCATTCATAATTCAGTTGATAACAGCCATTTGAGTTTCATAGGCCACTTTGTCTTTACAACCATCGTATGTAGTTAGTTTACATAACTCTAAATTTCTTTGTGATTTGGAATTCTCAGAATTAATTAAAATTTTTTCAGACCGGTTCAAACACTGTGTGTCGGCCTGCCATGAGTTTTCAATCCTAGCTCATGTCTCCTTCATGGAATTCACCATTTCATTGAAAGGAAAATGAGTTAGGGAAAACTATGCTAAGATAACCAATACTCAGAGCCAGGTGGAGTATTAGTTCTGCTTCTTGGTCAAAAAAGCCCTAAATCGGGTATGTGACATATGTTCATTTTGTGGATTTGATGCCCTAATCCGGGTACAGTCAAATGCTTTGACACTAACAGGGAAGTAGAGAAATGTTGAAACAATGCAATAACTAGAGATTTGAGATTGAACCACAACCGAGGATCATGACACATTGAAGATTTTATTGTTTGTATTCATTTTATGTACCCAACGCTCACTCATTCCAGATTGACCTAATCTAAACTGATCACTTAGATTTAGTGTCTCTACGATAGTCAAACGGTGCTGGAGTAAGGTGATTACAATTTCATAAAGGATTCAATTGAGACAAGAACAGTCTAAATCAAAATTGGTCTCAATATCCGCTAAGTGATTAAAAGTCCATTACTACAGGAATGGATAGAATTCGAATGGTGTCTGCATTTAGTGCTTATGGACTTGCTGTTAGACCTAGGGTTTGAAATTGAAATAGGAAGAACCGCCTTTAACATCCTATTGTAATCCACTGCAGTCAACCAAAGAACTATCAATATATAACTATAACATTTGAAAGAAATTAGAAACTTGGAGAATACTGTTATCACCGGTGAAAAGGAAAACAGAGTAACCCGAGAAGGGATCAAATACAAAGTGTTAGTTAAAGTTGTGTTCGGATGTAATACAAAGTGTTGTGTGAAGGAACAAAAGTATGAATATATATATATATATATATATATATATATATATATATATATATTTGTGATCACAGAGTCATTGTTATCTCTACAGTAAGGAATAGAACTGAGCAACATCACAAGACTAATTTTGTCAAGAAAGGGTTGTGGAAAGAATTTATAGTTATTATTTTGAAGATTGATATTCACATTGTTTTGTTATACATTCATCACTTCCAAATACCGAGTACAAGATATCAAGACCTTAGAACAACACTGCAACACACTTGCAAGATATAAAGGGCTTGAAATAGAACTATTGATTAGGAATGATATTCAATATCATTCGGACTATTTGGAACAATCTTGCAACACACACTTCTCCAACCGGCTGTCTAATGTGTCGTCTTTCTAGTTTGCTATCTCTCGGGTTCTTGTGGCTGGCAAAGACTCATTAACCAATCTCACTAGCATTACATGCCGCCAGTCCAAGGCCAAGATAACGGTTCTCTAAAAACCGTTCACTGTTGCCAGATTTGAAGTCAATATAACTTCAAGACGCATTCAAGAACAAGAACCAATCGATCCAAATCGAGACTGTATAGACTCATAAAAATTAAATGTTTTTCACAGTCCAGAATACCGAATGTTAATTGAATTCGGTTTCTCCCATCCGAGAAACTAATCTTCTTATAATGTTTTACTACTGTAATCAAATTGAAAAACTGTTTACTTAATCTGATTACAATGGTATAAGATTAATATTTAAATACTCAACACTTTGCAAACATAAGATCGTTAAGGACCCCAAATCGGACTATCATAAATAACATCGATCAAACATTAAAAATTCTCCCTACAGATCCGATACATACAAAGTATTAAACTTCTTCAAATAATCAATCGATACCATGAACTAATTCGCATTCAAACAAAACAAAGTCTCTAAAATTTAACTGCAAAGAATAATGATTTCAAATGCGATTTAGTTTGGTAACATTGTTTAATCCATCTGTCATTGACAGAATCACTGAACCCACAGCGTACTGGTAAAAGTAGAGGACATAATGGAGGAATGCAAGACTTTTTTCTTTGTTGGCAGACAAACCACATCAAATATGCTCACTTGGACCATAGTTCTACTGGCTATCCATAAAGAATGGCAACAAATGGCTAGAAAACAAGTTTTGGAGGTTTGTGAAGAAAATGTACTAGAAAGCCCTCGGTTTGGTCCCTGCGAAAGCTCCTTTCAGTGAAATGGAATAACAAAATGAAGTGTTTGGTCGCTGTGAAAGCCATCCTCCTCTGCAATACCATTTGGTCACTATGAAAGCTGTCCTCCTCTATAATACCGTTTGGTCACTGTGAAAGTCGTCCTCCTCTGCAATACCGTTTGGTCGCTGTGAAAGCCCGCGTGAAATGAAATAACAAAATGAAGTGTTTGCCCTTTTTTTTAACTTTATATTATGCCCGTATTGGTCTCAATTTTGACCAATACCGTGTTGGTCGAAATTGAGAACAACACGGGCATGTATTTAAAAAAAAATAAAAATTTCCTTCTCTAATGCGACCAACTAAACATTTTTATTTGATGGTCGAAATTTTTGGTTGAAATTTAAGGTAAGATGTACTAGTGTCTTTGTCTCTTCTCACCTTCTATTCAACTTCCCTACATTCAAAGATATATCTAATACATACAATACATCAATGGAAATATCCCACCAAACCACAGTTAACACAGAGGTGGGAGTGCCTTACATATTATGGAGATTCAAACCTTTAACTTGTTGACTGTGCTACAAATGCCAGTCATTGTCCTCAATAACAATCAATTTCTTGACTGTAATAATAACAAAAGTAATGAAATGAATGCAGAAATGTATAAATATAATATAAGGCAATATTTCTACGTCATAACCTATCCAAGATCATGTGGAATCAAACATTTATATTCATTGGTGTGTTCCCTGTTCCATGGGATAGTCACAATATAAAGACATGACCTCAAACAGGTGAGGCAACATATGGAAAGGTTGTCATATATTGACCCCAATACCAGGCCTATTTTGATTTGTGGGTACCCTAATGTTGGCAAGAGTTCTTTTATTAATAAGATTACTAGGGCAGATGTGGATGTGCAACCTTATGCTTTTACTACTAAGTCTCTATTTGTCGGGCATACTGATTATAAGTACTTGAGGTATCAGGTTATTGATACCCCTGGTATTTTGGACCACCCCTTGGAGGATAGGAACACCATCGAGATGCTCAATATTACTACCTTGGCTTATTTGAAGGCAAATGTTTTGTTTTTCCTTGATGTTTTAGGGTCCTATGGTTATAGTATTGCGGGGTCCCTTAGTTGCTGATTGTAATCCTATACTAGTCACTGTCAATACACCAGTTAAATCCTTGGTGTTGTCAGTGATGAAGGTAATGAAAAGATGTTATAGCCAAGTTAAAACAAATGCAAATAAATGTTCCTACATCAAACTGAACAAGGATCACATTCAGATCAAGTACAACAATTCATTGTTGTTGACTATACCCGTAGGCTAGTGGAATACCAATGTGCAAAGAAATTTTGATTTTATTGATTCAAGCTAATACAAACTCAATCCATTTTAGATCAAAAACATTATCGCCCTGTCCACTCATGTGGATCCCTTCCAAAAAGACTCTAATCTTCCAAAATACTGACTGGAACCTACAAACTAACTTCTAACTGTCCCCTAATATTGAGGGACACTTCGGCCCAGAGTTTTCGGCGGTGTTCTAATGACTGTGTGTGGAAAATAAGGTTTCCCCTAGTGTTTACCTAGCCATTTCAAGCTGTTGGAATAGACGGTTCGATGCTACAACCGACGGTTTGAAAGATACACAATGTTGGCTATTTGAATTGAGGAACACTATGAGTTCTGACATCGACTGAGAATGTGTTGCCAAATTTAAACGAACTTGAATCTATGAAAATCAAGATAGGTTATTGTAGGCCCGGGCAACAGGTCCTGTAGCACTTGACGGCTTGATGCTACCTCGCATGAGCTTCGAGATATGACCCCGTAAAGATCACTAATTTCATGTTGAAGGGACCTTGAGGGACACTTTGGCCTAGAGTCATCAATGGTGTTCGAATGAATGTGTGTGGAAAATGAGGTTCCCCCTAGCATTTACCTAGCCATTTAGAGTTTTTGGAACAAATGGTTTGATGCTATGACCGACAGTTTGAAAGATACACAATGTTGGCCATTTGAAATGAGGAACACTATGAGTTCTGACATCGATTGAGAATGTGTTGCCAAATTTAAATGAACTTGAATCTCTAAAAACTAAGATAGGTTATTGTAGGCCCTAGCAACACGGTCCTATAGCACCTGGCGACTTGATGCTACCTTGCATGAGCTCCAAGATATGACCCCGTAAAGATCACCAATTTCATGCTGAAGGGACATTGAGGGACACTTCAGTCCGGAGTCATCGAAAACGTTTGAATGACTATGTGTGGTGAACGAGGTTGCCACTAGTGTTTACCTGACCATTCAGAGTTGTTGGAATAGATGGTTCAATGCTACGACTGACAGTTGGAAAGATACGCAACATTGGCCATTTGAACTGAGGAACACTTTGAGTTCTGACATCGACCGAGAATGTGTTGCCAAATTTAAACAAAATTGAATCTTTGAAAACTGAGATAGATTATTGTAGGCCCTAGAAACACAATCCTGTAGCACCTCATGGATTGATGCTACCTCGCATGAGCTTTCAGATATGACCCCGTAAATATTGCCAATTTTATACTAAAGGGACCTTGAGGGACACTTTGTCCCAGAGTCGTCGGTGGCGTTCAAATGAATGTGTGGCAAACAAGGTTTCCCCTAGAGTTTACTTGGCTATTCAGATATGTTGGAATAGATGGTTCGATGCTACGATCGATGATTGGAAAGATACATAATGTTGGCCATTTGAACTGAGGAACACTTTGAGTTTTGACATCAACCGAGAATGTGTTGCCAAATTTAAACAAAATTGAATCTCTAAAAAGTGACATGTTATTGTAGACCTTGGCAACATGGTCTTGTAGCACCTAATGGCTTGATGCTACCTTACATGAGCTCAAGATATGACCCCGTAAAGATTGCTGATTTCATGCTGAAGGGACCTTGAGGGACAATTTGGCTTGGAGTTGTTGGCGGCATTCGAATGACTGTGTGTGGAGAAAAAGGTTGCCACTAGTATTTACCTAGCCATTTAGAGCTATTGGAATAGATGGTTTGATGCTACGACTGACGGTTGGAAAGATACACAACGTTGGCCATTTGAACTGAGGAACACTGTGAGTTTTGACATCAACCGAGAATATGTTGCCAAATTTAAACTAACTTGAATCTCTGAAAGCCAAGATAGGTTATTGTAGGCCCTGGCAACATGATCTCATAGCACCTAATGGCTTGATGCTACCTCACACGAGCTCTGAGATATGACCCCATAAAGATCACTGATTTCAAGCTGAAGGGACATTGAGGGACACTTTGGCCTAGAATCATCGGTGGCATTCGAACGACTGTGTGTGGTGAATGAGATTTCCACTAGCGTTTACCTGGCCATTTAGAGCTATTGGAATAGACGGTTTGATGCTACAACCGACGGTTGAAAAGATACGCAACATTGGCTGTTTGAACTAAGGAACACTTTGAGTTCTGACATCGACTGAGAATGTGTTGCCAAATTTAAACGAAATTGAAACTCTAAAAATTGAGATAGGGTATTGTAGGCCCTGGCAATAGAATCTTGTAGCACTTGATAGATCAATGCTACCTCACACAAGCTTTGAGATATGACCTTGTAAAGATCACCAATTTCATGTTGAAGGGACCTTGAGGGACACTTCGGCTTGGAGTCATCGGTGGCGTTCGAATGACTGTGTGTGGTGAGTGAGGTTGCCCCTAGCATTTACCTAGCCATTCAAAGCTATTGAAAAAAATAGTTCAATGCTACGACTGACGGTTGGAAAGATATGCAATGTTGGCCATTTGAACTGAGGAACACTTTGAGTTCTGACATCGACCGAGAATGTGTTTCCAAATTTAAATAAAATTGAATCTCTAAAAATTGAGATAGGTTATTGTAGGCCCTAGAAACATGATCCTGTAGCACCTGATGGATCGATGCTACCTCACACGAGCTTTGAGATATGACCCGTAAAGTTTTCTGATTTCATGCTAAATGAACCTTGAGGGACACTTCGGCCCGGAGTCATTGGCAGTGTTTGAATGACTATGTGTAGCGAATGAGGTTGCCACTAGCATTTACCTGACCATTCAGAGCTATTGGAATAGACAGTTCGATGCTATGATCGATGGTTAGAAAAATATGCAATGTTCCGTTTGAACTGAGGAACACTTTGAGTTCTAACATCGACCAAGAATGTGTTGCCAAATTTAAACAAAATTGAATCTCTAAAAACCAAGATAGGTTATTATAGGCCCTGGCAACATGGTCTCGTAGCACTTGGTGGATTGATGCTACCTCACATGAGCTCTGTGATATGACCCCGTAAAGATCAATGATTTCATGTTGAAGGGACCTTGAGGGACACTTCACCCCAGAGTCATCGGCGATGTTCGAATGACTGTGTGTGGAGAATGAGATTGCCACTAGCATTTACTCAGCCATTTGGAGCTATTGGAATAGATGGTTTGATGCTATGACTGACGGTTGGAAAGATATGCAATTTTGGCCATTTGAATTGAGGAACACTTTGAGTTTTGACATCAACTGAGAATGTGTTGCCAAATTTAAATGAAATTGAATCTCTAAAAATTGAGATAGGTTATTATAGGCCCTCAGAACATGGTCCCGTAGAACCTAACAAATCGATGCTACCTCACATGAGCTCTGAGATATGACCATGTAAAGATCATCAATTTCATGTTGAAGGGACCTTGAGGGGCACTTCACCCCGGAGTCATCGACAGTGTTTGAATGATTATGTATGGAAAACAAGGTTGCCCCTAGTGTTTACCCTGCCATTTGGATCTGTTGGAACCAACGGTTCAATGCTACGACCGACGGTTGCAAAGATACACAACATTGGTCATTTGAACTGAGGAACACTTTGAGTTCTGACATCGACCAAGAATGTGTTGCCAAATTTTAAAAAAATTGAATATCTAAAAATTGAGACAGGTTATTGTAGGCCCTGGTAACAAGGTCCCGTAGCACCTGACGGCTTGATGCTACCCTACAGGAGCTCTGAGATATGACCTTGTAAAGATTGCTGATTTCATGCTGAAAGGATCTTGAGGGACACTTCAACCCAGAGTCATTGGTGGCATTCAAATGACTGTGTGTGGTGAACAAGGTTTCCACTAGCATTTACGCTACCATTCAGAGCTATTGGAACAAACGGTTGGATGCTACGACCGACGGTTGGAAAGACACGCAGTGTTGGCCATTTGAACTGAGGAACACTGTGAGTTCTGACATCAACCGAGAATGTGTTGCCAAACTTAAATAAAATTGAATCTCTAAAAATTGAGATATGTTATTGTAGGCCCCGACAACATGGTCTCGTAGTACCTGATGGCTTGATGCTACCTCTCACGAGCTCTGAGATATGACCTCGTAAAGATTGATGATTTCATGCTGAAGGGACCTTGAGAGACACTTCACCCTGGAGTCTTCAGTGGCATTCGAATGACTATGTGTGGAAAATGAGGTTGCCACTAGTGTTTACCTGGCATTCAGAGCTATTGGAACAGACGATTCGATGCTACGACCAACGGTTTGAAAGATACACAATGTTGGCCGTTTGAACTGAGGAACACTTTGAGTTCTGACATCGATTGAGAATGTGTTGCCAAATTTAAACAAACTTGAATCTCTAAAAATTGAGACAAGCTATTGTAGGCCTTGGCAACACAGTCCTGTAGCACCTGATGGCTTGATGCTACCTTGTACGAGCTCCGAGATATGACCCTGTAAACATCATTGATTTCATGTTGAAGGGACCTTGAGGGACACTTCGCCCAGAGTCATCGGTGGTGTTTGAATGACTATGTGTGGAAAATGAGCTTGCCACTAGCATTTACCCGACCATTCAGAGCTATTGGAACAAATGGTTTGATGCTACAACCAAAGGTTTGAAAGATATGCAATGTTGGCCGTTTGAACTGAGGAACATAAGAAAAAACAATGAACTGGAATTCATGTCCTAAAAAAATTTAACATATGATTTAATGAATGAAAAATCCATCAAATAAATAAATAACAAAAATACTAATTAATTAAATAATTTCAAATATATCACTATTTACAATACATGTCAACTAAAATCATTGACCCAACTTGCTCATAAATACACCTGGCCATTTCAAATCTCAAAAAATTACTGATTTAATATCTCACAAATAAAACTATCTACCCAAAAATTCTCTTACATTAAATGCCATCCCTCCCAACACAACAACATAGGACCAAAATCCATAAAAGGTACACAACATTCAATTCCACACAAGCACACAATCTCTTTAAAAGATATTAGGAGCCGGTGAAAAATCCTTGTACGTATGCTCTTAATTACCCACAAAAAATGCTTTTAATCAAGCCTTGTATACAATCCAATCCCATACCTGTGCATTTGAGAATTCTAACTTAACCTGCAAAAAATTCCAGTCAGTTGTTCATACAAGCATAAAATCCATGGCTCCAAAATCTTCTAGGGCTTCCACAAGGTGTTGAAACAAGTGCATCCCTCCAAGGGAATATCCAGTGCTGCCATGGATATCATGGAGAGCTTCATGATTAATATTTTTGATAAGATTAACTATGGGGCTACTTCTCTGCTGAAATATAAAAAGATCATGACACTTTCCTCCAGAGAAATTGAGATTTCTATCAAGTTTGTTATGCCTGGAGAGCTAGCTAGGCATGCTGCTTCTGAAGGAAGTAAGGTTGTTACCAAGTTTTCTACTGCTCTGGGTTAGGTTTTGTTGGAAGATTTTAGGTTTTTTTGTATGTGGTGTTTATGGAAGGCTTGTTTAGAAGTTTGTTTTGGCTTGAGTTTATGTTAAAATGGGCTTGTTTGGATGTTTTGAGGCAGGAGTGACTGTGAACTGAATGTGTGGAAGTTAATGTTGAACTGGGATCTTAGTGTATGTAAAGAATAATGAATTATGCAATGTATGTTACATTATGAATATATTTTATGGTTATTATTGTAAATTATGCTATGTATGCTATGAAAAATCTTTGTTATAAGATTTCTATTATAAGGATTTGGTTATTGTATAGATCTCTCATTTTAGTATCTTGGAGTTTAATGAATTTAGTCATGTGGAAGGGTTATCTACTGCTCTGGATTATGCCTGAAGAATCTGTTTGTTATAAGATTTATATTATAAGGATCCGTTTATTGGAAACAAGTGCATTGTAAGGTGTTAGAACCTTGATTAGAGTTGTGAGTGGTTTGATAGGGTGATTCTCTAAAACCCTTGGTTTCTAGCTCGAATAATGAGGGTTTATTGAATAGGAGCGTAGATGGGTGAATATGGGCAAACTAATTTGAAAAATGGTTTTCTTTTATCCTTTATCAAGACTATTTGGGGTTTTGGATTCTTGGAGATTAGTGGATGATAGAGTTGTTTCTTTGGACAAGGGCTAATTAGGCCTAGTTGAAGGGTTAGGGGGTGAAGGAAGTGTTCACCAATCAGATCATGAAAGTATGATTATGATATCAACTTAGTAACTCTGAAAAGGGTATTTGAAAGTGTAAAAACATTCCTAGGTTGTTTGGGGATATTGTGAATGAATTGCTAATTTCAAGGTTTGAAGGGCTACTAGATAGGTCTAGAAAGGCTATAGTAGAATGGTGAAGGATGAGTGGATAGGAGTGAATGAGAAGTTGTAACATGGAAAATGTACCATGTTGAGATGATCTAAGGTGTTAGGATCAGGGTGTGAAGTCTGGTTTGAGTTTTGATGTGGTGGAGGCACTAGGTACACTAGGTGGCCTAGGAGGGTACACTATATGGATAAACCAAAATGTAAACCTTACGTTTCAGAGAGGGAGAAGTTAGAAATGAAATGAGATAGTGCATCCTTGAATTGAGTTGGTTACTTAAGGCTCTTCCATGGCCTTCCAAGTATTATGTGCCTGCAAGTCATTGGCATAACAACATAAAGTTTTTTTTATTAATAATGAGAAATATTTTTACAACTCAGCTCAATAGGAGCATCGGAGTAAAGAGCTGAGCAGACAAAACCTCTAGTATTTCCCTAAAAAATACAAGAGAAAGGTTTTCATTAAAGCTTACAAACTTCCCATTATACATACGGGGTAATTCATGAGCAATTTACAGTCCACCCAATTTACAGTGCTATATAAATTTACATTACTAAGAGAGAGAGAGAGAGAGAGAGAGAGAGAGAGAGAGAGAGAGAGAGAGAGGATGGGGTGGAGAGAGAGAGGGGGGAAGAGAGTGAGATAAAGGGAGAGTGAGAGAGAGATCTCTTCCTCTCACTTTGACTATTTCTCCTCACGATTGAAATATATGACTTAAATAGGGTGCACGCCCTATGGAAGTCATAGATTTCATAGTGTGCATGCCCTATAGCGCACATGCCCTAAAGGGCACATGCGCTTGGTTAGGCATTGGAATTTACCAATCCTAAGGCTTGGATTTGCCTTGGAGATCCAACCCAAAGGCTTGGAGGATTCAAATAGGCCTGAGATGTGTTTTCCAAGAGACATACAAAAAAAATGAAAACTTTTTGTGTGTGCTCTTAGTTAGGTTTACTCATGGTTCAATAACTTTAAAATCAGATGACGTGATATTGTAGATCTCTCTGTTAGCTATCTAAGCATATAATTTATTTTGAATTCTGATTATGTTAGGTTTTTCATCTCTAATTTCTTTTGTGTGTATGTCTATTTTTTGTAAAAAACCAACGTGTAGTATTTTGGGCATAGATTTTGGCTCGTTCATTGAATTTTACAACAAGTTACATTTTTAGAACTAGACTCCATTATACACACTTTTAAAAAAAAATGATTTTTGATTAGTTTTAAATGATTTATAGGGGGAGGACACATAAATTTCATGTTTTTAGGATGTGTGCACTTTGTAAATTCACCAAAAATTATACATTCACAAAAAAATTAGCAAAAAAATTCAGGATAAACTACGTGGTGTTAGTTAACTTCTCACTAGAGCAATTAAAAAAATTGAAAAAAAAAGTTCACATTTTAGGGGGAGCACATTAGATGCTATGTTATATTTTTTCACAAAAAATAGGACCACTTTTTGTGCTCCCCTTTTTGAGGGCCTTAATCTGCACCATTTTCAAAATAAATTAGTAGTTTAGGAACTAGATTCAGAGTATTACAACTCTTGTTCTTGTCGCATCTTAAAATTTTGAGTCTAACTATCATCAATTTCTTGTTAAAGTTTAGAAGTTGAGTCTAACTATCTTATACCCCCTTTTGGTCCCCCATCTTTGTACACACACACACACACACATATATTTCTTTGCTGCAATATTTTATTAGTTTTTACTTCCACTTCTACAACAATACCCACATGCACATATCTACAATTAATGGTTAATGCTACTATAGTTAATAATTATAACATCCACTACTGACATTGATAAAACCAAATGAGTAGAAGAAGGCATATATAGATTTATGGGAATACAGATTGATGATTGATGCCAGTGCATGAGCAACTATTAAAGGAAAAATAGAGCAGCCAAATGTTGAATTAAAAAGAAATATGTCAAGAGTTAAGGACAACATGAGAAAGTGATCGTACCAAGCAATGGTCGGCTCAAACCCAAGGATAATGGATAGGGGTAAAGCTAATGCAGTTGAACAAACAATCATAGCATTTCAAGTGCATACCGTGAATACAAAAAAGATGTTTAAATGTACCACTTGTATTTGATTCTTTCACAAACTTGTGGTTTCATTTGTGAAAGCATATGTACCCAAAGGAGCCATTTTGGTACTAACAATGTGTAGACACATAAAATTGGATGAGTGCTTTTAAATTGCAAAAAAATCAATAAAATGGCTCAAAATGCACAAAATCATCAAATTGGATCAAATCAATTAAAAATGGACATAATTAAATAAAGTGGGACAAAATCAATTAAAGAAAAGGAGAAATTAAATAATGACGTTAAATAATTAAATCAAAGCTTAAAGGGGCCAAAAACACTATATAATTGATTTTAATCAATTAATTGTATAGTTGTTTTAATCAAAATTCAAAATGAACCTATTACCCTTACATGGCTAAATTTAATTAATTAATTGAATTTAATAATTCCTAATTTCTTTCAACAAAGTTGATGAACCAATGAGAATTGAGGACAAAAAGACATAAATCACTCAAACATTTAAATTGTCCAAAGCTTTGAAACCATTTAAAGGCTTGTCCCCTCATTTGTCCCCCCATTTATGAACAATGCAAAGTATTTGACTCAACCAAGGGATAACCATGATTACTTCACTCCACCCCCTGCCCTTGGACATTTACTATAAATATGAGGCATTTTGGAGAGCATTAGCATCTTAGAACTTCATTTGCAAAACATTGTTATTATAGGCAATTGAGTGCATTCTAAGAGCAAATTAAGAGCATTTAGAGCAATTATCATTGTAGTTTGTCAATTTGAGCTAGATTAAGCATTGAATGAGCATAGTAGAATCATAAATTCTCATTTTAGAGGTGTCACTAGTGAGGATCTAAGCTGAGAGTTTCATTTACCACTTCTTTCTAGAGAACCATGAGATGTTCTAGATTATAGTTTCATTTTAAATTAGATTTGCATTGTATTTTCTTTAAATTGATGCTATTAGATCTTAATTTCATGAAGGTGATATCCATCATCACACAAATGGTGCCCATCGTGGGGCTCTAAGCCTCATTTCATCATTTAGATCTTCATTTGCATACTTGTATTCTCTATTTTCCGTGTTTATCTCGTAGGAAATTGGTGAAGTCACGCTTACAGGAGATCTATTCACACCTACAGTCATTTTACTACCGCCTACAATCTCTTTACTAATGCGGATTAGCTGGAGATTCATGCATGCGACCGTAAAGTATTCAGCCTTTGTTTCTTCAAGTCACGCCTGTGACTCAAGGAGTATCACGTTGCTTGATTTTATTGTCGCATATCTTAAAGCTTTGCTTCACACTTTTAATTAATAGTTACACCTATGATTCTTGAAATATCGCTTAGTTGAAATTTTTTGTCGCTTAAGTCCAAACTTTGCTTCACAATTTTCAAATTACTGTCACACTTTGGATATTTTAGTTTCCGCTTACTGTTAGTTAAATTGTCACTTTGCAATAATCATTTTCTGCAATTTAGAGTTATGTTCATGCTTAGGAATAAACTATACACGCTTTTGTGATTTTCAGTATCGCCTGTGGCATTGCAGAGTGTCACTCAATATCTATAAAATTATGCTTGCGAACATTTTTTTTCACCTATTAGCTGGATGATGTCGCCTGCTATCTGTTGTCTGTATTTACTATTTAATTGATTAAATCACTCATATAACATTCTATTTTATGTGATTTAATAGTAAATGAACAGACATTCGAAGGTGCAGAAACCTAAAAGTAGATTCAACCAAGAGGGAAAGGCACTAGCAAGGAAAATTAAGAAAGAGAACAAAGCACATATCAAGGTTGTTCTTGAGTTAACACAAGAGGAGGATAATCAGGTATATCAAAAATACCTTGCTGTAATTGAAGCTTATAAACAAAAATTTGTCTCTCTTAATTGGATCTTTAGTCCTTAGTTCAAATTTTTGTTTGAAAATTTACAATTAAAGTACTTAAAATTCATTACATAAATCTTTTCTTTGTCAAGTTCAATTTTGGTTTCCCCTCATAGTGTTTGTTAGTGTTGACTAACTTGCTGGTGGACAAGCACATTTGGTGGAGGATCTTGCCAAGGTGAGTGAAAAACAATGATGAAACCTTTCAAAAATGCCCCTAGCTTAGGCTAGCTACAAGGAAAGGTATTCTCCTATTCAAGCTTGCATTTGATTAAATTGAGGCATTCCTTTTGACATAAGCTTGAGATAAAATAAGAAATGAATTTCACACTTCAATTCTAAGAATCTCCTTGTCAAGAGATTGGGAAAGAACAAACATGTGTCTAAGTGTGTGGAACAAAGAAAGACAATAGGGATATGCTCTTCACTCTTTAAGTGAACCAAAATCCCAAACTTGTCGACCTAAGTTCATTTCTTATTTTTCATATATATGCTAGAGCAATAGTGGGCTCGCCTCCCAAGTTTGCCTTAACGAGGCCAGTGAGAGGGACAAACCAAAGTGGGATACACTCACTTTTTCCATGGGAATCCAACCCACTCTAAAATGAAATGCATGTATCCTTAATGGGGTGCATGACAAACGGATTTTAATTTTTCAACCTTCCTCTAGTAGTCCTCATGGATTGCGCAAAATCATACTTCGGTGCGTGTGGGAAGCCTCCTTGGAGGATGAGAGATTGAAGTCTATTTGAATGGAATATATACTAAAACCTAGATAAAATAGCAAGGCCACCTTATAGAGCCATGTTTACAAGCCAAAATTGACTTTAGGTAGGTTGTTTGGAATTATTTCTTGTGATATACTTGTGAAAACATTGGAGAATATACACATTAGAGTGTTTTTAGGGACTTGATGACAAAGTGATGTGTGTGTTGCGATTGTTTTTCTATTTTCAAACAAAGAAATTTCAAAAGATTGATCTTAAACGTTTAAAAATCCAAAATCTTACAAACTGGTTAGAGAAGTGTCGCTTATGCACAAAACAAACTCGCCTATCAGAGGTTCAATCATGCCTTTGACTTGTTTAAAAATGCATAGACATAGTGAAGTCACGCCTAGAATATTTTAAAACACGCCTGGTAAAAATTGGAAACTCGCTTAATAATAGCAAAGTGCCGCCTGTACATCTACAGTGTGCCACCTAACGATAAACCAGTTCACATGTATAGAAGTTTTAGTCACACCTACACTCAGGCCAGTGACACCCAAAAATCTAAAAGGGAAAACAAAGAGTATTTACAGGGGAGGTCAAAAAATTTTGAGCACATATTTGAGTACCCTTTTCTGTGTTCTTACTGCTCCAACTTTCAGTTTGGTAAAAAATCCTATTTCTACACCATTGTTGCAAATCATACAAAGGATTAGACCTCGAGTAATATCAAATCTTATTCTCCAAGGTTCATGCCTGCTTTTACTAGATCTTACTACATCAAGAAAACCTTGCAAGCAGATGGGACCTATTTGAGACAAGAGCTCCCTTACCCAAGAGATGAGTCTACCACCCCTAGAATACCCCAAAAATCACCCAAACAAGAAGTGGAAGACAACATGATGTACTATGGTAGTTTGGGTGGGAAAGACAATAGTGGTATTGATCCCACTTAGACCAAGGTGATGCCAATAATGGGGGCATTGACATAAATAACCAAGGTAATACCAATAATGGAGGGGCAGATCAAAATGCTCAAGGGATTGACAACACTCACAATAAAACTAACACCGAAGCAATGACAAAAGATGCCACAGATGAAGAGGTTAGTGAGGCTATCCAATGTCCCTATTTCCAAAACCTCATGGAAAAGGCAATGGATAGAGATAGAGAAAAGTACTTTATGGACTTAGCACAAAAAGGCCTCAAGCTTCCCCGTGACTACGATGTTAACCAACTCAAACTATCGAAAGTTGAGGAGAGTACCTTAGACATCATGAATAAGCAGTTCAAGATGTTCCAAATGTAATTGGATACCATTAAGAAAAGTGGAGTTCCCAAGCCTTTTTCCATAGAAGCATTGTGTCCATTGCCATTTGATAAAAGTTTGGTCATGGTGCCATTCCCAATCAATGTAGTGTTCCCCAAGTATGACAAGTATGAAGGAACGTCGGATCCCCAGGATCACTTACGTGAGTTTTGTACATTGAGCTTAGAGTTCATGCATGATACAACATATTTAATGAGACTATTCTCATGAGGCTTAGGAGGCATGGCTATGGGGTGGTTTTCCAAGTTACCCTCTGACATTAAGACCTTCGAAGAGTTAGCTTTGAAATTCATGGCCCATTACTCATATAACATCAAGCATGAGGTCACGATGATAACATTATGTAACACTAAACAAAAGGATGGAGAGGCATTCCTCACTTTTCTACAAAGATGGAGGATAGTTTTTGCAAGATATCCTAGGAGCATGCCTGAAAAAGAGAAGATGGATATCTTCATAAATAGTTTAAGCAATGAGTTGAACTACCGATTATGAATGCAATGTCCCAAGACCTTCCAGGATTTAATTGAAAATGGAGTAACAATGGAGGAAGTGTTGGTCAAAAGTGGAGAACTAAAATTGTATAAAGATAATAAGAATAACTCCAACAACAATAACTCCAACAATGGCAACAATCAGAAGAATAATTGGTTCAATAATAATAGTCGGTATAAGAACAATAATAAGGGAATTGTTAATGATGGTGTGGTGGAGTCTAGCAACTTGAAGGTGGTCCCATTTTCTCTTACAAGGACACCTAATCGCATGAATAATGCCAATCAGACATCCAATGCACCTTCCAATAACAACAATGCCAATAAGGACAACCAAGGAAATAATGCAAGAAATAATAAATTTGATAAATATTTGGTGCCCACTCCTCAAAGGAACTCCACACCCTTGGGTGAACCCCTCAAAAAGGCATTAAAGACTCTCATGGCTAATAATGTCATTACTTTACCCAACATTCAGCCTTATGAGCCAAATAACAAGCCTAGTTGGTGGAGTTCCAATAGCCATTGTGAGAACCATAGGATTCGAGGGCACACAACAAATGAATGCTTGCAGCTAAAGAATATAGTGCAAGATTTAATCGATAATGGCACAATCACCGTTGATGGGCCTCAAAGCAATGAAGATCATACAACATTCAAACAACCTTTTTATAAACATGACAAAGGGGAGTCATCTAATGGCAAGAGACAAAGTGCCAATAACATTAACTTTGCACCACCTTATGATAACATTGTGAATGCTATAATAATCAATGAATAGCCCCAAAAAGAGGTATCAAATGTCATTACAAGAGGGCAGACTTCTAGAATGACCCTACAAGGGGCTGCTCCTAAAGTTATTAGCACTCCGCAATCCAACATTGTGGTCAAGCAACCTTCTACAACAACAAAACCTTATAACTTGGTTGATCAGTTGCAAAGAAATCCAGTGCAAATCTCTATCTTGGACTTATTGAAGTTATCCCCTAACCATAAGGATATTTTAGAAAAAGCTCTAATAGAGATGAACATTCCTACTAACTTAGAAGAGGAGAAGTTCCAAAATATGGTAGGTCATCTTGTGGCACCTCATTGTCTCATTTTTCGACCAAGATGACATGTCTATAACCCATCCTTAAAATCTACCATTGCATATAGAGGTCTTAATAGAAAGGCATAGAGTCAAAAGAGCCCTCATTGATGGAGGAGATGGCCTTAATATTTGTACATTAAGTCTTGGTAAATCCTTAGGGTTATCTGAATCTTGCATTGACCTTATGAAAAAAATCACTATTAAGGCTTATGATGAAGCTGAAAGGGCCTCTAAAGGCATGATTGTATTGCCCATACAAGTGGGACCCATCAAGAAGGACACTAATTGCCAAGTATTGGACATGAAGTTAACTTATAATATTTTGTTGGGGAGACCATGGATTCATGAGATGCAAGCAGTCCCATCCACGTACCACCAATGCATCAAATTTTCATACATGGGTGAAGAAATCATGGTTGGAGGGGACTCAAACCCATTCCAATATTGCAATGCAATCAAACCCCTTCATGAGTTATATATTCCACATAATCGGGAAGGAATCATTCAAAGAGACACCATTGAAGATACCAAAATGGATGATTCAGTCATAACATTAAATGCTACTCAAAACCCTCCTCAAGCTAGCTCAATGACATCAACTAAGGGAAAGGAAAAGATGAGCTACGAGGGTCCAATTACTAATGAGGGTTCATATCAAACTCCCAAATCAGAGATAGTACCCTACAAACCTACTAGAGAAGAAAAAGATGAAGCTAAAAAGAAAAACTACAAGAAAATGGATGAGATGATGGAGGCATTTGATAAACAATGCAAAATTAGTTCAAAATGAGTAGGGGAATACTCTGTTTCCCTATTCGACATGCCCACATCTCCAAGAACACATGGTAAACCATCAAAAGAACACTTGCCTCATAAGTACAACTCTTACTTCGTAAGAGAAAGTGACAAAGCAACATTCGACAAAGAGGAGAATGAAGTCCTTCAATGGCTTTATCATGATGAGGAAGATATTTCAAACACTCCCATGGAAAGAATCCAGCATGTTAATATACAAACCGAGCAATATGGGAAAGGGTTTGAGATAATGGAGAAGATGGGATACAAGGGAAGAGGACCCTTAGGCCAAAAAAATAGAGGATTACTAGAACCCATTCAACCTACTTGGAGGGAAAAAGAAGAAAAATCTGGAGTAGGCTACCAATACAAAGGAAAAAGCTCCAGCCCAATGCAAGACTTTTATCCTCAAGTAAATGCCTTAGAATCTGATGGAGATAGTGATGAATCCTGAGATTATGAGTGGGATGCCCTATCGGATGAATCATGTCAAGATAAGGAGGTGATTGCAATGCATACTTATGCAAAGATCCCAAGGCAAGAAACTCAAATTAATGAAGAACCTAATATCCAAGATCTTAACATAGGGCACACACCTACCAATCAAGCATGGATAGAGACATTTTGGATGCCTTCGGAGGAGGGAGATTCAAATGTTAGTTTTAATCCACTCATGGATTTTCCCACGTTGTTTCCCATAGAAGTCAAAGAGGACTCAAGTGAAGGGGATGTTGACCCTTCTTCCATGGACCATCTTGAGGAAGCTCACATCATAGATCTAAATGATACAATGTATGAACCCTCAAATGAAGTCATGTCCATAAACCCTATTAATGAAATTTTACCCAATGAATCCTTACTTTTGATACATCCAGACCTCATTGATTGGGAGCAAACTGAGCCAAATGACTTACTTTATTTTCCAAATGACCAAGCAATGAGCCAATACCTTAATGTGGTTGAACCCTCTTTCACCAACGAATTCAATACAGACATGATGAGAACAACGGGGGTCCATTCTCTTAGTCAAAAGAAAAAAATGAAAAAAAATAAAAAATGAAAAGTTCTAGTGATGAAAACCACTATGTGGCACCACTAGAACCAAAAAAAAGAAGATAAAAGATGTTTCCTATGGTGAAAACCCAATTGTGGCACCAAAGGAAGAGAGATTGGATACCTTGCCCAAACATGAGGAAGAAAGGTCACTTATACTCATACAACCAACATAAAAGGTCAACATTGGGATAGAATTGGATCCAAAATGTATACACTTGGCAGCATCACTTGAACCTCTAGAAAGAGAGGATTTCATCAAGTTTTTCCAAGAACAACAAGTGAAATTTGCATGGTCATATGCCAACATGCTCGGATTGGATCCCAATTTCATAATGCATCATTTGAATGTTAGACCTGGGGTTAAACTCGTGAAGCAAAAGTTACGAAAAATGCACCCACATGTGGCTCTCCTAGTGAAGGCAGAATTGGAAAAATTGTTAAAGGTTGGATTTATAAGAGCAATAGCATATGCTGAATGGATCTCTAACATTGTACTAGTCACAAAGCATGATAAATCTATTCATGTGTGTATGGATTTTAGAGAGTTGAATCTCACATGTCCTAAGGATGATTTTCCACTTCTGAGCATAGATTCCATAGTGGATTTGATAGCTAGTCACTCCATGTACTCATTAATGGATGGTTTTAGTGGTTACAATCAGATAAAAATTGCACCCAAAGACCAAGAAAAGACAACCTTTACTTGCCCTTGGGGCACCTTTTGTTGGAACGTCATGCCCTTCGGCCTTAAAAATGTCGAAGCCACATATCAAAGGGCCATGAAAACTATCTTCCATGACATGATGCACACCTTTTTAGAGGATTATGTGGATGACATACTAGCAAAGTCCCACAAAAGAGAAGAACACCTCCAAATTATAAGAAAGATATTCATTCGGTTGGAACAATTCAAAGTTAGATTAAACCCAAAGAAATGTGCCTTTGGTGTCCAATCTGGCAAGTTATTAGGCTATATAGTTTCTGCTAAAGGAATTGAAGTGGACCCAGAGAAAGTACAAGCCATAATGGACATGGAGATATCTAGGAACATCAGCCAAATGAGATCCTTACAAGGTAAAATACAATCCATACGAAGGTTTATTTCTCAATTGGCTGAAAAATGTCATTCCTTCACCAAATTGCTACATAAGGATACTATATTTATGTGGGATGAGGAATGTGATCAAGCTTTCACATTATTGAAGACCTATTTGATAAATCCGCCTATTCTCATGCCACCAATCAAGGGAAAAGCATTGCTCTTATACATATCTGCCATTGAAAGATCCCTAGGAGTGCTTTTGGCACAAGAGAATGAACAAGGAAAGGAAAGAGCTATCTACTATTTGAGTAGGACATTGATTAAATATAAACTTAATTACACATTCATGGAAAGAGCGTGCTTAGCAGTGGTGTTTGCATCTCAAAAGTTGAGACATTATATGTTGATGCATAAGGTCAAGTTAATTGCCAAAATTGACCCTCTCAAGTATTTGTTAAGCAAAACTGCCTTAATGGGTAGGATAGCTAAGTGGGTTATGATATTGAGTGAATTTGACATTGAGTATGTTGATAGAAAGGCAATAAAAGTGCAAGTGACAACAAATCATTTAGCTGAGAATCCCATGACTTCTACACAAACTATTCAAGTGGAATTTTTGGATTTTGTCATTATAAACATAGAAGCAAAAACATGGAAGTTATACTTTGATGGCTCCTATACTCAAGGAGGTTTCGGGGTTGGCATACTATTGGTCACTCCTCAAGGTTACACCATTCCTAAGTCGCAAAGGCTTTTGTTTCCATGCACAAATAATATAGCAGAATATGAGGCACTAGTCATAGGCATCAAAATGGCCTTAGAATGGAACATCATGGAGCTACAAGTTTATGGAGATTCTCAACTCATCATCAATCAAGTCAACAATGAATATAACACCAAAGATGAAAATTTGATGCCATATAAGACTATGATTGATGGTTGGAAGAAGTACTTTGCCTTGATCACTTTTGAGCAGATTCCTAGAGAGAAAAATAGAGTAGCTGACGCCATGGCCACCTTGGCTTCCTTGTTACAAAAACCAGATCAAAATGAGAAGTATGAGTTCTTGGTGGAAGAGTTGGTGAAACTGGCATTTGACCTTCCCAAAACCCAAATTGTTGCCCTATTACATGGACATGAATCCCCTTGGTACGGCCCTATATACACATATCTCAAAGACCAAGTGCTACCTTTAGACCAATCCTGAGCCCAAAAATGCAACTTCATATGCCAATCAGCCCGTTACATAATCCTTTCAGAAACATTGTATCGTAAGGGTCTTGATGGGACATTACTTAGATGTCTAGAGGAAGAAGAGTCTAAATTAGCTTTACAAGAGGTCCACGAAGGCATTTGCATGTCACACTCAAGCGGTTTAAACCTAGCCAAGAAAATCCTTCGCTTAGGGTATTTCTGGAAGACATTAGAAAAGGATGCTTTCCATTTTGTGAAGATATGCAGCAAATGTCAATATCATGGTGACATGATACATGCATCGGCACAAGAATTACACCCATTTGTTACACCATGGCCTTTTTAACAATGGGGATTTGACTTGATTGGGGTGATCTACCCAGCTTCTTCAAATGGATACAAATACATCATAACCGCAATGGAATATTTCACTAAGTGGGTAGAAGCGGTTCCTTTGATAACGAAAATGGGAAAACAAATTTCCATGTTTATCTTGAATCACATCATTTGCCGATATGGTATTCCTCATGCCATAATAACAGATAATGGAAAATAATTCAAAAACAAGGATGTTGATGAACTTTGTGCAACATTTCATATCACTCAGCACTCCTCATCAATCTATTATCCTCAAGGAAATGGGCAAGCTGAAGCCACAAATAAGAATATCTTGAAAATCTTGAAGAGGTCGGTCAATAAATCAGGAAGGGATTGGCATGTGAAAATTAATTCAGCATTGTGGGCCTATAGAACTAGCATAAGAACCCCTACGGGAGTCACGCCATTCTCATTAGTCTATGGGGCCAAAGCAGTTCTACCATTAGAGGTTGAAATACTGTCTCTACGAGTGTCATTACAAGGATTGATCACAGATGAAGACTATAGAGTCACTAGACTTCAACAATTGGAGTTACTTGAAGAGCATCAAACACAAGCTTATGAGCACCTAAAAGTGTATCAAAATAGAATCTCAAGGAACTATAATAAACATATCAAACCAAGAGTCTTTCAGGTAGGAGACTTAGTGTTGCGAGAGAACCCAAAGAATTAGGTTGAAAGAGAGAAGAAAGGAAAATGGGAAGCTAATTGGCTTGGCCCATTCATCATAGTATCTTCATTTGGCACAGGAACCTATAAGTTATTAGATTATGAAGGAGAGGAACTCCAAGAACCCATCAATAGTATTCATCTCAAAAGGTTCTACACATAAGTCAGACGAAAGAGTATAAAGAATATCAGATGAGAGAGCATCATATTTATTGTACATAGTTCAAAAGAGATCTTGAAAATACCAAAAATATTGGAAAAGCACAAAAGATCAAAAACATTCAAATAAGATGTTGTCTTGGTGAAAACCTAGCAAATAGGCACCTTGATGATATGAAAAAAATAAAAAAATAAAAAAATTTGACAAAAAAGAAAAATACAAAAAAAAATTGGAAAAAGAAAAAAGTTCCTTGGTGAAAACCTAGCAAATAGGCACCTTGGTAGCAAAAAAAGAGAAAAAAGAGCTTGATCCATCCAAAGGGTAAAAACTTGGCAAACAAGCACCTTTTATTCCCTTAAGTTTGTCTTTCCTAGTCACATGTGTACATATTGCATTTCCAACTTCCCATTTGTAAACCTTCATTGCATCCGTCATTTGTATATAGTCATAATAAAGCTTTCAATCACATTGTTGCATTGCCTATAGCCCTAAATTTATCACATGATCGCATTTAGCACTTGGGGGTAGGAAAGGATTGGAATTTTGGTACCATATGGATTCAATAAGTGCTACAATTAGTCACGTCAAAGAGAGATTTATCAAAACTTTAGAGAGAGCAATTTTCATGAACCTTTGATGGCTATCATTGTTCACAACCCAAGTATTTGATCCTACAACTTGATCCATGAGCCTTCATTGACTTTATTATTTGGGATTAAAAATTGATAAAACATCTTAAAGATCAGAATGCTTTGAAATACTTTTTGAAAATCATGAAAACATGGCAAAACACTTAAAGCTTTCTTTGATAATTTTTTTAGGAAATTGACTTTTTATCGCATCTCTTTAGCTAATTGATGATGTTTCAACTAGATTGGCCATGATAGATGCGTGATATTTTCTTGCCTTTGAGTGATTGTTTTGAGGAAGATTCATCAACTTATGAGAATTCATCTAACGACATGGTCATCAAAGAACCATCGAGGACTATCACATAAGAGGAAGGATTAACCTTTTCTTGTTTACACAAATGGATCCCTTGGCTATTTAGATCTTCCATATCTTAATACCAAAAATCCACTTGCAACATTGAATCCGTTGACACCGGTATTCAGAATCCCATAGTTTGGTCATCCAACTAGTGAGGGTTGTACCAGTTTCAAAATGAGGTTACCAAAAAAGTGATAAAAAGTGGTATTCATATCATCATGATGTGGTCAGTGATGATTGTACTAGCTTTCCGGTCCCAAAAATGCTCAATGATGAAAATTTATCCTCATGGCACTTCTTTGCTAAAAGCTAGTGACACTTAGGTTGCATCATCATGATAGATTAACTACATTATCATATTAGATTAATTGCATTGCATTATCATGTTAAGTTAATTGCATTTATTTATGGTTAATTTCCAAGAACAAAGGGGGGCACATCAATAAAACTTGAGTTGTTTCAAACATCAAAGAAATGGGGGAAGATTAAATTCAAACATTCATCATAATCTGTGATTCCAAACAACACAAGTGAGATTACCTTTTGCATTCATGCATAGCATTAATCATTATTCATTACTCATATATCAGAAAAAGAAAAGAAAAGAAATCATTTTCCATACATCATACATTCATGTAAATAAGAGTTAGCATTGCATACATCTAAATACTTGAAAAAAATAAAAAACATAGGAACATACATGTGCATTTCCATAAAACATTTTGCATCCATACATTGAAAAATAGAAAAGCATCTCATCAAAATCCATACATCATTGCACTCATTTATCTATATCATAAAATAAGATAACTGCATCCATAGCATAAATCATAAATGCATAACACATCATATAGCTACATAAAAGATAATCTCATAAACAACTCATCAAGAGAACGAGGGAATAGATCATCATATATCATCAAAAAAGTGTTCATTAAAGGATCCAATACATCAAGTATATCAAGATACAATATCATCAAAAGGGGTACATCAAATGTTCTGATCAGTCAAATAACATGAAATATGAAACAGGGGATATCAATGATGAATGAGTCTGTCAATAGTCAATCATGATCTTGTGGCACCTAGATCTCTACCATCTGGTGGAGGAGGAGCCTGAGAAGTGCTCACTCCGTCCTATCTCTGGACAACCATGGCTAACACAAACTGCTGTAGCAAGGAAGAAACCTGATCTAAACAACCCACAATAGTGGACATATCTATCCTCAGCACTTGCATATATTAGGCTAATAAACCGATAGTGGGAGCATCCTGTGCACCCTGCCCCTGATCATGTGGCTATTGAACTAGTGGAGGCATCTGTTGTGCCTGATCCTACTGAGCATCATCATCCTATTGTGCCAAAGATACTCACTATAACTGCACCAAAGTATCTAAAACTCCAGGAATATGTCTAGCAACATCAACGTGAGCCTGTCTCCAAGCTCTCTATTGTCTATGAGCTCTATCCTGTCTAACTGCTGCTCTAGGATGAACTATCAGGACTGCATCAACCTATATATCTCTACCATCACCCCGACCATGTTTATCACCATGAGGATCTCTACGTCCTCATCCTCTCCTATGTCTACCACCACCACCGTCAGCACCACCACCATCATGTCGACTAGGAATAGGCTCTGAGGGATCAGTGAAATGAATAAACTTATTACAAGCCCACTAGTCTTCATACTCATGAGACATACTGACATCTGCCATACCATGAAGCATCTCCCATTTGCACATAGTCATACCCACTATCTGATCTAAGTCAAACTCATAATCAATGCAAGGCCCCCACATAGATGTCTCTGCCTGTACTCGTGCATATAAAGCATTTCCCTGAGGCATACCCTGCATCCGACCATACTGTCTCAAAACTCCGCCGAAGCAGAAGCGCTCAATAGTAGTCGTAGTCCACCCAATCATCCAGTGAGGAGTGAAAATATAAGATAACTCATCCTCATCCTCTCTCCATCGATCACAACCAAGGTAGGGATGCCACCGAACCTGATCAATATCATCTATCTGTCAGTGCCAATAGTCCAGATGACCTAAATGATGCTGAGTAACCATCCCAGTATATATAAAAGCATAAGGATATCTACAAGGCCCTCTCCTATCAGAAATGGGCCTAGTAATGGGAAGATGCTCCCATATCCATAATTGAAGAACAATAGCACCAACTGACAAAGAAGAACTTTGTCTGTACACTACCTCATGTAAATAATGATAAAGCTAAGCAAGGATGCAAGAACCCCCATCAAAGCATCGAGGATGAGCAAGCAAATCCTCCAATATCCTACCCCATCTGACAGAAAAACCATGACCTCATCGGTTAGGAAGGAGAAAACCACCAATCAAGGCACCAAGTATGGCGGGCAATCTTGGAAAGGAAGCAAACTAAGGCCATGTGATAGTATCACCTTCACCTATAGTGTTGTCCCCGAACACTCGTCGGCAGACAGTAGAATCATAGACAGAGTCATAGTAGACCAACTCTCCTTTGCAGGGGATCTGTAGTAATCGATACACATCCTCAGGCATGATCATCATCTCTCCATAAGGAAAATGAAATGTGTTGTGGTCAAAGTGCCATCGCTCCACCACTGTAGTAAGTAACCCATGGTTCAGCTGAAACTGTGGGAGATCAAGTAGGAAACTCAAACCACATCGCTCAATCACATGATACTCGGCTGCTTTCAGTGCCTGACCTAAATCAATAACCCATGATGCAACTGAACAGATATATAGGGTAGGAAAGTGAGCCTGTTGGAAAAGTAAAGGAATCATATCAGTATATCATATCAAGGAATTATCTCAAGTCAATCTTATCAAAAGTATCAAGTAATCACACCTAGTACCATTTGTTCGTGTCTTTGTATCTTGAGAATGAACTAAGCAGTATCAAAATCATATAGGTTTTCACACTGATTGATTTATCCTATCAGTAACTATCCTAAGAAGATTGACAAATCATATTCTGTGATACCACTATCCTGATATCCTAAACCAATTATTTTGTTGAAAGCAACAGACCTAACCTAATCATTCGCACCTATCATCAAAAGTTATCAAATTTTTCATCAGACGCAATCAAGTATAAGTGTAAATTTTTTCAAAAAAATCAACAGGCGTGATTTTATCTATGTCAGGTGACATTTTACTTAAGGCGATAATAAAAACATGCAACGCGACATCATTCGGGTGTTAGGTGATAGTTTGCATACTAAGCAATAGTGAATCATGTTATGCGACAACAAATGTTAGCCTACGCGATAGTAAAATCACTAGGGTTTTCATATGCGACATCATACATGAAAAGGGGCATTTTAACCTAGTCATAGGCATGAATATCTTATTCCTAGGTGAGAATGAAAGTTTCTTAAGCGGTAGTCAAACACACGGAAGTGGGAGAGAAAAGCACGAAGGTGACGGTTAAAAGGTCTAAGCGACATTAAATTACTCCTAAGCAACATTTTGCATATTACACGCAATGATGAAACAAGGAAATTGCAATAAATGCTAATAAATGCACCATAAATGTAAAGATGGAGTTGGGAATGACTTACCAAAGGTCCATACTCAGGTGGCCTCGTATATCTCTGGTACCTCTTGAATCTATGCTCATGAATCGGCACAACCATCTCAAAATTCACTAGAGGATCAGAGCAAAAATCACCAAAGATGAAAAGTAAAAATGAATAGTAAAACAAGGTTTATCAACCTATTTAAGGTATTTTGACCTAATTTTGGAGGTGAAAATGGACGTGGACCTATATTGACTAATCAAAACAAACAGGGCATATTCTTAAATCATGACATATAATCAAATATTCAGAAATGAAAACATATTTGATAAATCAAACATCATCAAATTTTTCAAATCAAGAAATTAATATGTTTTAATTTCTGAGGGGGCATCAGGGTATCAAATAGAAGTTTCAATCAAACATCATGGAATCAGGGGGGCATCATAAATTTTTTTGTTTCATTATTAGAGACAACAATCATATCATATCGTATCAGAGGCAACAATCAATCAGTATAAGAGACAAATCAGTGAACCAACAATCAAGAATCATCAATCATGACACAAGAATCTTTGAATCAATATTCTTTGCACATTAATTCAAAGAGGGGCATTTGTAGACACATAAAATTGGACAAGTGCTTTTAAATTGCAAAAAAATCTATAAAATGGCTCAAAATGCACAAAATCATCAAATTGGATCAAATCAATTAAAAATGGACATAATTAAATAAAGTGGTACAAAATCAATTAAAGCAAAGGAGAAATTAAATAATGATGTTAAATAATTAAATCAAAGCTTAAAGGGGCCAAAAACACTATATAATTGATTTTAATCAATTAATTGTATAGTTGTTTTAATCAAAAATCAAAATGAACCTATTACCCTTACATGGCTAAATTTAATTAATTAATTGAATTTAATAATTCCTAATTTCTTTCAACAAAGTTGATGAACCAATGAGAATTGAGGACAAAAAGACATAAATCACTCAAACATTTAAATTGTCCAAAGCTTTGAAACCATTTAAAGGCTTGTCCCCTCATTTGTCCCCCCATTTATGAACAATGCAAAGTATTTGACTCAACCAAGGGATAACCATGATTACTTCACTCCACCCCCTGCCCTTGGACATTTACTATAAATATGAGGCATTTTGGAGAGCATTAGCATCTTAGAACTTCATTTGCAAAGCATTGTTATTATAGGCAATTGAGTGCATTCTAAGAGCAAATTAAGAGCATTTAAAGAAATTATCATTGTAGTTTGTCAATTTGAGCTAGATTAAGCATTGAATGAGCATAGTAGAAGCATAGTAGAATCATAAATTCTCATTTAGAGGTGTCACTAGTGAGGATCTAAGCTGAGAGCTTCATTTACCACTTCTTTCTAGAGAACCATGAGATGTTCTAGATTATAGTTTCATTTTAAATTAGATTTGCATTGTATTTTCTTTAAATTGATGCTATTAGATCTTAATTTCATGAAGGTAATATCCATCATCACACACAATGTTATAATATCATTCTTAGATTGACATGCAATTCAATTCTGAAGTATCAAGTTCGATAGCTCAACATAAAACCAGCTTAGACATACTAAATTAAAGAAAGATATAGCATAAAAAACTATTAGACTCATGGTATAATAGAATGTTAGACTCACCTGAAGCCTGGTTAATGCAAAAGGTGTGATAGCCTGGGCTCTAAGACATCTGATTGCTAGTTCCCCCCATTCTCCTCACACTAAAATGTTCTTTTTAAATGAATCAAATTTGTTTCTCCCCCAAACCAGGAGACATCGGTTGTCTAAAATAAGTCTCTCATGCATGAGGTGAAACTGGGAGTGTTGGGATAGTTATGGACTTCCACTTCCATCAAGGCTCGTTGTAATGGCACCCATCACAGAAAAATCACTTGCATCCTTTCTTAGCCATTTTGTATAAGGTTCAGGCAGACATGTTGGATGAAAGGGGTTTCCCCAATTCCTCACAGTTACTTTCTGAGCAGTGCAAAAAGATGGGTTTTTACAGGCCACAATTGATCTTCAACAAGAACTCCTCTTGCATGAAAATATATGTGGTTAACAAATGTCATGATAGTATTCTTTAAAATGTCTTAAAATAATAATGACTTAGATCAACACTATAAATTTTAACCATGGTTTAAATATTTATTAAAATAATAGTAATAATAATACTTTGTAATATAGTTAAATAGTTAATTAATTATTAGAAATATTTTCATGAAATCCATTTAGGTCAACATTATTATTAGTTCACTTTATCAACATAAAGTAACTCATAAAACATATATTGATCTACTAGATTAGGTTTGTTTCATAACCCAAGATGAAAATATACACCTCTTGCAAAACCACTACAAGTTGTCCTAAGAAAATTAGTTTGGATCAATGTCATCACATTACTAAAAATAAGACATTATGAACTAGGTGCGTTCAATCCTTTGTGGTGGGATGATAATGATTTTTTCCATTACCACCACACCAAGGGATATAAACTGTAAACTATTATCAGCTTAAGAATATAGTCCAAGACCTAATTGAGCATGGAAAGATCAAAGTCTTTAATAACTATGGCACATCTAATAAGGATAACACCATTCTCAAGCATCTACTATAGGCTCATGTGATAAAGGTGTATAGTATAAAATATGGATGGGGCCCTAGAACAATGGTTTGCACATAAAAGAGACCCAAAAGCCAATATTTTACACATACATTTGAATTTTAAGGGATATAATGCTTGAAATCAGATAAAATAAGATACATACCTCGTGATGAAATTAATTTGGAAATACCTATTTTCTAGTGCTTGTGTACAATTTAGGACAATTCTGCAACCTGTTTCGGATTGGAAATGCTGAGACGGAGAAAACTCATAAATCTTTTATCTTTTTGACAACAGGTAGTCTTTGACCCTCATAAAAGGTCAAAGGCTACATTTTTATTTTTAAGGTCAACTTTGACCTTGTTCGCAGATCTCAAAAGTTTGGCAAAAAGGGTATCCAAATCCAAGCTCAGATCCATAGTTCTGCACCTGTACCTGCAAGAAAAATGGTTTTGTTTGTTGGGGTAGGGGTTTGCCTTAGTCAAACCCCAATTTGGAATCAACCTTAATAATGGAATTGAAATTGAGAATGCTAGCAATTAGTAGAAGTAGATCTAACAACGAAGCTATGATATTCAATAGATATGCAAATTGTATTTGAAATGTAATCAAGTATGTTAATATGAAAGCTTGAACATAACATCAATAAATGTAAATCAAACCTCCATGATTGTATGCTTGGAATCCACCTTGAGGGAAGAATGAATGGATCTTGAAGATGAACAAAAGGATATTGAAGGAATATCAAACCATCATGACAACTAGATCTAGGGTTTGAATGATGAATCTTGAGTGCTTGAACCAAATCCCTCCAATGGCTTGAATGCTTAAATCCTTGATCTTCAATGGAGAATTTGGATGGAGAAGAGGACTTGAATGCTTGAATGTATGCCTTATTGAATGGATGCTTGCTTGATCACCTTGAGAGCTTAAGAGAGGAGATTTAAAAACTTGATGCCTTGATCATGAAATTGCTTGGAAACTTGATGTAGAGATCTTCTCACAAAACTTGATGGAGAAAATGAGAGAGGAAGGCTTCCTTTTATAGTGATCTAGGGCACAATCCTCTAGAGGGGCCACCTTGGGGAATTAAATTCCAATTAGGCCTCAAACCTTTAGGAATGGACCTAAATTAAATATAATTTAAGAGTTTACCATTTCAGAGACCAAAACAGCCAACCCGAAAGCTGGAAAACAATTCTTTCTGAAACCCGACATCCGGAGATCACAGGACCTTGAAACTTGAACCCAAGGTCAAATATGAGCTTGACCCTAAGCTAGGTTAGATTTGAGGTCTACTTTGACCACTTTAGGTCATCATTGACCCCTTTAGGTTTTCATTGACCTTGAGGTTACAGAGCTCAAGGTCTCAATCCAGAGATGCCAAAATCATAAATAGGAGGTCCTGGGAGTGCCCAGAGACCTAGAAATGATGTCAGAATAGGGTAGAGTTTCAAGGAGAGGCACAAGATCCTATGATGGACATGATGAAGGCCAAGAGGACCTATTTTTAAGTCCTACCTAAAAAATAGATCCATCAAAGAGGAAATTAAGGAGAATCCTCGAGATCCTAACCCTAATTTCACCTAGAATGAAGGAATCAAGTGCAGAAAAGAAGTGGAAAGTGAGGAGAAAGCCAGATAAAATCCATGGACCCATTCAAGGTGCTTTCCATGATCCCAAAACACCTACTCGGAGGGATAAATGCTCGTATCATGGAAGTGCTTCAATTTTAAGATGATACATGAAGCCCCCACTTTAGCAAGAGGATGGACTCGATGTAAACTCTTGGTAAAGGAGAAGAAAGAGGATATCCAAGTGGATTCACAATGAGATAAAATAACACTTAGCTAAGGACACAAGCCCCCAAGATAGGGATTCTGACTCAACATACATGCATGAGGCTGTGAAAAGAGAAAACCAAAAGAACAGGGGTTAGTACTAAACAATCCAAATCAATTAGCATAGGAAACATCACTAAGAAATATTTCTCATACTAATATTATATTTCAAAAGCTATCATAAAAGCATAAATGATTACATAAGAAAGACAAGAGCAACACTATAAATAACATAGCTTCATGATCCAGTCCTACTGGCATGAAAGCGAAAAGAGAGAAAGGAGAAAGTGATTACCTCACCCAGTAAGATGCCCACCTTACCGTGAATCACCTTGCAAGGAGAGCTCAATAGGATCACCCATAAACTATGCTTGCAATTGTAATGCATCTTCTGATGGCTTCTGGAATATCCATAGATCCACCTTCTTGTATCACTATGAATATGAAATGCGTCTCCTTAGGATTTAGAAACTTATGTGCATTACTATCAGAAGATTTAGCATATTGGAAATGTGTGTCCCTTCAGGATTTAGCAACTTATGTACGTTACCTTAAGAGGATTTAGCATATTTGAAATTGGAAATGCATGTCCCTTCATGATTTAGCAACTTAGGTGTGTTACCTTTAGAGGATTTAGTATATTGAAAATTGAAAAATGCGTGTCTCTTCAGGATTTAGCAACTTATGTGTGTTACCTTTCGAGATTTAGCATGCTGCAAAAAAAATGGTTAGAACAAAAATACATAATATAGAACAAGGGAGGCCATATATATGCCCCCCTCCTTAATATGGAAAAAAAATACTATTTTGACATGTTAAGGAAAGAAAAGAACAAGGATAAAGCCTTCTTCAACATGAAGACAATATCCATAGACAACACCCAGTCCAAGCCAAGAAGGTCACAACTCCTATGAGGCCATGGAAGGGATGAATGCAAAGAGATATCATGCAAGAAGTGAAAAAGTAACCCTTGTGAGGGATAGCACACTATTAAATTCCCAAGGTGAGAGATATATCAACCATGGAAAACCAATGTCAAATAATGAAATAGGTTGTGATCAAGGACATAGATCCTCGATGCAAACCAAAATTTTCATGTATGATTGGATATCACATAATAGATAGATACTACTTAACCAAGGAAAGAGGTGAATCCCAGAAAGATAGAAAAGAAGGAGATGACAACCTTGCCCCCCAAGTATAGGAACAAGTATGGAAGGGGACCTATTATATCGCTGACAACACTATGCAAGACAACGAGCCCCCAAGTATTAGGCTAACATTGTTTACATAATGTGGAGTTCCATAATAGGAACATAAATGTTATTTAGAGAAAATAGGATTGAAATACAACTCATTGCCACATTATATATAAATAACCTTACTATTAATGAGCTGCATAATCTTATAATGTAAACCTTGACATTCATTAGTAGAGTGATCATGAAATCTATGATATAAACAAAAAGGAAGAGTCTTCAAGTGTGAACTATGTTTCTTTTTGTGTTTAGGTCTAGTAATCATCTTGGCATGAAGGAGTTTAGGCAAAAGAAATTCTTGGTCAAATTCCTTCATAGGTTCATCATGTTTTGAAGTGTTATTTGAGATGTTGTTAACATTGATTTATTGTTGAGGACTAAATCCTAGTCCATAAGATTGCTCATGCCCCCCAGTATGTAAGGGCATTTGAATTCCCTATTTATGTTTACCACATCCTTGAGAATTAAATCCTTGTTTAACTAGGAAATGATAACCAGGAACATAACAAGAAGCCATATTAGGAGTCAATGGAACTTCAGTAGTCACTATGTCATCATTAGTAGGCTTGATAGATTCATTGTGGGTAGAAGTAGTGACAAAGTTATTATGAAGAGCTTTAGAAGTAAAAACTCATTGTTCAAATTCTCTTTGTTGCTTCATAAAATCAAGATCATTAATCTTATACTCTCCCATAAAGGTAGGAGTAAAATCCAAGGTTCCCCAATCATCGTTAGGAAGATCATTAGAGGAAGAAGGATTACAATTAGGAGTAGGAGTAGTGTGGATTTGAATATTTAGACAAGGATTAGGCTCATCATCCACATGAAGTGTATACATCCCATTGTTATATATAAACTTGACTTTACGGTGAAGGGTGGAAGGAACAACATGCATCTCATACAGCCAAGGTCTACCTAAAAGAAGATTATAATTGAGAGGTGCAAGCATAACATGAATAGGTGTATTCAGGATGACCAGTCCTACTTTGATAGGTAAGGTAATGATTCCTAAAGTGTTCTTAGCAATGTTATCAAAGCCACGTATAGGAACATTGTTAGGTTGAATAGTTGAAAGATTGACATTAATGACTTTGAGTATGTCCATGCTACAAACATTAAGCCCAGATCCATTATCAATCAAGGTCCTATGAATGATACTTTTATTGATAGAAACAACAACCATGAGAGCATCATACTGATTTTGAACTTCCTTAGAAGGTAAATCCTTTTGAGTAAATACAATGTCGGGAGGACCTGGGGTAGCATGCATGCATTGTAAGAAGTTATTGATGTTAACTTGATTAGGAGGTGGAGTGGGAAGAGTTGCTAGAGCTTTTTGCAAGGCTTCATAGTAAGTAGGTGAATTTTGAAGAAGCTCCCATAAAGAAATCTTGGTAGGAGTATTTTGTGATTGGGTTATCAAATCATACTCCTTTCTAGGAAGATGGGGTGGAGGAGGAAGAATAGGTTGAGAAGGTGGAAAAGAAGTAGAAACCACCAGATTAGGTTGACGGTTATTCCTTGTATGATAAGTATGAGCTATAGAATCTTGATCATTAAAAGACTCCATAGGTTTACCTTTGATAGTAAGGCAAGGACAACCTTTGATAGTTAACAAGGGTTTAGGATAAACTATGTTAGTTGTCTCAACACTATAAATAGATTCACAAGAAGGAAGCAAAGAAGACATCCTAGGAGGAGATGAGGTAGGATCTGGATTCTCCATAGGATCATCACTAAAAGGGAGATCATTAAGGGAATTCATATCATTCTCCAGTAATGCCTCATCACTAGAAGGAATCTCAAATGGAGGAAAAGGATCTATACTATCATCTTCTTTCACTAAAATGTCTATAGGTGTTTTAGAAAAAGAGTTATCATCATGTATAGATATGTCAGCCATTAATAAATCACCCTCTTGTATCAAAAATTCTTTGTGAGGAGGGGATAAATCAATGTCGTTATCCAAGGGATCATCCACAATGGTTTCATGAGGAAGAGAGTAATCAACATCCAAATCTAAAGGTTCATCCCAAATAGGAGGATTATCATCCCTACTATTGAGCATCATTTTTACATGAGGACAATAGCTAGGAATTTGTGCAAGCAACTTCCCCTCTTGGAAGACTGACGGAATCAATCTCAAGGTTCCTTCTGGCTGGGTCTCAACCGCTTGGATAGCTCAACGGAAGACAAATATGAATCTGTTTAACAAGGAGGCCTTTGTTGGTTCTTTTCTCAAGGGAAACTATAAAATAAACTTTAGGAAACCAAGATATCTCTTTTTTGATACGATTTTAAGATTTTAAGAATGAAAGCAATGCTGATTTAATTGATCTACTGAAATAACTTGCAAAGAGGGTTAGAAGATGTAAGGTAGCAAGAGATTTGAAAGAAATTGCTGAAAGAAACCTATTGGACATATGCTAGTATCACACCACCATGTGAATTAAATAACCAAGAAGATGAGAAAACCCACACAACAGAGATCAGATCATGTCACAATCTTCAACTGAACGGATGCAATCATCGACGGAAGTTGAAAAAATGCAGACGTATGATAAGTCAAAACTCATCAGATCATGAAGCCACTCTAGATGCGTGCACACGTGAGACAAGTTAATCTTTAGACACCAAAGAATAATCTTCTCAAAACTTCATCACAACATAGCAATGTAATACCAGCAAACACCGAACTAAAAGATCACAGACTTAAAATCACTAAGCAACCAATTAGCTCTTTGAAACAAAGAATGAGCAAATCACACATTCACCAATTTTGCATAGACATCAGAAGAATCACCCCATGAATGAAGCACCAATTTTATATCTTGTATTAATGATCAAGTCGACCCTCATTACATCATTTTATTACAATTTATAGATCTCTGCTCTTATTTTCGCAGCTAGGGTTTTGCTGCAACTAAACTTCAAAGTAAAACTAAACTAAAGCTTTGCATTAAATAAACTGCTTTTAAATCTTAGCTAAACTATCCTAGCATGGAGTTAGACCTCGTGCATTACAAAGATTTGATCAAAACAAGCATTAGATATCTCAAAAATGGGCTGGATCTAGTTCATGTGTGTGGTGATCTTCATGTTTGTCCCCTGGATCATTGGCTTTAGTTGCTCTACATAGTACTGACTGAAAGAGATCCCACAATCATGCCCAAATGATCCCAAGAAAGAATCCCAGATGACTGAGAAGTGATCTCTGAGAAAATTGTAGTCAACTCTCAGACGTGCCCAAAAAATGCCCAAAACCTAACACTTGGTCTGAAAATGCAACACCAAAATTGGCTAAGTGCTAACCTTATCTCTACTATTGTGGAGTTTTCAGAGTTGTCGGACTTCTAGGTGGCTGAAAACTCCCCATGGCTGAAATTGCCAAAAATCTTGCATTGAAAAAATGACTAAGTACCAAACTACATTTTCTATACATGGGAGCTGACAGATCTTAAGCTGGAGGTCTACTAGCTAGAAGGCACTTTTGGACATGCTTTCTTGAATCTATCCACCACCTCCAACACCTCATTGAAGTCTAGCATCTTAATGCCTTGGAGAATCTCCTTCTATCTGTCTCCGTACTCTTTCAATCCCCTAGCAAAAGCCTTTATTTCTTCTTCACAAGGCAACATTTTCTGAATCTCCTCCCTTTGATAAAACATTTGCTGAAGATCCTCCTTTGACTTTACCCATCAGAATATATTCAAGTACTGATTGGCAATATCACTCACTAGGTGCATAGTCTTATCATCATCATCATTGAACAAATCTAAATCTAACCCCTTAAAGAACTCCTATAACTCATTTACAAATAGCATGTCATCATCCCTTTTCTTATCCAACCTTTTGAGCACCTTCTCAAGTATGGCCAATGCTGCTATTATCTCTTGGATCCATTCTTCAAAGTTATCTAATTTTGCTCCTTCATAAATCTTCATTAGCATCTGGAAGCGCTACTTCCTCATCATTGTCAACTCATCTAATACCTTTTGCCAATTTAGGATGGTTTCTTCTACCCCATTCTCCTTACTCATGATCTCTACCAAAGAAACTATCCTTGCCAAAATGCCTTGAAAGGGTCTTAAAATCCGCCTAAGAGATAAGCTAGCGAATTGCTCAAAATCTAGATTCCAATTTGCACAAGCCTGTACAAAAGAATGTGGAATGTCAGTGTCTATATCCCCTTTCTTTTCCAAAATTTCCTATAATGAGGCTTCGGGGTCATTTGGGTCAATTGGACCCGCCATCTTCAAAATGAATTTCTTCATTGCTTCATTCTATTCTTCCAATGCTTTTATTCTTTCCTCATCCTTACTAATGAAACCCAAAGCATGCTTCAAACCCAAAGTAGCCAAGGTTTTGCTACCTTCTCTGGTTGGTTCTCCCAAGTCCACTTCTTCTAACACATAGTCCTTTGGAGTGATCTCCTTCATGCTAATATTCATTTTGGGGACAACCACCTATGCCTTCCACCTCCCCGCTTGATCTTGTGTTACATAGGACATTCTCCTTGCCTAGGAACTGGTGCAATTTGGTGGAAGGCATGCCCTAGTACGGTCATATCAACCTCTTCATTAATATATACCCTAACTCTTGGTTGCACTTATTTAGTAAACCAAGTGGGTTTTGAGAATGCATTCAATGGCTCATAAGGAGCAGCCAATGCAGTAGAAGTCCCTACGTGTTATGTCCTTATCTCCTCTGGAACTTCTTCTTCTTCTATCTCTTGCTCATTCCCAATACCTTGTTTTGGCTCTCCCTCCACAACCGTCTGTTGCTCATCAGCTGTTTGCTCCTCAATATCCATTTGAGGCCTATATTCTTCTATATGTAGCTCTTCTTCTGCCTATGATTCTCCCTTATCACCTTCTTCCTCAAATCCAATATGAATCTCTTCTCCCCCTTCTCTACCGATGACTTCAAGTTCTTTCTCTGGTTCCTGTGAGCTCTGGGGTATTGAATCCATATGAACTTGGGGAGGAATTTTGAGTGGGGGAGGTGTAGAAGATGCAAGGGGAGTGGTAGAATGGGCTGATGGAGTTGGAGTTGGGAAAGGAACACAGGAAGAAGAAGGTTGCTGAGATAGCGGAGCATCCTGTACGGGAGTGGAAAGTGGGGTAGTAGGAAGCTCTTGGAGTGGAATGGTGGGAAGTGTGGAAGGGTGAAATGGGGGTGGAGGTGGAACAGACACATCCAAAGGTACTTGTGTACTTGTTTCCTCCTCTGAGGTGATTTTAACATAAGAATCCCTCTCGGGCTCTGTAATTCCCTCCTGATCCTTGGCTATTTCAACATCCCTCTACCCTTGAGGTGCTTGTGGTCAATCTTCTCCTACGCCACTAAAAAGGCTAGTGAACTACATAGGAGCCTATTGTTCAGCTTCTTTGAACCCATGCAAACCTGCAAAATTAGAGATGTTGAATTCATCGTCACCTAGGGCATCCAAATTCATTAGCTCTATCTGAGCAGCCCCCTTATCATCCTTAGGGTCATCTTCCATTATTCTCCTTTTCTTTAGGAACCCCACTAACCATGTCCTCCTATTGAGGGGAATTTCATCCAACACATCTTAATCTTCTTCTTCTAGGATATCCATTTGTGTAGGGGTTGAGCCCACCTTCCTTTTGTAAACATAACCCTTGGTTACTCCAGCTGGCTTAGGTCCTACTATTTTAAACTTAGTTCTCTTTTTCAAGCTGGGAGAACTATGGTTGCCTGATGAAGGTGCCTCTGGTGGAGAAATGCTCCCAGTCATCCTAGTTTTCACTGGTTTGGAGTGTGTGACCGGACCATATGCGATGGGGCATTCGTGGTGATATATAGTCTCAGGTTTTAGAGGGGCAGCCCCTTTAAACTGAGGTTCCAATATCTTTTCCCCCTTCTTTCCTTGAGATGTCTTCTCAGGGAGTTGCTGCATAGGAAGTGGTTGCATAGGAAATGGATGAGCAACCCAAGACTTTGTCAGCTTGACCACATGTTAGGCTCTGAAGTCCATTTTGTCATTCTCATCTTGATCTACCTCTATGTTCATAATGGCCCTGGTGTATACCTTATCCATGTTATATATGGAATCCATGATTTTATCAGAGTCTGCATCTAATGCCTTCTGTGGAATCTTCAGGGAAAGGGAACCTTGTACCAACTCTAAGCTCATTCAGCAATAGTCAAGGATTCTCACCTCATAATCATCCACACAATTAGCCCAATGATCTTCAACATGTGGCTCATGGACATAGTGTCTTCCCATTATGTGGCTATAGGTACCAATGGGGTCAAAATGTGGCCTCACCAGGCTGTAGGTTGCTAGTGGGAATTCATCCCATCCTCCAACCAATGACTTGCAAACTTTCATGTCTGGAACACAATGAGGACTGACTAAAATAGGAAAGTTCCAACAATGTTTCTTCTTATACTTGATGTGCTCATGAGCATCGAACAATTGCCTTGCTATCTCCAGTAAAACTACCCTATCAGGGGGATACCTTGGGAGCTTCTTGGGTGCTAAGGTGCTTCCTGCCACCCAAATGTATGTGAAAGTTTTGAATTGAATGTAAAATGCCCCAATGGCCTATACTTTGGCCACTACTTCTATTGATAACCTTTTAGCAAAATCACCCTCGATGGAGCAGATGATTGCAAAAATGAAGGCATCATTAAGTATCCTAAATTATGGGCTATTGTGTGCGAGGAAGTCCTTTCACACCAACTGGGGATACAAAGTGAAAGGCCATGTGCTTTGTTCCCTGATGTTTCCAACCCTGGTCAACCCTAGATATACTGCCCTGGCAGCTAGTAAGTACACAACATAGGATGTCATGTAAAAGTGTGGATCTATCTTTACCCGAATCAGCTGTTCATCCAACTGGTCACTTAGAATTGAGGCCCAATCGAACCTTGCTTGTCTTTCTTTTATTTTATGGATAAGGAAGATCATCCAGGGCTCTAGTTGATGACACTTGGGCAAGCCATACACTCTACTTATTATTGTTATGGTGGCCTAGATGTCCTCTTTCATGTAACCCCTCTGCATGTCAATTCTATCTAGCCTATTCTTGGGGAAGGGCTGCATTAGATACTCATTATTAACAATATTGTGAGCTCTTTGCATATATTTTTTATAGAATTCCATCCCTTTTTTTATATTGAAGTTGAAGAACTTATCTACCCCCTTGGGTAGGTGGAAAATATCCTCGATATTGTCAGGTCTCGAGTCTAGGACCACTTCCCCCATGCTATTTTTGACCATGCGCTCATCTGGCACATAGTTCTTGGCTAGTGTGTTAATCAATTCTGCTGACTGGATTGAGACAGGGTGTGCCACTACATTCACTAGGGAGCAATGAACCAATGAGGTACAGTCCTCTGAACAGCCCGCCGGTTGAGCACACTTGTTCAGATATTCATTCCAACTCACATTCTTGATATTAGTATCGATTATCCTGGCATGCAAGTCTATCACTTTAGATGGTGGGTGGTACCCTTTAAATTGATATTTCATTGCCGGTGATGCCAGTATCTTCTCAGCCATATCTGTAAAAGAGCACTAGGCCTGAATCAATAACATAGTGAGAGAAAAGAAACTGGAAAGCACCATTACTTGCTGAAATCATGTTATTAAAGCAAACACCAGACATTTCAGCCTTTTCAACCTTTTGCACTTATTGGACATTCTAAAAGCTAAAAGGATCGAAAAGGCCAAAAGGTCGCAGAGCTTGGAGGGCAAAAATAGACAATGGCTCTGGCAGGGGAAGAGACTTCTCAGAGTTATCAGACCTCTGAAAGTCTGATAAGTCATAAATGCTAAAAATGTTGAAAAGTCACAAGTCCAAAAGATCGGGAACAAAGGATGGTTGTTGCTTTCAGTGTTTTAGGGGTACATGATGTTTCAATGTGTGAAAACACTAAAATGCTGACATCATGAGCACTTAGGAGTTTTCTGATCCAGTGGATGCTCCGCAAGTTTTAGACCCCGAAGTTCTAAAACTAGGGTTTTGGGCCAGACTTGAAAAATGAGTCTGACGGCAAGTTTGACCATAAACTCACCTAGGGATGTGAGGTGACTACCTCAATAATCCCTAAGGCCAAAAAGGCCGACCTAAAAACAATCTACACCTAAGACTCAAGCCGAAAAGACCAAAAATGCAAACCTTAGACCTAAAACAAGAAATGAGAAACAAAAGAGGATGCAAACAAACAAAAAGAAAAAGAGACAACCAGGAGGAGAAGACCCCCTACCCAAAAGACAAAGAGCCCGATGAAGACTAGCAAGGAAAAGGGAACAAAATGAAGTGAAAGCAACTAGTGGCGAAAATCAGAGTGAGCAGACGACGGAGGAATGAATGCCCAAAGTGAGGGTTTAAAATGACCTTCACGCTTTTTATAGGCTATCGTGAGACTAGTGACATCATCACCCTGCATGGTGACCTTTCAGCATTTTCAGATGTCTCAGATGTCTGATAGGCTGAAAACACTGAAAGGCTAACTCTTGAGAGATTTGGTCTTTCGGGATCGACGCCCATCAAAAAGTTGAAAAGGATGCCTAATCTGAAATTTCTCCTTCGTATCTTTCACACTTTGCAGACCACCGAAATCGTGAAAAGTTGACAAGGCCGAAAGGCCGAAGACTGTTGAAAACAGCTATCGCTCTGCTGGGGCCTTTCACACCTTTTGGACCTCCGAAAGGACTAGAGGCTGACAAGTTTGAAAAGGCCAACAAATTAAAAAAGAACTAAGGACCAACTACACCAAAGACAAAAATGAGGCAAGAAAAAAGGAAAAAAAAGACAAAGGGCGGCCCCTGAGGCCATAAGGGCCAAGAAAAGGGGAGCGTGGTTGTGGGACCACAACACCTACCAATAAAGCACATTGTAGGGTTGCCATAATTCACTAAAGATTGATCCCTAGAGGGGGAAGAAGGACATCTAGTAGGAGAAGAATTAACATCAATCCTCAACTCCTCTCCATAGAGATAAATTTGATGGAGATCACATGTAATAAATGAAGTCTTTCTAGGTGTAACACCATGCAACATTTGAAACAACTTATGCAACATGATAATAAATAAATAAATGCATAGAAAATAGATCCAAATGCATTCAAATAAAAATCAAACACAATAGGGCATCTAATTCCACAAAGCAATGTAAATGTTTTTGTATTTTTAAAATATAAATGCAAGAGCATAAAGGAAATCTAATTTTATAAGCATGTAAGATCTAACATAAAATGCAAATCTAACACCAAAAAGAAAGAGTTGTCTATCTCGGGCTCACCAAAATGTATAAGTGAAGGTGAACACACAAGATAATAGAAAGGGAGATATAACACAATAGGGCATCTAAATCCACAAAAGAAAGGGGTAAGTATGTCAGGTTCACCAAAATGTATAATGAAGGTGAACACACAAGGGAATACAAAGGAAGATCCAACACAATAGAGCATCTAAATCCACAAAAGAAAGGAGGGTAAGCATGTCGAGTTCACCAAAATGTATAATGAAGGTGAACACACAAGGGAATACAAAGGAAGATCTAACACAATAGAGCATCTAAATCCACAAAAGAAAGAACGGTAAGCGTGTCAGGTTCACCAAAATGTATAAAATATGGAAGGGGTCCTAGAACAATGGTTTGCACATAAAAGAGACCCCAAAGCCAATATTTTACACATACATTTGAATTGTAAGGGATATAATGCTTAAAATTAGATAAAATAAGATACATAACTCGTGATGAAATTAATTTGGAAATACCTATTTTCTGGTGCCTATGTACAGCTTAGCGCAATTCCACAACCTATTTCAGACTGGAAATGCCGAGACGGAGAAAACCTAGAAATCTTTTATCTTTCTGACAGCAGGTAGTCTTTAACCCTCATAAAAGGTCAAAGGCTACATTTTTATTTTGAAGGTCGACTTTGACCTTGTTCATAGATCTCGAAAGTTCGGCGGAAAGGGTATCCAAATCCAACCTCAGATCCACAGTTCTGCACCTGTACCTACAAGAAAAATGGTTTTGTTTGTTGGGGTAGGGGTTTGCCTTAGTCAAACCCCGGTTTGGAATCAACCTTAATAATGGAATTGAAATTGAGAATGCTAGCAAGTAGTAGAAGTAGATTTAACAATGAAGCTATGATATTTAATAGATATGCAAATTGTATTTGAAATGTAATCAAGTATGTTAATATGAAAGCTTGAACATAACATCAATAAATGTAAATCAAACCTCCATGATTGTATGCTTGGAATCCACCTTGAGGAAAGAATGAATGGATCTTGAAGATGAACAATAGGATATTGAAGTAAGATCACACCATCATGATGGCTAGATCTAGGGTTTGAATGATGAATCTTGAGTGCTTGAACCAAATCCCTTCAATGGATTGAATGCTTAAATCCTTGATCTTCAATGGAGAATTTGGATGGAGAAGAGGACTTGAATGCTTGAATGGATGCTTTCTTGATCACCTTGAGATCTTGAGAGAGGAGATTGCAAAACTTGATGCCTTGATCATGAAATTTCTTAGAAACTTGATGTAGAGATCTTCTCACAAAACTTGATGGAGAAAATGAGAGAGGAAGGATTCCTTTTATAGTGATCTAGGGCACAATCCTCTAGAGGGGCCACCTTGGGGAATTAAATTCCAATTAGGCCTCAACCCTTTAGGAATGGACCTAAATTAAATATCATTTAAGATTTTACCATTTTAGAGACCAAAACAGCTGACCCAGAAGTAGGAAAACAATTCCTTCTGAAACCCGACATCCGGAGATCATGGGACCTTAAAACTTGAACCCAGGGTCAAAGATGAGCTCGAACCCAACCTAGGTTAGAGTTGAGGTCAAATTTGACCCCTTTAGGTCTTCATTGACCTTGAGGTTACAGATCTCAGGGTTTGAATCCAGAGATGCCAGAATTAGAAATAGGAGGTCCTGGGAGTGCTTGGAGACCTATAAATGATGTCAGAATAGGGTAGAGTGCCAAGGAGAGGCACAAAATCCTATGATGAACATGATGAAGGCAAAGAGGACCTATTTGTAAGTCCTACCTAGAAAATAGAGCCATAGAAGAGGGAAATTAAGGAGAATCATTGGGATCCTAACCCTAATTTCACCTAGAATGAAGGAATCAAGTGCAGAAAAGAAGTGGAAAGTGGGGAGAAAGCCATATCAAAGCCATGGACCCATTAAAGGTGCTTTCCATGATCCAAAAACACCTAGTCAGAGGGCTAAATGCTCTTATCATGAAATTTCTTCTATTTTAAGATGATACAAAAGGAAAAACTTCCTATTTGGGGTAACACAATAAGGCTAACTACACTTACGATTCCCACTAACATGTTGTTAATTGAATCCAGTCTGAGTCAAATTTTTCCATAAACACCATCATTGTTAAGGGTGAAGATGTGAAGGCACAGTAACCACCGACCCAACAAAAATTACAATCCAAGGTTCTCCCTCAAAACCATTGTTATAATCCAAGTCCTCTATTCCCACAAAATGTCAGTACAGTCTATTATGCCATATCAAGAAGACCTCTATCTAGATATCTATATTCGAGTTCTTGTTTTTTTGATCTGTAACAATGATAAAATTTATTCATAAATGGGGAAAGAACCTGGACCATTCTAGGAATGGTTACAAATAGGGAAACCATGATCCCAAATAGAAAAAAAAAGACAAAGAGTAGTAAACATTAGAAAGCTTAGAAATAAATAGGGAGAAGAGAAAAACATAAAGCTATCTCCTAACACCTCTTCTAGAATGAGAATGAAGAATCATTTCAAAGGAATTCTTGAATTTTTTATCCTTTCTCTTCTTCACCACTTCCCAACCCTCTTCCAACCTCGATGACACCTATCGCCAATCCTCTGGGAAACCATCTGAATCTTGTGATGAATCCACCAATCTATCCTCCCTTGGCTGTCTAGGAATTGCCACTATGGCTTTCATCTTCTTGTTCTCTCGAGAGCCCATAGGTTTTAGCTTCTCCTAGCCATCCAAAGTTCCAAAATCACTTTTTAACTTAGGAGCCTCCACTTGAATAGTGCCATTGTCCAGGGGAGACTGTTTCTTTAGATTTAGATCCTTAAAGATACCCTACACACCATCATCATGCACCACCTATGCATAACTCTTCTAACTTTCAACCTTCTTCACCACTGTGTAAAGCGAGGAAGAGACATCTTTCAACCAAGAAGCCTCCTTAACCAGCCTAGACTTAGCACATTAGGCTACCAAGTGGCCCATTTTAAAATATTTCCTGCATTGAAAGGGCACACCTTGACAGTCTACAGGCTGGACCAAATAGCCTATTGAAGTTTTAATCATAATTTCTTGAGGAAGATCCCTTGAAATGTCCTTTTCTACTAGGATTCGAGCATAAGTAGAATGCAGGAGATTAGAAGGCCCCTCATCCACCATTGAAAAGTTGCCTAAAGAATTTCCCAAAGCCTCCAAACAGGAATCAAACTAGAAATGTAGAGGGAAATTTAGAAGTCTTATCCAAATAGGGACCTTGTCAAAAGGTTCAGGGGTCAGACAGAAATCCAGATGCCAAGGTTTTAGCATAAGTGGAAACTTGTCATCCCAGTTCCATAATAAATCACATAAAATCTTATTTTTGTCCTGTACATTTTCAAACACAATAGTGAAAAAATACCTTGTTGTAGGGTGGATTTGAACATAGCCTTCCATCACCGGTACCCAATGCTCTAAAATCCAATGGTTAAGGTCTTTCAAAGTTGGCCAAAAACCCTTGAAATGCCCTATCAGCCCAAGATTTGAGAAAACTGCCACATTATGGAGAATTTCCTCATCAATTACCTTCTCAAGTTCCACAGAAAGAGGCACTTTCATGGGCTTGTACATAGTCTTCAAGGAACATTCACCTTTATTGAAATGACTATCAGGAGTCCATCGCTTCCCTATTAAATCAATCTTAGATGAAAGACCAAGAACACCCTTCTGTGTACCCAGAATGCCACCACGAGCCTTGCTAAACTTCCCTCCCCCCACAACATGCACCTTCTATAAACCTGTGCATCATTTGAGGTGCCTCCATCTGCTATATTACCTCCTTCACATGGAAGACACATCTCCTCATGCATCCTCTCAACCTGAAGAAAATGGGGCTTTGAAGCCCCTTGAGCAAACTGTTCCACTCTAACAAGTGCACCCCTAGACCGGGCCTCCAACGTAGTGCTCAGACTCCCAATCATGCATCCTCCTATCTTACCCTTAAGACACAGCTTGGATGCAACATCCAACCCAAGCACCAGTCACCCATTCACATCCAAGGAACTAGCAAGCACATGAGCACTTGTAACACCACCATTTTTGGCAGTAAACCCTAGCTCGCCAATTGCAGCAGACACTTCAAACGACTCCATTTTTTAAACTGTGCTTACGATCTATATTCGAGTTGTTATGTATCTCATCCAAACATAAATAAGTCTTGGGTAAATCCTTATAGGAGTCATATGTTTCCCCACACATTAAGATTGATGAATTTTAGGCCACAGTGGGACACTTTGTTGCCACACGTCACATTGCCTTCACTGAAGAATATGTCCCTATACATAAGCCTTACCACAATGACCCTCTTCATCTTGAAGTTTATGTCCAACTCCAAAAAATCTAAATAGTGTTCATAGATGGTGGATTTTGTCTAAATATTTATACTTTGAAATTAGTTCAAACATTGGGATACTTTGAGAGTTTTGTGGACTTTACCAAGACACTAGTACATTTGAGTCCTTTTTGTGATGGCTATGCGTCATAATTCTGACACTAACCAATCGATCAAGAGACATAGACCAGTGTTGCAGTTTTGGTGTCGGAATCACTAACGGCTAGGATATCTGTCGTTATTGCAATGGTATCGATTGTCGCAATATGCATTGGTTAAGATGGGAAACCTGTCATCATTACACATTATAAGGTGTCGCAATTATGATAGGTATGTGATAGATATGCTGTACATGCAATGTCTAGCTTTCGGATATTTCTGACAGTTGGATGTCACATGTAGTGATTTGGCATCGTTCATTAACTAAATACTGTTGTAATTGCAATAATATGCTATATTTTAAAAATATATATATATTTGTCATGCATGGAGTGAGACCTTAAAATACTAAGCTTCTCTTTGATTCGAGAATAGTTTAACATTCTCTACTTAACAGGGCCAACCACATGAAGGTGGAAGCTCATTTGGCCCCTCCTAGGAGCCTCTTATGACCCTTTACGACACTTTAAGACCTCTAAGATGTCTTCTTAGGGATTGTAAAGGGTCATAAGGCCAGGTCCTGAGACACAAGAGTTGAGAAACATAAATATAGGCATCATGTTCACAATTGTTTGGAGACACAACATAATTGAGTCGTATACCTAGATGATGCAACACAACCACTACTCCTTTAGTTCTAAGTTGACACTGTAGGATCCAAAAACCATAGATAAGGCATAAATTTAGAGAGAGGAGGAGGAGAGTCATAATGACTAAAATAATATAGGGACCCTGTATTATTTTGGTCATTATGGCCCTCCTCTGCTCTCTAAATTTATTATATATCTATGGTTTTTGGATCCCACAGTGTCAACTTGGAATCAGAGGAGTAGTGGTTGTGTTGGATCGTCTAGGTATACCATTCAATTATGTTGTGTCTCAAAACAATTGTGACCATGATATCTACATTTATGTTTTTTAGATGTTGTGATATCTACATTTATGAACTAGGCGCCTCCTTCTGCATTGCCTAAAACCAAGAGATTGTCACAGTTAACATCTAAAACCATTATTGAACTTTTGTTATAATTAAAAACTACATTAATACTTACCGTATAAGTCTGAACCAAGTGAATCAACTTGTTGGGTATCCTAAAATTTTTTTGAGGTTTGTGTCCAATTCCTGGTTTAAGTCTCCATGCGAGTGTTTTTCCTGGACTAGGGTTTGTAAAGTGTCGTGAAAATGGTTTTGACATGTTTAGAAAAACCCTTACCCTAGGTCTTGTCTTTCCAAATGTTTCCATCTCGTTTCTAAACTTCATGTGGTCCTCTTGTTTCTTTTTCTTGGTTACCTTTAAGTCACTTAAGTTGCTATTTGTGCATGTACTTATTTGCCCCAAGTGTTCGCCGAATCGGGAAGTGTCTTATCAAATTTTAAAATAATCTGGCGATTCAGCGAATAAGTCATGTTCATGTTCACTATTAATATCAGTCGCTAGTTCTCTAGATCTTCCAGCGGTTATCCCAAACATCCAGCAAATTGGCGAATGCATTAAAGCCAAGCTTTTTGATTACTTTGTTCGCTAAGTCTCCAAGTGCTTCGGCGGTTCCATTTTCCTTTACGAGAACTAGCGAATGGCGGTTATCTCCAGTTCTCGCAGTATCTGGCGGTCAAGGGTCGTTTCAACTAGAGAATTAGCGAATACCGTGGATTGCTTTCACGATCAATGGCCCTGTTTTAATCTCAAAATATTTGTGGGTCCTGCATATTTGATCTGGCGAATGAGCGACTGAATACTTATAATGCTATCCTCTAAATTTGGCGGTTCTGATGGTTTGCCCAAAAGATTTCAGCGGAGATAAGTTTTCTCACATTCGCTTATTCTCAGAATAAGTTGGTGACATGCTAAACCATTTAGCGATTCAGCGAAGCCTTTGGTCGCTAGTTCTCTTGATAAAAGGATAAAGGTTAAAACAATCTGGCGAATAAGCGAATCAATGGATGATGAGTTTTAAGGCTTCAGTCGCTTATTCTTGAAATGAAATTTTCACTGATATGGAGTATTTGGAGAACTAGCGAATGCTCTTTGTTCGCTGATTCTCGAAATTAAATGGTTAAGGGTTTTGTTATTCAGAGAACTAGTGATAGCCATTGATTGATGAAGATCAACGGTCAATTAGGAATCCTAAGTATAAAGTGATGATTAAGGAAAGATTCAGCAAATCAGAGATTAAAGGGGTTCGCCAGTTCTCCAGACAGTCAAGCGGTTAAGTATATCTTTAAGCGAATGCGTGAACCCTTTGTTCGCTAGATCTCCAGGAAAATTGACCGTCAGTCATAACATTAACAGAATGGGAGGTGGCTCTGTTCGCTGGTTCGCCGAATGGTAATTGTAGTTAACTTTGTAAGTGGGAGCCCTTTGTTCGCTGATTCGCGAAATGCATGGATGGTTAAGGATAGGATTCTGAGAACCCGCGAAGCTAGTAGTCGCTAGTTCTCTAGATTTGAAATAGGGTCAAACAGGGATTCAGAGAACTAGCGAAGCCAGTGGTCGCCAGTTCTCCAATTGCTAGCTAGGATTAGCATTCTATTCAGCGATTAAGAGAAGCCAATAGTCGCTGGTTCGCTAAATAGGCTCAGATGGAAAAGGTCATAAAGGGAAAAGAAAAAGGACCGTTGCCACATAGATAAAGTACTTTGTCGATATGGACATGAAACCAGTAAGCCATCAAATCAGCTTCAAGAAGAAAGATTGCATGACGCAAACAGTTTTAAAGTACAGAATCATGATCATTCCCTCTTCACCTTGTTTTCAAGTAGTTTAATCTATCTGTCAACATCCGGACATGGCGAGCTCGAAATTTGAAATCTGAGGGTACATGAAATTGAATATGGGATCAATTAAGGAGATTTGCATTAACTATGGTAGTTGCACACCTTGGATTCATATCGATAAGTAAGTGAAGCTCATTGTTTATTTGTTCAAGTCTTAGTTGTTAAGAGTTTCTGTTTGTCCAGAGCATTTCCAAGCATAAAGCATTTGAGATACAGAGAATTGAAGGTGTTTCTGTAGCAAGGATGAGTCAACCTAAGAAGAGTGCAGTGTCTTCTAGTAGTGAGGCCAAGTCCAAAACTGGTGAAGACAGGAATAAGCCAAATTTTTTAGATGAATTCCTGAAACTGTTGCCGGGCTCCAGTCAGAACAAGAGGGCTGCTGATGACATGTTTGAAGATCTTTTGGAACGGTGTAGAGACCCAATCACTCCGGAATTCATAGGTTACACTATTTTCAACTTCTTTTACAGCAATAAAAATAAGCATGTTCCTGTCTATAATGGTTGGGTGTTAGGATTAGGAAAAATGGTTGTCCCTGACGTTTTCCTAGATATTGATTTAGTTGTTGCCCTAGCCAGAAGTTATGACCCTATTTCAAGGACAATTAGAAAAGAAGACCAATCACCCTTAGTTACTCTTGATAGGGGATCTTTTATGAAAGCTTTTGGTCTATACACGTCCTTTTCAACTGAGATTGATTTGAATAAAGAAAAGGCAAGATACAGAAGCAATATAGGGTCAGTAAAAGACCAGTTGGTTAAACATATGCCAAAATAGGATAAATACATAGCCCCCCTTCCTGCTAACATGAATTCCCCATACCAGTTCAAATCCCTCCATCATTATATGAGATATACTTGCTATGCATTATGTAGAGTTTTGGGAATGGATGGGAATGCATAATTTTTACCAGCTGACTTGCTGATGATTATCTTGGATATTCAAAATCCCTTGGTAAACACTGACTATGATTACATTCAGTATGTTATTGATAGGATGCATCAAGGGTTGATGTCTGTAAAAGAAAGTAAAAGTCCTATTGAGTTCATGCATTATTCTTTATTAATGCATTTGATTCTGTTTTTCAACATCAACAGTTTTGATGTAAACATGTTGAAACCAAGGTTCACTTTCAAGGATCAGCACAATCCAGTGCAGTTGTGGGTGAAGATATGGAATTCTACCTCCAATGAAGCAGATTTTTGCGTTTTTCAGAATTTCATTGTCTATCCAATTATCAGGATGCTAGGCATAAATGTCACCAGGCTATCTCCTAGAGTCCTTAGGCTTTTAAGACCACTGCAGTATGTGGACAAGTGGGATGGAAATCATAATTGGGGTGATTTCTACTTAGGAGATAATTCCACAATTATCAGAGTTTATGGTTGTCCCCAACCCCCACATTTATTACCAAAGTATGTGCCTCCGAGATTGGCTTGTTTGGAATTTGTTTGGCAACTAATGTGTACAGATAAAGAGCTTCTGGCCCCTCACAGAAAGGGTACATTCACACCCAGGCAATTCAGGGTAGGTGATTTCCTGATAGGAAAGAGGGCTTTTCCTCAAATTAGTGCATGGCTACAACAATTCAAAATGGTTACTGGTGCTTGTAGGCACATAGATCCTGAGGACTTCATCAAGATTGCCAAGATGACTTACATCCCAAACATTGGTGTGATCAAGGAGCATGAAGGTTTGGATGAAGAAGATGTGATTAGAAACATCTTAGATGAAGATGAGGTTAAGAGGAGATGGTATAGATTCTTTGATTTAGTAGATTTGTCCAACCAATTGAAAGCATCTCAGATTCCTTTTGAGGGTTTTTTCCCCGATCTTCCTTATTTAAAGAAGATTGATGGGATGATTGAAAAATATGATACCTTGGCAAATCAATTGGAAGGCTTGATTGATCAGAATGAGCCAGAGAAGAAGAAAAAGAAAGATTATTCATCTTCTGATGAGGAAGAATTTACTGATGAGTCACAAGAAGAAGATAGTCCTCCACAGGTTGAGGGACCACCAGTTGTTGATCTCACTCAAGATCAACCAGAAATAAGGGATATCTTAGAGCCACCATTGAAGAAACAGAGGCTTGAGGAAGGTGAACCTTCAAGGCGTGAGAAACAAAGAAGGGAAATTGACAGAGCATCTACTCTTGTACCAGGTGATAGGCCATATCATCATCAATTGAGGAAAGCAATAAGAGCAGGCAAGAAAATAGCCATTGAGCAGGAAAGCAGAGAAAAGTCCTTATGGTTGGAGAAGGATATCAGAGAGGTCTATCAAGAAGAATTCTTGAGTGATGATCAATTCATTAAGACTGATGAGTTCAAGAGTTTTCTCATTTGGAACAAGTAGCAAGAAGTAAAGAAAGCTCTGCCTGAAGGTATGGAGCCAAGTGAAGAAACTTTGAGAGCTCTTGCTTCATACGATCCTAGCCTTGATCCTATAACAGTGGATGAAGCCAAAGATTTGGTTAAATCAAGTGGAATGTTGTTAACCTCAGGATGGGATCTGACTTCTGCATTCCTCATTGATCAATTGAGAAAGCAACCAGAGGGTAGCCTATCATATGAGGTTCACATTGGTGACATGATAAGAGGAAGTGGCTATGACCCTAAGTCCCAAGCTGTTGCAATGTGGTCTATGGCCCCCAAAACCCAAAAGCCATCTCTATTGAGTATAGAGGATAAGATGGAGGGGAATAAGATTATATGGACTGTACAAAATACAACAGACCTTGAAGTCTCCAAGGCAGTAACTCATTGGGCTAATCTAAATGAAGCCAAGATAGCTCAGCTGTCAGAAAGATATGCCAAATTGTTTGAAAGTTCAAGCATGGTATCCAAGGACAGAGATTTGAAAATGATGAAAATCAAACAATTGGAAGATGAGCTGGCAGAAATAAAGGTAAAACTTGAAGAAGCTTCAAAAATGATTCCTCCTCCTCCTCTGCAAGTTGAGGTACCTGTTCAGATAGATTTGGAGGCACTTGAGGGACCTGCTGAAGATTTGGAGAAGGTGAAATTGGATGCATCCCTAGACACTATAGCCAAAATAGTGCAGTACAGGCAGGACAAAATAAAGGACAATATGGATGCAGTTCATAAATCAGTCAGCCTATTACATCAGACCAATCAAAAGGTGAATGACTATTTAGCCACCTTGGAGCCACTCTATAGTATTTGGTCTGGGAGGAATTTGTTGTTTGATAAGCTTGACAGTTTACAAGAACACAGGCCTGATATCCCAAAAGTAGTGACTGATGTATTTGAAAGGATTGGCCTAATAAGTGCTGCATCAAAGTTTTTCAAAGGAAAGTCAAACCAAATAAAGGCTAAGTTAGCCGTGTTTGATAAAGATTACAGCAAGTATTTGCCCCCGGTATATGATGACAATGGAAATGTGGTTAAGCTGGAAGAGTGGAAGTTGTCAATGGGTCAGTTGGTAATCAATCAAGATGCCTTCCTAAAAGATAATAAGGCTTTGGATGTGGAAGGAACTAACAATATAATTGATAGTTTATTCAAAGTTGAAAGTGACTGTATTAAGTTTGTAGCAGAAGTTAAAAATGTGACTGATTCTACATGGGAACAACAAGTCAACTTATTAAAGGAGCTGCAGAGTTACGACTGGCCATCTGATGATGATGTGGCAGCTTGGGAAAAGTTAATCACAAAGAAGAAGAAGAAACCGGTTATCCAGCTGACAGAGGAAGAAGAAGAATAGATCGCACTTGGCACCTGATCCAGAATTTGAGGGAGAGCGTGTTCAAATAGAGAATGATGTAAATTAGCTTGTAATGGGGGTCATCATTCATATGAAAAACTTGGTAACTGCTCTGAAAATATCTACAAACAAAGGTGCCAACTGCGGAAGTTGTTCAGAACTGAAAATACGCCTTGCTGTCTTTATTAAATATCTTTCTATTTGTATTTTCTTTTGTTTTCTAGTGGAAATTTCTATCAGCCATCCGAAGCTTGTTGCATCCTTTCGAGGATTCCAGGATGGTTGATTAGTATAAATAGTCAGTTTCTATTGAAGATCGAGGTTGGAAAATATTTTTGTAAAGGAGAGGTCCGAAATATAGAACCTTATTTTCTGTGAAATCAAGGAAGACTGTACGAATGCATTTTATCAATTAATACAAATACACTGGAGTTCTGTTACTATCATTTGATTATCTTTACATGTGGAGTGTTTTAGTTTCTTTATGTATTTAGATTGTAAGACAATTTAAATACATCTTTCATAAGGTGAATGTAGGGGTTGAGCTTAAGTTTCTTTCAAAGAAAGAGTAAAATCTTAGGGGAGGTCTCTGGGAATTGAATATCTATATGTGGATTTGATGACAGGTGTAGGAATGGAAACAATGATATGTTAGGCATGTTATTTAAGTTTCATTGTATTCATTTTAATAGATATATGTGAAGGTAGAGTTCGACTCTGATGCCCAGCGGATAAGGGACTGGTTTTAGATCCATTTACATTGGTTTACCATTCAATATATAATTGATTGAAATTTTAATTTATATGCATAATTTCCAGACTTGAGTCATATTATGACAAGTTCATAAATATTTATTTCAATGCTTTGAAGAAGCAATAAACGAGGTTAACCCTTCCTTGAGTTTAACTCTAAAAGGAAGAAGGATGAATATCCTTAAGCCATTGTATCGTGTTGCTATTTTTATAATCTATATCATGATGTTGTGTATCAGGATGATTTGGGTTATACTCAGAGTTTTAGCAACTTATTGAGTTGGATTTTGAAGGCAGTAACACAGCAGTGAAGGAGCAAGTTCTCAATTCAGAGCTCAGTTGAACGTTGAATTGATAGAGGTACACCCGCCTGAGTATATATTACTCAAAGTGAAGAAGGTCTTAACCTTAATACCTTAGTAGTTTGTAACTTGCTAGGTTACAGCCATTGGGATTATTTGAGTAATTGATTAATCTGTAGGTTTAAACACTAACAAAATTGGTGACTCTGCTGGGGATTTATTTTGATAGCCTGCAATAGGTTAGTGCAAATCTTGTCTATTGTATGTTTGTAGACCAGTAGAAATAATTTTTCATTCCCGCTTGAGTAGTGGGTGGCGACTCTAAAGAAATCTGTGTTACCAGTTGTTGATAGTTGCAAAATTTTGTAAAATTGTTGTCATTTACCATGAGTCGACCAAGGAACACTAGGTCTTACTATAGGGATCATCCAGAAGATAATATAGGGGATGAACTCCACACACCAAGCAGAAAGCAATGGTCTAGGAGAGGCCAAAATAATGCTAGTTCCCAGGCTCCTTCTCGAGAAAGATTTTGTGTTCCACTTCCTCATGAAACTTCTTCATCTTCTGACGATCCTGAGCATGTCAAAGGGGTCACACCAGAGGTCTATATGCAGAAAGAAGTAGTCACAGAAGTAGGTTTTTTCCCTGCTAGAGAAACCCTTGAACAACCCGATGAAACCTCTACTACTGAAACAGCTTCATATGATTCTGAGAAGTTAAGAGAGGAAGTGATTGCCTTGAGAGAAAAGGAACGTGAACAATTAGCAGAAATTGCTAATAGAATGAAGATAAGGGAACAACAGCTTCGTGAATTGCTTCTGGAAAGGGAAGAACTCCTCAAGAGAACCAGGAGAAATGAGACCCATGTTAGTGATCTAAACTAGGATGTACAAGGTTTGGATAAAGACTTGTTTGGTGATATGCAAGCTTTGAGAAAACAAGCTCAGGATACCAGGCCCAAACAAAGTGAATTTGAGGGAACAGGCCATGTTTTAAGACAATTGAATCCCTCTGAAATCAAAATAAACAAGGAGATTAAAATTGCCCCCAAGGAAATCCCTGATAAGGAAAAACAAAAGGTGGTGGGTGTTGCTATAAATGAACCGAAGAAGGTTGTGCCCATTCCTAATGTGCCTACTCAAGCGAGTACAGATTTAGACAGAGCTAGGAAAGCAAATGAGGATTTGGCTATGCAACTTGAGAAACTTGAGTTAGAGGCTGCTGCAGATGAAATGAAGAGGAAGATTGCCTTTCTACATGCTAACATGAATACATATGCTAGTAGTTTTGTCCCTATTACCATAGGAACAACTTCATCCAGTCAGCCTAACATTTCAATTCCAAATACTCAAGCCTTTCACTCTAGACAATACCCATCTGGACAATTTCCTAGTCAGGTTCCCTTTATAGCTGGAGGTACAGTGGGAAATCTGCCATGTCAAAATGCCGCAACAACCCCTTCAAATCAGCCAATTATCCAAAGATGACCAGTTCATTTGGATAGATATAGGCCCTTGTTTTTTGATGGTATTCCTGGCCAACCTAATGCCATCCCCAATGAAATCAGGAAGAAGATCCCATTATTCACTGGGAATAATGTTATTACTTGTGAAGAGCATTTGAAGTTTTTCACAGATAAAGTTAATGACTATGAGATTGAACATGAAGATGTCATTATGAAACTTTTTGTTCAATCATTGATTGAAGATGCTAGGGATTGGTACAGAGGGTTACCTGAGAACAGTATTGCTTCATGGGATGAATTTGTCAGGAGTTTTAAAGAGCAGTATGCTGAACATGTGAATTCTAGTTACATGCTCAATGAATTCAATAATATCAAGAAAAATTATAATGAGAGCATGTCAGAATTCAATAGCCGGTTTCAAAAGGCTATGTACAAATTGTTCCAGGTATTGAGGTTGGATGATGCAGTTTGCATGACCACTTATTTCAATTCCATGGATGGTAAAATGTCTTATCTCCTAAGAGATAAAAATCCCCGCACCCTTAGGGATGCATTTAAATTGGCCATAAATATTGAGAGTAACCGAAAGGCATCTGGCCAAATGTACAAAAGGGATGAGGGTAAATTATGGAAAGAGACCAGACCACAACATGCAAGGCCTTTTAAAGAGGAGGATAGGATGGATAAAGGACCGGGTGCTAACAAGGAGTTCCCAACAAGATTTGATAAAGGTGGTAGAAACTTTCAAGATGCAAGACCCCCTTATCAAAGGTAGGACAAGGCCCCTAATTTGAGAGATATGCCTTACAAAACTAATTGGAAGGATGGGAGACCTGTTCTTGATAGCAATGAAGTACAAAAAGGGAGAGATACCCCAGATCCCTTAAAGAAAAATACTACACACAATGTAGAAAACACTCCTTGGTGTGTAGCTTGTAATATGCCTCATTCACCCTTCCAGTGTGCTATGGCCCAAGCCTTAGGAGAAGAGGCTGATAACTCATGTGCAGGAGATTATGAAGAATCTGAAAAGCCTGCCATTAACATGTTTACTACAGATCCAATAGAGGATTTTGTGTCCTCAGATGATGAAGCAAGCTGTCCAGATGTTGATCATAAGAGAAAGATTTTCTCTGATTATGAGCAACAAATATTTACTCAATCTGATCCTGAAGAATTTGATAATAATGATTATAAAACTCATATGGTAGGATCTAGACCAAATGAGAAGCAATGGAGGAAGCCCAGTGAAGAGGAGATCAAAAACTTAACTGTGGCTGCCATAACACAAGCAGGATCCTCATACAATTTGAGGAACAGAAAGGTGGATAATGAACAGGGAATTCCTAGATCAGTATTCATCAAAGGTAGTCCTCAGGATAAGGGTTTCCCAAAGCCCAATGTTATAGATGGCAAGGATCAAGAACTTGTGGGTGAAAAGAAGAAAGGGGAGGAAGTTAGTGTTGACAAGATGAAAAAGAAAACTGGTAGGACAAAGGATCAATCTGATTCCCCTGCATTTGATATGAGACATGCGCTGTCTCAGATGAAAGTGTCCATCCCTCTGCTTGAAATGTTGAAAATAGAAGAGCACAAGACAGCAGCCTTGGCTCTTATAAATGAGCAGAGATTTGTGCCTACCAAACAAGAGGAAGGGAGTTCTGTAAAAAGGCCTATTCCCATTTCAAATGTATGTGTTGGGACAATTGTAACACAAGAACCTTCTTCCATCAATCCATTTTATGTCACTCTAATTGTGAATGCTTTATTGTTAAAAAATTGTATGATAGACTCTGGTGCTGCCACAACTGTGATGCCATATCATGTAATGAAAGAATTAGGATTGCAAGTTGACACTTCTAATGGTAGGTGTTATGCAATGGATAATAGGGCAGTGCCTGTTGTGGGGACTTTGGTTGGAATTGAGGTAAAAATTGTTGCATTCCCAGAAGCTACATACAAAATGGATGTAGTTGTTGTGGATACAGAGCCTCACTATGGCATGTTATTGTCAAGACAATGGGCTGCAGTAGTGGGTGGAAAGCTGGAACTAGATTTATCTTATGCCACTATTCCAGTGAATGGGATTGAAGTAAAGTTGTACAGGGAGCCCCGTTCCTCAGTTATGGTGGAGATGGTTGCTCCGGAAGCCCTTAATTGTTTTGTAGATATTGATATGAATAATTTTGTGATTGAAAAGGTGATACCTCAGTTGAAAAACACAGACCCGATTGTGGAAGAGTTGATGATGCAACAAGATAGCTTGTGGCAAATGTTTTTTGATGGTGGATGCTCCAAAGAAGGATCAGGAGCTAGTGTTGTTTTCATTTCCCCATCAGGTAATACTTTCAAGTATTCCTTTTTGTTGACTTTCAGTTGTACAAATAATACTGCTGAATATGAGGCCCTGATCTTGGGATTAGATGTAGCCATAAAGCATGGTATTAAATGTTTAAAAGTTCACGGTGATTCCCAATTGATTGTAGCCCAAGTAAGATCCCAATATGCTTCTAAGGATGAGAAACTCAAGTTGTATAAGCATGTTGTCTGGGATAGATTAGAATTTTTTGAAGCTTTTAATCTGCTCTGGGTAGAGAGGTCAAATAACATCATGGCAGACTTTCTTGCTAATGTTGCTTTGAAAAACAATGATATCACCCTCTCTGGTGTTTCCATGTTGGAAACTAAAACTAGGCCTGCAGTTCCTGACAATGTGTACAATTGGCAAGTTTTTGAGGATGATCTTGATATCCTTAGATTACTTCAAGGCCTGGATCAATATGATGGTCAACAAATAGATTTCAATGAGGTACAGGAATGTATTGAAGGAAAAGAATGCATCATGGGAAATGAAATAGTTCAATTGCCTTCTAATCATATACCCAAAGGACTGGTAGAACTGGAGGGAATGTTTAAAATAAATGATGGTTTTCTGTCCCAAAAGTCTAATATGAAATTGGAAGACTTAGAGGAGATAAACCTAGGATCAGAAAATTCCCCACAAATGGTATACATTGGAAAGAAACTGAATAGGGAGATCAGAGGCAACTTGATTAGACTTTTGAAAAAATACAAACATGTGTTTTCCTGGTCATATGATGACCTCAAAGCTTATAGGGCTGATTTATTCCAGCATGAAGTTCCTCTAAAGGAGGAAACCACACCCTTTAGACAAAAGCAGAGACCCATTAATCCTTTACTAGCCACCAAAATGCAAGTTGAGTTGACAAAACTAAGAGATGCTGGTATTATTGAACCAATTAGGCACTCAACTTGGGTTTCAAACCTTGTACCAGTGAGGAAGAAGAATGGTGACATCCGGCTTTGTGTTGATTTTAGGAACCTAAATGTGGCATCACTCAAGGATAATTATGGATTGCCTAATATGGAGGCCATGCTGCATAGGGTGACTGGATGTGAACTCTTTTCAATGATGGATGGTTTCTCAGGGTATAACCAAGTGCTAGTCAAGGAATTAGAGCAATTCAAGACAGCCTTTACCACTCCTTGGGGAACTTATGTATATGTTCGCATGCCTTTTGGTCTAAAAAATGTTGGGGCAACTTTTCAGAGAGCCATGGATGTTGCTTTCAAAGAAATGATCAATGTCTTAATGGTAGTATATCAAGATGATCTCACTGCTTTTTCCAAAAGGGCTGATGATCATTGTTCTCATTTAGAAAAGATTTTTCTCAAAGCCTTAGAGTTTGGTGTGTCCTTGAATCCCAGGAAATGTCAATTTGCAGTGACAGATGGAAAGTTATTGGGACACATAGTATCAAAAGGAGTCAGGATTGATCCTGAAAGAGTGGAGGCCATCAAAAAGGTCCCTCCACCAAGGAATATAAAGGGTGTGCAATCATTTTTGGGGCAAATAAATTTTGTAAGAAGATTCATTGCTAACTTTGCAGAGTTGGTCAAGCCAATAGTTAAGTTCCTTAAAAAGGGAATGAAATTTGAATGGAACTTGGAAGCTCAGCAGGCTTTTGAAATAATTAAATAAACAATTCAAGAAGCTCCTATTTTGGTATCACCTGATTATTTAAAACCTTTTTCTCTGTTTTCTTTTGCATCTTTTCATACTATTGCAGCTGTCCTTCTGCAGAAAGATCAAGAAGGATATGAACATCCTATAGCTTTTTTTAGCAAGTCTTTGCAATCTGCTGAATTAAATTATGAAATAATGGAAAAGTAAGCTTATGCACTTGTGAAAGCAGTCAAGGCTTTCAGACCGTATTTGGTTTGTGCAAAGGTTAATGCTTATGTACCCCATGCTGCAGTAAAGGATATCTTGATACAGAGTGAAGTCACAGGGAAGAGATGTAAATGGATAAACAGGATTCAAGAGTTTGACCTTGAGATTCATATTACCAAATTGGTAAGAGGATTGGGACTTGCCAAGTTAATGACTGAGGAAAACATGGACCTTGTCCAGATAAACAATGTTGCTGCTAATGTTGATACAGTTACTAGTATTGAGATGCAACCCTGGTACAAGGATCTTGTTTATTTTATTAAAAATGCTAAATGTCCACCTGAATTGAATGATAATCAGAGAAGAAGCTTGAGATTACAGGCTCAAAGATATGTCCTCATTCAAGGTGATTTGTACTGGAAAGACAATGATGGCATTTTACTCTTTTGTTTGGATGAACACCAATCAGAGAAGGTGCTAAAAGAAATGCATTCTGGAATGTGTGGAGGGCATTATTCTGCTCGGTCAACAGCTCATAAAATTTTGAGGGCAAGATATTATTGGCCTGTATTGTTTAAAGACACTCACTCTTATGTTAGAAAGTGTGAACCCTGTCAAAGGTTTTCAAAGAAACTAAAATTTTCAGGTGCATTGTTATTAAATCCAGTTGTTGCAGAAGCCCCTTTTGCAATGTGGGGTATGGATTTTATTGGAGAGTTCTCTGAAAAGTCCAGTGGAAGACATAGTCACATTTTGGTGGCTACTGATTACTTTACCAAGTGGATAGAAGCTATTCCCACTAGAGGAGCAACAAGTGCTGTGGTAATTGATTTCCTGATGAACAACATAATCACAAGATTTGGTGTCCCAATCAAATTGGTTGTAGACAATGCAATGAGTTTTCGGTCTCAAGAAATTACTAATTTTTGTGATGAAATGGGAGTTATCTTGTCTTATTCAAGCCCATATCACCCACAGGCCAATGGACAAGCTGAGTCTAGCAATAAGAGCATTTTGCAAATCTTGAAGAAGACCTTGGAAAAGAATATAAGAGGTTGGCATGAGAAGTTAAAGTTAGCACTATGGGCTAATAGAATTTCTGAGAAAAAAGCCACAGGGAAGTCCCCCTTTGAAATGGTATATGGTGCAAAGACAAGATTGCCAATTAATAATTTCCTTCCCATCTACAAGTTTATGCAAGAGGAAGATATTGAAATCAGTAACCCACTGCAAGATAGGATGGTTCAGCTGATTGAGTTGGATGAGATAAGAAGGGAAGGGCAGAAAAATAACATAAAACTGCAGCAAAAAATGAAATATCTTTTTGATAAAAGGGCTACTGTGAGGAAATTTCAGCCTGGTGACATGGTTCTTCAGTGGAATGCTAGATATGAAGACAAAGGGAAACATAAAAAATTTGAGTCCTTATGGATGGGTCCCTTCATTGTTTGTCAGATTCATGGCAAAGATTCTTATTTTTTGCAAGGTATGGATGGTGAAGAGCAAGAATTGCCAGTGCATGGACAATTCTTGAAGTTTTTCTTCAGTTGAAAGTTCTTTTTCCATGCACAGTAGGCTTGTATTATATGTATAGGTGTGTTTGCTTCTCATTTTAGGTTCAGGTTTTGTGGTCTGCCTCCCAGAGATTCATGGTTTCTTGCTTTGATCTTACAATCAAGCATCCTCAGATAGAGCCACTGTTGGGTATCCTAAATTTTTTTTGAGGTTTGTGTCCAATCCCTGGTTTAAGTCTCCATGCGAGTGTTTTTCCTCGACTAGGGTTTGTAAAGTGTCGTGAAAATGGTTTTGACATGTTTAGAAAAACCCTTACCCTAGGTCTTGTCTTTCCAAATGTTTCCATCTCGTTTCTAAATTTCATGTGGTCCTCTTATTTCTTTTTCTTGGTTACCTTTAAGTCACTTAAGTTGCTATTTGTGCATGTGCTTATTTGCCCCAAGTGTTCGCCAAATCGGGAAGTGTCTTATCAAATTTTAAAACAATCTGGCGATTCAGCGAATGAGTCATGTTCATGTTCACTATTAATATCAGTCGCTAGTTCTCTAGATCTTCCAGCGGTTATCCCAAACATCCAGCGAATTGGCGAATGCATTAAAGCCAAGCTTTTTGATTACTTTGTTCGCTAAGTCTCCAAGTGCTTCGACGGTTTCATTTTCCTTTCCGAGAACTAGTGAATGGCAGTTATCTCCAGTTCTCGCAATATTTGGTGGTCTTTTGAAACAATCTAGCGATTCAGCGAACACTTTGTTCGCTTGTTCTCAGAATCTGGCGGTCAAGGGTCATTTCAACTAGAGAATTAGCGAATACCGTGGATTGCTTTCACGATCAACGGCCTTGTTTTAATCTCAAAATATTTGTGGGTCCTGCATATTTGATCTGGCGAATGAGCGACTGAATACTTATAATGCTATCCTCTAAATTTGGCGGTTCTGATGGTTTGCGAAAAAGATTTCAGCAGAGATAAGTTTTCTCACATTCGCTTATTCTCGAAATAAGTTGGTGACATGCTAAACCATTTAGCGATTCAGGGAAGCCTTTGGTTTCTAGTTCTCTTGATAAAAGGATAAAGGTTAAAACAATCTGGCGAATAAGCGAATCAATGGATGATGAGTTTTAAGGCTTCAGTCGCTTATTCTCGAAATGAAATTTTCACTGATATGGAGTATTTGGAGAACTAGCGAATGCTCTTTGTTCGCTGATTCTCAGAATTAAATGGTTAAGGGTTTTGTTATTCAGAGAACTAGCAATAGCCATCGATTGATGAAGATCAACGGTCAATCAGGAATCCTAAGTATAAAGTGATGATTAAGGAAAGATTCAGCGAATCAGAGATTAAAGGGGTTCGCCAGTTCTCCAGACAGTCAAGCGGTTAAGTATATCTTTAAGCGAATGCGCGAACCCTTTGTTCGCTAGATCTCCAGGAAAATTGACCGTCAGTCATAACATTAACAGAATGGGAGGTGGCTTTGTTCGCTGGTTCACCGAATGGTAATTGCAGTTAACTATGTAAGTGGGAGCCCTTTGTTCGCTGATTCGCGAAATGCATGGATGGTTAAGGATAGGATTCTGAGAACCCGCGAAGCTAGTAGTCGCTAGTTCTCTAGATTTGAATCAGGGTCAAACAGGGATTCAGAGAACTAGCGAAGCCAGTGGTCGCCAGTTCTCCAGTTGCTAGCTAGGGTTAGCATTCTATTCAGCGATTAAGAGAAGCCAATAGTCGCTGGTTTGCTAAATAGGCTCAGATGGAAAAGGTCATAAAGGGAAAAGAAAAAGGACCGTTGCCACATAGATAAAGTACTTTGTCGATATGGACATGAAACCAGCAAGCCATCAAATCAGCTTCAAGAAGAAAGATTGCATGACGCAAATAGTTTTAAAGTACAGAATCATGATCATTCCCTCTTCACCTTGTTTTCAAGTAGTTTAATCTATCTATCAACATCCAGACATGGCGAGCTCAAAATTTGAAATCTGAGGGTACATGAAATTGAATATGGGATCAATTAAGGAGATTTGCATTAACTATGGTAGTTGCACACCTTGGATTCATATCGATAAGTAAGTGAAGCTCATTGTTTATTTGTTCAAGTCTCAGTTGTTAAGAGTTTCTGTTTGTCCAGAGCATTTTCGAGCATAAAGCATTTGAGATACAGAGAATTGAAGGTGTTTCTGTAGCAAGGATGAGTCAACCTAAGAAGAGTGCAGTGTCTTCTAGTAGTGAGGCCAAGTCCAAAACTGGTGAAGACAGGAATAAGCCAAATTTTTTAGATGAATTCCTGAAACTGTTGCCGGGCTCCAGTCAGAACAAGAGGGCTGCTGATGACGTGTTTGAAGATCTTTTGGAATGGTGTAGAGACCCAATCACTCCAGAATTCACAGGTTACACCATTTTCAACTTCTTTTACAGCAATAAAAATAAGCATGTTCCTGTCTGTAATGGTTGGGTGTTAGGATTAGGAAAAATGGTTGTCCCTGACGTTTTCCTAGATATTGATTTAGTTGTTGCCCTAGCCAGAAGTTATGACCCTATTTCAAGGACAATTAGAAAAGAAGACCAATCACCCTTAGTTACTCTTGATAGGGGATCTTTTATGAAAGCTTTTGGTCTATACATGTCCTTTTCAACTGAGATTGATTTGAATAAAGAAAAGGCAAGATACAGAAGCAATATAGGGTCAGTAAAAGACCAGTTGGTTAAACATATGCCAAAACAAGATAAATACATAGCCCCCTTTCCTGCTAACATGAATGCCCCATACCAGTTCAAATCCCTCCATCATTATATGAGATATACTTGCTATGCATTATGTAGAGTTTTGGGAATGGATGGGAATGCAGAATTTTTACCAGCTGACTTGCTGATGATTATCTTGGATATTCAAAATCCCTTGGTAAACACTGACTATGATTACATTCAGTATGTTATTGATAGGATGCATCAAGGGCTGATGTCTGTAAAAGAAAGTAAAAGTCCTATTGAGTTCATGCATTATTCTTTATTAATGCATTTGATTCTATTTTTCAACATCAACAGTTTTGATGTAAACATGTTGAAACCAAGGTTCACTTTCAAGGATCAGCACAATCCAGTGCAGTTGTGGGTGAGGATATGGAATTCTACCTCCAATGAAGCAGATTTTTGTGTTTTTCAAAATTTCATTGTCTATCCAATTATCAGGATGCTAGGCATAAATGTCACCAGGCTATCTCCTAGAGTCCTTAGGCTTTTAAGACCACTGCAGTATGTGGACAAGTGGGATGGAAATCATAATTGGGGTGATTTCTACTTAGGAGATAATTCCACAATTATCAAAGTTTATGGTTGTCCCCAACCCCCACATTTATTACCAAAGTATGTGCCTCCGAGATTGGCTTGTTTGGAATTTGTTTGGCAACTAATGTGTACAGATAAAGAGCTTCTGGCCCCTCACAGAAAGGGTACATTCACACCCAGGCAATTCAGGGTAGGTGATTTCCTGATAGGAAAGAGGGCTTTTCCTCAGATTAGTGCATGGCTGCAACAATTCAAAATGGTTACTGGTGCTTGTAGGCACATAGATCCTGAGGACTTCATCAAGATTGCCAGGATGACTTACATCCCAAACATTGGTGTGATCAAGGAGCATGAAGGTTTGGATGAAGAAGATGTGATTAGAAACATCTTAGATGAAGATGAGGTTAAGAGGAGATGGTACAGATTCTTTGATTTAGTAGATTTGTCCAACCAATTGAAAGCATCTCAGATTCCTTTTGAGGGTTTTTTCCCCGATCTTCCTTATTTGAAGAAGATTGATGGGATGATTGAAAAATATGATACCTTGGCAAATCAATTGGAAGGCTTGATTGATCAGAATGAGCTAGAGAAGAAGAAAAAGAAAGATTATTCATCTTCTGATGAGGAAAAATTTACTGATGAGTCACAAGAAGAAGATAGTCCTCCACAGGTTGAGGGACCACCAGTTGTTGATCTCACTCAAGATCAACCAGAAATAAGGGATATCTCAGAGCCACCATTGAAGAAACAGAGGCTTGAGGAAGGTGAACCTTCAAGGCGTGAGAAACAAAGAAGGGAAATTGACAGAGCATCTACTCTTGTACCAGGTGATAGGCCATATCATCATCAATTGAGGAAAGCAATAAGAGCAGGCAAGAAAATAGCCATTGAGCAGGAAAGCAGAGAAAAGTCCTTATGGTTGGAGAAGGATATCAGAGAGGTCTATCAAGAAGAATTCTTGAGTGATGATCAATTCATTAAGACTGATGAGTTCAAGAGTTTTCTCATTTGGAACAAGCAGCAAGAAGTAAAGAAAGCTCTGCCTGAAGGTATGGAGCCAAGTGAAGAAACTTTGAGAGCTCTTGCTTCATACGATCCTAGCCTTGATCCTATAACAGTGGACGAAGCCAAAGATTTGGTTAAATCAAGTGGAATGTTGTTAACCCCAGGATGGGATCTGACTTCTGCATTCCTCATTGATCAATTGAGAAAGCAACCAGAGGGTAGCCTATCATATGAGGTTCACATTGGTGACATGATAAGAGGAAGTGGCTATGACCCTAAGTCCCAAGCTGTTGCAATGTGGTCTATGGCCCCCAAAACCCAAAAGCCATCTCTATTGAGTATAGAGGATAAGATGGAGGGGAATAAGATTATATGGACTGTACAAAATACAACAGACCTTGAAGTCTCCAAGGCAGTAACTCATTGGGCTAATCTGAATGAAGCCAAGACAGCTCAGCTGTCAGAAAGATATGCCAAATTGTTTGAAAGTTCAAGCATGGTAGCCAAGGACAGAGATTTGAAAATGATGAAAATCAAACAATTGGAAGATGAGTTGGCAGAAATAAAGGTAAAACTTGAAGAAGCTTCAAAAATGATTCCTCCTCCTCCTCTGCAAGTTGAGGTACCTGTTCAGATAGATTTGGAGGCACTTGAGGGACCTACTGAAGATTTGGAGAAGGTGAAATTGGATGCATCCCTGGACACTATAGCCAAAATAGTGCAGTACAGGCAGGACAAAATAAAGGACAAGATGGATGCAGTTCATAAATCAGTCAGCCTATTACATCAGACCAATCAAAAGGTGAATGACTATTTAGCCACCTTGGAGCCACTCTATAGTATTTGGTCTGGGAGGAATTTGTTGTTTGATAAGCTTGACAGTTTACAAGAACACAGGCCTGATATCCCAAAAGTAGTGACTGATGTATTTGAAAGGATTGGCCTAATAAGTGCTGCATCAAAGTTTTTCAAAGGAAAGTCAAACCAAATAAAGGCTAAGTTAGCCATGTTTGATAAAGATTACATCAAGTATTTGCCCCCGGTATATGATGACAATGGAAATGTGGTTAAGCTGGAAGAGTGGAAGTTGTCAATGGGTCAGTTGGTAATCAATCAAGATGCCTTCCTAAAAGATAATAAGGCTTTGGATGTGGAAGGAACTAACAATATAATTGATAGTTTATTCAAAGTTGAAAGTGACTGTATTAAGTTTGTAGCAGAAGTTAAAAATGTGACTGATTCTACATGGGAATGACAAGTCAACTTATTACAGGAGCTGCAGAGTTACGACTGGCCATCTGATGATGATGTGGCAGCTTGGGAAAAGTTAATCACAAAGAAGAAGAAGAAACCGGTTATCCAGCTGACAGAGGAAGAAGAAGAATAGATCGCACTTGGCACCTGATCCAGAATTTGAGGGAGAGCGTGTTCAAACAGAGAATGATGTAAATTAGCTTGTAATGGGGGTCATCATTCATATGACAAACTTGGTAACTGCTCTGAAAATATCTACAAACAAAGGTGCCAGCTGCGGAAGTTGTTCAGAACTGAAAATACGCCTTGCTGTCTTTATTAAATATCTTTCTGTTTGTATTTTCTTTTGTTTTCTAGTGCAAATTTCTATCAGCCATCCGAAGCTTGTTGCATCCTTTCGAGGATTCCAGGATGGTTGATTAGTATAAATAGTCAGTTTCTATTGAAGATCGAGGTTGGAAAATATTTTTGTAAAGGAGAGGTCCGAAATATAGAACCTTATTTTCTGTGAAATCAAGGAAGACTGTACGAATGCATTTTATCAATTAATACAAATACACTGGAGTTCTGTTACTATCATTTGATTGTCTTTACATGTGGAGTGTTTTAGTTTCTTTATGTATTTAGATTGTAAGACAGTTTAAATACATCTTTCATAAGGTGAATGTAGGGGTTGAGCTTAAGTTTTTTTCAAGGAAAGAGTAAAATCTTAGGGGAGGTCTCTGGGAATTGAATATCTATATGTGGATTTGATGACAGGTGTAGGAATGGAAACAATGATATGTTAGGCATGTTATTTGAGTTTCATTGTATTCATTTTAATAGATATATGTGAAGGTAGAGTTCGACTCTGATGCCCAGCGGATAAGGGACTGGTTTTAGATCCATTTACATTGGTTTACCATCCAATATATAATTGATTGAAATTTTACTTTATATGCATAATTTCCAGACTTGAGTCATATTATGACAAGTTCATAAATATGTATTTCAATGCTTTGAAGAAGCAATAAACGAGGTTAACCCTTCCCTGAGTTTAACTCTAAAAGGAAGAAGGATGAATATCCTTAAGCCATTGTATCGTGTTGCTATTTTTATAATCTATATCATGATGTTGTGTATCAGGATGATTTGGGTTATACTCAGAGTTTTAGCAACTTATTGAGTTGGATTTTGAAGGCAGTAACAAAGCAGTGAAGGAGCAAGTTCTCAATTCAGAGCTCAGTTGAACGTTGAATTGATAGAGGTACACCCGCCTGAGTATATATTACTCAAAGTGAAGAAGGTCTTAACCTTAATACCTTAGTAGTTTGTAACTTGCTAGGTTACAGCCATTGGGATTATTTGAGTAATTGATTAATCTGCAGGTTCAAACACTAACACAACTCATCCTCTCTCATCTGTATTTGAGGAGTTTGAGGTTGAATCTCTGCCAATCAAGTTAATCTCAAATCTAATTTTCTCAACACAAAGGGACATTTATCATAGTCATAGAAACATGATTATTTTTAAATGGAATACACCAAGGAGTACCATCAAAAATATTGACCATTTACAATCATGAACACTGAACAATCAAATGGCTCATTTTTTTATCAGCATGTGTAGTCTCCGTGTATATGAAAAATGAATGAAATATCAAGCTGAAATAAAACAGTGAACAAAAATTAAAATTCAAGGCCTAATTTATCAAGAGCAACAAACATTAGAATGATAGAAAAATCATTAAGACTATAGAAAAATCATTAAGACTATAAAATCAAGTTCTAGAAATGGATGGTTCTAATGCTTTGCCATTACAACAATTGAGCATTCATCATTTGGTATATGAACACTTGAAAAATATGCAAATTTGACCAAAAAACACTGGGAATGACTCAACAACAAATGAACTTGTGATGATTTTCACAATAGTACATGTGTTGCTGGGTCAGCTCCCAGTACTACTTAGGCAAATCTGCATATTCATCACCTATGCATATGAAGTGGCTCTAATGGTAGATACAGTCGCTGAACAACCATTTTTTCAACTCTAACTTTGTCGACACAAAGGGAAATTTATCATAGCCACAAAAACATGTCTCAGAACTATCCATTTCTTTGTGTATATGAAAAATGAATCAAAATATCAAGCTGAAATAAAACAGTAAAAAAAATAGTATTCCACATAGAGTGAATGAAATATACCATCAAAAGAAGGTGAACTCCACAATTGGCACAAACTCAGGCATGGGAAAAGTCAAATTCAAGGCATTGACATAGGAAATAAAAAAGGGACAAATGACAAGAAATAAGAAAAATCATTAGGACTATAGAAAAATCATTAAGACTAGAAAATCAAGTTCTAAAAATGGACGGTTCTGATGCTTTGCCATTACAAAAATTGAGCATTCATCATTTGGTACTTCTTGGTGTATTCCATTTAAGTATGTCAGGAACAAAGTATTTCATTTAGATATGTTAAAAAAAATTTCGGTAATGATTTGGGGAATGCAATCATGCAAAGTATTCTCTAATCACACAAGTACCAATCAGCATCCCTTTTCCATCCCTGCACACAAATATGTATGGAAACATATAGTACATATTATAACAATTGCCATTACAACAATTAAGAATCCATCTTATTAATTAGCATTCATTAACACACATTCATTAGCATTCATAAGACTCATTAATTAGCATTCATTAACACATCATAACATTCATTAACACATAAGATTAAAACATCGAGACATAAACATTAGTCATTATCAAATAAGTTGCATAAATGAGAATCATTTATTTTTTGACTTTTTCTTTTTTTTCTTTTTTTCTACTTCTCTAAATTATTGTAGAGGCAAATCCATGTCAATGTCATCATTTCTTCTCGGTTGTGCACATGATCTCACTGTCCTTTGCAAAGGTGGTTCCTCTGCAATAACAAATAAAAGGGTTAAATTAAAAACATATTATCATAATTGGAGTTAATTTAAAAACATATTATCATTATTGTTACAAGCATTTCAGTACTTTAAAAAACATAAACGTGACTCTCTTTAGCTTGTCCAACCACATCATCTTACCTGGCGGCTTGAACCTCAACACGCTCATTGGGAACAACCTCTACATCCTCTGCAACTACAATACAAAATGTTTTATTAATCCCAACACATTATAATTAAGTTTTTATTACTATGCCAAATTTAATTTAAAATGTTTACTTGTATTAAATATTCAATTATCAAAATTCGAATAGAAAATGTATACCTTGAGTACTACAATTAACATTTGAATCGATGCCTCCATCGTGCTCAGATGGTGAGATCGGTGGGCTGTATTCCAATGTAAATAATTAGTGCATTTATTGACAATATATACATATAAATACAAGACAAATACTGAGAAATTTTAATCATTTAGTTTAATACATATAAATATATTCACTTTAAAGTTTTAAACAAATATATAATCATTGTTTCCTTACTTAAAACAAATATATTTACTTTATGTTAGAACTTAACATCAAATAAAGTAATTGGTAAAGTATTCAACTTGAAATAAAAATCAATTGGCTTATTTACCTGATCGACAAATCCACCAGAAGAACCTTGTGCACTCATTGATCGGAATCATTCATCCATGATTGTATAGCCTTGTTTGTAGCCTATTTTTTTGTCCTCTTCTGTAATCTTTTTTTGAACTCCAAGGCCTATATTTTTGCTTGGTATCATGAATTTTTATTGTAGTGAATTTCATCAAAACTAAATTGATTACAATTTATAAATATTTGCATATGGTTTTTCATTTACTAATACTTACAACTCATGCACCGAGTTTTGAATATCCACCCAAACCAAGCTTGTGTTGCTCATTCTTTTTATTGCTTTTGTTTCCTTTGATATGTTAGGCAACCTATGTGATGTTTGAAATATGTTAGATTACATAAGTACAAAGAATAAATAGTACATAATTTCATTATTAATATTATCACGTACCTTATTTCATTAGGTGATAGTATTTGTTCACTATGTTTTGCACTTCTCTCAAGTGCATCCTTTTTAAGATTCTCCCACTCATTAATAGGAATATAGGGAGGCCGCTCGTAATGAGGGTTGCGTTCTATTTGGGACTTGTAGTTGTCCCTAATATACTTCAAAACTTGGCATGCTTTGTCAAGGAGCCTAAGTCTTTGAAAGATGTTGGGTCCAAAAACATTTGTCATAGAGTCAATGAGTTTATCCTTTAAATCTTTATCTTGTAATTGCCACCTTTTAAGAAAAAAAACTGTTAGATTCATAAATGAAGTGAAGCTACCTTTTAATATACTTGAAGAAAGGGATGAAACAAAATCTAATCTAGTAATGAAATCAAAATATGATACCATGTGCGTATGGTCAGCCCAAAAATGCACAAATATTCATCATTGAGTTTTTCATAAAATAGATTATTCCCTACAAAATAATAATGGGATTATTATAATTAGTTATTGCAAGGGACTGCACAAGGGGTTAGTGACACTAGTACATTTCACCTTAAATTTTGACCTAAAAATTCAACCATATCATAAAAATGTTTAGCTTGGTTGCATTACAAAGGAAAACTTTTGTTTTTTTAAACTTTTAATCCCGTGTTGGTCGAAATTGAGACCAAAACAGGATTAAAAGTTAAAAAAACAAAATGAAACTTCATTTGAGAACTTCAATTTGGGGATTTTCCAATGAGAACGTGGGCGAAGTCAAATGAGAACCTACTGCCTTTGATTTGGGGATTTTCCAATAGCAGACCCTTCAATTTGGGGATTTTTGATTTGAAGCAACATCAAATAAGAAGAAATCCATAGTTTGAGTATGTTCTCTATCTTTTGAAAATTATGTTGTCTGTGTTAATTTAGATAGTGAAACTTTGTTTCTACAGCTCTTTGTGGGTTTGTGTCTTTAATTCATTTGTTTAAGCTGTTATTTTTTTGATTGTTTGAGAACCTTCGAATGTAAATCACCATTACTAGATGTGCCCTATTTTCCACTTTATATTTGCCTATAAATAAACTAACTCTACGGGTCAAATGCACATTGTATCCATGCTGTATAGTTTATGAATTAAAAAGGAAACTTGGTATCGTGATTTTAGTTTGTTTAAAAGATAACCCAATGATAGTTCAACTCATACAAATCTAGTCGATCCCGTCATGGGTATCGGGTCTTGCCCCACAATCTCACATTGAAAATTCAATGTCGATGGATGAGGTGTGGGAAAGGATCGAAAGTTTTGTTTTTCTTAATGCTCAGACTATGGAAAAGGTGACTCGTTGCTTCTAGACACAAGTGCCCTAAACAGGGAAATGAAACCATTGTTTAAACAAGAAAATGTCAAATATGTTGGCGACAGATTTAATACCAGTCATATCCTTCTATATCAGGGTCTATCATTATATGTGTATTGTTGCTTGTGATTATCACTTTTCCATTAAATTTGCAAGCACATCCACCCTTGATAACAATAATTGTTGTTTATTATAGGTAATATTTATGTTGCAGTTGGGTACCTACTTACTTAGCTACTACTCCCCATAGGGTGACATCAACCGTTGTGCTGGACATGTTGAGTAACTTTATAGTTTGTCTAAAAACCTTTGTGCCATCTTTTCTTCTTATTGTGGAGCTCGATTCCACATAGCTAACAATCCCTAAAACATCAATGACTAAATCATTACTCTTTTGACCAATTATTTTGATAGATGTGAATGAGAATTGGTGCTTTCGAATGGTGAGATCATTTGCACAAAGGGTTACTTTCAATTCAGGTTGCAAAGTCTCTTCTAGCCCATTGTTGAGTTTGTTGTACAATTTATTAGCAGGTTTTATAATTCCTCTAAACAACCTATACGTAGCTCCAATCTATATATTCATGTAATGCATGTTTGCTAATTCATTGAAGCAACACACAAGTTTCTGCTCCTTCATTGTCTATAATATCAAAGTTGAACAAATAGTTATATTGATGAATTTATTTTTTCATAGTTACATGACCCTTAATAGTCCACCTTGGCTGGTATGGGTTCAAGTTTTTTATAGGCATAATTATATTTGGTAATTTTTTCAAATCTCGTGGTGGCTTTACTCCAAAAGTAACTATCTGTCATCTAAGCGTTTATGGTTCAATCATGTCTAATTTATCTTGCATCTTTGGGCCCACTTGTTCTAATGTAGGACAGTTGACTAGCCAATAATGTCATGCATTGTAGATATCAGGTTGAGGTAAATAATTACAATCCACCTACACATTCATAGCAAGATTACATTTTAGTGACACATTATTCAATATCAAGCAAATGAACAATTGTCTTAATAAATGTTTGTCCCATCTGCTTACCATGCTCCATTTGTTTGTATATTCTCTTAGTTATATGATTGATCCAACTCTAATCTCTTCTAAAATTTTACGTCAATTATACTTGCTAGGAAAGGATGCTCTCTGTATGTGTGTGCCATCAGAAATGTTTACTCTGAATCGTTCACATTGTTGTGGGTCATTTCTAAGCTTTGATATAGAGAGTACATGCACAAAAGATGACAATATCGCATGTCTATCAACGAAAAGTTTAATTGTGTTCGAAGTTCATTTTCCATCATTTAGGATTCCCGGGTATGTCTGCTAAATCATTAATATTATAATTTCATGGATGAATTTTTGAATAGTGTTTGTTTAAGGTTGTAAAGTAATTTCAAATACCACATTTGTTCATATTTTTGTGCAATTGGAAGCACTCCATCAACTCATCATGGCTTATATTTGTGTCATGAAACATGTTGCCTACCGTAATGGAAATCACTACAATATCCACATAGAAGAGGGAGAAATCAAAAGCATAATATCATAGGTGTATGCTAAATCAGACGTTATGCTTGCATACACATTTGTTACAAAATTGTACTTGCACATACCTCTTATATGTATAACTTCACAATTGCAATATGAATGGTAATCGAACCAAAATGTAGAATAGGTGATAGATTATTTCTATTTGTAAGTGCAATTTTATATACGTCAGTGGTAAAGTAATTTAACTATTCATAATGAATAAATAGTTATAGACATAACATGTTCTAAGGAAAATTATGAAGACATTTATGTTGTGAGAGTCAAGGCGGTGAAAAAGGTGGCATTTTCACTGGAATACGATTTTCTATTTTGTGGTTGCAGTCAGATCATGGGTGTGTTGCATTTTGAGCCCCCATTTGTACCATAAAATGAAGTTTCCAACTGTTAGAAGGATCTTTTGTTGTTATGTTCTACATTAGTGTTTTGTAGCTTATTTGAGGCTAAAATCCCTCAGCTCTCAAAAGAGGAAAAAAAAATCCATTTGGCTCCTATCACCAATCTCATCCAGTAGCTGCAACTGTGTTGTAGTTACTCTCTCTTGTAGGTCATGACAAGTTTGGTGGTATACCATAGCTATATAGAGTACATTGTCGATCAGTTTTGGATAGTCATTTGCAGGTCATTAGGTGTTGCAGTTTGGCATGGTAACATGTTGTAGTTTATATGTGTAATGTAGTTTTAACAAAATTTCATAGAAAGCAATGCCCTTCCATTGCAATTATCATTTGTGGAAGGTGTTCTTGGTGTTTCTGATTGATCTTTTCTCTTGTGGATTCTTGATTTCTTCAACACGTGTTTAATTTCCTTTATGGCTCTTAAGAACTTCCTCAGTTGCACAATTTGGCAACCAATCAAATTGCCATATAGATCACTTCCAATTACAATGCATTTTGATCGAAAGACTTAACTCAAGAAAGGCCCTAGCATTGATTAGAATGAACTAATAGCATGTGGAAAAGACCAAACAAAGAAACTTCTTTCCAGGTTCCCAACCAACCATTAGATCATGAGATGAATGATTGGTAGAAGTCCATAACAAAAAAACATTGTTCTGGTAGAGAATTTTGTGATATGTTAGATCAAGGTAATTAGTGTTACACAAATGCTAGTACTTAGCATAATAGATTCCTCCTATACATGGAGAATGGTTCATAGCAAGGTGCATAGAAATGCCCAAAAGGTACCATGTAGTGGAATATCGTTACAGATAATTATGGATAAGAATCAATGTTGAACAATTAGGGTTTGGGTGACAACAGTTTGAAGTTCTCTTTTCTACTAGCCATGTTGTAGAAAGTAGCTTAGCAGAGGGAAAAAAAGGCAATGTCCCACATGAGACAACAAACTAATTCATTAACAAACTACTATGAGAAGAAACATGGATTAATGAGTTTGACTCAAACAACTACATAGTCAAATCATGATAACAATATCCCCATTTGAAGGTTTTAAATTTCACAATTAACCTAGTTAACTCTACCTTTGATTGATTTCTGCATTAGATCATTTTAGTTGTGCCATTATGGTGTAGTTGAGATATTGTTTGGCGACATGAAATGTTAAGTATTGTCACCAATGCAACCATAATATTGCTTTGAGAGTTCCTTTTAAAATAAAGGTCATTGGTAGCAAGTTCAATACTTTTTATTGGCCTGAAAGATATTAGAGTGATGTTACAAGGGTGACAACAACCCTAGTAGCATGAACTAGGCAAGACTATGTCCCAAAAGTTTTGTTGCTTATCCCAGTCTAAGCTTTTAATCATGGATGAATGTTATTCTTATTGATCACAAGTTGATTCTCATTTTCTTGACATTAAATGAAGTGTTACAATTCTTCAATGGTCGGTAGGTTTGTAAGGGTTGTATTAATCATAGCTTGTAGGTTTGAACTTGAAGAGTAATTAGCAAGCCAAAAAATCCAAACTTGGAGAGTACTAAGGGAAAACTTGAAAACTTAAAAAATGCTATTTTTTGAAAAAAATCATGCAAGCTACAATTACAAAATGTATCAAATGAGCTTGGTGGGGGTCTAGGAGTAATGTCCCCAGCAATGTTGAGGTGCAACACCCCTCAAAAGGGTTTTGGGGGTAGCACCCTTGATGGTGGTTACCTAGTGCACCTAGTGTACCTAGTGCCTCCAACATAGCTAAATCACTACTATTTCAAAATGACAAGTATATTATGCAAGTTGATTAAGTATATATATATATATATATATATATATATATATATATATATATATATATATATATATATATATATATATATATATATATATATATATATATATATATATATATATATATATATATATATATATATATATATATATATATATATATATATATATATATATATATATATATATATATGTATGTATGTATGTATGTATGTATGTATGTATGTATGTATGTATGTATGTATTGTTGATAATCAATATTATATTATCTATGTACAGTCTACTAATGTTATAAGAATCACTGTAGTATGTAGATATATAGTTTGTTGTTCTCTGATATGACATGAGAACTACACAATGAACCTTATTAAGATGTTGCATCTGATATATTTGTTTAACAATGCAAAAATGATTTGGTGATGTGCTTGGTATATCAATATGCTTGAACAATCACAAGGTGCTGCTATATCTGATATGACAATCTATGTATGCAACAAAGATGGTGATATTGCTTAGAGCAATGAAGTCGTTGTATCTAATCTGAATATATATTCTTGCAACAATAATGGTGTTGCCTCTGATGTTTATTTAGATGCCTGGAACTGGATTTGCCAATAAGGCAAGTGCTTGATCTGAGCAGATCCAAGTAGGGTGAATTAGAATAAATAAAAGTCTGAATGATGCTTGAAATGATCATCTTCAATTAATCTATATATCCTCATTACCAAACGGTTGTGGCTTTTTAAACTTCAAATGACATATCCTTTTCCTTTCAAGAGATCACACCTCTTCATAATGATAACTGATCTTAATCATTCTTCTCCTAATCACTGGCCAACACAACTCTTCATCTTTTCATCAATTTGTTAACATCAAGACTTAAAGTTAATTTCATGTCTTTAGTCAATCTCCTTATATAATTTGGATCTTATGAGATCATTTTCTTAATAAATGTCAAGTCATAATATTCATGATATGGGTATTATCATCTGTTGTAGACTGATTTGTGTATCCCTGTTTTGTTCTTTATAGAAGTCTGGTTTCCTTGTATGATCGGTGGCAATATCCTTATTCCAATCACTAACTGACTCTGGTTTATTTACATCGATATATTTGTATCGATTGCATCCTTCTATGTTTTATGTCAATATTGCTATAATCGATATCCTTTTCAAATTGATTCTCTGATATAGAGGTTGCTATTATACTTATCATATCGATTAGCATTATTATCGATTAATCTTATAGTCGCTGCCATTATATAATTGACTTAATTGTTCTTACTTATTGTTGATTGATCTCTCTAGTGTTGTACTCATTACTGACTTCATTGATTGATCCTTCATTTATAACCGATTATGGACTTTATCATCATGCCTTTGCAGGTGTCGATTCTCTATTACATAACATCATCGACTTGTTGCTGACTTTGAGAGGTCACCAATTATTAGTTGCTAAAGATTATATTATTGATACTTGGTAATATCAATTGTAATTCCCATATCATGAGTGCCAACAAATATATGCATATAGGAGTAGCAACATTATTATTCCTCAAATATGGCAGCGCCACAAAATACAATATCAGATATAGAAAAGTATGACAGACCCAGCAAATATTGGTAAAGTGTTTACCTTTTTAGATACCCTTTTCTGAGTTCTTGAACTCATATCAACCTCAAGTCTTCATCCCTTTACTAGTGAACCTTTCTACTATTGCTTGCTCTCTTTCCTAGGCCTAATTAGCCCCCAATATCAAAGCAACCCTATACTCCACTACTCTCCAAGACTCTATGACCTTCAAAAGTCTTATATTAGGTTTCCAAACCACCAATTTTCTACTTTTTTTGGTCACACTACTCACCCAACTTCCAAACCATTAAACCCTTGTTCCTAGGGTCATAAATCTAGGGCTTTGTGGCAAATACCCTTCCTAGCAACACACACATTCAAATACAATTCAAACACTCTCCAATACATTCTAATAAACATCTCCAACCCTTAATTACTCTCTCCAATCTTCCAATCACTCCCATCCATCATTTGGTGCCCTCAAAGTGCACCTACTGCTGTGTGTTCACCAGTCAAACACTATTCTTTCACTTTGCGCTTTTCCCTGCATTTAAGACCATATTTAACACATATAATACACTATCGCATCTCCCACCCAAACCACAGTTAGTATAGAGGTGGGAGTGCCTTCACATCTTTGGAGAATACAATGGGACTACTGACTGTACCCTGCTAAACAATGACTGTTCCCGCACCAGTCAAGACCTTGGTATTACAATGTAATGATCCTTTTTCGATCATTACTTGTTTTGCTCTAAAATTCCCCCTTTTTGGGTTTGACTTAAATTTAGAGATTTTAATTTGCAATGTTTCTAACTATGAGGATGTCGATTCTCAGTTGAATACTCTTATTGTTATTCAGTATTTGATGCGATAGTTTTCACATATTTCATGTTTGGTTGAATGTTTACTATCGCATTCTTTGATAGTGAATTATGGAGTTGGCAGTGTAATATATAATATTTAAATCAATTTGATATTATCATATGTCATTATGCTTCTATATCATATATATATATATATATATATATATATATATATATATATATATATATATATATATATATATATATATATTAATATCACGTGTATTACTACTATATATACAAATGTATAAATCATAATATACATATATATAATTCTGATTATTATTAATATTATATAAATTTCTCAGTCCATATCGTATCCTAATGGCTATTTCCATGTTAGCAATGCAAGGCAATAATAAGGCGATTGTTGTGAAAATAATGATCATATGTTGGATTATCTTAATATTGAAATGAGACAGCCTTATCCTCCGTGACAAATATTATTCCTCTTATTCAGATTTCTATCTTTGGTATTTCTTACCATGCGTCTTAACTTACTCGATGTCCAATTTTGTTATCGTGATTGCTGGTGTAAGTATATATATCAATCTCTGAAACCTATTAATGTTTTTGGTATTTATTCTTCTATATGTTCGTTGATTCCTTGAGAGGTTATGAATGCCTTCTTATAGCTTGGGATGGAAAGGATGAGTCATGTCACCAAAGGATAGGTCTTATGGTTATTCATAATCACCACACCTTTTCATTATCAATTAGAGTTAAGCACGTCCTTTCAACCGGTGGTCACTGTTTACTTCTTGTGCCTGTCCACGATAATTCTATTTTAATCAATTCCTTCTTCTAATTAGTGTTTTCTGACAGGGATTATTCTTTCTTATTAATTGATGCTCAGTGCTTATATTATCATTATCAACTAATACATTCATGATTCATTTGTTATGGCTAAGTGATACTTTTAATCACCGCTCATGTCTTCCATGTAGTTCTGTTCTTTGAGAAAATTTTGATGCATATGCGCTCATTGCCCATTAGCTTGAGCATCTAGTCAGCATTGACTTCTTTGTTTTGTTATTTCTCTACTTTAAAATTGTTTATTTTGTTTGTATCTTTAAGCATGAGGTTGTACTGTGACGGTATTATTATATTCTTAGTTATGATGCAATGTACACCTAAAGCACCAAACATTTGTACAACTTTAGCTCTAAATCAAAATATGGAGTGCATACAATCAAAACAGAAAAGTTCTTGCATAAATAAGTAATATTAATGTTTTAAAATGTTCCTATGTTGCCACCAAACAAAAATCACATTCTATTCATTCGAACCAATTTACTGTTATAGGGACTGTTCCACTAGACAGCAAGTTACCAATTTGCAGAGAATTTAGCTTTGTTCCTTCAAAATAAACCTTTCACTTCGTGCCATTACATATTCATTATGGTCCCCCTATCCACTCACATGGATCTCTCTAAAATAAGACTCTAACCTTCAAGAAAATGACTTGAACCTTCAAACTACTTCCTAAGTGCCTCTATACTAGTCTTAACTGACTGTTAACAACATAACATAAGAAAAATGTTGTCAAGTTGACAACAAAGTTGTCAACTCGACCACTCAACCTTTCTATACTAACCTAAAGACTCTTAAAAGGTTTAAAGACAACCTTGAATAACTTCTTACCTCTACTAACTCCTAACTAATCCTCCTTCAGCCCATTTGGCTTATATTGCCAATGTTGGCAATTTTACAAAATATTGCACTTTTAGTGCCTTTTACATCTTTTAGAGGCTTTGATAGCCTTATTACATATTTTAAGACCCTTAAAACCATATTAAACATTACATCAAATTCAAATGATCCCTATCCCATAAACCTTACACCTTAGCCATTTTGGCCTAGTTGCCAATCTTGGCAATCTATTACATTTTTAAGATTTTATCATTTCTATTACATCCCAATGGCTCAAAGGCCATGGTACATTATCAAATGACTTTACATATCTTCATTAGGCATTGATTTCCCTTGGTACCTTCATGGTCTCCTTCATAGGTCCTGGTGTACCTTGTAGTTTCATGTGTCCACTTGGTGCCCCTGCACCAAGATGAAAGCATGCAAAAACTCTATAGGTATACGACTTGTGAGTGTACTTCTCATACAAAGTATTACTATTACAGTTGCTCGAACTTAAATATTCTTTCTGCATTAATATCAGAAGGGCAGCTAGATTAGGTTTCAAACTTAGGTTGAATTCCTCAATATTTTAGATTAGACATTATTTTGTTCTATAATCCTATCCTTGTGAGATTGATTGACTGAGCATGTCAATTTTTTGTCATTTTACTCAAGAAATTGAATGCATATATTTCTTTAGGCTCGTCAACATTATTATGAAAGGATATTGTATATGCCAGCTTTCAAAATTACTAGCACTTAGTTGGTATTGACATAATTTTGAATAGGGGTCCTTATATTACACAAAATTCTCATTAAAAGTTAAAATATACCATTAAATCTAAATGATAAAGATATTTCATATGATGTTTTCGATATTAAAATGGTTGAGAAAATGGTTGTTCAGTAACAATTTTTATCTGCAGGTTGCAAACAAATCATCCTTCTTCCACCAACAAGTCATTCCATTCAAGAAAGACCATGTCTGACGATATCAATGCACAAAAAAATAGGGAGACAATTGCTAGACTGTGGTCTAACTTAAAAAGAAAAGGTGATGGAAAATTTTATTATCCTTGCAAAATTTGTAAGGGCTTAAAGAGTTGAAGATATCTAATCAAAACAGCTGAGGAACATTGTAGGCAACATGGTCACATTGAAGGGGGAAACAAATTTCATCCATTGGTATGTATTTTAATAATTTATAAAATACATAAGACATGATTTGATGATGACAACATGGTCATGGTTAATATAAGGTCATCATTTTCATATAGGTCAACGTCCCTAAGTTTCATGTTATGGACCATGACAATCTGGAGAATGTGGATTTCCAAATGAGGGAACATGGAGGTGTGAATATAGAAGTAGAAGGTAATGATATCATGGAAGAAGACCACAATGATGAAGAAGATCAAGATGATCACGATGATCAAGATGATGATGATGATGATGATGTTGACACGGAGCTTGATGTACCTATACTTGAGAAGGCACATGAGCCCCTATATGAAGGCTCCGAAACAACTCTTCTTGCCGTTGTATTGTTGTTGGTGAACTTGAAGGTTATGAATGGTTTATCCAATGTAGCAATGACACGTATGTTAAGGTATGTCATGTTTTTTCATTATTTTAGTCGTAATTCCCTTACAATTAACATTGGGTGAATCGTGTAGCAATTAATATTCTTTAAATTAAAAAATTATATTTTTGGTCATAGGTTGATACGTGAGTGTTGTAAGGAAACTCAGGTGCGGAAACAGCTTCCTACGCTAATCTCTATAGGAGAGTATTGTGCAAATTCTTTTAAATCCTTACAATTTCAGATTCGTTAACTACTTTAACAAAGATATTGCAACCACATACCATACATACAAAAAAATAGAGAATGACACAATGATATACCCTGGGGAAACCTTTCGGTAAAAACCCTAGCACTCGAAAACCTGCACAATGTATTGATCAAAACTATTACAGCTTACAATACATTTGCAATGCAAGTTTTTTTTCAAAAGATTTCTAAACCCTTGAAGACAAATCATGGCAGCATAAAATGTTCCAACAATACACTCGCATCATGTCTCTTTGCAACCCTAAAAAATCTTATATCATGTGCTTCACTTTTTAGGGCTACTCCCAAAGATAACCATATTAGGGTTTTACCATTCTCCGAGAAAATAGGAACCCCACGATTGGGGAAGAGTGTACAATACTCAAATTTATCAGTTGCCACATGTCTTCACCTGTCATTGAATCTTCCTGACATAGCTCTTACATGTCATAGGAATCCGTCATAATCATTTTAGCCATGATCTCCTTACACACAATTCAAGATGCTGACACATCAACATTATTTGCAAGAAATACATTTTACAAAAAAAAAAATAAGAATAGGAATTATCCAAGGTTGAGACACCTTATTCCTAACAAGTGTTTGTTACCACCATCAAACATTCTACCTCGCTCGTACCGAGAATTATCTGCCATTATGAAAGATATTGGAATGGAGTATCAAACAATACATGCATGTCCAAATGATCATATTATATATCATAAACAACATGAATTTGCAATAGAATGCCCTATTTGTCATATTAGTAGATATCAATTAGATCGAATAACAAAAAAGGTGCCTCGCAAGGTTCTTCACCATATTCTCATTATTCCACGTCTGCAATGATTATTCAAGTGCAATAGCTTGGCACAATTTATGGATTACCATGCACGCAATAGAAGTCAAGATGACATTATGTGAATGCCTACGGATGGTTTGACATTTAAGGAAATAGAGGAAAAATGGCCACACTTTAAAGAAGAACCTCGTAATCTCAAGCTTTCATTGGCAGCAGACGGTGTCAATCCATTTGGAGAGATGAGATCTACTTACTCGGTGTGGCTTGTTTTTGTTATCAACAATAACATTCCTCCTTGGTTGTCCATAAAGAGGGAGCACATAAAGTTGGCACTGATTGTTCCAGGTATTTTTTGATTTAATGGTCATCTAAATTAATTTATTATTAATAATCCATCAAAATGGTCATAATAATTATGTAATGTTTTTGTTCATTCAACTAGGTAAGTATCAAGTTAAAGCTATTAATGTATATATTGAGCCCCTTATCGATGATTTGATGGTGTTATGGAATGGGGTCACTATGTATGACATCTCTAGGCCAATAGGACAAAGACAATTTCAATTCCATGCAATGCTTGTATGGACAATACATGATGCCCTTGGACTAACACATTTTGGTGGTATGTTCTCTTCTTAACACCTCTTTTTTGGTATGTTATAGTGCTAACACAAAGTTAACACATTTAATCCAATTATACATGATCTTGTAGGTCTTCAGACAAAGGGAAAATTTGCATGTCTAGTTTGTGGTCCAAAGAGGAAATTTCGTCATTCAAAAAATTTAAGAAAGCAGGTGTTTGATGAGAATAGACACTTTCTCCATAGAAATCATAAGTACCGAATTACTGAAAAACATCTTTTCAATGGGAAAGAAGAGACTACATCAAAGCCACGGAGAATGACACCTCGACTATGGAAGTCGGCATACAATAAAATAAATCATCGAGGTAATGTCATTCCATCTGATGGTTTTTGTTTCAAATTTATATTTTGATATTGTGTTTTATTTATTGATGATGTAATTGATGCTTGTGAAGGTCGTCAAGGCATCAACGACCAACTTCCAAAAGGACTAAAAAGTTATCCTACGCAATTTACTAGGTTGCCATACTACGAGCTAGGTTGCCATACTACGAGAAACTCCTAATTGTGCATTTGTTTGATCCTATGCATATTGGAAAGAATGTAACAGAGACATTATGGAAAATATTGGATGGAAGGCGTGACAAAGACCAAATTGTCAAAATTTGTAGTGACATTGAAGAATCTAACCATGCAATGAAAAATGTCATTCAATCAAATAACAATGGAGACCAGATTGATACAAGTGCCCTTACATGGTTATTATCGGAGCAGCAGAGCAATGCTATAAAAGAAATTATAAAAAAAATATGATTTCCCACAGGATTTGTTGCGAACATAAATGATCTCAAATCAAAGAAAAGTGAATTTGGGCCAGGGATGAAAACACACGATTAGCATATATTTATTAAGGTAATTCATATTATTTTGTATTCACTATATATTTGTATACTGCATGTGGTTTTCATTGTATTCTTTTATAAAATATTGACAAGATCATTTTACAATATTGCAGTACGTTCTACCTCTATCTCTCCCACACCACTTCGCCAATGGTGGAAATATAGATGCAGTAACTGAGAGGGGGGGTGAATCAGTTAACCACAAAAATATTACCACCGATCCCTTAAATATCTTAACAAATTATTTACTGTGCCACTCGGTAAATATATAGAGAAATGTTGAAAACTTGATCCTTGAAGTGTGTAATAATTAAACTGTTCTTAAGCATTCATCACTGATCAACTTACATGAATAAAGAAAATAACATGAACACAAGAGACACCAGATTTACCATGGAAAGCCAATATGGGAAAAACCACCAATGTAACTAGTTACTATTTTTCACTCTTCTGAAGTGATGCCCGGTTAGAAGCCAACCCGGTAAAAGGTTACAAAACACACTGTTAGGTGTGACCTTGTTAGAGGATTTAATCACCCTGCTAGGAGTGGCCTTGTAAGAGGTCTTGAAATAATTCAATAGAACTATTACCTTGTTAGAGGATTTACAAAATGGTTGTTAAACCAACTCAGTTAAGAGATTTTGATATCACTGCTACAATTGCTAGAGAGTAACAATGAAATGACCTGCAACTGAATTGCTGAATATAGATCTCTGTTCTGTTTCACTAGATCCTTACTGATCAATTAAATCTTTGCTGCTCCTCAAGGATATCTGACTGTCCTTCAAAATTCGCACACACATTTCTTCAAAATGATTTCTGTATGCTATATATCTTTTATTCACCACTTGACCTTCTATATATATATGCCATTTCATAATCATTTAGATTGTCAAGTCGGCACTAATAATTATTATAACAGTTAGCTGTAAGAAACAAACTGTAATAACAAAATTCTTTGAAAGGGCCGACCTTGCTCGGTAAACATTAATCTTGAAAAGATTTCCTTCGGTGACCGAGAGAACTCGGTAACCACAGTGAATTCTACAACATCCTTTGGAGACCGAGAGAGCTCGGTAACCACTAATTTTCCTTTGATAACCGAGGAGGCTCGGTTAACACTGTTACCCTGTCATGTTTCCTTTAGACACCTGAGAGAACTTGGTAGACACTAAAAACTGCCTAGCTGACCGACTGAGCTCGATAGATACTAAGAACCACTTAGCTGACCGACTAAACTCGGTAGATACTGAGAAACGCTTAGCTGACCGATTGAACTCGGTAGATACTGAGAACGATAATTGATATGACATTTGTGTGACATCAAAGACAACACATAGCTAATCCAACAATGTCCTTCAGACAATTGTATCCAACAATCTCCCTCTTTGGCATTGATGGCAACACAACATGTCATAGCACAATAAAATTTCACAGAGAAACCAAGAGTAAGAAACATATCCTTAGCTTCATTCTAATTCCCATCATCTTCAAACTTCTTTCTCTGATTGAGAACTCTCCCTCTTAACTTCTCAAATTATTCTTCTTAAAAATTTCTTGAAATGACAGCAAACTCTCCCTCTTTGACAACACATGCCAAAGACAACTTACACAGTTTCAGTAAATATCAATGCACCTTATGCACTAATTCATATGCAATGATTCCCTAACTATGTTGCATCAACTGATTAATCTTCAACATGTTCTGGTTGACGCATCACTAAAACTTTATTTAGTGAACCTCGAACAGGGGAGTGACCCCTAACTTGCCTCTTAGATACAAGAATGCATCCTTAGGTAGTGGCTTGGTGAAGATATCTGCAATTTGTTCTTTTGTATGAATATATTTCAATATGATTTCCTTGTCCTGCACCAATTCTCAAAAAAAGTGATATTTAATTGCAATGTGCTTGGTTTTGGAATGCATTACTGGATTCTTTGAAATATTTATTGCACTTGTATTATCATAAAACATAACAACTGGTTCTTTGATCTCAACCTTCATGCCTTCCAAAAGCTATTTAAACCATATAATATTAGAGCAGTTTACTGCTGCAGCAACATATTCTGCTTCTACTGTGGATTGGGATGTGCAGTTTTTCTTTTTACTAGTCCAAGATACTAACCTCTTGCCAATAAAGAATGCTCCACCACTTGTACTCTTTCTGTCATCAATGTTTCCTACCCAATCAGCATCAGTAAACACTTTTAAATCCAGATTGCCTCCAAATTTATACCACAAGCCATAATCTTCAGTTCCCCTTAAATACCTCAAGATTCTTTTGATTGCCATCATGTGATTTTCTTTGGGTTTAGCCGAGAATCTTGCCACTATTCCAACTGCTAAGGCAATATCAGGCCTTGTGTGTACTACATACTGTAATTTTCCAGTCATTGATTTGTACAAGGTCTGATCTACTTCTTTTGAATCATCATCTTTGGTAAACTTCAGTCCAGTACACATGGGTGTACCAACTAGTTTTGAATCTTCCATACCAAATTTCTTAAGTATTTCCCTGATATATTTAGACTGAGTAATGTAGATACCATTTTTGTTCTGCTGAATCTGAATTCCAACAAAGAATTTTATCTGACCAAACATAGACATTTCAAATTCTTTGTTCATAAGCTCTGAAAATTCTTTGCATTGATCATCATTTCCTGTAAACATAGTATCATCCACAAATATTTCTGCCAAAATAATTTTTTTATCTGATCCTTCTTTGATGTATAAATTGTTGTTGTCATTAGCCCTTTTGAAATTAATCTGAGTAAGATAGTTATGTAATCTTTCATACCATGCTCTAGGAGCTTGTTTTAGACCATACAATGCTTTGTGTAATTTGCAGACCATATCCCTTTTGTTTGGATCAATAAAACCTCTAGGTTGCTCAATGTAGACTTCTTCCTCAAGAATACCATTGAGAAAAGTAGATTTGATATTCATCTGATATACCTTAAATCCTTTATGTGCTGCATATGCAAGTAAAGTCCTCACACCTTCTAATCTTGCAACAGGAGCAAAAGTCTCTCCATAATCTATTCCTTCTTCTTGAGAATATCCTTTACATACCAATCTTGCTTTGTTTCTTGATACTTGACCATCTTCATTCAACTTATTTCTGAATACCCATTTTGTTCCAATTACATTTTTATCTTTAGGCCTAGGTACAAGAGTCCATGTCTTATTTTTCTCTATTTGCTCTATTTCTTCACTCATAGCCTCAATCCAACTTTCATTTTCTAATGCATCTTTGACATTTTTAGGTTCAAAATCAGCAAATAAACATGTACCTTTTAGTTTACTTCTTGTCATAGTACCATCTGATTTGTTTCCAATAATCTGATCTAGTTTATGATGCTTTCTGACGTACTTGGCTAATACAGGTTCCTTGCTTCCTGAATGAGTTACATTGTCATCTTCTTCATCTTCAGGTTCAGATTGCTCGGGCTCAGTAGATACTTTCTCGGTAGCTTCAGACTGAGACTCGGTACTTTGTAACTCGGTCTAAACTTCTTCTTGTGACTCGGTTATTGTACTAGGCTCAGTAGATGTAGTCTCCTTACATGTGTCTGGCAATGTATTAGGTTCGATGTAAAAAAAATTTCTGTAGTCCTCTGGTTCCTTTCTGCTTTCTTCTTTAATCTTTTTTGCAAACTCATCAATTCTCACATGTGCACTTTCTATGACTTTGTGAGTACACAAATTTAGACATCTATATGCCTTACTTTTGCAAGAATATCCCAAAAATATTCCTTCATCACTTTTTACATCAAATTTTCCTTTTCTAGATTCTTTTAAGATGTAACGTTTACTACCAAATACTTTTAGGTAACTTACATTTGGTTTGTAGCCATACCATAGCTCATATGGAGTCTTGAATGTGTCTTTTCTCAGCTGTACTCGGTTCAAGGTATGAACTGCAGTGCTGATAGCTTCCTTCCAGTATTTCATAGCAATGTTCTTTTCAATCATTAGAGTCCTTGCATAGTCCATGATAGATCTGTTCCTTCTTTCAGCTATTCCATTCTGCTTAGGAGTTCTCGGGGCTGATACCTGTCTTTTGATTCCTCTTTCAATGCAGAAATTATTGAATTCATGGGAGATGAATTCACCACCTCTGTCTGATCTCAAGCATTTTATTCTTTTTCCTGTTTCCTTTTCTACTCTTGCTAAATACCATTTGAACTTCTCAAATGCTTCAGACTTTTCTCTTAAATACATAACAGTCATCATTCTAGAATAATCATCAACAAAGAGAATAAAAAAAATTTCTCCGGTATAGCTCTCAATTCCAATAGGTCCACATAAATCAGTATGCACAATTTCTAAAATATCTTCAGACTGATAGTTTTTACTTTTGAAACTAGACTTTCCCATTTTACCAATTTGACAATTCTTGCATAGACCAACATCAGGTTTCTTCAAAGTAGGAATACCTCTTACTTTCTTGGATTTGCTTATTTTCATCATGTTGTCAAAATTTACATGACATAACCTTTTGTGTCATAACCAACTTTCTTCAATTTGAGCAATAAAACATGAGTAATCACCAAGATCAAGATAAAATAGGTTACCTTTGGTTTGTTTGCCTGATCCTATCAGTTTTCCTTTGTCATCCAGCAGTCTTGCTTTGCCATTCATGAATTCAACCTTGAATCCAATGTTGATTAGTTGTGCTACACTTAGAAGATTATGCTTTAGTCCTTCGACCCAATATGCATTATCACATATAAGTTCTTTGGTTAATGAAATTCATCCCTTTCCTTTTATACAATAGGGTTCATTGTTTCCAAACCTTACATTACCACCATCAAAGTTTTCAAAGTGTTCAAACTTGGTCCTGTCACCAGTCATATGATGTGAACATCCACTGTCTATAATCCATGTATCATTCTTGCTTATATGAGAGATAAGTGCCATCTCATCTTCATCATTATCAGATTCATCTTTTACAGCAATGAAAACAATTTCTTCTTCACTATCATCCGAATCTTTAGCTAAAAAACATGTTTTCTTACCTTTATCCTTGAATGATTTGAAATTTTTCTTGCCATTGTACTTGTAATTTTTCTTCTCATCTTTGCTTTTCTTGTTTGGACACCTAGCTGCAATATGACCAATTTCTTCACATGAAAAATAGATTAAGGGAGTTTTACCTTTGTATTTTCCTCTACTTCTTGAATACTTCTTTGCAAGTAATGCTTCAATAACTTCAAGATCGCTATCAGAACTTTCCTCTGATTCTTCTTCACTTTCTGATTGAATTTTCTTCCCTTTCTTGAGTGAAAGTTTGGCCTCAAAAGTTGATTCAATATTTTTAGAAGTTGGAATATAGTTGTCATAGTTATCTAGTTCAAAGGCTGTCAATCTTCCAACTAAGGCATCCAAAGTTATATTGTGATTTTCTTCACATCTTCTTTCTTGAATAGCAGAAACTCTTATTGCATAAATAGGGAGTAATGTTCTAAGAACCTTACTTATAACCGTTTCATCATCAATTTTTCCTCCAAAAGCTCTGATTGCACTAACACTTGTCTTGATTCTTTCAACATGTTTTGCAATGTTTTCTTCTTCTCTCATTTTCATTTGATCAAACTGTCCTCTTAGGCTCTCTGCTTTGGCTCTCTTCACATTGTCATCACCCCCATAGATTTTCTTCAGCTTGTTCCACATTTCATGAGTAGTTGTGCAATCTTTGATTTCATCAAATTCTTCATAGCTAAGAGCTGATGCAATGTCTATCATTATAGTGTTATGGTTCTTCTCTGCAATGTCTTCAACAGTTAATGTGCCAGTAGGAATTGTATATTCTTGATCAATATATTTGCATCCTGAATCACCAATGGAAGCCAGATGTAGTCTCATGAGACCTTGCCATGCTGAAAAGTTATTTCTATTAAGCCTTGGAATTTCTCTTTTGTAAGACATCCTGATCTTTAGCTTAGGTCCTTGAAACCCTTCCTGCAAGCACCAAAAGCTCTGATACCAATTGTTGGAAATATAGATGCAGTAACTGAGAGGGGGGGTGAATCAGTTAACCACAAAAATATTACCACTAATCCCTTAAATATCTTAACAAATTATTTACCGTGCCACTCGGTAAATATACAGAGAAATGCTGAAAACTTGATCCTTGAAGTGTGTAATAATTAAACTATTCTTAAGCATTCATCACTGATTAACTTACATGAATAAAGAAAATAACATGAACACAAGAGACACCAAATTTACCATAGAAACTCAATATGGGAAAAACCACCAATGTAACTAGTTACTATTTTTCACTCTTCTGAAGTGATGCCCGGTTAGAAGCCAACCCGATAAAAGGTTACAAAACACACTGTTAGGTGTGACCTTGTTAGAGGATTTAATCACCCTGCTAGGAGTGGCCTTGTAAGAGGTCTTGAAATAATTCAATAGAACTGTTACCTTGTTAGAGGATTTACAAAATGGTTGTTAAACCAACTCGATTAAGAGATTTTGATATCACTGCTACAATTGCTAGAGAGTAACAATGAAATGACCTGCAACTGAATTGCTGAATATAGATCTCTGTTCTGTTTCACTAGATCCTTACTGATCAATTAAATCTTTGCTGCTCCTCAAGGATATCTGACCATCCTTCAAAATTCACACACACCTTTCTTCAAAATGATTTCTGCATGCTGTATATCTTTTATTCACCACTTGACCTTCTATATATATATGCCATTTCATAATCATTTAGATTGTCAAGTCGGCACTAATAATTATTATAACAGTCGGCTGGGATAAACAAACTGTAATAACAAAATTCTTTGAAAGGGCCGTCCTTGCTCGGTAAACATTAATCTTGAAAAGATTTCCTTCGGTGACCGAGAGAACTTGGTAACCACAGTGAATTCTGCAACATCCTTTGGAGACCGAGAGAGCTCGGTAACCACTAATTTTTCTTTGATAACCGAGGAGGCTCGGTTAACACTGTTACCCTGTCATGTTTCCTTTAGACACCCGAGAGAACTTGATAGACACTAAAAATTGCCTAGCTGACCGACTGAGCTCGTTAGATACTGAGAACCACTTAGCTGACCAACTGAACTTGGTAGATACTAAGAACCGCTTAGCTGACCAACTGAACTCGGTAGATACTGAGAACCGCTTAGCTGACTGACTGAACTCGGTAGATACTGAGAACAATAATTGATATGACATTTGTGTGACATCAAAGACAACACATAGCTAATCCAACAATGTCCTTTAGACAATTGTATCCAACAGTCAAACAAGTTATATATGATCTTGGAAAATACATGAGGTGGTTGTCATCTAAAGAAATCAATAAAAAAGATATAAAATATTGGAAGAGAAAAATTCTTCTTCTTATACGTGAAATGCAAAAGTGTCTACCTTCAAATTTTTTCAATGCACAAGAACACTACCTCATACATCAAGTTGAGGAGATTGAATTGTGTGAACCTGTACCAACTAGGTCAATGTGGATGGTTGAGAGGCACTTAAAATTTTTGAAAGGCTTAGTTCGACAGAGAGCACATCTTGAGGGTTCTATGGTGGAGGGATATATGGTATACCACACCATGGTGTACATTAGTGAATATCTTCCTAAGTTTGCAGCAAAGATCCATGTAGATCATATTTGGGATCCCAACTCCATTAACAAATTCGAAGGAGAGTACTTGATGGGCAAAGGTAGATTGAGGAAAGTGAGAGGTAAATCTAAGATGTTATTGTAGTTAATTAATTCTTATAAATCTTCAATATAAGTTATTTATAATTGGTGTATTTTTTTTGATACAGCTGGTCGAGAGTGGGATGCAATACATTTGTATATTGCAAACAATTTTGATTGGATGATGGTATGGATTGAATGATGTCAACAAAATAGTTTCTCATTAACATGGGAAGGTGTTACTTCATTGGTTAGAGAAGCTCATCGTAATGGAGATTCCAATGTTACGCCAATGGTAATTGATCTAGCACGTGGTTTAAGAGGTGGAGAGGTACGTACAAATTTATTAATGATCATGACTCGTATGTTTCGTATCAACTCACGATGCAAATAATTTACACGCTTGAAAAATTGTAGGTTAAGCACCACAAAGCTATGTACTATCATGACCGCAAATTTCGCATAAAAAAATTAGATAACACAAAGAAAACTTGTGATTCTGGGATAAGTGCAATTTTTGAGGTCACCAATATATCATCTAGAAATGACATACATCCTCAACAATCTCAAAATCAATACTATGGCATCTTGGATGATATAATTGAGTGCGACTTTAACTCCTTCAAAGTAGTTCTATTCGTCGTCAAATGGTATAGGCTACAACTGAATCAAAATGATCCAGATAGAACTCTTATTCAACATGATAATGGATTTACAATGATTAATACAAGGTCATTTGAGCTAGTTGGAGATGAGCCCTATGTTCTTCCAAGCCAGTGTGAGCAAGTGTTTTACTCAGAAGTTCCACATAAACAGGGTTGGTCATTTGTTGTTAGACATGATCCAAGAGGAAGGCCGATAAAGTATAATGTTATGGAAGAAGAAGATACTAAAGATGATGAAGAAGCAGATGATGAAGATCAAGATGATGATGATGATGATGATGATGATGATGATGCTGATGTTGATGATGATGGTGATGATGGTGATGATGATGATGGTGATGTTGTTGATGGCGATGATGATGGTGATGATGGCGATGATGATGATGATGATGAAGAAGATGATCAATGACATAATTGAAATGATTACATATTTATCATGTTCAAATTGTAATGATTACATATTTATTGTGTTCAATTCTAATGATTACATATTTATGTATTGCTTTCAATTGTAATGATTACAAATTTATTGTGTTCAATTCTAATGATTACAACATATGTGATTTATAATTACCAATGTTTTGCTTAGGATGCTCAATTAATTGCTGCTGATACATGTATATTTGTGTTTGATTATCACCTTTTTTGCAAATAGGCAATTGACTACAAACATCGTCACCCCTTCTATTGATGATCTTGCATTCCATATATAAGGTAAATTTGTTCATGTTTACGATGTTGCATATTGTTCATGTTATCTTCTAAGTTATTTGTAGCATACGTATCATGTAATTTTTAGCTAACTTAAGATAAATGATTAACATATGTAGGAAATTTGACCCCTTTGGCATGGATCCTGCATAGTGACATGGATCAGCAGGTATAAGTCAATAAATAGACATAATTTTTTTATATTCTTCTTCTGTATCACTGAGCACGTATGTTATAAATAGACATATTATATAATCATATAATGTATATATAGACAAAGAAGAACCAAACGTATGGGTCGCGACTTGATTATTTTATATATATTGACATGACAATATCTCATTTGATGGATTGTAGCACCCACCAAATAGGTACTTGTCAGATCTATCTACATCGAATGAGGGAAATGAGGGAATGCTAGATGAAAGTTCTACATGTAGTACGGCTGAAATAGGGAGATCAACTAGAGGTCAAAAGATTAGAAAAAAATTTGATAAACGCATGCAATATTTCCTTGCTAATGGGGGGTCATGTTCTTATGATGATGAGACCAAAGGCGACATCAAGGTGCCCTTTCAGTACACACACATTGAGAGAGAATGGGTGCCCAATGAGCTACCTCAAATTAACACTGAATTTTGTGTTAATGAGAGGATATATCGCATTGCTCCATCCTCATTACATGGTTTGGGCCCATTTTCCATGGATGGGATAAAGGTATGTTACAACAGAGTTGTTGAATTGTTCAAGTATGTCGGTCTGTGTTACAATTACAATGATTGGATGTGGATTGTTCAATATAAAAAAAAGTATGTGTAGGTATGCACTATCAGTGAATTATACACAAAGGAAAGAAAATGATCAAAGTAAAAGATTTGCAATGTACATTTATGGGAGACCAAAAGCAACAGGTAATATTGCAGGTTTTATAAATAGTACGCGACCTTCCTCAACTAATAAGCAACCCAATTCCATATTTGAGGCGCGTGAGGGGAATCAAGTTTTTGTATGTGCAATAAAATCTATAAGTGCAAGGGAAGAACTGCTAATAGATTATCATTTAAATCACATAGATACAAACAAAGTTATTATCATGAGGGTGGTAAGTACTATATACTATTTTATTAATAAGTTTTTTTTTGCTAAGTCTATTGCTTTCAGTTCGCTAAAGTTTTTATATTTAATCTTTGTCACAGGACGATATGGATCCCACACATGATAGAGGCCACGAGGATGCTCCTCCCACCCATTCTTCAGCAAGGGTAAACCTTATTGAAATTGTACAAATTAGATAGTTGAAAAATGTTATATTATTACATTATTTTATTTATGGTTTTGGAGTTTTTATGATAGTTTTACTGATATTCCTATCACAATTTGATGTTCAGGATAAGGGAAAAGCACCCTCAACAATAGAGGCAATAGCTACCCCCTCTGATGATGATCATTTCGTAGATTCACCTAATGCAACAATTATGTTGAAGAAAAAAATGAAACAAATCAATTTAGAAATAATTGGAATTTTGTATGAAACAAATCCAACTGAGGAGATGCTGATGAGGCTATCTGAATTGAAAGCACTAGCACGTCGGTATCAAGTAAGCAGTAATGAATCTTTAGTTATAACAAAATTTCAATAAAGGTTTATATTTTATACTCTTTTATGTTGTGAAGTAAAATATGTAATATGTGTTCTTGTTGCAGGATTTTATGGAATCTCTAGTACCTGGTCAAGGACAATGTGGTGAGGCCGGTACTAGCAGACCTTCAGCCGCCTCAGGTAAAATAATCCTTTAGTTGACAAGTTACAAGGAATTTTTTCTTTGGAACATTCAAAAACTTTTTAAGTTAACTCTTACTTTTATTATTTCAAAATGTCTTTGCTAACAATGTATTGTTCAGGTCATCAATTGCAGGAGACTCCTCCTAGCCAGGACGTCCATGCAAGATTGTTGAGTGCAATGTCGGCCACAAGGGCCATGCAAACATCAATGCCTTCACGGTCTATGGCAGCTGGTAAATCCTTATTTTGCTATATTTGGTTTTGTGTTAATTATGATTTGATAATTTGTACTTTAATCTTGGGTGCATCACATAGTGGATTATTTTTTTGGAGTAGGAGATACACCGGCGGCACCATTTGGTACGCTAGATACAGATCAATCTACATGTATTGGTGATAATTCACCACCATTTCCAGGATTTACCCGTGTTACTAGCACGGGAATTATGCAAACGTCATTATTGATTGACAATAATGAATCAATGCCTTTAAAATGTCCTAAGATTCTAGGTACTCTAAATAATTATTTTTTATATTGTAATATGCATTTACCTATTCATAACAAGTTTTGGATTGATTATCCCGTGACATTTTTTGCAGGAAACGATACATTTTATAAGAAGTTTTATGACCTCGCATTGCATATATTCGGGCCCACCATATGTACAAGGTGGAACATCATAAGTGAACTAACTTTATCCCACTATTTTTTTTTCATATCGTTAATTGGTACAGTATTTTTCCTTTCATTCGGTTCTTTTCTTTTAGTAGCTATATCTAACAATTTTGTGTTTTTTCTTAAAAGGTGGAATTTGCAAGAAAAAAAATTAAAAGATCAGCTTGTTAAAGATTTAGAGCATGAGTTTGGTAATAATATTTTTGACGAGAAGAAAATTTTAGAAAGAGCTTGCAAACATCTTAAGACTGTGAGGGACGCATATAGAAAGAATCTCATCTAGAACCCAAAGTACGAGCATCCTCCCTTTATTTCAGTGAGGGATTGGAATGAATTCATTTTGGATGCAAAGGAGAAAGTGGATGCTCAAACAGGAATTTCACCAACAAATGCGAGAAGGTATGCAATAGCATTAGCTACTAGTACAATGTAATAATGCACTAATTAGTGATCTTTATATCTATATCATCTAACATATTTCAAACTTTTCATAGGTTGCAAGACACTTCAATGGCAACAAAGGCTAGGCTACAAAAGATTGGGCAGCATAGACTTGGCGCTGGAGGATATTCAAAAATTAAAGCACGAATTGTAAGTAGCAGTAAATGAATTGCAGAGAAAAATTATTTATAAAATGCAAATAATTTTGTTTAATCAAAAAATGCAGGGCTCTGATTTTAATTTAGAGGCCATGGAAGAACACAAAATAATTTCCTTCAAGGAAGGCTATCAAGTCATGGCTGAACGCCTATGGCAAGCTTCCACTGGCTCAACCGAAGAGTCTCCTACATCATGTGCACAAGTAAATATGCCAAAAAATATATTAGAAATTGAATACTTGAGCAACAATCAATTTGATAATAATGTGCATGGCATTGCAATGCAGCCTCTTAATCATGACACAGATCATACGCCACATCATGAAGCCCCTGATGTGCATCATACTGTCCAAGGGGGTGCTCATTTGCTATTTAAAACTAATTATGTAATTATTAATATAATTTAACATCTTAAATTAAACTTGGTGTAACATTTTTGTGTATATTTTAGAGGATACAAAATCATGTCATGCTGAATGAGTGCCGGAGGATGTTCAGACTGATCACCATGCAGATCATGTGGCACATTCAGGTAAAGAAAATCTATGTTTTATTTTTTTAAATTAATTTTTTGATTTATAGTTCTTTTACTTACATAAATACTTGTAATTCACTAATATAAAATGGTGTGAATTTAACTCATGAAGTAGCTATTATTGTAGGGGGGTGTTTGGCACAGCGGCCTTGTGTTCCTGAACAGATGAGGAGGAGACACACGTTGGAATTAGAATCACTAGAGGAGGGGAATGATGAGGACATTGATCTTCCTCTTAGAAATTACATGATTAAAAAAATAGCAAGAAACCCAAAAAGAAATGATTGTAATTAACATTTATTGCTAATTAAAGAACGTTGTCTTAATGGATGTAATTTTGTACTAGTAATGTTAATGAATTCTTCATGAATGTTGTGTGTTAATGAATTTTATGTGTTAATAAATTATTCATGAATGTTGTGTGTTAATGAATTATTCATGAATGTTGTGTGTTAATGAATTTTATGTGTTAATGAATGTTATCATGTGATTATAATGATTGAATGTTATATTTCAAAAATGGATGAATGAATGAATGAATGAATGCTATTAAATGTTAATGGGGAATTTAGAGTGATGTTAGGGGGGGGGGAGGGGCCAAATGAGCTTCCACCTTCATGTGGTTGGCCTTGTTTAGTAGAGAATATTAAACTATTCTTGAAACCAAGTGAAGCTCAAACTTTAAAGACAAGCTTAGAGTTAATAGTGACAACCAATTAGCAAGTCAAAATGAAGTTCTTCGTTACAGGTACCTTTTTAGTTTTTAAAGCACAATGTCATGTTTTAATATTGTGTAGTTTTTTTCTTAAGTCAAAGTATTCTTTTACTATAAGAACATAATTTATGACCATTTTAGTAACTATTCTAACATTGCTTTATGGCAAATCCTGTTTTGGCAGAGATGGCGATAAGTGGTGCTGTCTATTCCTTGGGAGATTGGATTGCACAGGTCTGTATCTCAAAATCATTTGCATGTGGTAGAAATGCATAAAGTGCTATGAAGGCAAACCAATTTTTGAATTTGATCGAACCCGGATGTTCAGATCTGGTCTCCTTGGATTTAGTCTTCATGGTTCTTTGTCTCATTATTACTATCATTTTAGTGAGGTAACACCTTTTCCTTCTTTCTTAGTCTCTTACAATTCATACTTGTTTAAGTCGTTGTGCACAATGGTAAAAATGGTCTTTGATGCATTTCCCATAGATGTTATGAATACAACATAGGCTATTAAAACATTGCATTATTTCATGCATTATGTTTCAATAAGTTTTTCTTCTCTGTTAAGCATCTAAACATTTAGCATATATTATATTAAAAAGATAATTGATATACCCAAGTACGCCTGTCCCCTATTTTTAAAAATAGTCATACCCGTACCCATACTCGTACCCTAAGTACCCCTGTCCTGTGCAACCTTGTAGTGAATATTCCAATGAGTGAGACACTGAGAAGTAAAACCTCTCTTTACCACCCTCTTTCTTGCAAAAACTTTGCACACATGTTAACAACCCCTTAATTAATATTAGAGTAATCACTCCAAGTTTATCAAGCCGCCAAGTCCATCCTTTACTCAGTCCAAATGTAACTCCTTATAACTAGTTTTCTAATTTTAAAAAATACTAAGGGCCCATTTGGGGGCTAGAATTGGCATTATCTAATTCTGGATAATGTCAATTCCATGTTTGTGTCCATCCAAAAAATTGGAATTGGAATTTTGTCCTCTTTAGTTTTCTAATTTTTAATTAATTAATAATTATTGTAAATGAGACACTTTGGCTATTGCATGTATGTCTATGCAACACTCAAAATGTCTCATTTACTGTAAAATACATTACAAATGCCAAGATCACAGTCTGAATGAAATAAATAGTGTATAAAATAATATATGGTGCAGACCAGCAGCAAGCATGCAATGACAACAATAACATTGCATGATGCCCGAGCTCAAAAGACAAACAGTAAGTGTATTCATGTATGATCTAATAGCAGCAACCTCATTGATCATTACCTTTCACTCCTCTATCATTATAGAAGAGATAACTACAAGCTAGGGCATCATTAGTTGCAAGCTAGGGCATCATTAGCTGCAAGCTAGGGCATCATGCATTGTTTATGAGCTCGTTGTTTGATCACCAGCCAATGAAAAGATGTAAACAATGCCAATATTAAACAGTGAGCTCATGAACAATGTATGATGCCCTAGCTTGCAGCCTGTGAGCCATCAAGACATTTTCTCATGAAATGATCATAAACGGGGAGTATAACCACATAGCAAATATCAATAACAAAACAAATAAAGAGAGATCAAACACTTCACCAGGGTTTTATCCAACATATTGCATTTTTGTACTATGGGGAAATTACAAAGTAACATAGAAATGATTGCATAAGTATCAATTGGCTTAATCCTATGCAATGAGACAACCATTCATACAAATTTATTAAATCCATAAAGAAAATATTAAATGGCTAGTTAACAAAAAGTCAATAATGAGAGATGAAACCATTATAACCATATTTTAGAAGTGACACGGGATATAAGGATAAGTAACTTAACACCAAAGTATACTTAATATGTGAATAGGTTCTCTGACGTATAGCATCCTGCTTCCTCCAAATGGTGTACCAACATATTGCATTTTCGTCCTACAGGGACATTACAAAGTAACATAGAAATGAATGCATAAGTATCAATTTCTAGAGTTGGGAAAAAATATATCAGAGAGCAATTTTAATACTCAGCAAGAAGAACTGTACTGTCCTAGAAATAATAAATGAATCATCATTTACAAAGTCTCTTAATATTTTCATTTGACCAACTTCAAGCAACCAGTCAATACACTGGACAGTCGCATCACTTGGAGCACAACCTTTTTTCTTCATTTAATATATTGCCAAAAAGATTTTCCACTGTCATGTCTTTTGTGGAATTTGTAAAGTAATATATTATACATGACAATGCCTAGAATGAAACCTTTTCTCTCATCTCATTTAGCATTGAGAAAACCATGTCAACTTTATTTTCCTTGCAAATATAATCAATCAATATATAATAGGTTATAACTGTCGGAGTATTACCAATCACTTCCATGTTTAAAATATATTTCTGGGCCTTGTCTATTTCACCAATTTTGCAATGGGCATCAATAAATTATCAGACAGCTATAAGTGACTGCATTAGGAATCGACCCTTCATCTAGCATCTTTATTATGAGTGAATGTGCTCTAGAAAGATCTCCTTTCTTATACAGACCATCAATGAATGTGATGTATGTCACTTCAACAGTTTTAAAATCGTTGTCATGTCCTCTAACATCTTGCCTACTGTGTTGTACAGGATGAACATACCGAAGTATTATATGTAATGACATCAGGGAGATGTCCCCTGTTTTCCATCTTAGAAAGAAGTGTAAATGCTTCCTTTTCCACCTCATGCAATTCACATTAGCTACATATCAAAGAATTGTAAGTAATCAAATCTGCCTGAAAACCCTTTTTGGACATGTTATGAAAAGAATCCCAAGCTTTACCCATGCTACCTAATGCAGAGTTGACAGCCGGTAAGGTAGTGTACCCAACACTTGGCTCCTACACTTCACAATTACTTATAATGACCCAAGGGTGTTCCCAATCCCTTAAGGAGGTCTAATCTACTTCAATGAATGATTTTATATTCCCTTAACCCTTTCTTACAAGGTTAGGTGCTTGATCAAAGTTTAATGGAATTTAGACTTTAGGGAAACTAGTCCTAAAAGGGACTTATAATGAAAAATCTTCACCAGTTGTATTTTTTATCACTTCCTAGCATGTAATTGGTCCTCATATGACCCAAGACCTCTGAAAAAACAATTTATTTGATCCCACCAAGACCGTACTATGGTGAACTAGACTTGCACGTGGTTTTCCTTGTAGCCCTCTTAAAGGTGATTTTCTACTCTAACTTCTGATCAGTTGAGCATATGGCTAAGAACATGGTATTTTCAGATACCCATTTGGGCATTTTGCAAGACTCCAAAGCCTTGTCCCTCTACTCTAATCCGGCACCACCTAACTCCCACTTTGCACACAGAGCCTAGTAGGCCTAATTAGGCTTGGTTTTACAAAGGAGGTGTGAGATGTAGGGTTCTTGGAATAGGTACAGGGCTCCAGATGTGCTTATTCAATCCCAAATAACTCCAAACCACTCTTACTTCCTTCTTTTAACACATCTATACACTCTTTTACACTTTCTTCTATTGACTAGACTGAATTCCCTTCACAAATTCAGACTAGGGCCTGATGCATGAAGGCCTTGCCCTTCGAGCCACAAAAAAATCCTTTGGAATCCATAAGTATATGGACCTAACTTGCATCCTACAAATTTCCAAGGTAAACCCACGGTTGGATCACAAGTTAGGCCCCCATTTGTATTCAGGGCTCTTGAAACCCTTGATTCCTGAACTATTTGTAAAGAAACTAAGATAACTTGGACACCAGATTTTAAAAATACTTGAAATCAACACAAAGGTACAGTAACATGCAACACATAAATTTCACATGCAGATGAGGCCTCCACACAGCCGTACACGCCCGTACAAGTCTGAAAAATGGCTTAAAATTGCTTAAAACTCTTTATTCCTTTGCATCAGTCATACAAAAATCAACTTCTTCCCTTATGGTTCGAAGTATTGTGCATATATAACCTTCAAAATGAAGGTATAACGTTTGGAAAACTCAAATGACTCTTGAGTTTCCAAATTCCAACTCTCGAGCAATATTTAGAAAGTTGCAACAACAACTTTTATTGCATTTTCACAATTTTGCAAAATATGCATTTTTATGAACTCAGTAGAGGTTATGATTTCATTTTGAGATCAAAACCTATCAATATGTTTTTTGAAATGAAAAATGATCTACAATGAACCTTTAAACTCTATAAGGCTATCCTAGCAAACTATTACTATCTAGGTGAATCCCATGACCTAAAGTATCTTAGGCTTATATTTTGCCAAAAGATCCTTGATCATACATCAGGATTCCAAATCAAAATTAGGATGGATTCATCCTATTTATTACAACCATTAACAAAGCAATAAAACTTTCTACTAATGGAGGGTGCCCTGCACCACTACCATCTTTGCATTGTCCATCAATAAGCAATTCACATTGGCTACATATCAAAGAATTGTAATTAGTCAAATCTTCCTGAAAACCCTTTTTGGACATGTTACGAAAAGAATCCCAAGCTTTTCCCATGCTGCCATCTTTGCATGGTCCATCAATAACTCCAATGTCTCTTCAACACGCAAGGGACCAAACTCCGTCATTTCTACAAACAGATTGTAGACTTTATTTGTTTTTCAAGAGTTACAAAAGCCATCTAACAGGATGGTATATGTGTAACTGTCAAGAAAATAGTTGTTTTGTAGTATTGTAACTACTAATCGTAGAGCTTTATCTACCCTTTTTTACTTTGCAAAGACCACCAATCAGGTGGTATATGTAATAACATTTCGAGAGCAATAACTGTGTCTCATTCCAGCTACTAACTTGAGACATGCATCAACCCTTCCCACCTTCCAGTGACCAGTAATTACGGTAATGTACATAATAATATGAAGAGAAAAGCAGCTTCTATATCCCAACAAATAAAAAAAATGCTTCATCTACTATACCTCTTTTGCAAATCCCATCAATAAGGGTGTTGTATGCAACGATATCAGGAAATCCCAAGTGCTTTCTCAATTTGATCCCCTTTATGCAAAGCCTTTATTAGGATGTTATAAGATTTGGATGTATATCCATTTTTTTTCATTTCAGCCAGAAGGGAGTTGATTCAACACAGGTCACCAGAGTTTACAAGGCCACCTAAAGGCATGGTGTAGGATAAGACATCCAAAGGAAGGCATTTAGTTATGGCTGAATGTAAAAGGTCCTAGGTCTTGTTTGTGTTTCCCAATTTACGCAAGGGAATTAATGGACTGGGGTTTTCTTCTGTTTGTGTGTGTGTTGAGATGAGCTAGTGTATCATTTTGTACAATGAGGAGAATATTCCTGTTTAAACACGGGGTGTATCCATTTCACGTTGTGCATAATCTCCATTGTCATGTGGTTAGCAGAGTGGAGCAGAGCAAAACACTGTAATATCTTCTCTTCTTAACCTTCTCTCATCAACAAATTAAGTTTAAATAGTATATCGAGCCACATAGGGCTATGACCAGAGTTAACGATAACAATCTTTAAAAAAATCTTGAAACTCAAAAGAGAATATTGGAATCCCTTTTCGCTAGTGGAACAAGAAATCCATCCATGGACCGCATTACTGAAGAGCTGCAGCGCCACGGTTCTGTCTTCTACTGGTTTCAGAATGCCAGTGCGAGAGATAAACAGAAGAAACAAAAAACAGAATAATGTGAGTGGCCTGAAAAATTCTTAGTTACATTGTTTATTCAAACGAACCTAAAAATGTATATTTCAGCCTCGAAATGGCCTTCAGTATTGAAGCCCCTGGCATCCTGAAACCAAAAGAAGACGTTCTTTCCTTGAACTGGACCATGCTGCTGCAGCTCTGCAGTATGCGGTTGATGAGCTGAATCGCATGGTTGGCATGGATGAGGAATCGATGAGAATCACTATGGAAAGCGGGGCAGCATTGGAATGGGCATGAGAATGGTGGTACCCATGAAAGAAGGGAATGCAAGTGTTGTGATCCTAGAGTTTCTCTTGGCCTTCTCGGAGTCATTTTTCAGGTAGTACTGTAAGCATAAGGAAAGTTTGATCAAGATAATTATGAACGATTAGTCTTTGCAGATTTCATTGTTTTGACTTTTGAGTGAAGATTAAATTACAACTCAAATCACTCTCAATATATCTCTTATTTGCTGTCAATTATCTAAGAGATGCAGAGAAATGCTTAATAAATTATTAATTTAACGTTTTAATATGAAAAGTTCGTACTGTGTTACGTTTTACTATATACTGATTTCCCTAATATATTTTAATTGCAAAAAACTGAATACTAATGCATTCTTAATACTATTCTGGACGTATCTGCTTGTATTTGGAAGGCTCTAGTAGATGAAATCTTTCCAGCTTTCCGATGTTAAAGTTGTTAAAGAATGACATCCCAGAATCTTAGCGCTTGTGAAACAAATATATTCATTGATTTCTTGTGCTTGTTGTACGGACTTATTACAGTAACGAGGTGTTTCCTATGTCTTAAAAAAATCATTTTTGGGTTCAATTTCGGATCTTTCTTGTGTTGGATAATGATGCAAGCGTGCAACTTGAAATAGAAATAGTAATGTCAAATATGAACTTGGTGTTTTTAGAAGGAACTTCTAAATTAGTTTTCAGTGCTTTTAGGAAATTTCAGTAAATGACAATTAGATGTTTGAGAAGTTTCTTTATAGGTCATGTAGTGAACTGTTATATTTTTAGAGGGTCCAACCTCTATAAAAGACTGCCTTCTTGTATTGTTTAAGTAGAGAGATCAAAATGTAGCCTCTATATTGAGGTGTGATGTAGTAGATATTCAATAAATAAAAGATTTTGTTGTGTTAAATTTAATTTTGTATTTTTGTGTTAGGATTTTAAATCTACATCTTCCACAAGAGTAACATCTATTGCACAGATTTTTGTGACATGAAATGATAATTGGGATTTGGTTGTTTCTATTTGCAGGAAAATGGATATGATGAAAAAAAACTTGTCAATGATAATACCTCAGGTAGGTATTAATGCATTTATATTTGACAAGCTGCATTTGGTATGCATGTAATCTCACTAAAACTTTACTTTGTCTATTTGTGTAGACATTGACAACTTTCTTCTAAGCGTAGTTGATTGTCTACATTCTCACTGTTTCTTCTACTTAAGCGTAGTTGATTGTCTACATGTCATTTTTAGAATACTTATTTTATTTTATATGACCTCAGTAATAACTCAACACGTGATGTTTTGTTATTACCAATAGGAAATATGAAGCATGGAAGAGCATGATTGTTTTTCTCTGCCTTCGTAGCAGGTTTGCAACTTTCCATTTTCATTGTTTCTTTTACTTAAGCATAGTTGATTGTCTACATGTCAGTTTTAGAATACCTCTTTTATTTTATATGACCTCAGTAATAACTCAATACATGTGATGTTTTATTATTAACAATAGAAAATATGAAGCATAAAAGAGCGTGCTTTTTTTTTTTTTTTTTGCTACAATAGCTATGGGTTCTACTGGGGCCTGCTACCTAAGAGTTAAAAACCAAATGAAACTGTTATAGTCATTAAAAGGCTACCATGAAGCATGACAAAAACCAATGCATGAGGAAAAAGGAAAGCTGCAAAACTAATAACTAGCTACAGAACATATTGAGCTTCCATTACTTCCAAGTCATTTTCAATGATATAAACACTAGTATAAATACCAGTCTCTGATGATTCCTTTAAACACCAGTATCGTTCCATCCATGCAGTCTTTAATCGCTCCATCCATGCAGTCTTTTATAATGAATTGAGAGTTCCCTTCCACCTGGGTCTTTTTACAGTTGACTGATTTTTGCAATTTGATTCCTTCCAACAGTATTTGTGCTTCTCCCACGTTATTTATTTTAGAATCAAGATAATAAGAATCACCTATCACAAAATTGTTTTCCAGTCATTTTACAGGACCTGCGACCTGCCCCCATTGGGCATGGATTGCTTTTCACTCCTCTGTCAAACTGAAAATTGAAAATAGTGATGGAAAATACTTGATCAAACTGTCAAACACTTCATAAGCCAATTTTGAATCAAATTTGGTAACTTTGACGGCTTGTGCAAACCCTGACATTCAAACACCTACAATGACAAAATTCACTTTTTTCAAACCTTTGAATCGCATCAATACCCATTACAGTCCAATAACATCAAAGTTACAAGGGGATTGTTATAGCCTCTTCTTCTGTGACAATAAAAAAAATTGAATAATGGAGATGTCTTCAGAAGCTCCGCCAAAAGAGCATGTACAAACTCTCCTCACAGCTGGTGCCTGTCAATTTAAAAATAAATATCTCAAAAAATGGTTTGTCACCTTGCAAAATAATCAATGAATTTTTGTACAGCTGGGCTACCTGTAAAAATAGTGCCAAAACCTTTTAATGATGACAACCGGCAGCTATGACTCTATCAACTGAAATGCAGCTTTTTATGATGATTAAAAATTCATCAAAATCTGAAACTCAATAGATAAACCATCAAATATTCAACAGTGATGAAATAATGATTTTTACTTGCCAAAAACACCATTGTGATACCGTAGCAAAATCTAAATCCACTGCAAACCAGCATCATTGTTAGTTGAGTTTGGCACATGAAGTTCATTGTGTAAAAAACATGAAATTTGAGGTTATGGGCTATATTTTTCTTATATTGTTTATTTGATTATTATTTAGGTCAAATATTAGTCATTTTAAATTAGGTGCAACTTTTGCTATGTATAGACTGGAATAGATTTTTTTGCATCTCTTTTTGGATGTTTCTTTCATCAAGATTTTAACATTCAATTTTCTTTTCTATTTGTGGGATGTTTTTCAATTTATCATGTGGGAAAGTGGATATAATCATTCCACAAAAAATACAATTTAATCTCTAGATAGCATAAGATTTTTCTATGCTTTCACCACTACCAAGATTAACATCTTAGTCTATATTTGTAATATTTGGATACAACCTCGATTAACTTAACATTACATGCTTACAAGGTTAATTACTGATCAGCCTCCCTTTTGCTTTTCTGACATTTGCAAGAATAGGTATGGTGTTATATTGCATAAATTTCTGATGCTGGATGATTTGTATGATAAGATCAAAAGTTGTGTCCTTGATTCAGCTCCAGAGTCCGAACCAATTTCTCAAGTTTGAGCACTTAAACTATGATTTTCCAAAATAGAAATATCCGAGGTCGTGAACATGTGTCATTTAGTCATTTTTTGTTGTCAAACAGAGACTAAAATCTGATCAAGGGTTTTAATTTTCTCTGTTATGATTGATCTCAGTGAATTGACTCTACTTTGTATGCTAGGTTTGGGCATTAGGATTTTCAGTTGCATTGTTGAAGAAACCTAATCGTCTTATGCATTTGACAAATAAGAATGGCATTGTTGTATGGGCATAATCATCTTTTGTCTTGGGAAACAAATTCAATCTAGGATACTCCTTAATATGATATCTCTACATATCATACAAAGTGAAACCTTGTTCCCAAAATTCACATATAAATAATTTCATCGTGTTCCTGTGTCATAGCATCGTTTTCTTCAAGTTTAGCTCAAGCAATTATGCAAAATGTCATCACAAAGAATCTTAAGTAATAAATGTCAATGAGTTGCATGAATTTTTATGGGTAAAATTTAGCTGAAAGGAAAAACTTAATTATAGGAACTCTTAACAAAGTACAGGTTTCAAAACCTTATGTTGTGTATTTTGCTAAATGGTTTTCCAAACATTTAGAATAAAAGAGGTGTCCATTTCTACATTGTTTTATAAATAAATTTATAGATCATTATATCTAAAATTAACAATTTAAATGAATTATAACAAAATTTATGCATAAAAACTGATCTTTGATTACAATCTTGTTCACTCTTAGGTCCTAGTTTTGTCAAACATGGCCACAATATGCTTATTGAAGTTAAAGTCTTATATTGGGAATTTTGAGAATGTAAATAGCATTACATATTCTTTCATATTCTTTCTTTAGTTGTCCCCCTAAAACATAAAGGGTTTTCGATAAATCGTAAACTAAAATGTAAAATATATAAGGGAAGTTTGAAAAAAAAAACTAAGTGTCCCCCTTGGTAAGATATGTGTTTTAGTTTATGATTTAGACGTTGCCAAGGTTAATGGTCCCATAATTTGTGGGTAGTGGCTATCCAGCAAACTAAAACGTAAAATATATAAAGAAAGTTTGAAAAAATACTAAGGGCTCGTTTGGGGGCTGGAATTAGACTGGAATTGGCATTATCTAATTCTAGATAATGTCAATTCCATGTTTGTGTCCATCCAAAAAATTGGAATTGGAATTTCGTCCTCTTTAGTTTTCTAATTTTTAATTAATTAATAATTATTGTAAATAAGACACCAATAGCACTTTTTAATAGACATTTTTTTAAAAAAAATTTTTAGTATTGTTCTCAATTTCGACCTTTTCACAAAACTCATTTCGACCACAATGCCATACATTCGACCAATAGTATGGTCGAAATTGAGACCATTTCATGGTCTCAATTTCTACCATTGCACCAAAAAAATGACAGTGATTCTTCCAGTTTCAAGCGATTGCTATAGTCAAAATTGAGACCAATATTATGGTCGAAATTTTGACCAATAAGAAATACGTAAAAAATTCACCAAAAAAAGAACGACGAAAGTTTTAGTCGTGGATTCGACCAATTAGTGTCGAAAATTCGACCAATTCTCGTCGAAATTTAAGGTAAAATTTACTAGTGTGAATTACATTATGAGTATAAGATTGTATAGTAAAAGAAAGGATCAATCGTTAAAGTACCTGGACGCTGGGCTACTCTCAAGGGAAGTCCATCTTCAATGATCATGAGCAATTGATCACAATTCTCTATTGTTCCCGTATATCTAACACGAGTACATCCAGGAATTTCCTCATCGCCTCCTACATAAAATGAATCCAATATTACAAAATGCCCCCTAAGAAATAATAGTTCAAGTGAAATAAAAACATGATTAATGAGAGATAAAAAGAGGAATCTACTTACCAATAGGCGTTGCCACCGCATCTATGGCCATGCTACGTGTTGCTGACATTGCAGGCAGTAGTACCTTTGTGGTTTAGATCCTCGTAGCAGGCGGCATACTCAACATAGGATCTATAGTAGGTGTTGAAAAATAAGATTGTTAGAGCATAAAAAAATATGGACAACCATGGACAAGATGGAGGATAGAACATGCGATGTACTTGAACCACCTGACATATTTACATCTAAGGCATCGCCCTTTAATATTTTTTGCATCCTCTATAAAAATAACACATGTATTTTAGTTAATGACATAAATAAAAGAGTATACTATAAAAATCATTATTGAACTTTTGTTATAATTAAAAACTACATTAATACTTACTTTATAAGTCTGAACACGGTGAATCAACACATCCTCTCTCATCTTTATTTGAGGAGTCAGAGGTTGAATATCTTCCAATCGAGCTAACTCTCTTGATATTGCATGAATGACCTTTTGTAGTGCAACCATAAGATCAATGTCTGATGAAAAATCAACATTGAATGGATCCTTCTCATCCTATGGCTCTTCATGGACTACTTGTTCCTTTCCCTTTTTTTGATCAACACTAGTTTGTGAGAACAATATTATTAGCACTTTATTTAAAAGCAATCCAAAATAGTAGATCAAAACAAAACATAACAAAAAATATGTATTAACATTTTTCTTGTATGTGCATTTGTACAACAACAATGAGTTTTAACTATTGGGAAGAAGAAGTCCCATGGGAACCATCATCTCCATGTGTATCATGTGGCTATTGATCCATACTATAGCCCTGTATTTCAAAAAAAATCATTGAGACATGTTAAAACACATGTGTTCTTATTCTAAGCTACATTGAATAATAGACAATTATCAGAATGCGTACCACCTCATCCATGGTAGTCATGGGTTTTTTTGTATTTATGTGATTCAAATTGTAATCAATAAGCATCTCTTCGCCTCCACATATTGATTTGATCGCACATACAAATACGTAATTTCCCTCGCGCGCCTCAAATATGCAATTGGGTTGCTTCTTAGTTGACACAGGTCGTGTACTGTTTATAAAACTTGCAATATTTCTTTATGCTTTTGGCCTTCCCTCAATGTATATAGCTACTATTTTACTTTGTTCACTGACTTTTTGTTGTATATAATTTTCCGCGAGTGCATACCTACACATACTTTTTTATATGTAACAATCTGCATCCAACTACTGTAATCATAACAAGGTCTAACATACTCCATCAATTTGACAACTTTTTTGTAAGAGACCTTTATGTCATCCATGGAAAATAGGCCCAAACCATGTAATGAAGATGGTGCTATCCAATATATCCTCTCTATAAAACAAAAATTAGTGTTTATTGAAGGAAGTTCATCGGGGACCCATTGTTTCTATAGATGTTTGTACCTAAAGAGAACCTTGGATTTGCCTTTTCTCTCATCATCTTAAGATCATGACCCCCCTTGAGAAAAGAAAAATTTCATGCGTTTATTGAATTTCTTTCTAATCTTTTGACCTCTAGTCGATCTCTTTGATTTAGACATACTAAATGTCTCACTTTCTTCTTCCAGTCCTACATTTTCCTCACTCGAGGAAGACAAATCTGATAAATACCTATTCACTGGTACTTGCACTTCATGAAATGAGAGAGATAGGTGGCAATGAGAGAGATATTTTACAAATGGTAAAAGACATTAATCTCTATGGGGTGTATTGACTAATACTTGACAATCCGTGAGATTGTGTGGGATACCTGACAAAAGAAAATAGCTATATAATCAAACAAACATAATCAGAAAAATATAGTTCACTCCATAGTTTTTATTGCATCTTGTGGAGGACATTATAAATTTTTAAAATTATCTATTTATCCTACAATATTTTGAATATCTCAACACTGCATATAACTGAACATCTCAGCATTGTATGAGACACCACTATTGTGACATTTCGTCAAACAGTTCTCATGCCTTGCCAGTGTTTTTATTACATCTTGTGAAAGACATTATACATTGTTAAAATTATGTATTTATAATTTTAGAATTAGCTCACTCCATTGTAGGGAACAAAGAGAACCCCCTATGATTTAACATCATTGATGTACAAGGAAATAGAAAATTATCAGAAGAAAATCTCATAAGATAGTATTTAGATTAAATGTGTTGATATAAAAAAATACCTTAGAAAATGATAAAGAAAGGTAATTTTATTAATCACGTCACTAATTTGTGCATGTTTAAATATTGGTATCTTTCAAGTGATTTGATTCTTGTCATGCTCACTAGAAATGCGAACAGTCTTAACTAGTGAGGTTGTTTAAGCATATAGAGATTAAATATACTCTTTTAGAATGAAATTTCTCTTAACAAAATATCAAAGATATAAGTAGGACATAATAAAAGGTGAATAAGAGTAGTTATATATTCACGCCAAAACCAAAAATGCCATTAATATGAAACCTAAGCATATTAGTGGAAAAAGTGGAGATTTCAACCCAAAACAACTGTTAAAATATGCCAAACATCTGACATAATTGTACATTTCATTCAGTCATTGATATTTTTTTTCCATCCATCTCAACATCAAGATCATCATTGTCGACGACATCATCACCACCACTATTGTCGTCATCATCATCAACATCATCAACATCATCATCATCATCATCAGTAGCAGCATCTTTGACATCTTCTTCATATTCTTCTTAGACTAACTCTCGATCATGATCATTATCTACATCATCTTCCACTTCTTCCTCTTCCTCGGTATCTTCTTCTTCCATCACATTATACTTTATCGACCTTCCTCTTGGATCATATCTAACAACTAATAACCAACCCAGTTTATGTGGAACCTCTAAGTAAAATACTTGCTCACATTGGCTTGGAAGAACATAGGGCTCTTGTCCAATTGGCTCAAACAACCTTGTATTAATCATTGAAAATCTATTGTTATGTTCAATAATAGTTCTATCAGGATCATTTTGATTGAGTCGTAGTTTGTACCATTTCAAAACAAAGAGAATTAATTTGAAGGAATTAAAGTCACAGTCAAGTATATCAACCAAAATACCATAGTATCAATTTTGTGACTCTCGAGGATGTAAGTCATTTCTAGATAAATATTAGTCATCTGAAAGCCTGCACTTATCCCATAATCAAAAGTTATCTTCGTGTCATCCAAATTTTTAATGCAAAATTTAAAATGATTGCATAACATAGCCTTGTGGTGTTTCACCTACAATAATGTCAAACATGTATAAATTATTGCATCACGAGTTGAAAAATATACGGTTGATTAATTAACAAATTTACAAGTACCTGGTGATCTCTTAAACCATATGCTAAATCTATTTCCTTTTGTGTAACAGTGGGATCTCCATTACAATGAGCTTGTATAACCAATGAAGACACGAATTCCTATTTTAATCTATGACCATAATGTTGACATTGTTCAATCCATACCTTCATCCAATCTTGATTGTTTGTAATAAACAAATATATTGCATCCCACTCTTAGCAACTATACAAAAGTAAATAGATGACTTACAATAGATTTATTCTGAAGATTAAAAATTAATTAACTACAATAACATCTCATAATTTATTACCTTTCAGTTTCTTAAATATATTGTTGCCCACCAAGTACTCCCCTTCGAATTTTTTAATGGAGTCAAGATCCCAAATGTAATTTATATGGGTCTTTGCTGCAAGATTAGGAAGATATTGAGTAATGTACACCATCATTTGGTATACCATATATCACTCAACCATAGAACTCTCAGGATGTACTCTTTGTCATACAAAACTTTTCAAAAATTTCAAGTGTCTCTCAACCATCCACATTGACTAGCATGTACAGGTCCACACAATTCAATCTCCTCAACTTGGTGTATGAGGTAGTGTTCTTGTGCATTGAAAAAAGTTGAAGGTAAACATTTTTGCATTTCACACATTAGTCGATAAATTCTTTTCTTCTAGTATTTTATATCTTCTTATGGATTTCTTTACATGACAACCACCTACAAGGGATTCAAGACACAAAAATATATAAATACGAGACTTGACAATATATTACTTATTTGGTATTATTGTTTGATATATTGAACAAATATCACTGTTTGCCTAATTTATTTTCCAAGATCATATATCACTTGTTTGATATTATTGTCAAAGTTCTCTAGGAGCGATAGGGGTAGCAAATACTGTAACAATTGTCAACTGATCATTTCATACAATGAAAATTGAATGCAATTACACAAATATATTGTAAATACAAAAGACTGTGACTTACCTTGATGAAGGTATTCCATTCATGCATTTTAATCCCTGACCCAAAATCATTTTTCTTTGATATGAGATTGCTTATATTTGCAGCAAATCCTGTAGGAAATCAAAATTTTTGTATGACTTCTTTTATGGCATTAATTTTTTGCTCTGTTAACAACCAAGGATGAGCACTTGCATTAATCTGGTCTCCATTGCTATTTGACAATGATATTTTTCATTGCATGATTGGAATCATGAATGTCACTAAAAATTTTGTCAAGTTTTTCTTTGTCACACCTTCCATCTAATATTTATCATAGTGTCTCTGTTACATTTTTTTCAATATGCATAGTATCAAACAAATGAACACTTTGTAGCTGCTCATAGTAGGGCAACCCACTAAATTCTTTGGGATAACATTTTTAGTCCCTTTGGAAGCTGGTCACTGATTCCTTCACGACCTTCAAGATCATCAACTACATAATTAACCAACAAAACATAATCGAAATATATAATTTTCAAACATCAACCATTAGGTGGAATGATATTACCTCGAATTCTATTATATTCCAACTGTCATAGGTGAGGTATCATTCTTCGGGGCTTTGATGTAGTCTCTTCTTTCCCATTGAAAAGATATTTTTTCGCACTTCGATACTTATGATTTCTGAGAAGAAAGTGTTTATACTCATCAAACACCTACTTTCTTAAACTTTTGAAATGATGAGATTTCATCTTTGGACCACACATTGGACATGCAAATTTTTCCTTTGTTTGAAGACCTACAAGATAACGATACAATTGGATCAAATATATTCATTTTTAGAATTAGAATTATCGCGTACAACTAGAATTCACCATAACATACCACAGAAATGTGTAAACCTTGGAGCATCATGAATTGTCCACACAAGCATTGCATGGAATTGAAATTGTCTTTGTCTAATTGGTCTAGAGATGTCATACATAGTGAAACCATTCCATAACACCAACAACTCATCGATAAGAGGTGCAATATATACATTCATATCTTTCACTTGGAACTTACCTAGTTGAATTAACAACAACATTAGAGAATTATTGTGGCTATTTCACTCCAAGACTTATAATTACATGTAGATAACTATAAAATAATAAAATACTTGAAAAAATCATTGCCAACATAATGTGCTCCCTCTTTATTGACATCCATGGAGGAAGGTTATTATTGATAACAAAAATAGGCCATGTTGAGTAAACAAATCTCATCTATCCATACGGATTGACGCCGTCTACTGTCAAAGAAAGCTTGAGATTTTGAGGTTCTTTAAAGTGTGGTCACTTTTTCTTTATGTCCATAAATGATGAACCATCCCTAGGCATTCGAATAATGTCATCTCAACTCCTATCGTGTGCATGGTAATTCATAAATTGTGCCAAGTTATTGCACCTGAATAATCATTTCAGACATGGAATAATGGGGATGTAACAAAGAACCTTGCGAGGCACCTTTCTTATCATTTGATCATCTCGATATCTGCTCGTATGGCATTCAAGGAATTATGTTGCATTTTTGTGTTCTTTATGATAAATAATATGATCTTTGGGACAAGCATCTATTGCTCGATACTCTATTCCAATATGTTTCATAGTGGCACATAATTCTCGGTATGAGCGAGGGACAACATTTGATGGTGGTAACAGAAACTCACCTATCAATCTACAACAAAAAATATAAGTTGTTACTATAAACAATCTTAATGTTACATGTTTCACCTTTTATAGACTGTAATGATGTATATGACAAACCTTAGCATACATGACATTGCTATGTTGGATAAACCATTCATAACCTTCAAATTCACCAAAAAAAATATAACAGAGAGAAGAGTAGATTGGGAGCCTTCGTAAAGGGTCGTGTTCGCCTTCTCGAGTAGAGGTATATCATGGATGACATCAATGTCATCCTCTTCATAATCATCATCATCATCAACAGTAGCACCGACAACACCAGTACCAAATGTGTCAATGATCAATGCATTCATACCATCATCTTCAAATGTGTTTTTTGGCGCATGATCATCATCTTCCATGGGATCATGATCTTCACCTTCAATACTCACACCTCCATGTTCCTCTATATTCACACTGGAGAGATCGACCTATATAAAAATGATGATAATCAAACCCCCCCTTCAATGTGATAATAAAACCTCCTTCCATGGTTCATATGTATATTAATTGTGAAAATAATATAACAAACAACTTACCACTGGATGATAATCAAACCCCCCTTCAATGTGACCATTCTCCCTACAATGTCTCTTTGTTGTTTTGATTTTTATTCTTCTTTTCTTTAAGTTGTTACAACTCTTTCATGGATAATAACATTTGTCATCGCCTTCTCTTTGAAAGTTAGACAATAATCTAGCGATTGTCTCCCTATTTTGATCGAATTCCTTTGTATTATCTGACATGATCCTTAATGTGTATATTTGCAAAAAAAATTGGACATTTTGTACTTAATGTTTATATCTGCACATATGGTTTTGATATAAAATGGTCACTCTATTTTCTCATGGTGAGAACTCTTTAGTTGTAACAAAAAATGTCAAACAAAAAAAGACATGTTACAATAGGTTTTATAAATGATATGTTACTTTATAAATTTAACTTTAGGTTTTATAACTATACATATATTTTCTTCAACTCCTCTACATTGTAATCATATACTCTCAAAAGGGAAATTCTTGTTAGAGATGCCTCCATTCATTAGCTTCACATCACCTTCTCATAGCTTCCTATGTGTTTTATCCTTCATGTATACACTTATTTCGACCAAAATTTTAATTTTCTGATAGATTTTGTAGAACACTTTGTAGGAAACCAAGTAAGGGGTATTCTAGAGTTCAAACACATTGAGCTGCTACAACTGAATTATAAATCATGAATTCACTATAAAATTAATGTATTGCTCTAGATTTCATATGGACATTTTGGAAAACATACATAAGTGGATGAACATAAATAATGAAGGTACCAGATATTGCCTGAAGTAATGAAGTGTTGACCCAAGGTTGAATCCAGTATGCTCATGTATGATCCAAAACCTGCAAAGAAGGAAAAGATGGAGTTAAATCTAGAAGATCTAAGCAATGCCTAGAACCCTATTACTGATCATCATCTATAATTATGCATGTGCATATTCAAGCCATACACTTCTAAAAGGAACTATGCTACAGAACATGTGCACTCAAGAACATGTTCACTCAGGAACATGTATAGTGTATAGGTTATGCAATCCAAATGAAGCCCTACATTGAACCCGCCAAGGTTATCAGAAGCCCTATTCTCACAGAGTTTCTGAATACCCTAATGACCTCAAGGAGGAGCACTGGTATAAGAAGTGTAAGCTCAGTGAAGAAGCAGTGTCCATGGAGCATTCATACCATGGAGAAAGAATAGCAAAGACAAAAAGAATGGAAGTGTGGAAAGGAGATCAACACTGAAAGAAGAAGTAAGTGGTTGCATTTATGTCTCTATGAACACTTGGTGAATCACTATTGTGACTACATCATCCAAATAGTGCAATAACAACACCAAATGTTGTTGTTCCATCTGGTGTTGCTATGGCATCATTTCCAAATGATGAATCCACAACATTAACCCACCATGCCCATCAACACAAGGGAGTCATTATCAAGCATAAGCAATGGAGGGGACATTATCAAGGTCAAATCAAAGGTCAAATTTCATGCCTTGAAATTTTATATACGTGCAGTTATAAAATGACATGCCTTACCATTTTCTCTTCATATGGCAGCTATGATTTGAGGTAGGCATTCGAGATTTGTCTTCTCATTAACTCAATTTCATTTTGATGGCATTTGTTGATTTAATGGCACAATATGAATGTTAATACTAGCATTATTTACATATTTGTATTTGGAATGCTTGATGGCCCACAAGCTTTAAGAGCTAGGGCATCATTGCTATTACCTTCAAGGCATTGTGTGAAGTGTTTGATCTCTCTTTATTTATTTTGTTGTTGATATTCACTATGCCGTACTCCTCATTTATGATCATTTCATGAGGAAATGTCTTGATGGCTCGCGGGCTACAAGTTAGGGCATCATGCATTGTTTATGAGCTCACCGTTTGAGCACCTCATGACCCTGCTACTGTCATGGAACCATGTGGAGTATTTAGGCATTTGATTTATGTTGATATTGATGCTCACTGATTTTTACATGCCCGTGAGCTGTCTACATCATTGATTGGCATTATTTTATTACTGATGTCCCTATTTGATTGGTCAGTGCTTTGTTTGTTGTATTTTAATAGCAACAATATAAAAAATAGAGCATCGGCCAATCAAATAGGGACATCAGTAATAAAATAATACACTTACTATTTTGAATTTGAGCTCGGGCTTCATGCAATGTTATTGTTGTCATTTTATGCTTTTTGTTGTTGTGCACCATATATTGTTTTGTACACTGTTTATTTCATTGAGATCGTGAGCTTGGCATTTGTAATGCATTTTCTATTATTGGATCAATGTTGCCATGTTTTTGAGGTTGTAGATGCATGAATCACCACTTCCATTCTATTTTGATAGCATGCTAGCTTGAAGATCTTGTGAGGTTTGAGATGTGAACCATTATATCACTGTCATCTAGACTTAATGATCTTGCATACTATTTTATCTAGATGTCCTTTTACTGATCTTATATAAACACATACCATGTTGACTCATAGCCCATGAGTTGTTTCTTGATAACACATTTGACATTGAACATAGTTCCTTAGCATAGTAAACTATGCTAAGGAACTGTGTTATAAAATTTCAAGCCATGAAATTTTATAACTGTACATATATTTTATAAGTATAATTGTACAATAGAAGAACACCCACATGTCTTGGTTGTGATTGGTCTATGAAAGGTTCTGGTTTGCCTTTCCCAATTGAGATGTCATCCTAAGTTTCAAAAAGACCAAGGTAATAATAAGTCTTGAACATAAATGCATGATTGTGGATCCTCAAGTAGGAGTTGTGATGCAAAGGAAGAACACTTATATGGGTTTACCCACATAAGGACAATGGTTTTTGTTACTCAAAAATATAGCATACAATACAATAAGCATAAGTAGGAAAAGGTTGCATTTTTTTGTCTAATTAACACTACCTCGCAGGTTTTGTTAGTTTACATGTCATTATTGCATTCATTCTAGATGTCATTATTGTACTCTAAGTATTGATTATTATTCTAAAAATTCATAAATTCATAAATAATCATTACATTGTGCTTACAAACTGAATGTGATATACAAATGTCCTTTCTTGTTTCATGTTTCATCAATAAGTAGAGTACATTGCAGAATTGAAAGAAATATTGAAGTATGGAATAGGAGTCCCATGCATTGCCTTTTGTATTGGTTTGTGTCAGCTGGTTGTCTACTAGGTCTCTGCATTTAGGTCTTCATAGTCTGAGTCTCCATCTGCATCTAGGTCTTTAGGGTTTCATATGTGCATAAGAGAGGAAAATATGGTTAGATCCTGTTGGATCTAAGCAATACATGAGAAAAAAATAACATACTGTAGCAATCAAGTTTTCAATATTGCATATCAATCTGGAAAATTAAATGTGATAAGGAAATGTACACTGACACTCACTGTAAGGTAGTGTTAAAGGGACATGTTTCTAACATGAAACCTTTTACTACTAATGATCATTGTGGTGTATGTTGTCCTTTTTATTAACCAGGTGTTTGAATTAAAGGGACTTAGTATGTTTCAAGCTGAGAAACCTTTTTCAGATAATGCATTTCATAATGATGTTATTTGAGAGCTTAACAAATTATTTTGCAGATAATAGCTGACTGGTTTTCACATTCAATCATTGTCAAAGATGCAGATCAAGCTGGGTTCCCATGATAAGAGTGCTACAGGAAGTGCCAATGATTGACAACTTTCAAGTTCAAGATACAAATGGTACTGCATAAATACTAGTATAATATGTTCTCACTATTTCAAAGGTACATTTTCAAGCTATAACATTATTGTTGCTAAATACAGAAAGAGTGCTTCAAGATTGAGCTATAAAATTATAACATGTTTACAGTTTGTTTTTATTGAGTGTCACAAACCCGTGTTCGAACCTCATTAATTAACATTATGGTGTTTTTGAGTGTCACGAACCCATGTTCGAACCTCATTAATTAACATTCTGGTGTTTTTGAATGTCACGAGCCCATGCTTGAACTTCATTAACAGTGAACAAACATTTTCATCTTGTTATACTTATCATACTAAGTGCATATTCAGCATCAATGAGAATTGTATACAATGGACAATGCTACAGGAGCTATAATGCTAAAAGCTGAAATTTTGAGTTACAAAATCCAACAAGATGCAAGCTGAACAGAACTAAAATATGTATAAATTGGAATAGAGTATCTACAACTAACAAAGGAATATCATAAAGGAGGAAGGTACTTATCTGTTGTGGAACAAATGATGTTATTCTTGAGCATCTCTCAGTCATAATCACCATTTAAGGTTTGTGAAGGTTATTACTAAAAGATGTTATAGTTTTTTTTATAACTGAATATATCTTTTAACATTTTTTCAGTCATAACCTTGCAACTTTAGTAAGTTATTAGAGGTGTTTCATGGTTTCCTGGGACAATTGTCTGTAATTGCTGATCTCATAGTATATGATTTTGTTCTCCGATTTCAAGAATAAGTTCACCAGTTCATCAAGTTCATCTGTGGTTGATTACATAGATTCATTCATGTCAGCAGAATGAAACAGTTGAATGCTATGCTATAAAAATAGTTTATGTACAAGCTGTAGAAAGATTGTCAAAATCAATTTATGGTTATTCTCTATTTTATACAAAGTTCTTTGATGAAGTTAATCAGAAAAGAACAATTTTTTTACTTGTATTCAAAATTCCCAGTCAAGGTACTTGGGTTTTATGATATGTTGTCACTGTCATATATTAAGTGAAGGGGAGACTGAATTCAGCCTGTGTACCGTCGACATTTAATGAATGGTGAAATAATAACTTCATGTTATTATCCACAGAATGGTCAAATAAGCATCATGTTTCAACAGAGGGAATGAAATGTCCATCAGTCAAAGGCTCAAGCTAGGTTGAGACAAGCACAAATGATCAATATAAGCCGAGTTCATTCTCAGATTAAGAGCCAAGTTCAATCTCAGTTTAAGTAAAGTCGAGCTTTAGTTTGGCACATGAAACAAAAGAATAACAGTCGACTTCAATAAAAGCCCACAAGCTATATACTGGACTGACAATTATCAAATGGTATGGAGGGTTTGTTTTCCTTCTTAAGGTTCAAGAACCTAATATCTTTACTAGTCATGGTTTTTTATTTAAAACAGAGACAATCAATAGTCACAAGTCATGACTGTTACATAGAATAAAGTTGGAACTCATGGTTACCAATATAGAAGCTATGACTACTAATATAAAAGTGGGTTCAACAAGTTTCAAGCTCACATCTTCAAACTCATAAGAGAAAGGAATGAAGCAACAGTAGAGGCCGAGATTCATGGTGTGGAGCTCGTGGAAGCAAAGAAATGTTGCAATCCAATGTTATAAGCAGTGAATCAAATAGATGATGTAAGATTCAAGTCGCAGTTTGAGTATTAGAGATATGAGAGAAAGCACAATAGATCATCAGGCATATGACTGTTAACACAAAGTTGACTATGGCTCATGCTCATAGCTTACAAACAAATCAAAGAAAATTCTCAGGAAAGCAGGTCTGAGTTTGAGCACAAAGTAAAGAATAGACTAGTTAACTATGACTCATTTTCATAGCTCCATATTATTAAAAGCAACAGACATATTTTGAAAGCACCAATGAAGGGATAGATAAAAGAATAAGAGGCCGCTACTTATGTTAAAAAATGTTACATTTTTGTGGGTTTCATTTCCAGAAAATAAATCTATAAGAGATAAACTGAGCTTGAAGATAACTTACAGTTGCAGGTGAACCCGAGTTTGCCAAATGCCAAGTCATATTTTGAGATGCTCATTAATGAGGAGTAGTAGTAAGCTCAATTTTGATAGATAGATGCATTCACAATCAACATGTTGAGCTTCTTCATCAGAAGTTTTTGAAGACTTTCATAAGTTAGGGTTTCATCTTCCCCAAATTTTTCTATGAAGAATGAGATAAGCACAACTACCGAGAGTAAAAATGAAGATAACAAAGTTTGGAGTCCATGAGATAGGTGGTATTCAATGCCATCAATGTACATGCCTCATCCCTATAGAATTTTGAAAACCACAACATGCCACCTCATGCCTTCCTCGGTAATTGCATTGTATTGCAAGTGGATGAAACAGTCATGTCGACTTTCTCCAACTTGCATAATTTTACACTTAGAGATTTTCATCTAGGTTAGGAATTAAATAGAGGATATTTGATATTAGTTTATCTAATATTAAGTTAATATTGATATTGGCAAGAAAATGTAAAAGGTTTTAATTCCTTATTATGAGCCAAAATTTGAGGCATTGAAGGGGGAATAAACATAGGCAAATTTTGGGCACATTTTTTTGGTTAAGATTGGGGCAATTTTATGGGACTTAGATTTTCGGATTTGAGGCTAGGGAAGGATATAAAATTGATTTTTCATGATCAATTAGGGGTTGCATATTTTGGAGAGAGGGCATATAGTGAACACATTGTTCCTAAGTGCTTGGAAGGCCATTTTTGTAATCAGTTATTGTCAAATTTTGGAGGGAATGAACCAGAGATTTTAATTCATATTTGTGAAGTTGTTTTGATATGAGATCCTATTTTCATCTTTTCTAACAAGTGTTAAATTATTTATTATCCAAAGGAAGTGAGTAGATTTATGTTCCTTCTCAAGATAATCAATTGCTTCAAGACCTTGTATGAGAAATGTATGTTTGTTGATTATCCAAGCTATTCATGGTAAAACCCTAATAGCATGCCTTTGTCAACCTATATGTTGAGCAGAGATTCAAAGTGTTGAGATCTTCATTTATGAGTTAGGATTGATGTTTCATCTTTTTGCAAAGTCTAAAATATTTCTTGGTGTATCACCCTAATCTTTTAGTTATAAGTATTCTTTTCCCTTTTCCCAACAAATTGCAGATCAGGAAAGTGATATTCCATATTTGATAGGAACCGGCCTAGAATCTAGAGATTCCTCCTTATTTAGAGTCTACCCACAGCTTGAGGAGGTTTCCATTGTCAAGATAGGATTGTTGTGTAGCCCTAATGCCTAATTTAGGGTGACAATTCTAAGCCTGAATAGTTTTTGGCATGCCCAGTGGAACCACGAACTGCTTCTCAGTTCTGAGCTGTTAGATCTATGATTGTTTCAAATTTTAGTTGCAGCTCTCAGTGTGGATTTTAATGAGCAGAACTCCAATGAAATCAAATAAGGAGGGTTTCATGTATCAATAATTACAATCAAGCAGAAGGGGAGGAAGATCATCTAGAGGTGGAAGAACATCGCATGATCCAAGAGGTACTTCTTTGAATTCAGATTTCTCATCATTTGATAATCCTATTTTTGAAAATCAAGCTGCAAATTTAGAAGAACTTGAGGTTATCATTGAAGAGCTCAATCTTCCTAAAGATCTAGACGTTCCTAATCATACCAGATCAGAATTTTCAAGTGTTGAAAATTTATCTATAGATATTTCTGTTCTCAGAGCTTCTGTAAGTGGTACTGCAACAACTCCCCAAAATCTAAAGACTTATCAAAGGAAGGTAGTTCAGCCTGCTCAACCTTTTGTTACACCAACTATTCAGAAGAAAGCTCCTCCACATCAAGCAATGGCTAGGAATCTACCATTTGTTACATTCAATCAAGGCAACCCTTTGACGATTGCAAATCATAATAATGTTCCATTAGCTTCTCTTGAAGGCTTACCATCATTTAGTGGAGAAGGACTAGTAACAACCATTGAACACATCAGAGATGTTGCAACTCTTTGCAATGTTCATCATGTTACAAAAGAAGATGTGGCTTTGAAGCTGTTGGCTACATCACTCAAGGGTAAAGCCCTTGACTGGTTTAGTCTCCCAGTGGACTCTATTGCTACTTGGGATGTCCTAGGTGAAAGGCTATCTAAATTTTTTGAGGACAAATCTAATAACTTGTCTCTTGTGGAACAATTAACTACAATCAAGAGAGCCCCACAAGAGGAGATGAGTGATTTTAATCTTCATTTTTAGAAGACTTGGAATCGGATCCCTGTTACAGTAAGACCTTCAGCTGAATATGCATTTTTATATTATTTGAAGAGTTTGAATAGTGATATCTCTGTAATGATTCAATCTATGGGAGGTAATACTTTACCTCAAGCTTTTGATACTACTATTAGGGCAGAGAATAGTCTTATCTAGGTAGGAAAAATAGCTCCTAGGCCTCCTATGCATTTCCTTCCTAATATACAGTCTAATATGCCATTGGTAGTTCCACCATTATCTACTGTCTCATCTTATAAACCTTCAGAAATAAGAACTATCTTGCAGGTTTTGTTAGTTTACATGTCATTATTGCATTCATTCTAGATGTCATTATTATACTCTAAGTATTGATTGTTATTCGAAAAATTCATAAATTCATAAATAATCATTACATTGTGCTTACAAACTGAATGTGATATACAAATGTCCTTTCTTGTTTCATGTTTCATCAATAAGTAGAGTACATTGCAGAATTGAAAGAAAGATTGAAGTATGGAATAGGAGTCCCATGCATTGCCTTTTGTATTGGTTTGTGTCAATTGGTTGTCTGCTAGGTCTCTGCATTTAGGTCTTCATAGTCTGAGTCTCCATCTGCATCTAGGTCTTTAGGGTTTCATATGTGCATAAGAGAGGAAAATATGGTTAGATCCTATTGGATCTAAGCAATACATGAGAAAAAAATAACATACTGTAGCAATCAAGTTTTCAATACTGCATATCAATCTAGAAAATTAAATGTGATAAGGAAATGTACACTGACACTCACTGTAAGGTAGTGTTAAAGGGACTTGTTTCTAACATGAAACCTTTTACTACTAATGATCATTGTGGTGTATGTTGTCCTTTTTATTAACTAGGTGTCTGAATTAAAGGGACTTAGTATGTTTCAAACTGAGAAACCTTTTTCAGATAATGCATTTCATAATGATGTTATTTGAGAGCTTAACAGATTATTTTGCAGATAACTGCTGACTAGTTTTCACATTCAGTCATTGTCAAAGATGCAGATCAAGTTGGGTTCCCATGATAAGAGTGCTACAAGAAGTGCCAATGATTGCCAACTTTCAAGTTCAAGATACAAATGGTACTGCATAAATACTAGTATAATATGTTCTCGCTATTTCAAAGGTACATTTTCAAGCTATAACATTATTGTTACTGAATACAGAAAGAGTGCTTCAAGATTGAGCCATAAAATTATAAAATGTTTACAGTTTGTTTTTATTGAGTGTCACAAACCCGTGTTCGAACCTCATTAATTAACATTATGGTATTTTTGAGTGTCATGAACCCGTGTTCAAACCTCATTAATTAACATTCTAGTGTTTTTGAATGTCACGAGCCCATACTCGAACTTCATTAACAGTGAACAAACATTTTCATCTTGTTGTACTTATCATACTAAGTGCAGATTCAGCATCAATGAGAATTGTTTGCAGTGGACAATGCTACAGGAGCTATAATGCTAAAAGTTAAAATTTTGAGTTACAAAATCCAACAAGATGCAAGCTGAACAGAAGTAAAATATGTATAAACTGGAACAGAGTATCTACAGCTAGCAAAGGACTATCATAAAGGAGGAAGGTACTTATCTATTGTGGAATAAATGATGTTATTCTTGAGCATCTCTCAGTCATAATCACCTTCTAAGGTTTGTGAAGGTTATGACTAAAAGATGTTATAGTTTTGTTTATAACTGAATATATCTTTTAACATTTTTCAGTCATAACCTTGCAACTTTAGTAAGTTATTAGAGGTGTTTCATGGTTTCCTGGGACCACTATCTATAATTGCTGAGCTCATAGTATATGATTTTGTTCTCTGATTTCAAGAATAAGTTCACCAGCTCATCAAGTTCATCTGCGATTGATTACACAGATTCATTCATGTCAGCAGAATGAAATAGTTGAATGCTATGCTATAAAAATAGTTTATGTACAAGCTGTAGAAAGATTGTCAAAATCAATTTCTGGTTACTCTCTGTTTTATACAAAGTGCTTTGATGAAGTTAATTAGAAAAGAACAATTTTTTTTACTTGTATTCAAAATTCCCATTCAAGGTATTCGGGTTTTATGATATCTTGCCACTGTCATTTATTAAGTGAAGGGGAGACTGAATTCAGCCTGTGTACTGTTGACATTTAATGAATGGTGAAATAATAACTTCCTATTATTATCCACAGAATGGTCAAATAAGCATCATGTTTCAGTAGAGGGAATGAAATGGCCATCAGTCAAAGGCTCGAGCTAGGTTGAGACAAGCACAAATGATCAATATAAGCCAAGTTCATTCTCAGCTTAAGAGTCGAGTTCATTCTTAGTTTAAGTAAAGTTGAGCTTTAGTTTGGCACATGAAACAAAAGAATAACAGTCGACTTCAATAAAATCTTGCAAGCTATATAATGGATTGCTAGTTATCAAATGGTATGGAGCGTTTGTTTTCCTTCTTAAGATTCAAGAACTCGATATATTTACTAGTCACAATTTTTTATTTAAAACAGAGACAATCAATACTCACAAGCCGTGACTGTTACATAGAATAAATTTGGAACTCATGGTTACCAATATAGAAGCCGTGATTGCTGATATAAAAGTGGGTTGAACAAGTTTCGAGCTCACATCTTCAAACTCGTAAGAGAAAGGAATGAAGCAACAGTAGAGCCCGAGATTATGGTGTGGAGCTCATGGAAGCAAAGAAATGTTGTAGTCCAATGTTATAAGCAGTGAATCAAATAGATGATGTAAGATTCAAGTCACAGTTTGAGTATTAGAGATACAACTAAGAGCAAGCACAATAGATCATCAGTGATATGACTGTTAACACAAAGTTGACTATGGCTCATGCTTGTAGCTTACAAACAAATCAAAGAAAATTCTCAGGAAAGTAGGTCCGAGTTTGAGCATAAAGTAAAGAATAGACTAGTTAACTATGACTCATTTTCATATCTCCATATTATTAAAAGCAAAAGTCATATTTTGAAAGCACCAGTGAAGGGATAGATAACAGAATAAGAGGCCGCTACTTATGCTAAAGAATGTTACATTTTCGTGGGTTTCATTTCCAGAAAATAAATCTATAAGAGATAAACTGAGCTTGAAGATAACTTACAATTGCAGGTGAACCTGAGTTTGCCAAATGCCAAGTCATATTTTGAGATGCTCGTTAATGAGGAGTAGCAGTAAGCTCGAGTTTGACAAAAAGATGCATTCACAGTCAACATGTCGAGCTTCTTCATCAGAAGTTTTCAAGACTTTCATAAGTTAGGGTTTCATCTTCCCCAAATTTCTCTATGAAGAATGAGATAAGCACAACTACCGAGAGTAAAAATGAAGATAAAAAAGTTTGGAGTCTATGAGATAGGTGGTATTCAATACCATCAATGTACATGCCTCATCCCTGCATAGTTTTTAAAACCGCAACACGCTACCTCATGCCTTCCTCGGTTATTGCATTGTATTGCAAGTGGATGAAACAGTCATGTTGACTTTCTCCACCTTGCATAATTTTACACTTAGAGATTTTCATCTAGGTTAGGAATTAAATAGAGGATATTTGATATTAGTTTATCTAATATTAAGTTAATATTGATATTGGCAAGAAAATGTAAACGGATTTAATTCCTTATTATGAGCCAAAATTTGAGGCATAGAGGGGGGAATAAACATAGGCAAATTTTGGGCACATTTTTTTTGGCTAAGATTGGAGCAATTTTATGGGACTTAGATTTTCGAATTTGAGGCTAGGGAAGGATATAAAATTGATTTTTCATGATCAATTAGGGGTTGCATATTTTGGAGAGAGGGCATATAGTGAACACATTGTTCCTAAGTGCTTGGAAGGCCATTTTTGTAATCAGTTATTGTCAAATTTTGGAGGTAATGAACCAGAGATTTTAATTCATATTTGTGAAGTTGTTTTGATATGAGATCCAATTTTCATCTTTTTTAACAAGTGTTAAATTATTTATTATCCAAAGGAAGTGAGTAGATTTATGTTCCTTCTCAAGATAATCAATTGCTTCAAGACCTTGTATGAGAAATGTATGTTTGTTGATTATCCAAGCTATTCATTGTAAAACCCTGATAGCATGCCTTTGTCAACCTATATGTTGAGCAGAGATTCAGAGTGTTGAGATCTTCATTTATGAGTTAGGATTGATGTTTCATCTTTTTGCAAAGTCTAAAATATTTCTTGGTGTATCACCCTAATCTTTTAGTTATAAGTATTCTTTTCCCTTTTCCCAACAAATTTCAGATCAGGAAAGTGATATTCCATATTTTATAGGAACCGACCTAGAATCTGGAGATTTCTCCTTATTCGGAGTCTACCCACAACTCGAGGAGGTTTCCATTGTCAGGATAGGATTTTTGTGTAGCCCTAATGCCTGATTTAGGGTGACAATTCTAAGCCTGAACAGTTTTATTCATCTTTCTTTCTAGTGCTCTTGGGTACTTTCCTTGGCCTCTAGGCTTGGGCATCCTATAGGGGTTGAACCAAAATTACGAAGGCAATAAGGACACATAGAACAATAGGTTTGGGGACTTTTAGACTTATGTTCAATCCTTAGTAATGGTTCTTGTTACCATATTTTTCATGCCCATTCCAATTTGGTAACCTAATTACTAAATGAGTGACTACATTACCCTAGTTTGCATTATTTGATGATCTTGTTTTATTTGTGTTCATTTCATGAAAAGATACGTGTAAAGGAAAATAAATTTTTGCATCTAAAGATTAATACATGTATATATATGCCAAATAACTTGTATATACTATACAAGAAAAGGAACTTGAAGATAAAATCACCTGAGCTCACAGAGGCCGTGAGAATAGACAACTTTCAAAAGAATATGCAAGAGTGCAGGCATAGATAAGAGGATGAAAATAAATAATAAGTGTACCAGACATTGCCTGAAGTGATGAATTTTTGACCCGGGTATGAATCCAATGTTCTCCTGTGTGATCCAGAACCTGCAAAGAAAAGAGAGATGGGGATTAGATCAAAAAGATCTAAGCAATGAATGACATCCTATTATTGATCCTCATCTACAATTATGCATGTGCATAGTCAAGCCATACACTTTTGAAAGAAAAACCATGCTATAGGACATGTGCACTCTGAAGAATGTTGCAGAAAGGAAAGAAGATACCATGTTTTTTACTGACTTTTTTGTTCCATGTGCAGATACAAAAGAATCTTTGACACTATTTCTTTCCCTCAACCACATAATAGAAATCTCGAGAGGATGGCCCTCCCTAAAAAGAGGTACATCCTCAAGGCTCGCTATTGCCTAGACAATAGTAGTGTATAAGGTGTTGGAATCCAAATGAATGATGTTGCCCTATAATGTGGGCTCTGTCAAGAAAAACCTCAAATTTCCTTAATAGAGCCCACATCACGGGCCAAGAGCACCCATGAGCACTGGTCTAAAAGTGTAAACAATCAGAAGAGTAGTATCCATGGGACATTCAAATCATGAAAATAGAACAACAAGACAGAAAGCATGGAAGTGCAGAGAAAAGATCAACAATGGAAGAAGAAGTAAATGACTGCATTTATGTCTGCATGAACACCTGGTGAGTCACTATTGTGACTACATCATTTAAACAATGCAACAACAACACCATATGTTGTTGTTTCATCTGATGTTTCTATGACATCATTTCCAAATGATGCACCCACAACAGTCACACACCATGCCCATCAGCACAAGGCAGCCATGATCAAGCATGAGTAAGAAATAGAAGGGGCATACATCATCATCAAATTAGAGGAGAAAATCATCAAATCTGCATATTAAGGGAGGAGTACATCATGGATTTCAAGTGAACATCATAACATCACAACATGGTTGGCAGCCCCAAGGAGGCCCCATTGCATGCAGTGAATAAGCTAGATCAAAACAAAGAGGTACAAAAATCTGCATCATCTATACATTAATACTATGGCATGGAGTATATTTGAATCTGCATTTTAAAGGATAAGTATGAAATTTGCATGATGCTAGTGAAATTAACAAAGGTACATATCTAATGAAGTAATGAAGCTACCCACATTCTATGTGCTTTAAGCCAATGAAATTTTTGTCATCATGATGAAGTAATAATGCATTAAAGAGGAGCCATACTCAAAAGGTGAGCATCACAAAAACAATGGAGCATCAATCCCACAAAGTCACAAGATGCAGCCACCAAATGGTGATAAGCACAACACCATGGTAAGATCATGCAGAGAAATGAATCAAATGAAGATTAACAGAGGTACCATAGCATGAGCACAGGCCTTTGAAAGCATTGATCCAATGACACAGCAAGATTTAATAGTAAGAGTACTGCCCCAAGATTTTGACGGAGTATTTAATGGCAGCATGAAGATATCAAATGGAGATACCAATCGATGGCTAATAATATTATTCTTTTATATAATCAAGTTTTGAAGACATGAAGCCATCATAAGAAATGCATGCAGAAGCCCAAGTTATATTTTTTTTTCTCATGTGAGTATTGGTCACAAAACAATGACAAAAAATAGACAAATTTTTCAATAAAAATGAACACAAGGTACAAAAATGCAGCCACCATGCAAGAGGCACTCACACATTATAAGATAGGATATCTAGATCAACACCATGCAAGAAATAAACACATAGCCAACTCCATTAAAATAAGTATTGGAAACCATGAACTTGAAGCACCCAACATGGATAAAATTTACAAAAACCCATCCAAGAGTTAGACATCATGGATTCCAATATCATGCATCTACACAATAATTTCTAAACACAAAACATCAATTGTGGCCTTCAAGCCTCCAACATTTTAAGGAAAGAAAATACAAAAAACCTTCTTAAAAGTACAATGGATCTTACATTAAAATGGCTTTAATATGTTGGAAAATTTCAGTATCTAATGCAATGATTTAACATCAAAGCTTCATTATCAAGCTATGATGTCAATTGGTGAGATGCGAAGATTATATGCTATAATCTGGAAATTAAAAAGAATTATATGCAAATATAAAATTAAGTGCTCTTAATCTTAGATATAGCCTGAAGAGGTTTAATGGATTTAAATTGGTAAATAGAAAAATTAATGAACATCATTATTGATTATATGAAGAAATCATAACAAAATAAAACTACACCAAGAAGGGAAGCTATGCATATATTGACTTTCTAATCAAAATTACAAAAAGTCATACTTTAATTTTTCCTTTTTCCACCAATCTAGCAACATTTGTATCCATGTAAATAAACTATTTATTCCATTCCTCTCTTTTTCTACCTTTACCACTATATCCAAGGACTAATTTATAGATAAACAAAAGAAAAACCAAAAACATAAAATATGGAACCCAATTTTTCTCTCTCCCACTTCCCATGGATAAATTAATGTTATGACATTTCCCCAAATATCTAATAGTACCCCCATATGCAATCCAAATTTTAAATTGTGGAGTTAGATGTATGAAATAATTTAGACAGGTACATAGGTTCTTATTGATGAAATTGTGAATACAACTTAAATCTATAAATGTTGTTACTCTCTATTTCTTAAAAAATCCACTTCCTTAATATTTTGTGTAGTGTTAATTTTAGAAAGTGTGTGATAAGGAATGGTTGGTTGGTCGATTGGGTATCTTGTGGGTATCTCTCAACTCCTTATCTATCCCATTATTTTCATCTCATATTACATCTTTTTCTTCTTCATCATTTGACCCTTCAATAAAGAAGAATTTTTATTAGCACATGTATGTCTTCAACCATATTTTCTACTTGATTGGTCGGTGCTTTGTTTGTTATATTCCTACTATCAAAATAGAATGGCACTGGTGATTCAATGCATCTACAGCCTCAACAACATGGCAACATTGATCCAATAACAACAAATACATTACAAATGCCAAGCTCATGATCTCAATGAAATAAACATTGTATAAAAAAATATATGGTGCACAACAACTACAAGCATGCAATGACAACAATAAAATTACATGATGCTCGAGCTCAAATTCAAAATAGTAAGTGTATTAATGTATGATCTAATAGAAGCAATATAACAAACAGAGCACTGGCCAATCAAATAGGGACATCAGCAATAAAATAATGTCAATCAATGATGCAGACAACTCACGGGCATGGAAAAATCAATGAGCATCAATATCAGCATAAATCAAATGCCTAAATACTCCACACGGTGCCATGATAGTAGCAGGGTCATGAGGTGCTCAAACAGTGAGCTCATAAACAATGCATGATGCCCTAGCTTGCAGTCCGCGAGCCATCAAGACATTTCCTCATGAAATGATCATTAACGTGGAGTACCACATAGTGAATATCAACACCAAAATAAATAAAGAGAGATCAAACACTTCACACAATGTCTTGAAGGTAATAGCAACGATGCCCTAGCTCTCAAAGCTCGCAGGTCATCAAGAATTCCAAATGCAAAGGTGTAAACAATGCTAGTGTTAAATAGTGAGCTCATAAATAATGCATGATGCCCTAGCTTGTAGCCCGCGAGCCATCAAGACATTTTCTCATGAAATAATCATAAACGGGGAGTACCACATAGTGAATATCAACAACAAAACAAATAAAGAGAGATCAAACACTTCACACAATGCCTTGAAGGTAATAGCAACGATGCCCTAGCTCTCAAAGCTTGTAGGTCATCAAGCATTCCAAATGCAAAGATGTAAACAATGTTAGTATTAACATTCATATTGTACCATTAAATCAAAAAATGTCATCAAAAAGAAATTGAGTTTATGAGAAGACAAAGCTGGAATGCCTACCTCAAGGCATGGCTGCCATATGAAGATCAAATGCTAAGGAACTATGTTATAAAATTTCAAGGCATGAAATTTTATAACTATACATATATTTTCTTCTACTCCCCCACATTGTAAACTCAATGCTAATGAGCAAAAATTATGATGTCAAAAAGTATAAAATTTCATGCCTTGAAATTTTATAACAAAATTCCTTAGCAGCTGCCATATGAAGATCAAAAGGCTCCAAGCTTCCAAATCGAGCTCGAGCTTCAAAACATAAGAGCAGTGAAAAGTGGCAACTTTCCCATTTTACCATAGTTAGGCCCCTCTTTTACCATGCTTTATGAGCTTTATGTTTTTTTTAAAAGTGAAGATAGAGATTATCTTAATTTGTTATCTTTAAATTTTATCCATTTTATAATTTTAAAAATTGAAATAAAAAATATTTCAATTATATTTGGAGTCATGGTCGGTGGCACCTAACATCCAAGGTCCAATCATTACATAAGTATTTTTTGTGACACCTTGAAGGCAACTGAAGAAAACTGGTAGCAGATTGAGTATGCTAGGTAATGAGATTGAGAAGTTATGTATATTGATGAACAAATTTCCAAAGAGGAGACATACTAAAGTGAAGAAGACAATCCAACATAGAAATCAATTGATCTCAAGAGAATACATTGGTAGGGAAAGTGGAGTATTGCAAAGTATAGTATGGAAATGTGGAAGATTGAGGAGAGAAGAAACATATCAAGAGGTGAAGAGCAGTAAAGCTAATAAAAAGGTTCAACGCCATAACGAAATTTGTCGAACATGTTCAGAATAGCAAGGAAAGCGGACACTGACAAAAGAAAGTTTGGGATCCAAGAGGGAAATTAGTTGCAGTAAATGCACCTACAATTGGAAAATATGGAACAAAGTACAACTAGAAAATTAAGTTACTAAGGACATGATGAATATGACATGAGGAATATTCCCAAAAACTATGACTTGTATACTAAGGATTTATCACCCAAACATCCCATCAAGACATCATCTTTAAATACAAAATCTTTGCGAGTTAGGACTATTACAATTTTTCCTTTTAGAACAATCAAAAAAATAATTAATGACCCTTACTAAAATGGCTTCCAATAAATTTATTTGGACTCTTAAAGACCCTACAAATCCCTCTACCACCACACATAAAATGGATCAACCTTTTTTTGTCTTCTATAAGGTCATTTCTTCCAATTTGTTGTCAATTGAAGTCTTCTACATGGGGAAATTTATGGATGTATAATCATTCCTCAACCTCCAAAATGATCAAAACCAACTTGCAACCAATTTGCAAAAAATTTTCATTACAAATGAAAAATGTTGTCATGACAACATGACAACTTTTAAGAAATTTTTACCTATTTTCATCAAATGACCCAAAAACATCAAGAATGGTCATATATGGTCACTAATAGCCAACTTTTAGAAGAATATGAATGAATGCAAACATACATAAGTGGATGAACATAAATAATGAAGGTACCAGACATTGCCTGAAGTAATGAAGTGTTGACCCGAGGTTGAATCCAGTATGCTCCTGTATGATCCAGAACATGCAAGGAAGGAAAAGATGGGGTTAGATCCAAAGGATCTAAGAAATGTATGGCAACCTATTACTGATCCTCATCTAAAATTATGCATGTGCATAATCAAGTCATACACTTCTAAAAGGAACTATGCTACAGAACATGTGCACTCAGGAAACATGTGCATGCAATGAGTAAATCAAGACCAAAATGGAGAAAAAAGTATGATGTCAAATGTGCTATCAAGCAATAGCTCATGGGTTGTGAGTCAACATGGTATGTTGTTTATACAAGATCATTAAAAGGACATCTTGATAAAATAGTATGCAAGATCATTAAGCCTAGATGACAGTGATACAATGGTTCACATCTTAAACCTCACAAGATCTAGTTCAAGCTAGCATGCTATCAAAATAGAATGGCAATAGTGATTAAATGCATCTACAGCCTCAAAAACATGGCAACATTGATCCAATAACAACAAATACATTACAAATTCCAAGCTCACAGTCTCAATGAAATAAATAGTGTACAAAACAATATGTGGTACACAACAACAACAAGCATGCAATGACAACAATAACATTGCATGATGCCCGAGCTCAAATTCAAAATAGTAAGTGTATTATTTTATTACTGATGTCCCTATTTGATAGGCCGGTGCTCTTTTTGTTATATTGCTGCTATTAAAATATAACAAACTGAGCACCAGCCAATCAAATAGGGACATCAGTAATAAAATAATGTCAATCAATGATGCAAACAACTCACAGGCATGGAAAAATCAGTGAGCATCAATATCAGCATAAATCAAATGCCTAAATACTCCACATGGTGCCATGACAGTAGTAGGGTCATGAGATGCTCAAACAGTGAGCTCATAAACAATGCATGATGCCCTAGCTAGCAGCCTGCAAGCCATCAAGACATTTCCTCATGAAATGATCATAAATGGGGAGTACCACATAGTGAATATCAACAACAAAACAAATAAAGAGAGATCAAACATTTCACACAATGTCTTGAAGGTAATAGCAATGATGTCCTAGCTCTCAAAGCTCACAGGTCATCAAGCATTCCAAATGCAAAGATGTAAACAATGCCAATATTAAACAGTGAGCTCATAAATAATGCATGATGCCCTAGCTTGCAGCCTACGAGCCATCAAGACATTTCTTCATGAAATGATCATAAATCTGGAGTACCACATAGTGAATATCAACAACAAAACAAATAAAGAGAGATCAAACACTTCACACAATGCCTTGAAGGTAATAGCAACGATGCCCTAGCTCTCAAAGCTCGTGGGTGATCAAGTATTCCAAATGCAAATATGTAAATAATGCTAGTATTAACATTCATATTGTGCCCTTACATCAAAAAAGTCATCAAAATGAAATTAAGTTAATGAGAAGACAAAGCTCGAATGCCTACCTCAAGTCATGGCTTCCATATGAGCCCTCAAGCTTGAGCTTCACAATAGAAGAGCCCTCTTCATTGGTGTGGGAGCACCTCGACTCATGCCAATTATGGAAAATTTTCATAACATTGTAATGTAGTTTTTTTTCGCATTTCATGGAACCATGTCACGAACTGGTTAATTTTTCTCAAAATGGCAATATAATGTATTTAAAAGTGGACCATACAACATTTGTAACCGTCATCCAAAATTTAGATGGTCTATTGATAGACATTACTATGTAATCATGGAAACAGTTATGAGGAAACGAGTAGGGTTTTATAACTAACTAGGATCTCTTTAAAGAGAGAAGATAATCGAAGAGATAGTGGGGGAAAAAAGAATAGCTACGGGTAGATAGAGTAAGCGAATAGGAGAGAGAGTCAAGATAGCTCTCTGGTGGCAGCCAAAGAGCCAAGAATATTGTAGTTGGAGTTTTAATGTGATGAAGTTTATTAAGTGTTTCAGTTTTGCTATCTTGCCTTGTTGATTCTTTCATAGTTCGGTTTCATAGTAACCTATGTATTTGTAACTATGTCTTGTGTTCATTTTAAGACAAACGACTGTAGCAATGAACTGTGTCAGGTTGCTAGACATTGTCAACTGATGTTGCAATAGTCATGCAAATGACATGAATCGGGTTTTCAATTTTTTTTGATAGCCGAGTTTAAGAATCCGGTTTGGGTTATGGATCAATTCTTTTGGGTTATTATCTAATGATATTATCTCCATGTTTGTGCTTACGTTCGGGTTTTCTAATAGTCCCAATTTGGGATGATGATGGATTCTAGTATCCTAATCTCTGTGTTTGAAAACAGTTTCCAAGAAACAATTAGGGAATGTCGGTGATGATTGGCTTGGCCCAATTGTTATCGAATTGTGATTGAATTACCAAGAACTATTATTGAATGGTGGAAAATTATGAATGCTCGAAGAGACTTTGAGCTATGTGTGTTTTGGAAGAGATGGCAGACTAAGTTCCTCAAGCACGACCAAGCTATGAAAGACCCACGTGGGATGGTTGATTGTGAAGCGCCCAAGATAGGTGACTATGATGTGTTGAGCTCGGGTTTTGAATAGCCGAATGGTGGTGGAGTTCGATAAAGTTTCGAAGGTGGTTGAAATTGAGCTGAGAGGGCGTGGTGTATTTCACATTGATGATCTGGTTGAATAGGATGATACCGTGAGCAAGAGGTGGCTACGTTCTTGTCTCCACATGCTAGTTAGTGGGTGGCGTACCTGCATGATGGAGGATTCTTAAAATGGGCTTGCATGTTATGAAACTCGATCTTTGATGATCAAAAAAAGGTGGCATACATGTTTGAAGTAGTGAGGGATGCCGAAGAGAGTAGTTAATACTAAAGTGGACATATGGGTCGATGACATTAATAGAGATTTTGTGGGTCTCCAAGCTGGTGGACACTAAGAATGACAAAGAAGTCATGGCATAGTTGCAGAGATAAAGACATCTCCATGAAGATTTTAGTAAGCAAATTTGGCATTTGCAGATTTGAAGTTGGGTGAAGATTTCCTCTACATCAGAATGGTATCAGAGCCAGCGAAAGGTCTGGTGATTTGGTGGGTAGAATATGTAACTGGTTGCAAGCATGATCCAATGAAGCTGCAACAGAACAAAGATGTTCTTGTGTGAAGATCTCATGAGCAGAGGTCTTGGTATTGTCTCCACCAAGATAAGGCTGGGTAGAAGGTGCACGAGAGCAACCACTAAGCGAAGGGTGGTTAGCATCTTCCAGGATCTTGGGTGGGTAAGATGGCAATAAAGTGATGGTGTGAAGCAGCATGCAGCACGGTGGATAGTGGTCAGTCAGTTGTAACATCAGAGTGAGCAGCTGAAGCATGAACCAAACAACATTTCCATGGGACATGGAAATATTTTAAGCCTGGGAGTATGGTGCAGGAGCACCTTGACTCATGCCAATTATGGAAAATTTTCATAACATTGTAATGTAGTTTTTTTTCGCATTTCATGGGACCATGTCACGAACTGGTTAATTTTGCTCAAAATGGAAATATAATGTATTTGAAAGTGGACCATACGACATTTGTAACCGTCATCCTAAATTTAGATGTTCCATTGATAGACATTACTATGTAATCATGGAAACAGTTATGAGGAAACGAGTGGAGTTTTATAACTAACTAGGATCTCTTTAAAGAGAGAAGATAACTGAATAGATAGTGGGGGAAAAAAGAATAGCTATGAGCAGATAGAGTAAGCAAATAGGAGAGAGAGTCAAGACGGCTCTCTGGTGGCAGCCAGAGAGCCAAGAATATTGTAATTGGAGTTTTAATGTGATGAAGTTTATTAAGTGTTTCAATTTTTCTATCTTGCCTTGTTGATTCTTTCATAGGTCGGTTTCATAGTAACCTATGTATTCGTAACTCTGTCTTGTGTCCATTTTAAGACAAATGATTGTAGCAATGAACTGTATCAGGTTGCTAGACATTGTCAACCAATGTTGCAATAGTCATGCAAATGACATGAATCAGGTTTTCAGTTTTTTTTTACAGCTAAGTTTAAGAATCCGGTTTGGGTTATGGATCGGTTCTTTTGGGTTATTATCTAATGATGTTATCTCCATGTTTGTGCTTACGTTCAGTTTTTCTAATAGTCCCGATTTGGGACGATGATGGATTCTAGTATCCTAATCTCTATGTTTGAAAACAGTTGCCAAGAAACTGTTAGGGAATGTCAGTGATGATTGGCTTGGCCCAATTGTTATTGAGTTGTGATTGAATTGCCAAGAACTGTTATTGAATGGTGGAAAATTATGAACACTCGAAGAGACTTTGAGCTATGTGTATTTTGGAAGAGATGGCGGACTGAGTTCCTCGAGCACGACCAAGCTATGAAAGACCTATGTGGGATGGTTGATTGTGAAGCACCCAAGATAGGTGACTATGATGTGTTGAGCTCGGGTTTTGAATAGCCGAATGATGGTGAAGTTTGATAAAGTTTCAAAGGTGGTTGAAATTGAGCTGAGAGGGCACAGTGTATTTCACATTGATGATCTGGTTGAATAGGATGATACCGCGAGCAAGAGGTGGCTGCATTCTTGTCTCCACATGCTAGTTAGTGGGCGGCGTACCCACATGATGGAGGATTCTTAAAATGGTCTTGCATGTTATGAAACTTGATCTTTGATGATCAGAAAAAGGTGGTGTGCATGTTTGAAGTAGTGAGGGATGCCGAAGAGAGTAGTTAATACTAAAGTGGACATATGGGTCGATGAAATTAATAGAGAGTTTGTGGGCCTCCAAGCCGATGGACACTAAGAATGACAAAGAAGTCATGGCATAGTTGTAGAGATAAAGACATCTCCATGAAGATTTAAGTAAGCAAATCTGACATTTGCAGATTTGAAGTTGGGTGAATATTTCCTTTGCATCAGAATGGTATCAAAGCTAGTGAAAGGTCTGGTGATTTGGTGGGTAGAATGTGTAACTGGTTGCAAGCATGATCCAATGAAGCTGCAGCAAAACAAAGATGTTCTTGTGTGAAGATCTCATGATCAGAGGTCTTGGTATTGTCTCCAGCAAGATAAGGCTAGGTAGAAGGTGCACGAGAGCAACCACTAAGCGAAGGGTGGGTAAGATGGCAATAAGGTGATGGTGTGAAGCAGCATGCAGCAAGGTGGATAGCAGCCAGTCAGTTGCAACATTAGAGTGAGAAGCTGAAGCTTGAACCAAACAACATTTCCATGGGACATGGAAATCTTTTAAGCCTGGGAGTATGGTGCGGGAGCACCTCGACTCATGCCAATTATGGAAAATTTTCATAACATTGTAATGTAGTTTTTTTTTGCATTTCATGGGACCATGTCACGAACTGGTTAATTTTGCTCAAAATGGCAATATAATGTATTTGAAAGTGGACCATATGACATTCATCATCCAAAATTTAGATGGTCTATTGATAGACATTACTATGTAATCATGGAAACAATTATGAGGAAATGAGTGGGGTTTTATAACTAACTAGGATCTCTTTAAAGAGAGAAGATAACCGAATAGATAGTGGGGAAAAAAAGAATAGCTACGGGGAGATAGAGTAAGCAAATAGGAGAGAGAGTCAAGACAGCTCTCTGGTGGCAGCCAGAGAGCCAAGAATATTGTAATTGGAGTTTTAATGTGATGAAGTTTATTAAGTGTTTCAGTTTTGCTATCTTGCCTTGTTGAGTCTTTCATAGTTCGATTTCATAGTAGCCTATGTATTCGTAACTCTATTTTGTGTTCGTTTTAAGACAAACAACTGTAGCAATGAACTGTGTCGGGTTGCTAGACATTGTCAACCGATGTCGCAATAGTCATGCAAATGACATGAATCAGGTTTTCAATTTTTTTTGACAGCCGAGTTTAAGAATTTGGTTTGGGTTATGGATCGGTTCTTTTGGGTTTTATCTAATGATATTATCTCCATGTTTGTGCTTACATTCGGGTTTTCTAACAGTCCCGATTTGGGACGATGATGGATTCTAGTATCCTAATCTCTGTGTTTGAAAATGGTTGCCAAGAAACCGTTAGGGAATGTCAGTGATGATTGCCTTGGCCCAATTGTTATCGAGTTGTGATTGAATTGCCAAGAACTGTTATTGAACGGTGGAAAATTATGAACGCTCGAAGAGACTTTGAGCTATGTGTTTTTTGGAAGAGATGGTGGACTGAGTTCCTCGAGCACGACCAAGCTATGAAAGACCCGTGTGGGATGGTTGATTGTGAAGCGCCCAAGATAGGAGACTATGATGTGTTGAGCTCAGGTTTTGAATAGCCGAATGGTGGTAGAGTTCGATAAAGTTTCGAAGGTGGTTGAAATTGAGTTGAGAAGGCGCGGTGTATTTCACATTGATGATCTGGTTGAATAGGATGATACCGCGAGCAAGAGGTGGCTGAATTCTTCTCTCCACATGCTAGTTAGTGGGCGGTGTACTCGCATGATGGAGGATTCTTAAAATGGGCTTGCATGTTATGAAACTCGATCTTTGATGATCAGAAAAACATGGCATGCATGTTTGAAGTAGTGAGGGATGTCGAAGAGAGTAGTTAATACTAAAGTGGACATATGGGTTGATGACATTAATAGAGAGTTTGTGGGCCTCCAAGCCGGTGGACACTAAGAATGACAAAGAAGTCATGGCATAGTTGCAGAGATAAAGACATCTCCATGTAGATTTTAGTAAGAAAATCTGGCATTTGCAGATTTGAAGCTGGGTGAACATTTCCTCCGCATCATTTATGCACGTAGCTCGATCTCATAGTTAGGTCCCTCTTCGTGCATGCAGCTTGATCACGAAAATTACAAATGAGACTTTCTTTTCTTTTTTTGGTTTATAATCACGCAAGTGTCAAAATTACGATGGCACCATCACTATTACGACAGCATCAGGGGAACTTGCAAAAAAAACACAAAAATCACACACAAATGGTAGTGCCATCGGAAATTGGCATCGGAATTCGACTCCAAATGTGGTAGTGAGAAGATCATTATTAGAGTAGGTACAATGATGTAGAATGCCCTTCAAAAGGCATCCTTACACTGGTTGTCTAAATAGGACCAACTATTCATGAGACTACATTCCAAATCTTGGATTTGGAACCTAGTTATAATATGCTTCTCGAAAGGTCCTTGATTCATTCCATACAGACTATACCTTCTACCTGTCACCAATGTTGAAAATTACCTCACAATGAAACAAAGATTATCATTCCAGATGATAGAGACCCCTTCGTATACTATACTAACGTCAAAATATCCATTTCAATCCAAGTACCTATTAACCAAGAAATATCTATAGTCTTTTCCTCCAAGTACCTTGACACATCTAATTTATCCAAGTCCACTACCCCATCAATGCTAGAACTCATGATCAAAGTGCAAGATAAGGGTTGTAGAAAGTATACCTATGCCAATTCCTTTTGTGTAGGAAATTACCTATCTCACTGAGGACCTATGAAAAGCCAAATAATCTCCTTAAGAGAAAGAAGAAACTATATATTTAGTATGAACCCATAACCATGTTCACAAAATTGGGGGAGCTTGAGGAAGAACCCATAGAAGAAGATTTATCTGATTGTCTATACAAAGACAAAAAGTCATTTCCTATCACACTTCCTATTCATCAATATGTAAAAGGGTACACCATCATGCAAAAACAAGGATATAATGGATATAGTGGACTCATAAAATAGAATCAAGGGGTCATAGAACCAATATTGCCTAAAGCTAATCCTATGTTTGAAGGTCTAGGGTACCGACCACTTGAGGAAAGTACCCCAAATACTAGGTTGCCTCACCAAGGTGCGACGTGTGCCTTTGAAGAAGTGGAGACATGTGAGGAGTACCATCTTAAGACAGATTCTAATGACTATAAATGTGATACCCCTAGAACCTCAAGTACCCTATGTCTAAATGATGCCTTTTCCTAATTTGATAGCTTATCCTTATGCAATAAACCCACATATCGTCGTCCATGAATAGAAAACTTTTGGTATCAATATGAGACTTTTGAAAATTCCTTGTCTAAATCACATGAGTCCTTGTTTGAATTCCATATTAACACCATCATAGTTGTCCTTGTATCTTATTCCCAAGGTGATGATAACATTTCCCTCATATACCCTGAATTAATTGACTGGGAATACCAAGATCCACCGAACATAGACAATTTTGATAATGTTGAGGCTATCGCATAGTTCTTAGGACTTCACAGCAGTATACCTATTGGTGACCATAAAGCTAGATTTTCCATTGACCTCAATCAAGTAGAATATTTTGATGAGTCATGTCTGCCTTCCAGTTGTAAAAAATATGATCTTTAGGTGAAAATTGCAAGGCGCCTTGAGGTCATGAAAAAGTAAGAATAAAGGATGAATCTGAAGGTGGAAACTTCTCTGAGGAACTTGAGGATGGAAGTCTGGACATGCTCCCCGTAAATCAAGAAAGATTGCCACTATTGATAGAGAAGACACAAAAGATCAACTTGGATATTGAAGAGACTAAAAGATATTTATACACTTGGTGACATCACTAACACAAGAGGAGAAATATTAATTTATTTAGTTCTTTAGAGATAGACAAATCAATTTCACCTGGGCATATTTAGAAATGCATGGCCTAGATCCAAAACTAGTGCTCCATCATTTACCACTTCAGCTGGGGGCAAAGCCTATAAAAGAAAAATTGCACAAGATGCGCCCCAAGATCACACTCTTAGTCAAAGAAAAGTTCAAGAAATTACGAGATGTGGGTTTTACCATACCCATAGACTATACATAGTGGATTTTTAATCTAGTGCCAATATCAAAGCCAAATGGAAGCATAAGAATTTGTACTAATTTTGATATCTTGAAAAATCATGTTTGAAGGATGACTTCCATATTCCAAATAGAGACATCATAGTGGACCTAACATCTGGATTCAAGATATTGTCATTAATGGATGAATTCTCAGGATATAGTTAGATAAGAATTGTGCTAGAGTATTAGCACAAAACAAATTTCACATATTCATGGGAAACTTATTGTTGGAACACAATGCCTTTTGGATTAAAGAACATATGAGCCACATATCAAAGGTAAATGACTACAATATTCCGTGATATAATGCATGATCTTATGGAGGATTATGTAGATGATATTCTTGCTAAATCAGGGGAAAGAGATGAACACTTGCTTGTCCTATCAGTTGTATTTGATAGATTAGAGGATTACAAAGTCTATCTAAACCCTAAAAAGTGTGTTTTTGGGGTAACATCTAGTAAACTCCTTGGCTTCATAGCATCACACTGTGGAATAGAATTTGATCAAAGTTCAAAGCTATAATTGATATGCCACCACCCAAAAACATTCAATAGCTAAGAAGTATACATGAAAAATTGTAATCCGTTTGAAGATTCATAATGCAGTTGGTAGATAAGTGCCACCCTCTCCAATACTTGTTACATAAAGGTGTTTCATTTGTATGAACTGAGAAATTCTAGGTAGCATTTGAAGCAATTAAAAAAATACCTTATCTTAGCTCTAATATTGATGTCACCTATGCTAGACAAACCCTTCCTACTATGCATATTAGCAACACCATATTCTCTAGGGGTACTTTTGGCACAACATAACGTAAATGGAAAGGAACGTGCTATTTATTATACTAGTTGAACATTGGTAGCATATGAACTTAATTACAAGGCAATAGAAAGAGCATGCTTAATAGTTGTATTTAATTCCCAAAACATTAGGTACATGTTGAGTCAAAACATTATTGGTTGCAAAGATAGATCCATTAAAGTATCTCCTGAACAAAGCTACATTGACTCAGAGATTAGGTAAGTGGGTGATGATTCTAAGCAAATTTGACATTTAGTATATTGATAGAAAAGTAGTCAAGGGATAAGTAATAGCATATCAATTGGAAGATGCACCAATTCTAGTTGAGCATCCTATATTAACTAAGTTTCTAGATGAAAACATATTTGTCATAGAAAGACAAACATAGTGGAAACTTTACTTTGAAGGTTTCTATACATAGAATAGATAAGGTGTTAGAGTTGTATTCATCACACCATAAGGAGATGCCATTCCTAGATCATACAAGCTAAACTTTGACTACACCAATAACATTGCAGAATATGAAGCTCTTGTTACAGATCTAAAAATAGTTATTTTATGGAAATCAAAGATTTAAATATTTATGGTGATTCATATCTTATCATAAATTAGGTCAATGACAACTATGATACAAAAGATTAGAAACTATTGTCATACAAAGCAATAGTGGAGGACTTCGAGAAATATTTTGATTGCATCACCTTTGACCAAATTCCTAGAGCACATAATAAAGTAGTAAATGCAATGGAAACTATAGGATACCAATTGGACATGCCTGATAAGGTTAAAAACTACAAATTATTGGTAGAACAACTTATGGTTCCCACTTTTGAAGTCCCAATGTCTGAGTTCATGTGTGAATTTTTTTGACCCAATTCCCCTAGTACCAAGACATATCACTAGTACAAAAATAACAAAATGAGACTAGAAAAACTACTAAAAATTGCATATAGATGACTAATTTTGATCACGTGACCATTAATAGTTTATTGCTAGTCATTTATAATGCGGCCAAATCTGTGACTAAACAAATTTTAGTCATTTATTGGATGTTTTGAATAATCAATTTGGTAGTATTTTTACTCATTAATTTAGTTGATTGGTGTTGTTAATTGGTCGTTCATTTAGTCATGATAGTCATTTATTTAATCATTATAATCATTAATTTGTATCAATTGGTAGTATATTTAGTCTTAATTATTCATAGATTTTCATCCATTGATAATATATTTAGTCATTTGTATCAACTAATTTTCATCCATTAGTAGCATATTTGATCATTTTAATCATTAATTTAGTCATATGTTGTTAATAATTGGTCATTTATTTAATCATGGTAGCCATTTATTTAGTCCTAATTATTAATTGTCATTAATTGGTAATATATTTAATTGTATTAGGACACGATGGAATCGAACCACCATCCTCCTCCTTGTAAAGCAGGTGCTCTTCCATTGAGCTAGTACCCTTTAATAATCATACCATGTACACTAGTCATTTCCATTAAACATGATTAAACACTAGTTCTGTAAAAATATTTTGTGTCCCATGATGCAGATCTAACATTTGACATCCATGCATTCCCCAATGAGGTAACTGTAGTTGATAGACCTACAAAAACCCATTTAAACTCAAGTTACATATATGAAAAATTATTGTATGATGGCAGTAAATTTTGGAATTCAGTGTAACAACCCAACCAAAAATAAAGACACTTAATACAAAAGTGGGGATATGAAGGTAATTAAGCAAGATAAGAACTCTTCAATCATAAAATATGAAAACTCCTAATTTAACGCACAATGTATTTGCTTCTTAAAAATCATTGAGCAAACTTCCAAGCCATTGATATTAGGCATACATGCATCATCAAATCATTTTAGATATTGATCCAAAATGCAATTTTCTCTTCGTAAGTCATGTAGCTAGGATTAACCTTAGCTAATTGTTCAACTAAAAATCTGCATATCAAAATCATCAAAATATCAGATACAGTTTGTATCAACTTGTGGAACATTTATGAGTCAGCAACTTAGCAAGTTTATTCTGTTTACAAATATAAACAAGTATCTTCTTTCTGTCAATGATCCATGTCATATTTAAACAAGACATTCAACAAATACTAATAATTGAAAGAAAGTCAATGAATACATGGAGGGAAATATGATGAAACCTGAATTTGCGCAAAACCCCAGCAACATATTCAAGTTGTTTCTTGCCCACAGACATCCATGAAACCTCTATTGCTATTCTATATCTTCCAATGTCTGCCCAATTCATCTTCCCATGGGTGCTAAGGATCAAAATTGTTGTCCCCAAGACTTCCTCCTTGAGATGACTAAAAATGTCTTTCATACATCAGACCATTTGTTCAAGAATATGGTTTGGATTTTTCCAGAGGTCTTTCATGCATATCCTAGTAAGTGCACCACATGTACAACCCATTTGCCAAAGCAATTTGGAACAAATGTCTTTTCAATGCTTCTCAAATGCATCAATAATAGTAGACATTACCATGAGAATTACAATGAAAAGCATCAAGAATTACAATGAATACCATCAGAAATATTCAACAATATGAAAACATCACGAGTTCTAAATAGCACCAACAATATTTGGAACAAGATCAACAAAGGTAGGTTTACAACATCAATATCAATAGAAATAACAACCATAACATTAAAATCAGTTGGCGATGCATCAATACCATACCCTTCATATCCAATATTGGTCTTCAAATGCTCAATCTTTTCCTCGAACTCTACACCTCAATCTTTGCCTCAGACTCTACACCATTATCCTTTTGGGAAGACAAATCTCCATTATGAAATTAGTCCTCTATACTTTTATAGGATTCATCAAATAAAAAGTAAAATGGTGAAGATGAATGTCAATATAAAGAATCATGAGTTCATAAACCACTTCTACATGGTTATATAGTCAATAAGCTTCTCAGAGTCATTGGGGAACTAGGCTTCACCAGTAATAATCTGCTACAAGTACTTTTCCTCATGAAAGTCATCTGCATAGACTTAGCCCAATAATGGTTATTTTGTTCTGGAATGGAATGCATGTTGTTCAGGGACAGATCAATGACTATACTCATGGTAAAAAAGTTCCTGGTGAAGAAGCTGAGCCTCAATAGCGAATCAAAGGTAACGTCTATTTTTCTCACTCTTTGATTCCATAGATTATTAAGGATTTTACTCTCTGCAATTCAAAACATTACTAAATTTAAATAAAAGTTTCCAAAAATGTCACTAGTTGTTTACTTAATAATATAATATAATCAATGAAGATATAATTAGTTGATGGAGCTGCTGCTATCATCTGGAGGCAAGCTCACAAGTTTTAGTAGTGCAACAGAGCCAAAGAAAGGACTTGAATACTTCTTATGTACAACTTTCTTCTTACTTTCTCTTGCATTTCGGTAGACCATAACAATCCAACGTGCACATTCCCTACACAGGTACATAAATGTAATTACCAACCTTAAGCACAAAGTTTGAAAAAGCAAGAACTACTTTACAATCAGTCAAAACTAATCAAATGGGTCATTCTTTGACTTACTTCAGATCAGCTTCAGAGTAACCTGTGTGAAGGTTAAGTGTTTTAGTACAACATGGATCCTTTTTGAGAGTGCACCTGGCAGTGTATACAGAAGCAGAGGCAAGAATAGATGGGCTATATCTGATCATAAAGCAAACAAAGCTCGGCAAAGAAGAATGTCAGGTTTTCCACCTGAGAGACATTAAAAAAAAAATATGGTCAGTACACCAGAGGATCATATTGGCAGGACTATGTCCAAACAGAAATCAAACCCTTTACATGTTTGTCAGCATCAGCTGCCTTCAAAAATATAATGAGGAAAACATAGGGGGTTGGAACAGTGAAATTGAATTTCAGGCGATTGAACATTATATGCTCCTGTTCAAAATACCATAAATAGTTACAAACTGTATCTACAAAGTCAATCTTAAATGAATATCAAATCTATTAATTCAAATTACCATGGCCACTATATTCTCCCTTGTATACTCTTTAGTTGATATGCTAACGAAGTCCTTAATCTGTCAACAGTTCAGGAGTTAAAATTTATTTCAGTGTTTGTGACTAGAGAATTGATGTTCTTGATCATTATTGACCTTTGTAATTTCTTTGAACAAGGATCTCAAAGAAACCTTAAACACAACATTTGAAAACACAACACTATGGTATTCCCCATCCATGATACTATGTTGTATTGAAAAATTAAAATCTATAACAAGAAGTTATCTGTAGTCCAGAGACTCTAAACACTCTAAACACTTTTCAATTTGGTCCTCCTCTACTCTATTTCCATACCTCTGGTGGCCAAATTTCTTCATATTTGCAAGCTATGAACATTGCAGTGAGTCCCACTAACTGCAATTTTCTACTTGAAACCCTTTCAATTGAAAGATATCTATCAACCACATTCACAATGAAATATAATGTCTCGGGCATCAGTTGAAACTTTAGATGCACCTACAGATTGCAAACTTTTTAGAATCAAACCTCAATAAGTCTACTGAATGAGAATCCATTTTAGTTCAATGGTAAATAGAGCTAGATTTCTTCACCTCTATCAACCAATCGATTAGAATTGCCCTCATCTTATCATTTATTTCTTCCTGCCTTAACATATAATCTGAAGGTATGCAGCTCAAGTTTTGAAAACATAATGCCAATTTTCCAACCAATTAATAAGTATTGAATCAAATAACTTTACCTCTTAAAATCAAAGAAAACTATGAAGTTATAAGGATTTATACTTCAGTCTTTCGGTAGAACTTGTATATATCTTCGACATACTCAACAACAGCCAACTGGCTTGTAGGCCTCCATCATCAATGCTAGGAGGAAGGTCATCCAAGTCCTTGCAAGCACTCTAGATACAAACATAAAATATTTTAATTCCAGTTGTACTATATATAAATAGATCATAAGAACCACCAGTAGTGAATAAAATAGAACTAGTTTAGGGAAGAATAAGCAATAATGCATACCTCATTTGTAGATGTTAGAGACTTTGATAGGGATAGCCCTCTAAATTTCTCTGAAGCTATTTTAAATACTTCATTTGTGGAAACTGAATCTTTCCTTATCTTGCACTAAGTAAATTGTCCATATTCATGCTTGATTGAACAGTCTTATCAATAAACTCTCAATGCAACTTATTACTCAACCAAGAACCTCAAATTACATGTTCTACACCCAAACTCCAACTTTCCTATTGTGCCTTGTAACATTGGGACTATCACTGTTGATTGTGACATAACAGTGGTCTAAAAGGATTCAAACTTCATTGACACACGCTTCAAATAATAACTATACACTTAACTATCAATCACAATATTATTGTTCCCAACCATATACATCCAACTTTCAATGAATCTGCATGTTTCTATGTTTGTCACTGTCTTATGACATTTGGGCTACATCTTTCAAGAAAATAGAGATTAGAAATGACGCAAAGTCATTGTCAAGTAAACCAAAGAGCTCAATTAAATTCTTCCCAACCATACCATTGGAAGGACGTGATTAGACACCTTGTTACTTAACTCAACTTTAAATATACATTAGAAGCCACCAATATTAAAAAACTATGCAAAACAATTGAACCAATCGTCATAGTTATTAAAACTTACACAGCCAGTCAGCAGAGGGCATCAATTTTCTCTAAATAGACACAATCACTAAGTTTGAAACTAAATACATCTTACAAAGCATTTAAATTTCTAGTGGAATACAAGGTTTGGGTTTTTCCCAGCGGTCCCAAATAGAATAAATGAAACAATCTATTATCAAACCCTTGCCAAAGAGGGTTTACTAGAAGTTTTGAGAAAATTAGATCAAACTAACTCCAATTTCCACGACAAGTATTCAAACTTGTTCTAGAATGAAGTGGATTCATTGTTCTTTAGTTCCCAAAAGGTTTTAGATAGAAATCAATCAATAAAATGATAAGTAAAGCTCTGATCAGCAAAGAGAAATAAATCTTTAAAAACACCATTTTTATTGATTCCTTAGGCAGGGGTCCCATGGAGGGGGCTTGGGCTCTAGTTTTGAGGAAGAGGAGGTCCCATCAATTTTTTTTGTGGGGGCTAAAGTTTTATTTGGAATCTTTTCCTATAAAATAGGAGCTCCTACTTTTTAGATGTTTGATTTTCAGCAGGTGAAAATGGGGTGGGGCTGGAAATAGCCCCACCAACTTAGGAGAAAATTCTACCACATGTCAACAACATGTTGTTTATTTTCCCCCCAAAAGTAAATAATCCAGCCAACAAAAATTAGAAGGAAGTTTTTATTTTATTATATTTGAAATATTGTGTGTGACACATAAAAATTCATGGGACCGCTTATGTTTAAATATTCCTAAAAATTCTCAGCGGTCACCCGCTCTATTTTTTAGGAAGCCCCCCTCCATGGGACCCTAGCCTTATTCCTCCAAAATACCTCCTCATCTTTCCCTCGACCCAAAGAGGTCTTTTAAATACATTTAAATCAGTTATAGTTAGACCAACCGATCCAAACCACTCTTAAACTAATTTGACAATTATGTTGCAAAGTTGTCACTTTGCAACTTGACAGCTTTTTGGTGTCTTGACAACCTTTCATCTATCTTGACAACACGACCTTAAAATATGACAAATGATCCCAATACATACCAAATAGGACCAAACTAGGATAATTACATCAAGTTAACCTATTTAAACCCTTTTTTGCATGTTTGTCCAATGTTGACAACTTGACCCCATGGTCCTTATTGGCCTTACAATAACAACTTGCTTTACAAAATTCCTTCAAAAGATCACACTTGACATAAAAATGATAGAATAGACATTATATATTGGATTCAAAAACTAGATGCCAAATATTCCTTTGGCTCTTTATCCCATGGGTGTTCCTGCACCAGCAACACAAGGGGGCATGTTCAATAATAGAAGGAACATGTAAATGCAGTGATTGTACTGTAGTAGCCGATCTCTGATTTTCAGTGAAAACAATAGCATATGCCACTATGACATCCCAAGTGAAGGAGATGTAGAGAGGTGGTGTAGGAGCACCTAGGATATAGTCACCATGAGGTCCAAATGGAGATCCATGAAGAAAGGTCTATAATGACCATTTTATAATGTAATCATGGCTAATAAGGCCATTTGAAGTCATATTGAGTCATTGTAATCAGTTTGACAAAATGTTGCTATGTTGAGCAAACTAGGCCTAGTAGGCTATGTGAGGGCTTAAAAGGGTAGATTAAGGGGTTTGATTAATAACTTATATTTAGAAGGTCCTTAAATGACCATTTTGATGTAATGGAGGTGATATCTAAGTCTTTGATGTAAAAGAGTTAAAAGATGCTCATTTGACAACTAAAAGTTGTCAAATTAACAACATTAGTTTAAGTATCAAACCGATCTAAGGTGGTTGAATGGGTAGTTAGGGGAGATGACATCACTTCCCAAGAAAGGGATAGCTTTATAAACACTTGAAATGATCCAAAATAGGGGTGTGTGGTCGAGATTTACCTCTGTAATGAATAAAGAGTAAACTATTGCATATTTTTATTGTTTTGCCAGTAAAGACGGAATTTTTCATGTTTTCCAGGGTGAGAATGGTAGTCATTTGATAAAATATTTATTTAGCATTGAATCCTTGTCATTTTGGTTTTTGTGGCATTTGATTTTGTGCAGTATTGAATAAGATATCAGAATTTTTCTATAAACTGCCAAACCCTCACCTAGGGTATCCAGTGACTTTGCAAAATGTAGTTTTGAGGTGTTTCACATGAACCAAATGCCCTTACTTAGAAGGATGATGGGAGACGATGTATATTATGTTTCCATAGTGTGTGCAGGAGGCCAAGCAGCAAAAAGTATGCGGATCTTGGTGCAGGAGCAACTTAGACACAGGGGGTCACCACAAGGCCCTAAAGAAGATCTATGAGGAATCTTGAGTCTTTAAAGTCAAATAAGACCATAATTGATGTAATTAAGGCCAATAAGGCCATATAAGTTCGTGTTTGAATCATTGTAATCAAATATTGCCAAGTTGAGCTAGTGAGGCCTAAAGGGCCATGTAATGGGTTTATGAGTCTAAGTAGTAATTTTGATTAATATTTATGATTATAAGGTCACTTATGACCATGACAATGTAATAGGAAATTTTAATGTGTTACAAGTTAGGAAAAGAGTCAAAAAGTTGTTAAAGAGTCATTATATTTAATGGTTTTTCCATAAGCAAACTGACCCAAGAATTGGTTGCATGGAAGTTGAAAGGGTAGTTGTCAGTTTCATAAGTTGGTACGAGTCTATAAATGTGAGGAAGGCCCGAGAATGACAGAAAAAGTTAGTGTATGAAGATTTAATATCAATAAAGTAAAGGTTTCTACATATTTTTTATGTTTTTGACAGTCATAGCTATTCTTTTCAGCACTTGTTCTCAAAGGTAAATGGTGGATATTAGAAATGTAGTTCTGCAATGTTTTATGTGTAAGGAAGCCCTAAAATTGGTAGATTGATGGGGAGAAGAATGTATCATAAACTAATAAACTTGTAGAGACCCAAGTATTATTTCACACGTGTATCAAAGGAGAAGACACAGTAATCTTGTCTCAGAACTGTGACACGATAAAGACATGTTTAAGTGTTTGTGAATCTAATCTTGTAGGTTGGTTGCAAGAGGGATATTGGTCATGAGAGGATTCAAAGTGAGTTGCAGACGGTCCCTGGTGGTTGGAAAAATAAGGGACATTTCACTTGGGTGAGTTTAGTGATTGTCCCTATGATATATGCATTACTGTCCTAATAACACATGTATGACTGTCATAACAATACAGTCTTAGTGCGGGGAACATAACTTATGTTTGCACCGTTGGATTCTTCTTATTTTTGGATATGTTGGAGAAAACATAACCGTGAACATTCTCACCAGAGTGATTTTCAGAATAATGTTGGGTTCAAAACTTACCAACAATAGAGTACGGGTGTAGGAAAAAACCAATAAGTGTCTTGTTTGGATAGTATTGTATATGTTTGATCAAATGAATATCATTTAATGGTTTGTAATCAATGAAAGTTGTTTGTTGTGGAAGAGGAAAATGCAATGAATAATCCACATAATTGGATTGGAGATAGATAATGAAGTTGGCATCATACTTGCTTAAGGATGCTAGTTTTTGTAACTAGTGATGACAGTTAGTCCCATGATTTAGGCATTATTCTTTTAATGTAATATTTGATCAAGGAGAGATGTGAAGGAGATGTATGGGATCACCAGTCCTCTGCATCAAATCCAATGAATGAGAGTCTAATTTCTGTCTCAGAATAGTCAAGATTGTGACATGAAAGTTTGATCGTGTTTTGTTTCCACAAAGATGTTTGGAGAAGGAGTTGTGGGTTCTGTGATGAGTGGGGACAAGTCTTGAATGTTTTCCATCAATTGGAAAGGAATGGACACATCATTGTAGTTGTTTAGAGTGAGTGTTTGCATAAATGGAGTGTAACTCTCACAGTTTGACAGTGAATGTATGTTGGGTAACTTGATGAAATATTGAAGATTGGTTGAGTGTATTGATTGTTTAGGGCAGTGAGATAAGAGTGTCCTACATGAGGGTGAAGTTAAGACTCTAGTGTGTGAAGGGTTGATCCAAGACAAGGTTATATAGAAGGGTATATTGAAGGTTTGTTGAGAGTTTGTAAAAAGGGGACAGTCACAGTCAATGAAAGACATTGCAATGAAGGAGTTGCAGTCATGGGTGAGAGTCTTTGTTCATGTTAAAAGGGATTTTTGAGAGTCCTCATAGACCTTGGAATGTTTAGGGAAAAGTTGTAGTTTGTTTTCTATCAAGAGGGTTGAGGACCGAGGTGTAAAGGCTGTCACAAAATATGAGTAATCAGTCATGAAGACTGTATTTTGTGTTTGAAGATTAGAGTTTGGTGATCAAGAGTTTAGGTCAGTTAAGGTATCATTGTGGCTTGGTCCTATTGGTAAATGCAAGTGAAGACAATGTGTTGTTTGGGAATGTGATCAAAGATAAGAATACAATTAGTCAAGATATATGTAATCAAACTTAGAGTCTTGAGATGAATTCAGAGTTGTTATGAGAGTTGTGATAGTGAGTGGGTTTGTTGACAGAGGTTATGGTTGGTTTGGAGAACCTTGAGTTGATCCTATTGAAGGAGAAGTTGGAATAGTGTGAAGTGATTGGTCACATGATGTGAGAAGTTGTATCAACATGAAGGGAACATGACAAGTTTTAGTATGATTGTGGTTGGGCCCATGATGCTTTGCATCAAGAGGACTTTGATAAGAATGTGAGTAGGGTTGAATGTGGAAGGAGTAGTTGTTAGTTTTGAACAACACACAATACAAAGGAAAAGAAAATTATGATATGAATAGCAGGGGTAGTTTCATTGTAAGAGCAGATACTAATGGAGGGTAGTCAAACCTATGAAGGACAATACCTTTCACTGCAAAAAGATAGTGACAAGTAATGCCTCAGAAATAGAAGAAATCAAATGTATCTGAACCCTTGCAAGAATGACATTTTTGCCTCCAGCTAAAGATGCTTCAGATTTTGGTGTTCGTGTTTATTGGTCCCCAAATTCCCAAGGTCATACTCATGGAGATCATGATATGTTATGGACAATATTGAAGGTCATGTTTTATCATTTTAGGTGAATAGATGAACAACAAAGACAATTATAATGTCGTATTACAGTCAAAGGCATGAAATGACAATGATTTTTAGCTTAATATCAAAATAGTGACATCAAAACATTGATGCACAATGAAGGGTGAGAGTTTCCAAACCATGAAAGGAAGAAGGAAATGCAGCCTAAAATAGTGGCATTCAAACATGGTTGTACAGTTTTAAGAAAATCGGGGTATTTCAAACTTAAAGGAGCAAGTCTGTTGTTATTAATGTAAAATAAAAGTGATCTACACAGCAAATACAATGCTAAAGGTTAGAGCTGAAAAATACTTATGGAGATCATATGTATGCCTCAACATTGGTGACTTAAAGGAAAAAGGCAGTGATAGCATTTTGAGAAAATGATGCATCAATGGCCAAAATGATGAGTCACAGTAGTAGAAAAAGTAATAGTTATGGGACTGTAATGAAAGTAGAGATTCTAAGTGCCAAAAAATAACCATCATGATTAAGACAGTGGCTGGTAAAGTGATGGAGGATGACTCTACATTTTGCTTTTAAACCATGCTTTATTATTACAACTTGACAACATTGGACCAAAAGTTGTTATTACAACAACTTCCTATGATTGACCTGTCAAATCTTAAATGGTGACCTCCATACCTTTGAAACTATCACCTCAGTCCCCTTTATCTTGTTTATATACTCTACAAGGTAAAAAAAAATCTTGGTGAATTTTATTCAATTTGGATTTATTGACAATGTTGAGATCCTAAATATAGAGCAATAGGAAGTCCCAAGTGTGACACATAATTCTTATGGTCTTTCAAGTATTGATGACATGAAGAATTCAAACATTAGCTATGTTGGTTTAAAGGATAATGATCCTATTGGGAGTGAATGTCAAGGCATTTCTCGTATTGATAACTTAAAAAAGGAGTGTGGGTGCCCCTCCTTGCATGCATGGGTGGCCCCTTCTTTCATGCCTTTCAATGGTCCAAATTGTGTTTATAATATCATTACAAATAGTTTGTTTGAAATACATTCTTGTGAAATAAGTCCATGAAATAAGGTCAAATGCCTTTCTAAGGTCAAGAAAGTGCATGTTCCATGTATACCATTTGGTGATACTATTACAAGGAGAGTGAGTGGCCAAGTAACAGGTCTAGAAATAGTTGTATCCTTAAAGAGCTTAAGGATTCAAGGGAGAAAAAAAGAGTTTCCAAAGAACCCAAAGGAAAAGTTTGTCCATTTCTAGCAAGGTTGTATACCTTCTTGTCACTAAGGTTGGCTCCTATAGTTATGATTTGTGCAGATGCAGCATTGCTTCTTTTGCTTTGGAAAAAATAAGACTAAATGTCCAAGGACCCAAACAAAGATAGCCCTTTAGGTCCATACTATGCACCTACCATATTTGCATGGTATCAAACAAAAAATTAAAGAGCTTCAATCAAACAAACTCACCAAGTTCAAAAAGAGAGTAACTCTTTCCGTTGATCTATTTTCTTCAAAGTCCCATTTGAAAAATTGAGCAGTTTCCATGTTAACTCCCATTGCTGTGAAAAATATAGCAAAGTTGTCTCCTGCATCAGCTTGCAAATCACATGCATTCTAAATCAATGATCAAAATATGCATACTCTTTAAAATAAACATCCAAATCACCCTAGTTTTAATATTTCATTCCCTTTCTTTGCCATTTAAAAAACATCAGTACCTCTAACAAATTTGTAGACTTCTCCAATATTTTTACAAGCCCTTCTTGTCTACAAATTTGAGCAACAATCTCATTATGTGGTAAACCAACTGTAGAAAAAATGAGGAATCTTCTGACCATGAGCAATGGAGTTCATCGCATCTATTTTTGAAATTCCATTTTGGATCATCTCTTCTAGGTACGTTCTTTCACTTGAATTGATAGAACTACCTGTCTCAGACTTGCAGTAACCATTAATAACAAGGTCTGTGATACAAAAATGGTAACACATGAACAAGTGAATGAGCATGTCAATCGAATCTAAAATCAACTAGAACCCCTATATATATGCCCCGAAAAAACTAAATCTTATCTTATCAGGATTATTAAGTCACAAACTGAGCCACTCCTAGATATCTAAAATGATTTAAGGCATTATGCTAATTTCTCTATTAAAATTTTAGAGGTGGTAGAAAAATATGCAATAATTGAAAATTATAATACACAACAAAACATGCTAGAAACTTATTTAGTTCCACTAAATTTTGTAATTTTGTTTGGTCATTTTTGGATATTAAAATGGCTTGTTTTCTAAAGACCACAAAGAGAATTTTGATTATTTAATAACTTTGGAATTTGAAAGAGATTTTTTTGTTCTGGCCTTACCTCATTTTTAAGTCTCTCATCTCTTAATAACTCAAACAATTGAACCAGAGAAACACAAACCCGTATAGATGTTGTTGCTCTAAGAATTACACCTGTAGGCTGTCTAGGACCATCAACATTCTTCTTTGTCATTACATGGAAATCATTCTCACAATTTCCATTACAATTATCATGAGAAAGTTTAGTTCAAGAGTTCCTTCTAGAAGTACACTTCACCACAGAATTTATTCCACATCCTCTCAGCAAACATCATCATACTCCTGCAGCCACTGGGCATTGTAACAACTATCATTAGCAAGTGAAGAGCGGAAAAAAGAACATGTAGGGCCTCAATCACAGAAAATCCACAACATAAATACAAAAATCAGTGGGAAAACTTTTTCCTTACTTTTTTTATACTTGTAAGTGCTCACCAGTGATATCTCCTGCAGGAATAGGAGTGTTTATTACTGCGAGGAACACAATCTTTTCACACTCTCATTATAGAGTTGTACCCCAAAGTCCCCCCACTATTTAGTATTTACCACTAAACAAAATATCTTATGCACCCCAACACTATCATGTTCTACATGATCCACTCATGTGACCTGATTTACACATGAGATTGATTTAAATCCATCTTAGCAAATACTAAATTTTGAAAATAATTGTCCATGATCTTAATAGTTGCAAGCTATACTTGAACATTTTTATTTTGATCAACCAACAAAATGTGAATCCATAATATATTTGGTATTTTTTCATGAATTATTGAGGTAACATGCATTTGACCAAGAAAACATTTAATTAGCTTGCAAGCCTAGTTGTGATTAATCACAATAAATTTGTGACTTCTATTTCTTTGTGCACTAACATTGACCAGATTAAAGAAGGCTCTAATAACATGTGACAAATAGTTTGGGACTGATATTCTAACCAGATTAGCCTTTAATAGCTCATGCTCTTTCTCTACATATAAATTCACTTCTCTTTCTTTAAAATAAATGTCTTTTCTCTATAGCAATCATTGCTTTTATGTTATTTGAGATTGTTGATTTCATGAAAGATAAAGAACCTTTAAAACTCTAAGAAACAACAATGAGTCCATGAAAAATAATGTCCAAACCCTTAAGAATAGTGACCAGCTCTTTTAAAATCCTTCTTACAACATGAGGATGTTTATTGAAAAATTAGAAATCAGAGAGAACATGATAAATCATAGTGAGCACATATCCCATTATGGGGATTCCACTTGATAGATCAATTTGACAACTTGGGGATTCACTCCAAACATCACAACAAAATGTTATCATAGATGAAGATTACTACGTATCCCAACTGCATGAGTTGGAGTTAATGAGAAGCGACATAATGCCTTGAATCATTTACATGCCTATTTAAACTATCTCTACAAAATTTATAATAAGAAGGTCTGAGTCATATTATTTAAAATGGGACACTTAGTACTAATGGAAATCAAATAAATTTGGTTGGTACAGAAAAAAACCAATTAGTTTGAGCCAAATTGGCTAAGTCCTTATGTCATCACAGTAGTATATGGAATAGTTGTCTATCAATTGTCCACACTAGAGGGCTAGCCTCTATTAGACCTTGTCAACAACCTACACCTACACGTACAAGTTCTACAACTAACTCTTGGAGTATCTCTTTTTAAAAATGTACTAAAAAAATACCAAAAAAAACAAAAAAAAACTGAATTTGTTATGCATTTGTATTCAACCTCCTATCTCCTGTGAATTAGTAAGGCTGCCATCAGCTACAATGTTAGAATGTTGTTCTCTAGGAAAAAGATTAAAAATAACTAAAAAAAAAACTTGGAAAAAGTTAAACAAAGAATTGAGAAAAGACTAACCTAGACATCTCCTTTCTCATTCTTAGCATAGGAGAGAAAATAGGGCACTAGCAAGACAAAAGCAATTCCAACTTACTAAGTCACCCAAAGAGAGTCTTTCTGGGTCTGTATTTTCAAACGTCTTGACTTCTTCAACCATCATCCACTTTATGTGTTGCTCATTTGGCTCCTATATGTTTGCAAGGTGTGAGGACTGCTCTTTGATACTTCCATGAATATCAAGTTCACTCAGAAGTTCTCCAAACTACCTCTAAAATTTAATCTGAAGCTCCTATATTATTGAACAGTATCTTCAACCTACTCAACTTTACTCACAAGATAATAGTACATGATTTTGAAAACTTATTGGAGTTGTACGGGTTCAAACTAGACCATTTAAGACCTCCCAAACTACCACATATAGTCTAATACTACAGTATTAATAACAAGGGCATATCACAAGAAGATTCATTTTAAGATTTATAATAAGAAAAAAACAAATTATTAAAATGAAATACCTTCATGAAAATATATGTATAAATAAATTTGCTTGTCACATGTCCTACTACAGTAATAATCTAAAATGAAAAAGTTAATTATAAACAGTCAAATTTATAAGTTTATGATTGACCTCGTAAATATCATCTATTCTTTAGATCGTCAATTGATTACAAATAAATATCATATTTTCTTTATATCATCAATTGATTAAAAATATTCAATTTATATGAACATGAACATGATATCAAGACAATTACAACTCTAATACTAATACTAACACTTTTAAAAATCACAATTTCGAACGTATCTTGGAAACCTGTCCCAATTGTTCAGATAATTTATAGAAAGCATCCACAACTCTGTTTTCCTCACCCATGGCTAACATTCCCATCTCTACAGAATCAACTTCTAACGGAACTCCAGCTGCGGATAGAAAGAACGGAACTTGATTTCCCATGAGGGAAGATTGTGTGAAAACACCTATGAATACCCATTTTCCTTCTTTCAGCCTCATATGAGAAAAGATTTTATCAGCAACACAAGCCATCTGTAGAGTGATGGTGTATGAAGCAGGATTTATGACAAGGCATACCATCACTGCCATATTGGAAGGACGCTCTCCAGAAAATGCATACTCCCAGATATCATAATTCTTCAGCCGGTTGAAAGAGTGAACCAAAGTCAGACCAGGGAAGATAAACGAATTTACAACCGCTTCTACTCCAGGCGCTGCTGTTCCACATATTATACAGAGGGATGGCCATTTCTGCACAAAATATACAGTATAATCAACCACTGAACACTTATTACATAATAAGAAGTTCAATTGTAGAAAAACTACTATTATTACCTTTCTATTTAAAGTTTGAAGACAAGGCTGAAATGCTGATATGTTACATGCTGCTGCGAGGCTGACACTTTTCAAACTCTTCATGTACTTCAGACTTTGTACGAGGGGTGCCGTCCTCCAAGTATGTGCCATCAGGGTCTCTAATGCCATGCAATTTTGAATTCCATCTGTTTTGCTAAGCTCCCCACACTCCTTTATCCGCAGATGCTTTACTGATATTGGCAAGCCATCGATCTCTGCCAAGTGCTGATTTCCATCAAGTACTAGTTGTTCCAGGCTGGGGCAACACTCTGTTGAGATTGATATCCTTGACACATGACATTCCTCTAGTGTTACAAATTTGAGGCTGGAAGGTGAAGAAGGAAAGCGACCCGGCTGCATAACCAGCTCTGTGAAGCCAGGGCACTTGGAAACGTCCAGATGGGAAAGGCTACTAAGATGTGCAAGTGGTTCAGACTGGATGACGAGCGCAGAGCAATGGCTTATATAAAGAGTTTTCAGCCGTGTTAATTTGCCGAAGTCCATAGGCAGTAATTCTAGCTTTTGACACCCACTTAAACAGAGGTATTCCAGCGATTGGAGATTGGAAAACTCTGATAGACTTTCGATAGGAGCTCCATTGGAGTCAATGGATATGTTTTCGAAATGCTCTGATCCTATTGATTTTGGAAGTCTCGAGAAACTTGAGGTATCGCTGATTTTCATCTCTCTCAACTGCTCAGGAGACTGCAGCCACGTTCCTTTTCAATTAGGCAAGACTATTCAAAAACTATAACAGATTTTAAGGTGTGGTTGCATAAATAACAATAAACAGAGGGAACATACTTACATCGGCAGTCTCGCTCCACAATTCTTCTAATTCAGAAGCCTCGCGAAGCTCTAAAACTCTCAACCTCTTCAACAAACTCAACTGAGGAAGATCCGTATGCGGAGAGTTGACCAAACGCAGCCATAAAAGGCCTGCTGAAAGTGTTGCTAATTCTTCTGTAAAATAATTGTTTTCAACATCAAGGATTTTCAAATGCCGCTCAAACCTTCCACCTGATCTTCTCAGAAACTCCATTACCTCTTTAAAGAACACTTCTGTTTCGACCTTAATTCCCCGAATCGGCACGCTTTCCTAAATGGATAAATTAAAAAAGCAACGAGCTTATAAAACGATTAGTGTGCAGACATTTACTTACTAAAATATTAGAGAGCATAAAAACATGATATTAAACTCACCTGCCCCTGTTCCTTTATGCGGGTAATTTGCTGCGATGACCAAAGGCGGTAGGGCGACCATGTATTTGAAATTTCTTTTCCCAAATCTCTGAGCTGATCGTGCATTCTCAGGCGATTTTTCTCATCCACCTCAACCAAACACTTATCCACAAGTGTTTCCAAACTACATTCCCCACTCCATCCCGACTTATTCCACGCTGTGATGGCTGAATCTCTTTCTGTTCCTATAAACAAACAAGATATATCTAGAAATATCTCTCTTTCGTCCCCATCTAGTCCATCAAAGCTCACTTTTAAAATGTTTTTAATATCATTAGGCAACAATCTGGAGACCTTCTGCAACTGACCTTCCCAATATTCATTTGGCTTTCCACGCACAAGGCCACCTAATACTTTCAGGGCTAACGGCAATCCCTTGCAGGTTTTCAAAAATCATTTCATGGATAGGGCTGTAGAAAGGCATGCCAGCAAAATAGTTCCATGGCATTTTTGGAATTTAATTCTTTCATTTTATAAATAGAAGTAGAAAGGATCCCCCATGATCTAAGAATGCTAGGATGCTGACTTGTAACCACAATCACACTCTTCGATTTGAAACCTTCTTTTATTGGCAAAAGAGATTCTAATTGATCTAGATGATCTACATCATCCAAGATGATAAACACTTTAACAAGTCTTAAATTATCTCTCAGGATGGCTTTTCCTTCTTCCACACTATCAAATGGTATATCTTTTGGGCCACCAAGGTCTTGGAACAATTTTTTCTGTTTTTCATGCAATTTTGTCGATTCATCTCGCACATTGAAAATAAAACTATTTTTAAAGAAAGAATGATTATTCTTATTATAGTATTCTTTTGCCAATGTGGTTTTTCCACACCCACTCATACCTGTAATCCCCACAATTTTTACATTTTCTGAAAATTTCAATACACTCCTTTCAAAATCTTGTAGAGTTTCTTCAATACCCACGGGATGTTTAGCCACCTCGAACAAAATATTTTTTCGATACTTCAGTACACAATTCTTAATGATCTCCAGCATTCCATCATCACTATTAAAAGAAACACTCAAATTAATTTTTAAAAAAAATCAATCTTAGATTGATATAATTTATTTAATATATTTTCAAAAAGAAAAATATAAATCATTCACTTGAGGTGAAAGAAGGATGAACATGTTTTGCATTCAAATAATGTTTTGCACTCAAATAATATTTTGCATCCTTCCAGATAAAATTGAAAAGAGTAAAGAAACGTAAAGCTTTCATATTTTAAGAAAGGGAGTTTTACAATACTAAAATAGTTAATTATTTTATGAATTTTTATAGAAAAAAATAAAAATTTAATTTTTGTAATTATTTATAATAATAAAATCAAAACCTAGAGGTACCTTAGACTGATTCCTCAAAATTAAAACAAATTTAATCTACAATATTTAAAAGTAGTTTGTAACTAGCATAATTAAATTTAGAAAAATTAATATTAAAAATATCATATGATATTGTTAACTTTCTATGATCGCTGCAAATGTAATAGCATTATGTTATTGTATGTGTTTTCCAAATGCAACAATCTCTTTCATTTATATTGAGAATGAGCCAATAAGAGACATGTCCCTCTAAAGGGACATGTCTATTTATTATTATTGTAATTAATATAATTAATACACTTATGATTCTATATTATATATTATATATATATAATATCTCTTTAGTATTATATTAATAAATATTTATTTTCTCAATTTAACTATTATTATGAGAATAATTATAACCTAACTTTATATATACATATACATTAATGTATATAGTAATATCAATTATTATATACATTGATATGTATGTATATATACATATATATATAATAAATCATTTCTCATAATAATCATGTAGTCAATATTATTTATCTGACCGATGCTACAAACATCAACACTCCCTCTTAGCTAGGGAGGATAAATCAATCCAATGTCAACACTTATGATTCTCACCATAGAAACACAAAAATTGTTACAATAACTAACACTCCCTCTCAACTAGAGAGGATAGTCATTTTATCACAATGTAATACACACACACACACACACACATATATATATATAGTGAGTACTTGTGGAAGATCAAGTCCATGATATTCACCAAGTACTCAATGTGAGTATAATAATCATTTTATATGTTCATATCATTTTACTGATATTAAGAGTAATGGTTCTCGAGTATCAAGTCTCACGATACTTCACTGATTACTCAGGGCAATGGCCTACTGAATACAACTCACAAATATTCATCAATTACCCAAAGTGATTATCAAGAGCATTTACCTCCTAAATATCAAGTCACATGATGTTCACTATAGCTCATAAATATCCATGGTATGTCTAATGATAATACATCTCATGATGTCTGTCATATGAATACTAAGTTTACGTAGAGACATGTCACTATGTGATATGTTTCATAGGGTCCAATTAATATATGATACTAAGTTCAGAAGGATCCTAATATGATTCGTTTGGATACTAAGTAATCATATATTACATAATTCATGAAGTATCACCTAACATGTGATACCAAGCCTAACATGTGATAGTTATCAGTTTATAGTCCAAACTGATAGTTATTTGTGGATAGAAGTAAACACCAATAAGCTATCAGTATAACCTTTAATGTAAGTTAATTTAATATTTCATTATATTAATATATTAATATGTATGTAATTATAATTTAGTTAGTATCATAGTTTTCATATCATCTTGATATGAGGAATCACCATGCATTGTGACACCTAGTTTTCATACCACACCGATATGAGGAATCACCATGCATTGTGACACCTAGTTTCCATATCACAAAGATATGAGGAATCACCCCGTGATACCTAATTTCCATATCACAACAATATGAGGAATCACCCAGTGATACCTAATTTCCATATCACAACGATATGAGGAATCACCCTATGATACCTAATTTTAGTATCACCACAATAGTGATACAAGGATATAGCAAGTAAAACATTACATTTTATTTACATATAACCCTATTATGGTATGTGCACAGACAGATAACCGTCTACCATAACAAATCCACATTACAAGACCGTCATCTTGTAATCAAATACAAGTGTTCATTGTTGAAAAGTCGTCACCTTTCTCCAATGTTCACAGGAGGGCCCATAAGTCCAGGAGTCACATACATGAAATCCACCTTGATTTATGTCAGAGGGTGGATCCATGCTCATCCCAAAGGGTGGAAACAAAAGTTTTCACCTTAGACTTCTCTCTCAAGGAGAAGAATGAAATAACATACATGATAATAGATGAAACTCCTTTTCATCTAAGGTTTCATTCTCCAACATGCCAAGTTTATCTCGAAGGTACACAACCTTACCTCTAGCAAGAAACATGGTGAGAATATCAGCCATATGTTCTGTAGTGATAATGTAACTTGAATAGGATGTACTTATGCACTATATCTCTTATATAGTTTGCATCTCTCTAGGTGAACTCCAAGTTATGTAGGAGCTAGCATAAAGGCATTTCAACAGCACACATGAGACTCAATCTCATAGTCCTCTGGATGCTTCCTTCAAGGTCTTGTAACAACCTCCTCAACTCCTCATCCAAGGCTGGTTTTAGATGAACTATCATACTCCCCCTGAATCTAATATCAACCTTCTGCGAGCAAGTTGTGTCTTTACTCCCTCTGAATCAATATGACCAAGATCTTTGGAAATCAAATAAGATAGATCCTCTAGATGTTGTATTGACTCCCTCGGAAGCTTAAGTTCGTGTATCCATCTTGACATTGTCAAACTCCCTTTGAATCGGATATCAACTCTCTACTCAATTTCTTTTCCTGCATGCACATCCTTAGAGAGAAAGAAAAGATCAAGGCAAATAGCTCTTATACTATGTACATAGATACACAAATAAGAGATTAGAAATATAATATTTAGAAATTGAACTCAAAAATACTAATCTCATGCAGTTTAAAGGATATTCTTCACCTGCTCCCACTAACATAGATGCATACCCTTCAAACAATGACCTTTAGTTGTTAGATGGATGCACTACTGAGCACCAAAAATCACCTTCCGATAACAATGGACTTTACAGTCTACAAATTCTATTGAGAGTGTTTCATCCACTACAATCAACTCTCAAATCCTTTGTCTACTTCGATCTTCCAAGGCAATGTCCATTGTGTTGAGATTATGATACACTAGCGTCCCAACTTACGGTAACATGCATAATTTCCTCCATTGACTCTTCTAGAATAGAGAGTTGTACAAATTCCTCTCCCTATGGCAATGAAGACATAATACGAATGCATATTCATAACTCCTACATTCAGTAGATAATTAAAAATGCTATTAACTCCCATGCCTTATTAATTTCTCCATTCTTTGTAATGTGACAGGCATGGACGTAATAATATAGCATCAATTCACTTAAAATTACATTTGTTGTATCTTTATTTTCATCCACGTGTAACTCATCTTTCTCTCTGTATTTAAATAATACATTGACTACTAGATTGGTTGAACGACATCAAAAAGAATATGAGTGGGAACTTATTTGAGAAAGACCGCACACAACAGTAGGCAAGGCCGATGACACCTTTAATGTAATCTCCTGATCCAGCAAGAAATGTGATGAAGGCTCATTTCGAGTAACCATAATTAGGTGAGGCCATCTCTGCGGCAAAAATTTAATCCGATAATCAATTTGAGATGAACAAGCACCAACATGAAACTCAATCCTTTCTTGGAGTCCATGCAGGAAAAGAGCAAACTCAATCATAATATTTGCTCTTTATGATAGCGGCAAGTATAAGACATAGGTTAGTTCCGCCATAACCATATAGTCTGCAACCTTAGGATATTAATCTTCGAACATCTTCAATTATATTATTATTCCGCCAGTGGCATATATTTAACACCCGAACATTAGTGTAGATAAGGAATACATACGCTGAAGATAATATCTCCAACGATCAAATATGTATGCTTCATTATTATTTCACTACACCATACATTGTTCTTCTCAAGGAATTGTGATCTCCAAAGACAATTGCCTGTCTTAGCACTTGATCAAATACTAATAAGCACTGCGATAACTCCAATTCTCTAGTCACCGAAACAACCTTGAGTAGACATTAGACTCTGTATTTGTTATCAAATCATTTCTTGTATGGTACCCAGTGATCTTTGGTTGTAGTCTAGTTGGTGAGGATACTCGGCTCTCACCCGAGAGACCCGGGTTCGTGTCCCGGCAATGGAACCAGATGAAACTTAATGGTGACGCAATTGACGTGAGTACATTGTTGTTATCTAAGATTGCAATATTGTTGCACCGTCTATCTATAATTCTCATGCACCTCTTGGCTATTGTTGTGGACATGTATGAATCATACAGGAGTTCACCACCTTGGTCAGAATGTATAGGATCTTTTCTTGTGTTAAGTTCTCTATTCTCCCTTGGTGGTTTCTCTATCAACTAAACAGCGCTAGATCATCGGTAAGTACTGATTTGGTCAAATTTGAGCAATTTGTCATGTCTATGATAATGCCCGAGTTGCAAAGCGAGGATGTGAACTCACAAGCATTGTTGAAGGCTGATGCTTTGAAGTTTATCACAACATTCCACTACCAAATTCCCAAGGCCACTGCTCTGAGTCTGATTCCTAATTTAATGAGATTCCTTTTATCTAAATCCAATCTCGTCTGTTCTTATGCTGCTAATTGCATTTAGAAAATGTTGATCATTAACGAAGGCAATCAATTACGTTATACTTCAGCAAACATCAATCAATTTATGCAGCCTCTTATGACCATTATTTTTCTGCAACACTTGGAGATACAGAAATATTGATATTGAAAGTGATATATATAATTGAATGTAATCACAATAATTTGAAGTGAAGCTCACAATGATATTGATCTTCAATGCCACATTGATACTCGTTCTGCAACTATTTGCAGAGATATTAAATTTGTAGGATACATATACTCCATCTTATATATATCTCGCTTGGGTGACCAGTAGGAATCAATGTGAATCAACGGTGATTGCTTGATACCTTCAAATAATTATTCGTTGGTTTGATCGTTGATTCTTAGGCGTCCCTTTCATATTGTAAGAGACTACACTTATATGATGTTGACTGAGCCGATTCGTCAGACTGTGGTCTTCCATATCATTTATATTCTTTCTCACATTTGCAGTCCAGCTCTGATACCATGTTAACTTTTTATGATTGCTGCAAATGTAATAGCACTATGTTATTGTATGTGTTTTCCAAATGCAACAATCTCTTTCATTTATATTGAGAATGAGCCAATAAGAGACATGTCCCTCTAAAGGGACATGTCTATTTATTATTATTGTAATTAATATAATTAATACACTTATGATTCTATATTATATATTATATATATATAATATCTCTTTAGTATTATATTAATAAATATTTATTTTCTCAATTTAACTATTATTATGAGAATAATTATAACCTAACTTTATATATACATATACATTAATGTATATAGTAATATCAATTATTATATACATTGATATGTATGTATATATACATATATATATAATAAATCATTTCTCATAATAATCATGTAGTCAATATTATTTATCTGACCGATGCTACAAACATCAACAGATATCAAAAGAATCAAAGAATTTATAATTTATAACTAGCATACTTAAATTTTTAAAAAATAATTATTAAAAAAGAACATCATAAATTTTTATAAATTATAAATTCTTTGATTCTTTTGAAACTAATAGGATTTTTGTATGGACAAGCTATAGAACAGAATGGTAGAATTGGGTATCCCTAACGAATACAGAGCGACAGTGCACAGATTATATGACAAAGTTTGAGCCAAAATCAAAACTAATGGAGGAGAGTCCAAATGTTTCAGTAGTAACAGTGAAGCACGGATGTCCTTTATCCCCAACCTTGTTTGGGTTATACATTGATAAATTAGAAATCTGGTTAAACAATACGAATGGGGAAGGTGTACATTTGGCAGGGTATGTGTTGAAGCTTCTTTTGTACGAGCGTGATCTTATTTTAATATAAAAAACTGCTCAAGGGTTAAGAGATCATTTAAGGGCCTTAGAGTGCTTCTGCTAGGAGGTTGGGATGCAAGTGAACATTACCAAAACCAAAATCATGTTTTTCTTTTTAAAGAGAAAAGAAAAACATATTACGTTCCTTTATGAAGTCAGCCCGCTGGAAATTGTGAAAGAATACAAGTATCTTGGGATTGACTTTCATTATAAACTCAGTTGGGAGACATGTAGAGTGAAAAGGTTACAGAGGGGTTGGAAAGCCTTGTATTTACTCCAGAGCAAATGTAGAACAGCTAAACTTTGGGATTGGAAAACCAGGAAGACTCTTTTTTGTTTGCTGGTCATGCCAGTGGTTCTATATGGCTGCGAGGTTTGGGGTGGCAGCCTGTCAAACTGTGGTTGGAGGCAACTAGAGAAAATTCAGAAGCACCTAATTACAAGCAATCTCAAAGTTAAGACCTCCATACCTTATGATATCTTTTTAGCGGAATCTGAGACTTTTCCACTGTAGGCTTTAGCGATATCTCGATTACTTAGCTACTTAAAGAAGGTTGAAAACATGCTAGACCAATGATGGTCCGAAATTGTGAAGGAGGAGACTCTTATCCATAGAAAGAAAACATGGATGAAGCAAAATATTAAGTGGCTAGATAAATGGAATATTAAGCTTCATGAGTGTCCTAATACAAATGCAGACATAAAAAAGTTCGTCGTAGAGAAGTTTCAGAGTGTCATGTGGACTAATAATATTGGTTGTAAAAAGATTACATGCAAGTGTTCAACCCAACCCGAGACCATGGGGAGAAAACATACTTAGGGGCTGCTATTAAAGGGAAAGCAAGGATTTTAATGACACAATTGAGGACAGGATTGCATCATCTCAGGTGTGAGAGAGGCAAATGGAAGAGGCCCAAAGAGGTTTGGGAGGAGAGAACTTGCATGTTTTGTAGGACGGGCACAATCGAAACCAAATGACATTTTCTCATTGAATGCGCATCCTATGATGATATTCGAGCTAAATATGAAACCATCTTGAAAGTGGACAACATGCGCAGTTTATTTGAAAAGGATAAGGTCAACCAAACTGCTAGTTTGATGATCAAGATCCATAAAAGAAGATCAGAGCTGGAAAGGAATATGGAAATTGTTTAAGGTTGAGAATTTCTTTGGTCCGTTAGACTGATTGGTCTAGTAGACATCATTAAAATCATTACTCGTAGACGTCATTAAAATCATTCATTCATTCTTAGTCGAAAAAATTCAACCTAATAACCTTTAATAAAAATAAAAAATAAAAAATAAAAAATAAACAATCCGATGATAATAAATAATTACAATTATGTTACAAAGAAAGGAGGTTGTGTATTATGAGGTTCAATACATATAACATGCGATACGAGGAACAGAGTACGCGATACTTACCCCTCACAGTTGACCATGGGTCCTTTAATCGATGAAACTTCACGCAGTGCCAATCTCCAATCCTCAAGCTGTGTAGAAGAATATCTGCCCTGGGCTTCATGCTTGGAAAATGCTTCAGCATACAGTCCCTTCTCCCAACGAATATCACGGGGATCAACATTACAGAAGACGGGAATAATTTCCCGGCCAGTTTTGAGCATAAGCGACAAATCTTCTAAGCAGCAAGGGGATTCTGCATATCTGGGTGAAAGTATAGCAATGTGAAGGAAAGAACTATCGATGGCATCTTGTATTTCAGATGGTATGGAATCGCCGCATTTGAGCTCTGCTTCATCCAAGAAAACTTCAACTCCCATGGCTTTGAGGGTTTCGTAGATAGAGGCGGCCAGGGTTTTCTTGGTGTCAGGGCCGCGGTGATTTATAAATACACCATAGCGCACACTTTTTCGTGGTGTTGAAGACGATCCAGATCCAGACGGCGGCAGAAGTTGCGCAAAGGCCTTTTCTTTCTCATAGGGTTAAATCGAAGAGCAAACTGAAACAAAAGCAGGCAGAAAGAACACGTAGAAGAGAAGGGTAAGACGGCGATCTAAGATTACCTAGTAGAAAATGGTAAGACAATGAGCTAAGAGATAGCAGTATAAATAATGGAAAATGGCTATGTAGCTCCTATGATTCGCCTAGACATCCATTGATGCAATTTTTCCACGCACAACGAAATTCCGAAGCACGCGTGATTAGGACACCTCGCCTGTCGAAAGATAAAATTTCCCCTTAAGAAAGCAACAATATCCTGTAGATAAAAGTTGAAGGGAAACTTCCCTTGGGAGATGAAACCTGAAAGCTGGAAACTTCTCTTGGGAGATGAAACCTGCAACCTGAAAAAATGTGTACAGACTTTGACTAACGACATTAAAAGATTCGAGAGGAAATTGCCGAGACATTTCGAGGGAAGATCATTGGATCCTACTTGAGAATTTGGCGGCATTGAAATGATTCAAGCGGAAATTGCTGAGCATTTCAAAGAAGAAGAATATTAGAATGTTTGGAATGGTGGATTTTTTCTTTTTTATTATATTCTATTTATACATTTGAATAATTGTTATCATTGGCACTAGTATATTTCTTAAACGGTCGGATTTCAACAATTTGTATCTTTGTATATGACTAATTACTTAAAGCTAAGGTTTCAGCTTCTGAATATTAATCATGCACACTGTAGGAGTCACTCTATGCGAAAGGATCAAAATGTGGTCATTTCAAAGTGTCAATCAATACATGACCCATTGCACCAATAACCGCTTGCTCAAAATCACCAGTACTTGTGGACAAACGTCCAAATAGTGGTGCACAAATGTCTTAGTAGTGGTACAAATATCTCTAATAGTGGTGCACAAATGGGCCAAACATTGATCAAAAAAGCTAAAATGCCTAAAAAATGATCAACTACTCGTATATAAAGTGAGCGGTCATTGGTACATGTGAAATTAATTGAGTGACAATTGGTCCCTTTCCTCTATGTGGTAAATTTTATATTTCATTATGCGTTAGGAGTTTTCAATTTTAAATGTTTCCTTAGTTTTTATTCTTTAAGTATATAAATAATTATATAATTTTAAAATTAAAATGTTTGTTAGTTTTTATAAATCATATTTATTATATTTTAATTTTTATAATTTGCTTTTAATTTAGTCTTCTCTTTTTTTCATCATATCTTTTGTTATTTTAATTCTCATACTTCCTCACTTTCTAGTACTCTTTCCTTTTTTTTTCTTGTCAACTAATAATCATTATATTCTATTGTCTTATTTTCTATCATTATATTCTATTATGTTGTCTAGCTCTCTTCTTCTTTGTGTTAGAAGTTATGCATAATAACATTATGAAATCATATGACCCCAATCTTTTAAAATATTTTTTTAATTTCTATTATTTAAAAGATATATATTTTATATTTATATTGTAATATACTTTTAATTTTTATTTAATATTTTTTATGGTATAATATATGTATGAGTTGTTTCACCTCAAAGGAGAAGAAGGTGAAGATGAGGAAAGCATGGAACCTCTTCAAGGAAGGAACCAAGAGCTACAATATGGAGAATTTCTACACTTCTATGTGGGAGAATGAAGACTTTTTCACCTTAATGCAAGTAGAAAGGATTAGATTCATAGTGAATCAATTGTAAAAGATTCTGAATATAATTTTTTATATAATACAAGGAACTAGTTTTTGGTGGGTAAATGAAGATGTGTTAAGATAAAGTTGTACATAACAATTGTTATTTTTTGTAACTTTACTTTGATTCAATTAAAAAAGTTGTATATAAAAAAAGGTTCAACCAAACTCTTACACAATCTTATTTTTTATTGTGATCTTACACTTAGGTTGGAGATTTTTTAATTTCTCAACATTTATATTGAGGTCTTTCCACAAAAAAATTAGTGCGTAACATTAGTCATATTTGAGACAACACATATCTTTCTTATAATATTTTGGATGAAATTTACATCTATGGAATATGATTAAAATTTGTCTTTTTCTTTTCAAAGTTCCTTTTTTGAAGTCTAAGGAATACTTTTCTAAGGAACTTTTGAAACTAGCATGATATATTTAAAAAATAATATAATATACACCGAACAAAATTAAATTAAAAAATATTTAGTATTCATAAATATTAATTAATCACCAAATTTACTATCAAAAAATTTAAGAAAAATATAAATTAAGAAAAAATAAGGTAAATATATGTATACAAATGTTTTTTTTTTTAATTAGAAAATAAACATCAAATAGACAATTATTGAATTAATCATCACCCTAGCTAAGCATGGTGTTTGTTCTCAAACACTCTAAAGACTTTGATTGTAACGAGTTTGAAGTCAAATTGTTCAATAGATCATTCACATCTCTACAAGTAAAATTCAAAAATGTAACAACACAAAAGAAAGAATGCATAAATAAGTGTTCCTGCATTTCAATAATTTATATAATTTTGATTCTAAATCATTGCTTCATATGGGAAACATACCCATTGAACAACAAACCTGTATTTTCGTAAAGGGAAGAAAATTATATTCAAGTTGATGACATTACTTAGGAGTTTAAGTTTGGAAGTTTTAACTTTGCATAGATAAGCTATGAGGTGAAAATAGATCCAATGATAGATGGTGTCTTTAACTAGATTTTCATTTTCTTACTTTAGTTGAGTGATTGGTAGAAAAGAATTCTCATGGGCCGTGAAAACCTCATGCTTGTAAATCATTGAAAAAAGTTCTTTTTTTTTTTGCAACATTCAAAGAAGATTTCATCTATATTCTCCCTAAATTCATAATGTAACAAAACACTTTCCAACAAAATTTTACAAGGTGAAAGAAAATCTCAGTTAAATTTAGGTAAAATTCCATGAAATGTGTAAAGCAAATTTCAAAAAACTTCACAAAATTGAAAGAAAACTTTAGTGGTGTTCCATATAAATTTTATGGTATACAAAATGAAATTTTGACTAAAGTTGACAACATTAAAGGTAAATATCAACCAAATTTTACAACACTAAAAGAAAAACATGGTTGTACGCTATAAAAAAATGAAACAAATTTTGGATTATTGCTAAATATGAATGCATAATTGTGAGAACCCTTTTGTTTTACCTCAAATTATTATAAGGTACATCCCCATCATGCTTGAGTGTCGAGTCCTTTCAAGAATCCACCATACATATCCAAACTCATACCCCATGCCAAGAGGGTTATCCAAAATCTAAAGAAACAAGTCCTAAAATTGGTCAAGATCAAGATACCAAGAATGTCCAATCCCATGCAATATTTGACCAAGATCCCCTTATCCAATTATCTCCTATCCAACATGATCTTCTTTCATCCCAAGAGAAAATAATTCCTCCAAGTCTCATTCATAATCCACCCCCTAAGAAAGAGCATGATGTAGACCTTATACTCCATCCAATGATCCTCTTCCATGTCAAGATCAAATTAATCCTCCATGTCCACCACAAGATCCCATCATCCCTCCATCTCCATGTCATCATAATCCTCCTTGTCCACCACAAGATCCCATTGTCCCTCCATCTCCATGTCATAATCTCCCATGTCCACCTCAAGATCCCATCAACACTATCCACATTAATAATGAGCCTATTACATATCAACTTGGTTCATCCACGTTCATTTAATATGGTCTACTTTGTAGTCCTACTATTCCATATGTGTCTCCTCCACCTCAAAATGGACTCACATCTTGTTTCAAAAATAATCAATATCCAATTGCTAAGAAGATTTTACATAAAATGCATTATCAAGGAAAGGGTTAGGCCTCAATGATCAAGGTGTATTAGAACCCCTTGATATCAAAGAAAATTCACATTATCAGGGCCTTGGCTATATAGATCACCATCAAGATGTTGATATCCCCTCTAAATCCAACATTCCCCCATATAAACCCAATCATACACATTCCCCATCACCTCCTCCATTCATTTTGGTCTTTACATATCAAGGTAAAAATATTTGTCCCTTCCATCCATATTAGGTCCATATATTCCTCCATCCACTAGTTCACAATCCACTTACCCTTTTCCACATGCAAGTCATCAAAGACACATCTTTGAGAACCATCTACCCATCCAAAAACCCTACATACAATGCTTATCCACCCATGAATACCAAGCCCCTTCCAATCAATTTGGATGCCAAGCATAAAATCCATAAGTCAAATAATCCACATGAAATCAAAGATCAACATGTGCTATCAAATCGACATGCAAAAATAAAGCAATAAATGATCCAAAACAAAACAAAAAGAAAAGAAAAGTCCTAAAGGCCACAAAGGCTAATAATAAAAAAAAAAGTCAAAATCTATATGGGTTCATAAATCCCTTATGCAAGAAATGCATTCCAAGGAACCATAAAATAATGAAAAATTAAAAACCATGTGGATTCCCAAGAAACTCCTTGAAGCACAATATCCCAAAGAAAAATCAAAATTGGCATCCAAGCTTGCTATTCCAAAGGCTCCCATCAATCTTCCACATAAATGTCTACAATGGGGGTAAAATTCTACCAGTTTGCCTCTGCTTCATCATTATTTTTCTTTTCTTGAAGTGTGTCCAGCTGGGTGATTACATTATTCATGATGTATTTCTTTAATTCCTTTAACAAATGAGTTATCTCCATTCTTGAAACTCCATTGGAGGATTTACTCATACTAGCATGGTAACATTTGTCTTTCTTCATGAATGCCTGGGAATAATTTTGACATATTTTCCTAATATCATCCCAAGGAGCTTGAGTGATATCTCCTCCTCCCATCAAGTCTAAAGCTTCCATATGATTATCATTAATTCCTCTAAGGAATATCAACTAATGAGACTCTTCACTAAGTGCAGATGTGGGTCTTTTTGTTGCATCCTAAAGATATCATCTCCTCTCATAGTTCACTATCTCTACAATATTATTTATACTTCTCAAGAGAATTCTCTTTCATCTCATCCCAAGTGTCAACAGTGTTCCTATCTAAGCTCATGAACCATCTTAGTGCATATTCCTTCAATGTGGTAGGAAACAATTTAAGCTTACGAGCATCAGTAGTATAATATAGCTTCTATAGAGGATATCAAATTCAAACAAGAAAGTATGCAGGTCCTCTGTTACTATCCCATAAAATTAGGAACGAATACGACAGGGATGTTCTTAAGGTTTTCAACTTCATTTTGGTCAATGATAGGAAATGGAAAGGTTGGATGGTTAGGTTGTTTCTGGGTAGCCATCCTTGCATGGTATACTATGAGAGATAGAGGATTATCAACAAGTGGTTGAGTCAAAGGATCTTCAGAGGATGTATCTGAGCTACTCACATTATAGGAAGATGGATTTATCTCAGCTTTATCAGGTAGCTCAAGGGATTGGTTTTCAAAGTTTGGTTTATTAAGAATGAATCTTCCAAAAGCATCCCTTCTCCCACCCCTATGCATATAATTATTTCTACTCAATTTCCAATATAGTCATCCATAGGTTAAAAAGAGTGATATGGCTTATAATCAACTAAGTCTAAAACAAGATTAAAACTTTGAACAAAATGTAATAATTCAATTTCTATGACTTCAATAAGTTCCCAGTTTGACATCAACGTTGACAACGACACCAAAAATGTTGGACTTATCTAATGATTCAATAAGTAGGTTTATGAAACCATGACTTAAGGATTGGGCATCCATAGTAAGAAGTTATCTCCTCGTCATGAAGACTCATTTCTATGTCAACCCAGGGATGTGAGACTTAAAATGGTGCAACACTATATATGCACTAAGAAGTAACTGAAGTCACACCTATTCTAACCAAAAAGAAAACAATTATCACAAAGTAATGTACTGGAAAGAAAATAGCATAAAATCTAAACATGCATAAACATCTAATATTAGTGGAATAACTAACAAAAGAACAGTCTTTAGCAAATAGACAAGTAACTACTATGTTCTACCTTGGCTGCAAGAACAAACACAAAATTAAATTCTAGTGCCTGCAGGAGCAGACAACTGTCGGGACTAAATCTAACTAGTATACAAAAAATTGCGTACTGAACGAAATAGATGGGATCCTCCTCAAGTGGGCCCCCTTGAGTGATTCTCCCAAAGCTTAACTCAAATACAAGATATTAACACAATATTTCATCCATTATGAACTCTATTACAATATAACGATAAATAGGATAGTATTATTTTAAAATAGTAAACTAAAAAATAAGATTACAACATTCAGAAGTTCTAACCTCTCAAAGGAACAACTGAGTATTGTTTATAGAAGGAAAACTTAAGTACTTCTAGCTACTTAGTTGGTCCACTCCTAACAAGCTAGGAGGACACGACTTTGTTGAAAGCATGAAAAAGGGAAGGAAGTTGTGCATAGGCATGACATAGTCAACTCAATCCCGCTTCAGAGAAAATCTAGCACAATAGACCCTTCCTAAATTTACTCAACTAATAGACACATTCATTGAAGGAAGAGTTATCACTTCCACGAGAGATAGAAGTCTTTAATCATTTGACTTCTTCAATATCCTATCCTATTTTAACTTCATCAATGTCCGAGAAACTAGCAAGAGCTCCTTCCACTATCTAAGATTTATTCATAACTACATCATAATGTTAGCGTGCACAAACATTTGCATATCCATAATCACTTCAATATAATATCTATTCAATCACATGCATTATTAACATAAATATATCACATAGAAGATTAATATTAACAAAAAGGTTCAAGGATAAGCTTATCTCCCATGCTTAACAAGTTTAAAGAAACATCATGAAAAGTATTAGAAAAAATGTCCTAAACCCTTAACAATAGTAGTAGAAATATCAGATATCCTAATGAAAATGAGCCATAAATTGAGCTCATCATTGATGATAACATCCATCATAAAGAAGTAGCTCAAGAAATTGATCATGAGGAAGAGAGCCGCAAAGAAGAATAAGAAAAGGAAGCTGAAAATGAGAATATTGCTACACAAACAATGGCACTAAAGACACCTTCAAAGTTTGTTCAAAGAAATAATCCAAAACTAGTCATTGGTGACATGGATACAATGATCCAAAAAAGAAGAAGATTGGCAACCACATCAAAACACATGGCTTTACATTCTATGATTGAACCAAAATATTTCTAGGAAGCTAGTCAAGACACACATTGGGTAAGAGCCGTGGAAGAGGAAATAAATCAAATAGAGAAAAATGAAACTTAAGAACTTGTCCCAAGACCCAAGGAAAAAAATATGATTGGTACCAAATGGGTGTTGAAAAATAAATTGAATGAAGATGGACAATTGGTGAATAATAAAGTAAAATTGGTATGCAAAGGATATGCATAAGTTGAAGAAGTTGATTTTGAAGAAAAGTTTGCTCGAGTTGCATGAATAGAAGTTAGAAGGATGCTCCTAGCATATGCTTGCTACAAAAAATTCAAAGTGTACCAAATGGATGTTAAATCAACATTTTTTAATAGACATCTCAAAGAAGTTTATATTGACCAAGTAGAAGGATTCACTCTATCAAAAACAAAGATTACGTATGCAAACTCAATAAGGCCCTTTATGGATTAGAAAAAGTAACTAGAGCTTGGTACTCTAGACTGGACAAATTCTTGGAAGAGCAAGGATTCAAGAGAGGTATAGTGGACAACAATTTCTACTTCAAGATTGAGGATGAACACCAATTAATTGTTGTGGTATGCGTAGATGATATCATCTTTGGAGAAAGAAAAAAGGAGAAGTGTCAAGACTTTGCTCAAAAAATACAACAAGAATTTGGAATGTACTTGTTGGGTCAACTGTCATCTTAGGGTTACAAGTCTCTCAACTTAAAGATGAAATCTTTATTTCACAAACTAAGTATGCCAAAGAAATATTAAAATGGTTGAGAATGGAAGATTGCAATCTCGTGAGTACACCAACGATCATACTGTGTAAGTTAAGTAAGGATGATAAATCTCCCGAAGCAAACCAAACACTCTAGATATCAATAACATAAAATTTTCTCTACATGATAACCTCTAGGCCAAACATTATACAAGCAGTGGGGATAGTAACAAGATTTCAAGTAGCCTCCCAGGAAACACATGTACAAGCAGTGAAAATAATCTTCAAATACTTGAAAGGGACTTTGGATTTTGGATTATAATACCCTAGAAGTGAAGACTTTACCTTAAGAGCATATAAAGATGCTAATTAGGCAAGTAGTGTGGCATGAAAAGAAAAGTACTAGTGGCAATTCATTCTTTTTAGACAATAGTCATGTTTCATGGTTAAGTAAGAAAGAAGCATCAATTTCCCTTTCCACCACTAGGGCGAGACACCTCATGTCCTACTCAAGTGCTTTGGATTTGTTAAACTTTGAAGACATCAAAGTGGAATATGATCATTTGATATCCATATTTTATGATAACATAAGTGTCATCAATATCTCCAAAAATCTAGTCATGCACTCAAGGACAAAACACATTCCCATCAAGTACCATTTCTTGACCAAACAAGTTGTAGGACAAGTGAAGATGGAACATATGACTATCAAAGAGAAAGTGGCGAATATATAAAGCCTCTTCTTGAAGAGACTTTTGAGTTTCTTAGATACAATGGTGTTGATAACCTATCCTTCCAAGGAGACCTATACGTAAGGGGGGACTCTTCATTGAACTATCATATACCCTTTTCCATTGATGTCAATGGAGGAAAATTTGACACGAGAAAGATTGGAACAAGGTAGAGTCTTGGATAAGGGGGGCATTGTTTATTTTAGATCATTTGCTTGAAAAGTTTCCATAAACGACAAAGGAGGAGATTGTTTGAAGATTTCGTTGATGTCTGCCATGTTGACCACTCAACATTGTAGTAAGAGAATAATCAACATTATGCAAGCCATCAGTGATTTTGTCTAAGATTAATATACAACTACCTTCATGATTGAACAAAATATTATGAGCGCGAGTAGTCCACTATTAAAACAACAAATCCATCAAGCACTATATAAGTCTGGAACATTTTGAAGAAGACAAGTATGGTTGATTCTATCCAAAGGCGGCCGTTTGTTAGCATGATGACTGACTCGGGACTAAGTAAATACCAGACAAACTAACATGATGGCACATGAAGAGGTTAATATGTTATGTTATGCAATTAAACTAATATGTTGAATTGGCTATACAAACCAATTTATTTGACAGGCTGCAATTTATATTAACGACAACGATTTAGTGATAACAAACAACAATTAATATATGTGCGACTACATGGAAAGACACACTTTAGTGGCTTGTGTTCATTAAAGACTAATAGTATTCCAATGTTGAGCCAATTCCCTATGAGGAATAAAAGCAACAATTAGATGAATATGATAACAAAGAGTTACATCTCTTCAAAAAAATGGTCTTCAATTCATTGATGAAAACCAGCATGCATCCTCATTGTTTAAGATCTCATTCGATCTTCACTTTCTTTCGTTGTTCCTGCAAAGAGGAGAACTAAAGATAATAAATCTACAGACAAACAATACAAAGTCTTGAATCATGATGGTTAGAGTTAATGGAAACACAAGATTTTGACTGAAAATTTGTCATCATACAAATAATTTCGTATGGATACAAGGCTGTATGTTTCAAATCACTAAGTTCCTAGTAAATAATGATTTCCTATAATTAGAATCTAGCTAATACAAGATAATATAATGTTGAATTGGGACTTGAACGATACAGTACAGATTCCCTTTAATGATTCCAAATAAAATATAACTACAAACAACGAGACTTTGAAGGCTTCTCTGGTCCAGGGTTGTACACAAAGATGAGTGGAAGATAATGGGCAGGAAAAAGTGTCATAAAGCACATGAGATGGTTACGGAGCCAAAAATAAACACAGCACCCAAAATATATTTAAATCAGTGATCCATTGAATAATTTTGGCCGGCTCATCTACTTAACAAACAGAACAGGAGGGGACAGTCTAAAGAACTCAAAACCACAAGCATACCATAACCAAAAAAAAAAAGTATAGTAGATATTATAAATGGTTGGCAAACAAATGAATTGATAAGTATGAGATATTTTTCCACAGCAAGTCAAATTGTGATATTGCTATCAGGATTCAACTGTGTAGTTTTTGAGTCAAACTCATTGACCCATGATTCATGAGTAGTGGTTCACATGAATCCATCTCTCATGAGAATGAATGGAACACTTAGCACTCATTGGATCTAGATGATGCTCACAGAGGTGAAGCACCGGGAATTCCCTGGAGGTCACCCATCCCAGTACTACTCCAGCTCAAGCGCGCTTAACTATGGAGTTTTCTCCATGGTTAAACCCACTCTACTTGCATCCTCATTTACAAAACCTTCACCAAGTGTTGTGCCTTATGAACCATTCATGGGCTTTCTAATGAATGGTTCATAAGGGACAACACTTGGTGAAGGTTTTGCAAATGAGGATGCAAGTAGAGTGGGTTTAACCATCGAGAAAACTCCATAGTTAAGCGCGCTCGAGCTGGAGTAGTACTGGGATGGGTGACCTCCCAGGAAGTCCCGGTGCTTCACCTCTGTGAGCATCACCTAGATCTAATGAGTGCTAAGTGTTCCATTCATTCTCATGAGAGATGGGTTCATGTGAACCACTACTCATGAATCATGGGTCAATGAGTTTGACTCAAAAACTAGACAGTTGAATCCTGATAGCGATATCACAAACAAATGAATGTCCCAATATCAAACATAATGTGAGCATAACAGGCCAAAAACAAGCATAAAATTGGAAATCAAGCATTGAATGGCCCACATTATACATTCTCCCATCCAAAGTTTGAAAACTCGTCTAGGATTTCTTGGGATTCGTGAGTCCATTGGCTTACCGAGTCGACCCACAATGGACTTGTGAGCCATGTCCAGATGAGTCTTCCCTCAAAACACTTGAGTTTTTTACTGCAACTCATGTGAGTCCCAACCTAGGGCTTCCACACGCCTGTCTAGGAACTCCCAGCCACTTAAAAACACAATTTGTTTTGGGTTTTCATTTCATTCTACTCTTTAGTGCCCACAACAAGTCTGCATTGTGAAATAGGGTTTGAAGAAGACTAGCATACAAGATCAAAGAGGAAGATGTAGATTTTATTTGGTTGTTTTCTCATTTGGACAAATCATTATATGTAATTTTGTAAATATTTATAAACTTATGATGTTGTTATACATTTGAAAGTTTGAAACTATGAGTATGAATGATGAAATTTCAAATATTGTGTGTTTGAAAATCATATGAGATGTGTAAAGTTTGAATGATGGCTCCTATGTTCTCTAAAAGCATTAATTTTTTTATTTTATTTTTGTAAAACTACAGTTTTCTTTTTGGCCAAGTCTTGGTTGAGTCCGAGGTCCAAGTTCTATTTTGGGTTGTCAAGTCCAAGATTTCAAACTTTGCTCCCATCTATTCTTTTTTGTTCCATTCTCTCACCATAATGTTATATAAAATGTTTTTTTTAATTTTTTTTTGGAAATAAATTGTATAGAAGTTAGATAAAGTGGTTTTTTTTCAAATAAGTAGTATAGAATGTAGATCTATGTTAACAAAACTTGAAAAGTTAAGGGCGATGGGCCCCAATAAAAACTCTCTCTCTCTCTCTAGATATGTAGAACACAATTCTAATACTGGATGTGGGAGGAATCAGTAGTAGAAACAAACTTAAATGAACCTTAAACAAATTTCAACTTGTTAAACTTTAAATTGAGATCTGAAAGTAATTAAATACTAAAACCAAAAGCGATGCAATCCCACAAGAAATAATGCACAAGATTTTACGAGAAAATCCAAGATGGGAAAAAGTCATGATGAGAAACACTACTACAATAAACTGTCCTAATTCAATCTCATGAATAAATCCAATTACAATATTTAAGGGCACCAACCCTAAGGGATCATCCAATCTCATACTATCACAAACTCTTCAATTTGAGCACCAACCCAACATCCTTGAGGCACCAACCACATGATGTTACAAAACAAGTTCTTACCAAATTTGCAACTTCAAACTTCACAAAAAATGATGTACAAATATAATTTGCTTCAAACCAAATTATTCAACCCTTTTGATTTGAATTACAAGATATAAACAACTTTAAACTTCTCATATATGTGTCTTCTACAAGTTTTGTTTACAATTTCTTAGTCAACTCCATCAAACTTTAATATAAATCACTGCACTATCTTATTCATAAACTAAAATAGTATATGATTTAAACAATGTCAAAATGTATGATTTGCATATATATAATTTATACCTCAGTTTTTTGTGGCACATTGTATACTTCAGGATCTTTATATTTGCAGCATTATGTACTTGAACTTGCAGACCATGGTAATTTGAAGAATGGCTCAACAATCAAAAGTTCTATAAACAATATATCTTGAAAGGTATGTTTCTTTCCATTCAACACATGACAACTTAGATCTGTTGTTGATGTTTTGTAGCTTCTGTCGAATAAACACTATGAGTCAATCCTAGTGAATATATATATATATATATATATATATATATATATATATATATCTTGAGTATTATATTAATTTCTCTAATATATATATATGTGTGTGTGTGTGTGTGTGTGTGTGTGTGTGTGTGTATAATAATAATTGTCAATATATTAATTACATATTAATGAATAGACATGTCTCATGAAGGGACATGTCTCTTATTGGCTCATTCTCAATATAAATGCAAGAGATTGTTGCATTTGGAAAACACATACAATGAGATAGTGCTATTACATTTGCAATGATCCTAAAACCTTAACATGGTATCATAGCAAGGTTGCAAATGTAAGAGAGTAGTTTATTGATGGTGAATGTGTGACTGTCTCAAAAAATATAGTCTCGGTACGAGGACCATATCTCACAAATGCACCGTTAGATTTTTCTAAATTTTGGATATGTTGGTGATAATAAAATTTACAAGAATCACACTAGAACGATTAAAGAGAAAATGTTAGGTTCAAAAGTTATGACCGACTATGTATGGGTCTATGAAAAAAAAATCTGAAAAAGAGCAAGTTTCCTTCTTTAAAAGCCTAACCACTTGAAGGGAGATCTAATAAGATTGAAGGTTTTGATAGTGTATAGAACCTTTGGATATTAAATACAATTCATGTGAAGAATTATGGTAATATTTGAGAATGATGACATCATTCTGTGAATTTGCATGATATTTGCTATATGGGCTCACATTACAGAATGAAATACTTGAAATTTATAAAAGATAAGTATTTCATATTTATTAATGCACATAGTTTTTGAGTTTTTAATTCATGCTATACTATTGGTTAGTGAAAGCTTGTATGCTTCTATCATTGGTATTTCTGATCAAGATAGTTTAGTGAGCTATTTGTAACCTCTCTCTAACATACCTTCAGGACAGAAGTACAAGATAATTGCATTCAAGGGAGAAAGAACTTGATGCTTGCAAATGAATTAATGATTGAGACTAGATGCAAAGGGAGTATGACATTTCAAAAGAGGTCAAGAAGTTGATAAACTTGAGCTTCAGAGGGAGCAAATGGTTCATTCAACATGTGACAATCTTGTTTGAGAGGGAGTTCACTATTGAAGGTGAAACACTTATGAGGTAAACTTGATATAATTGATTATTATACTAATAAATCATGAATATTTTTAATGGGCCTACCCCCTGTGTAAATCATGAGGAAGTGACAACTTCCAAATGATTATCACTTGTATTTGCAGAAGTTATTGGAAGGTGACAATCCTATAATAACTTAAATCATGATATACATTATTTATAATGTTGAAACAGATCATGATGAATTAATGCAACAACTAAGTGTTAGATGTTATTAAGTTGACGGTCTATGAGTTGTTTGCATAAATATATCTTGTAAAGCAATAACTAAGTGTTAGATGTCATTAAATTGACGGTATATAAGTTGCTTGTATAGATACATCTTGTAAAGCAACAACTAAGTGTTAGATGTCATTAAATTGATGGTGTATAAGTTGTTTGCATAGATATATCTTGTAAATCAACAACTAAGTGTTAGATGTCATTGATGGTCTATGAGTTGTTTGTATAGATATATATGATAGGTATTTGGTGAATATCATGTGTTGATATTCTGCAGGCCAGTACCTTATTGAGTACTTGGTGAATATCATATGTTGATGTTATGATGGGCCAATACTCAGAGTATTTGGTGAATGTCATGTGTTGACATTCTGATAGGCCAATGCTCAAGAGCTTATGGATAGAATCACCGATGGAGGCAATCCACCTGAGAACTTGTGGATAGAATCAAAGAATGGAGGCAATCCACATATTGAGACTATGTTTCTAATGATTACATCTTGAGGATGATGCCTTTATTTCTTACAACATATGATTGATGTTGTTAAGTGTCTTAAGTGTTGACATTGGATTGATTTATCCTCCCTAGCTAAGAGGGAGTGCTGATGTTTTGTAGCTTCAGTCAATTAAACACTATGAGTCAATACTAGTGAAGATATATATATATATATATATATATATATATATATATATATATATAATGTAAATTATCTCTTACGTATTTTATTAATTTCTCTAATATTTACATTATATAATGTAAATATTAGAGAAATTAATATAATACTCAAGAGATAATTTACATTATATATATATATATATATATATATATATATATATATATATATATATATATATATATATATATATATATATATATATATATATATATATATATATATATATATATATATATATTGTCATTATATTAATTACATATTAATGAATAGACATGTCTCGTGAAGGGACATGTCTCTTCTTGGCTCATTCTCAATATAAATGCAAGAGATTGTTGCATTTGGAAAATACACACAATGAGATAGTGCTATTACATTTGCAATGATCCTAAAACCTTAACATCTTTCTCAATGAAAGAGATACTTTTTTGCATACCAAAGATTTCGTACATTCTAAGTGCTAACAAAAGATGTCTCTGCTATTTTCAGCGAAACATTCTCAACACACCTTTCCTTTTATATCAGTGTGTGGGCATGCACAGACACCTCTCACATCAAACAAATGAAGGAATATATAAATAATGCATCAAGTGGATTGGCTACTGCAGGGAGTTAAGGAGTTATAAAGAAATTACAACCAATCACACCAACTGCCAACTCTCCCCAACCACCAACTATCCTCAACTTTTTTTCCATCTTGGCTTATTTATAAACAATCTATAATCGATTGCTTCTTCAGACTAATCTTAGTTGTAAGTTTCAAACAAGAATATACAAATAGATAGAAGGACTAAAATCAGCAAAAGTTCTTCTATCTCATTTAGTATTCTCTTCTTTTTGAATTTATTTTATTCATTATTTTCTTAAACTTATTTTCACATAGACAAATAAAATCAACCATACACATAAAGATTTTAATCGATTACAAATAGTTGATGTTGAGACAATTGTGTGATAAAAAACCAAAAATCATTTCATATTCATTGTGTAGTCACATACACTTAGACCCGACTTCAAATGCATAGATCAAAACCTTTACTTTTAAAGGTATATAGTTTTAGAATCTATCTACTTTAGAATTATGATTTTATATTTTTCAAAAACCAATCTCTGCAAACATCATTAAAATTGACTTTCTTTGCGCAAACCTTGTATGATTTCTTTGGGCAAATGTTATTGTTATTTCTGCAACTATGTTTGGCATCAATGACAAATGAAGTCAACAATCTCCCCCTTTGACATTGATGTCAAAACTCCAACAGTGCATCCTATGAACAATGAACATTTTGCAATCAAATCTAAAACACAATTAAAAATACCACATCTGATTATGAATCTCTACAACAATAATCCTAAAACAAAACAAATTCAAATGTAGTGTTGAATAATAACAATCAACATCTGCTACAAAAGACACTAATATGAATTTCAACCTTTCTGCCCCTTTGACATCAATGAAAAAGGGTCAAGGACAACAAATTTGACAATACAATGCACCCCCTAAGCAGATGTCTGTATGTAAACTGCATTAAAGAGTAGACAAAAACCTCGAGCTTCCAGTTGTGCTGAAGCCAACTAACACCAATTTGTGCAAACAAACAATGTTTACCTTTTACTTCTCTCAAATCATAGACATTTATCTTTGTTCTTTTTGTGTCAACAATCAACTTTCTTGAATCAACTTCTCTGATTTCATGCCCTTGAGCATTAAAGTTTACAAAATATCCATTGTCACACAATTGAATGAGACTTAACAAATTGTACTTCAATTTCTCTAGATATTAGACATTATGCCCTTTTAAAATACCATGAATTCTTAGAGAACCTTTACCTTGAATTTGCATTGAAGAACTATCATCAAACTTTCCTACACCACCGTTCCAATTAGTAATGTTAGCAAACTTACTTTTATCACCTGCCATGTGATTTGAGCAACCATTGTTTGTTATCCAAAAGTTTTGTCCATTCATATGGGGAGCAATCTGAGCAATCATGGACTATTATGACTTCTTGCCTTCTTTCTTCTTCCACACTTTTTTTTGTCTCTTTCCTAAAGAATATCATCGACCCTTTTCTTTTCTATAAAACCCAAATGACAATTTCTTATAATATGACCAATATTCTGACAATTAAAACATATCATACTAAAATCCTTCAAGGAATCAAAAGAATTTTGACTGACAAAATTGATTTTTCCTCTTGGCACAATTCTACAAAAACTACCTTATGACCAAAATAATTACACAAATTACAATAACCATAGAAAGAATAAAACTTGTTTGTTGTCATTCTACTTGTGGAAGGATGCCATTGTGAAGATCTCTTTTGTCTGTGAACCTTAACAAACCCATCGATATTGTCTATTTCACTCAAAATATTGCTAGAACTTTGACCTTTTTCAAAGCCTAAACTAGATTTACCATTATTTAATCTCTATTTGGCTAGCATGTCATCTAGAAGATCTGAACTCTTCTCAAACATAATTTGTTTTTCCAAAACCATCTTTGATTGTCTAAGTTCATTTCTCAAATTAAATATTTCACTTTCTAACTTTTGACAGTTTTTCAAATTTTAAAAGGAGTTTGCAATTAATTGCTTTAGCTTGTTTTTACCTTCTTCGACCTCAATTTTCAGATTGATGACTATCTGGTTTCTTTCTTCAAGTTGCGATCATTGGTACATGTGAAATTAATTGAGTGAGTGGATCACTCTGATAATAAGTGAACAGTTATTGGACATCACACAATAATTCGTCCCTTTCCCCTATGTGGTAAATTTTGTATTTCATTATGCTTTAGGAGCTTTCAATTTTAAATGTTTCCTTAGTTTTTATTATTTAAGTATATAAATAACTATATAATTTTAAAATTAAAATGTTTGTTGGTTTTTATAAATCATATTTATTATATTGTATTTTTTATAGTTTGCTTTTAATTTAGTCTTCTCTTTTTTTCATCATATCTTTGGTTATTTTAATTCTCATACTTCCTCACTTTCTAGTACTCTTTCCTTTTTTTTTTCCTTGTAAGCTAATAATCATTATATTCTATTGTCTTATTTTCAATCATTATATTCTATTATGTTGTCTTCTTCTCTTCTTCTTTGTGATATAAGCTATGCATAATAACATTATGGAATCATATGACCCAAATCTTTTAAAATATTTTTTTAATTTCTATTATTTAAAAGATACATATTTTATATTTATATTGTAATATACCTTTCATTTTAATTTAATATTTTTTATGGTATAATATATGTATGAATTGTTTCACCTCAAAGGAGAAGAAGGTAAAGATGAGGAAAGCATGGAACCTCTTCAAGGAAGGAATCAAGAGCTACAATATGGAGAATTTCTACACTTTTATGTGGGAGAATGAAGACTTTTTCATCTCAATGCAAGTAGCAAGGATTAGATTCATAGTGAATCAATTGTAAAAGATTCTATATGTAATTTTTTAATTTTTTATATAATACAAGGAACTAGTTTTTGGTGGGTAAATGAAGATGTGTTAAGATAAAGTTGTAAATAACAACTGTTATTTTTTGTAACTTTACTTTGATTCAATTTAAAAAGTTGTATATAAAAAAAGGTTCGACCAAACTCTTACATAATCTTATTTTTTATTGTGATCTAACACTTAGATTGGAGATTTTTTAATTTCTCAACATTTATATTGAGGTCTTTCCACAAAAAAATTAGTGCGTAACATTAGTTATATTTGAGACAACACATATCTTTCTTATAATATTTTCGATGAAATTTACATCTATGGAATATGATTAAAATTTGTCTTTTTCTTTTCAAAGTTCCTTTTTTGAAGTCTAAGAAATACTTTTCTAAGAAACTTTTGAAACTAGCATGACTATATTTAAAAAATAATATAATATACACCGAACAAAATAAAATTAAAAAATATTTAGTATTCATAAATATTAATTAATCACCAAATTTACCATCAAAAAATTTAAGAAAAATATAAATTAAGAAAAAATAAGTTTAAAATATGTATACAAATGTTTAAAAAAAAGAAAAGAAAAGAAACATCAAATGGACAATTATTGAATTTATCGTCACCCCAGCGAAGCTTGGTGTTTGTTCTCAAACACTCTAAAGACTTTGATTGTAACGAGTTCAAAGTCAAATGGTTCAATAGATCATTCACATCACTACCAGTAAAATTCAAAAATGTAACAACACAAAAGAAAGAATGCATAAATAAGTGGTCTTGCATTTCAATAATTTATATAATTTTGATTCTAAATCATTGCTTCATATAGGAAAAATACCCATTGAACAAAAAACCTATATTTTCGTAAAGGGAAGAAAATTATATTCAAGCTGATGACATTACTTAGGAGTTTAAGTTTGGAAGTTTTAATTATGCATAGATAAGCTATGAGGTGAAAATAGATCCAATGATAGATGGTGTCTTTAACTAGATTTTTATTTTCTTACTTTAGTTAAGTGATTGGTAGAAAAGAATTCTCATGGACCGTGAAAACCTCATGCTTATAAATCATTCAAAAAAGTTCATTTTTTTTGCAACATTGAGAGAAGATTTCATCTATATTCTACCTAATTTCATAATGTAACAAAACACTTTTCAACAAAATTTTACTAGGTGAAAGAAAATCTCAGTTAAATTTAGGTAAAATTCAATGAAATATGCGAAGCAAGTTTCAAAAAACTTCACAAAATTGAAAGAAAACTTTAGTGGTGTTCCATATAAACTTTATGGTATACAAAATGAAATTTTGACTAAATTTGACAACATTAAAGGTAAATATCAACCAAATTTTACAACACTAAAAGAAAAACTTGGTTGTATGCTATAAAAAATGAAACAAATTTTTGGATTATTGCTAAATATGAATGCATAATTGTGATAACCCTTTTGTTTTACCTCAAATTATTATAAAGTACATCCCCATCATGCTTGAGTGTCGAGTCCTTTCAAGAATCCACCATACATATCCAAACTCATACCCCATGTCAAGAGGGTTATCCAAAATCTAAAAAAACAAATCCTAAAATTGGTCATGATCGAGATACCAAGAATGTCCAATCCCATGCAATATTTGACCAAGATCCCCTTATTCAATTATCTCCTATCCAACATGATCTTCTTTCATCCCAAGAGAAAATAATTCCTCCAAGTCTCATTCATAATCCACCCCCTAAGAAAGAGCATGATGTGGGCCTTATACTCCATCCAATGATCCTCTTCCATGTCAAGATCAAATTAATCCTCCATGTCCACCACAAGATCCCTTCACCCCTCCATCTCCATGTCATAATCCTCCTTGTCCACCACAAGATCTCATTGTCCCTCCATCTCCATGTCATAATCCTCTCTATCCACCACAAGATCTCATCATCCCTCGATCTCCATGTCATAATCTCCCATGTCCACCTCAAGATCCCATCAACACTATCCACATTAATAATGAGCCTATTACATATCAACTTGGTTCATCCACGTTCATTCAATATGGTCTACTTTGTAGTCCTACTATTCCATATGTGTCTCCTCCACCTCAAAAGGAACTCACATCTTGTTTCAAAAATAATCAATATCCAATTGCTAAGAAGATTTTATGTAAAATGCATTATCAAGGAAAGGGGTTAGGCCTTAATGATCAAGGTCTATTAGAACCCCTTGATACCAAAGAAAATTCATATTATCAGGGCCTTGGCTATATAGATCACCATCAAGATGTTGATATCCCCTCTAAATCCAACATTCCCCCATATAAACCCAAGCATACACATTCCTCATCACCTCCTCCATCCATTTTGGTATTTGCATATCAAGGTAAAAATATTTGTCCCTTCCATCCATCTTAGGTCCATATATTCCTCCATCCACTAGTTCACAATCCACTTACCCTTTTCCACATGTAAGTCATCAAAGACACACATCTTTGAGAACCATCTACCCATCCAAAAAGCCTACATACAATGCTTATCCACCCATGAATACCAATCCCCTTCCAATCATTTTGGATGCCAAGCATAAAATCCATAAGTCAAACAATCCACATGCAATCAAAGATCAACATGTGCTATCAAATTGACATGCAAAAATAAAGCAATATATGATCCAAAACAAAACAAAACAAAAAAGTTGTAAAGGCCACAAAGGCTAATAAAGAAAAAAAAAGTCAAAATCTATATGGGTTCACAAATCCCTTATGCAAGAAATGCATTCCAAGGAACCACAAAGTAATGAAAAATTAAAAACCATGTGGATTCCCAAGAAACTCCTTGAAGCACAATATCCCAAAGAAAAATCAAAATTGGCATCCAAGCTTGCTATTCCAAAGGCTCCCATCAATCTTCCACATAAATGTCTACAATGGGGGTAAAATTCTACTAGTATTGCCTTTGCTTCATCATTATTTTTCTTTTCTTGAAGTGTGTCCAGCTGGGTGGTTGTATTATTCATGATGTATTTCTTTAATTCCTTTAACGAATGAGTTATCTCCATTCTTGAAACTCCATTGAAGGATTTACTCATACTAGCTTGGTAACCTCTATCTTTCTTCATGAATGCCTAGGAATAATTTTGACATATTTTCCTAATATCATCCCAAGGAGCTTGAGTGATATCTCCTCCTCCCATCAAGTCTAAAGCTTCCATATGATTATCATTAATTCCTCTAAGGAATATCAACTAATGGGACCCTTCACTAATTGCAGATGTGGGTCTTTCTACTGCATCCTAAAGATATCATCTCCTCTCATAGTTCACTATCTCTACAATATTCTTTATACATCTCAAGAGAATTCTCTTTCATCTCATCCCAAGTGTCAACAGTGTTCCTATCTAAGCTCATGAACCATCTTAGTGCATATTCCTTCAGTGTGGTAGGAAACAATTTAAGCTTATGAGCATTAGTAGTATAATCATAGCTTCTATAGAGGATATCAAATTCAAACAAGAAAGTATTTGGGTCCTTTGTTACTATCCCATAAAATTAGGAAGGAATATGATAAGGATGTTCTTAAGGTTTTCAATTTCATTTTGGTCAATGATAGGAAATGGAAAGGTTGGATGATTAGGTTGTTTCTAGGTAGCCATCCTTGCATGGTATACTATGAGAGATAGAGGATTATCAACAAGTGGTTGAGTCAAAGGATCTTCAGAGGATGTATCTGAGCTACTTGAACATTATAGGAAGATGGATTTATCTCTGCTTTATCAGATAGCTAAGAGGGTTGGTTTTCAAAGTTTGGTTTATTAGGAATGAATCTTCCAAAAGCGTCCCTTCTCCCACCCCTATGCATATAATTATTTCTACTCAATTTCCAATATAGTCATCCATAGGTTTAAAATAGTGATATGGCTTATAATCAACTACGTCTAAAACAAGATTAAAACTTTGAACAAAATGTAATAATTCAATTTCTATGACTTCAATAAGTTCCCAGTTTGACATCATCGTTGATAACGAAAATGTTAGATTTCTCTAATGATTCAATAAGTAGGTTTATATGAAACCACATACTTAAGGACTGGGCATCCATACTAAGAAGTTATCTCCTCATCATGAAGACTCATTTCTATGTCAACCCAGGGATGTGAGACTTAAAATGGCACAACACTATATATGCACTAAGAAGTAACTGAAGTCACACCTATTCTAACCAGAGAGAAAACAATTATCACAAAGTAGAGTACTAGAAAGAAAATAGAATAAAATCTAAACATGCATAAACATCTAATATTAGTGGAATAACTAACAAAAGAACAGTCTTTAGCAAACAGACAAGTAACTACTATGTTCTACCTTGGTTGCAAGAACAAACACAAAATTAACTTCTAGTGCCTACAGGAGCAAACAACTATCAGGACTAAATCTAACTAGTAAACAAAAAATTGTGTACTGAACAAAATAGATGGGATCCTCCTCAAGTGGGCCCCCTTGAGTGATTCTCTCAAAGCTTAACTCAAATACAAGATATTAACACAACATTTCATCCATTATGAACTCTATTACAACATAACAATAAATAGGATAGTATTATTTTAAAATAGTAAACTGAAAAACAAGATTACAACATTCAGAAGTTCTAACCTCTCAAAGGAACAATTGAGTATTGTTTATAGATGGAAAACGTAAGTACTTCTAGCTACTTAGTTGGTCCACTCCTAACAAGCTAGGAGGACACGACTTTGTTGAAAGCATGAAAAAGGGAAGGAAGTTGTGCATAGGCATGACATAGTCAACTCAATCCCGCTTCAGAGAAAATCTAGCACAATAGACCCTTCCTAAATTTACTCAACTAATAGACACATACATTGAAGGAAGAGTTATCACTTCCACGAGAGATAGAAGTCTTTAATCATTGGACTTCTTCAATATCCTATCCTATTTTAACTTCATCAGTGTCTAATAAAAGTTAGCAAGAGCTCCTTCCACTTTCTAAGATTCATTCATAACTACATCATAATGTTATTGTGCACAAACATTTGCATATCTATTATCACTTCATAATAATATTTATTCAATCACATGCAATATTAACATAAATGTATCACATAGAAGATTAATATTAACAAAAAGGTTCAAGGATAAGCTTATCTCCCATGCTTAACAAGTTTAAGGAAACATCATGAAAAGTATAAGAAAACATGTCCTAAACCCTTAACAATAGTAGCAGAAATATTAGAAATCCTAATGAAAATGAGCCATAAATTGATCTCATCGTTGATGGTAACATCCATCATAAAGAAGTAGCTTAGGAAATTGATCATGAGAAAGAGAGCCACAAAAAAGAATAAGAAAAGGAAGCCGAAAATGAGAAGATTGCTACACAAACAATGGCACTAAAGACACCTTCAAAGTTTGTTCAAAGAAATAATCCAGAACTAGTCATTGGTGACATGGATACAAAGATACAAAAAAAAAAAAAAAAGATTGGCAACCACATCAAAACACATGGCTTTACATTCTATGATTGAACCAAAATATTTCTAGAAAGCTAGTCAAGACACACATTGGGTAAGAGCCGTGGAAGAAGAAATAAATCAAATAGAGAAAAATGAAACTTGAGAACTTGTCCCAAGACCCAAGGAAAAAAATATGATTGGTACCAAATGGGTGTTGAAAAATAAATTGAATGAAGATGGCCAATTGGTGAATAATAAAGTAAAATTGGTACACAAAGGATATGCATAAGTGGAAGAAGTTGATTTTGAAGAAAAGTTTGCCCGAGTTGCAGGAATAGAAGTTAGAAGGATGTTCCTAGCATATGATGGCTACAAAAAATTCAAAGTGTACCAAATGGATGTTAAATCAACATTTTTTAATAGACATCTCAAAGAAGTTTATATTGACCAAGTAGAAGGATTCACTCTATCAGAAAAAAAAGATTACATATGCAAACTCAATAAGGCCCTTTATGGATTAGAAAAAGTAACTAGAGCTTGGCCCTTTCTTGGAAGAGCAAGGATTCAAGAGAGGTATAGTGGACAACAATTTCTACTTCAAGATTGAGGATGAACACCAATTAATTGTTGTGGTATGCGTAGATGATATCATCTTTGGAGAAAGCAAAAAGGAGAAGTGTCAAGACTTTGCTAAAAAATACAACAAGAATTTGGAATGTACTTGTTGGGTGAGCTATCATTTTTCTTAGGGTTACAAGTCTCTCAACTTAAAGATGAAATCTTTATTTCACAAACTAAGTATGCCAAAGAAATATTAAAAAGGTTGAGAATGGAAGATTGCAATCTCGTGAGTACACCAACGATCATACTGTGTAAGTTAAGTAAGGATGATAAATTTCCCTAAGCAAACCAAACACTCTAGATATCAATAACATAAAGTTTTCTCTGCATGATAACCTCTAGGCCAAACATTATACAAGCAGTGGGGATAGTAACAAGATTTCAAGTAGCTTCCTAGGAAACACATGTACAAGCAGTGAAAATAATCTTCAAATACTTGAAAGGGACTTTGGATTTTGGATTATAATACCCTAGAAGTGAAGACTTTACCTTAAGAGCATATAAAGATGCTAATTAGGCAGGTAGTGTGGCATAACAAGAAAAGTGCTAGTGGCAATTCATTCTTTTTAGACAATAGTCATGTTTCATGGTTGAGTAAGAAAGAAGCATCAATTTCCCTTTCCACCACTAGGGCGAGACACCTCATGTTCTACTCTAAGTGCTTTGGATTTGTTAAACTTTGAAAGACATCAAAGTGGAATATGATTATTTGATATCCATATTTTATGATAACATAAGTGTCATCAATATCTCCAAAAATCTTGTCATGCACTCAAGGACAAAACACATTCCCATCAAGTACCATTTCTTGAGGAAACAAGTTGTAGGACAAGTGAAGATGGAACATGTGACTCTCAAAGAGAAAGTGGCGAATATATAAAGCATCTTCTTCAAAAGACTTGAGTTTCTTAGATACAATGGTGTTGATAACCTATCCTTCCAAGGAGACCTATACGTAAGGGGGGACTCTTCATTGAACTATCATATACCCTTTTCAATTGATGTCAAAGGAGGAAAATTTGACACAAGAGAAAGATTGGAAAAAGGTAGAGTCTTGGATAGGGGGGCATTATATATTTTAGATCATTTGCTTGAGAAGTTGCCATAAATGACAAAAGAGGAAGAGGAGATTGTTGGAAGTTTTCGTTGATGTCTGCCATGTTGACCACTCAACATTGTAGTAAGAGAATATTCAACATTATGCAAGCCATCTGAGGTTGTGTGTTACCCCATGGTCTCGGGTTTGAAACTCCCTCCGAAATTTCCCGGTGGGATCGGTGTTTGAGCCCCCGGTCTCACCCGCGGAGGATTAGTCTTGCCTTAGCTCGCACAAGTACCCAAGATATGGGCTGCTGGTCACTGGGCTAGGATGTGGGGATACCTCCTCGTTAACAAAAAAAAAAACATTATGCAAGCCATCAGTGATTTTGTCGAAGATTAATATACAACTACCTTCATGATTGAACAAAATATTATGATCCGAGTAGTCCACTATTAAAACAACAAATCCATCAAGCACTTCATAAGTCTGGAACATTTTGAAGAAGACAAGTATGGTTGATTCTATCCAAAGGCGGCAGTTTGTTAGCATGACGACTGACTCGGGACTAAGTAAATACCAGACAAACTAACATGATGGCACATGAAGAGGTTAATATGTTATGTTATGCAATTAAACTAATATGTTGAATTGGCTATACAAACCAATTTATTTGACAGGCTGCAATTTATATTAACGACGACGATTTAGTTATAGCAGACAACAATTAATATGATGTTTCAAAAAGGTGTGATTTCATATATGGGCGACTACATGGAAAGACTCACTTTAGTGGTGTGTGTTCATTAAAAACTAATAGTATTCCAATGTTGAGCCAATTCCCTATGAGGAATAAAAGCAACAATTGGATGAATATGATGGTCTTCAATTGGATGACATTTTCAATTCATTGATGTAAACCAGCATGCATCCTCATTGTTTAAGATCGCATTCGATCTTCACTCTATCAAATGCATTTGAGGACTTCCTTTCGTTGTTCCTGCAAAGAGGAGAACTAAAGATAACAAATCTACAGACAAACAATACAAAGTCTTGAATCATGATGGTTAGAGTTAATGGAAACACAAGATTTTGACTGAAAATTTGTCATCATACAAATAATTTCGTATGGATACAAGGCTGTATGTTTCAAATCACTAAGTTCCTAGTAAATAATGATTTCCTATAATTAGAATCTAGCTAATACAAGATAATATAATGTTGAATTGGGACTTGAACGATACAGTACAAATTCCCTTTAATGATTCCAAATAAAATATAACTACAAACAACGAGACTTTGTAGGCTTCTCTGGTCCAGGGTTGTACACAAAGATGAGTGGAAGATAATGGGTAGGAAAAAGTATCAGAAAGCACATCAGATGGTTACGGAGCCAAAAATAAACACTAAACAACACCCAAAATATATTAAATCAGTGATCCATTGAATAATTTTGGCCGACTCATCTACTTAACAAACAGAACAGGAGGGGACAGTCTAAAGAACTCAAAACCACAAGCATACCATAACCAAAATTGAAGATGGTTAAGTCACAAAAGTATAGTAGATATTATAAATGATTGGCAAACAAATGAATGTTCCAATATCAAACACAATGTGAGCATAACAGGCCAAAGACAAGCATAAAACTGGAAATCAAGCATTGAATGGCCCACATTATACATTCTCCCATCCAAAGTTTGAAAACTCGTCTAGGATTTCTTGGGATTCGTGAGTCCATTGGCTTACCGAGTCGACCCGCAATGGACTTGGGAGCTATGTCCAGACGAGTCTTCCCTCAAAACACTCAAGTTTTTTTACTGCAACTCATGTGAGTCCCAACCTAGGGCTTCCACACGCCTGTCTAGGAACTCCCAGCCACTTAAAAACACAATTTGTTTTGGGTTTTCATTTCATTCTTCTCTTTAGTGCCCAAAACAGGTCTGCATTGTGAAGTAGGGTTTGAAGAAGACTAGCATACAAGATCAAAGAGGAAGATGTAGATTTTATTTGGTTGTTTTCTCATTTGGACATATCATTATATGTAATTTTGTAAATATTTATAAACTTATAATGTTGTTATACATTTGAAAGTTTGAAAATGAGTATGAATGATGAAATTTCAAATATTGTGTTTGAAGATCATATGAGATGTGTAAAGTTTGAATGATGGCTCTTATGTTCTCTAAATGCATTAATTTTTTTTAACTTTTTTTTGTAAACTACAGTTTTCTTTTTGGCCAAGTCTTGGTTGAGTCCGAGGTCCAAGTCCTATTTTGGGTTGTCAAGTCCAAGCTTTCAAACTTTGCTCCCATCTATTCTTTTTTGTTCCATTCTCTTACCAAAATGTTAGATAAAATGTTTGTTTGTTTTTTTGCAAATAAATTGTATAGAAGTTAGATAAAGTGGTTTTTTTTCAAATAAGTAGTATAGTTCATGTAGATCTTTGTTAACAAACCTTCAAAAGTTAAGGGCGATGGGCCCCAATAATCTCTCTCTCTCTCTCTCTTTATATAGATAGATAGATAGATAGATAGATAGAACACAATTCTATTACTAGGTGTGGGGGGGCGGGGGGGGAATCACTAGTAGATACACTTAAATGAACCTCAAACAAATTTCAACTTGTTAAACTTTAAACTGAAATATGAAAGTAATTGAATACTAAAACCAAAAGTGATGCAACCACACAAGAAATAATGCACAAAATTTTACGAGGAAATCCAAGATGGGAAAAAGTCATGGTGAGAAACGCTACTACAATAAACTATCCTAATTCAACCTCATGAATAAATCTAACTACATTATTTAAGGGCACAAAACCCTAAGGAATCATCCAATCTCATACTAAAAAGCACCAACTCTTACTATCACAAACTCTTCAATTTGAACAACAACCCAACATCCTTGAGGCACCAACCACATGATGTTACAAAACAAGTTCTTACCAAATTTGCAACTTCAAACTTCACAAAAAATGATGTACAATTATAATTTGTTTCAAACCAAATTACTCAACCCTTTCGATTTGAATTAAAAGATATAAACAACTTCAAACTTCTGATATATCTGTCTTCTACAAGTTTTGTTTACAATTTCTTAGTCAACTCCATGAAACTTAATATAAATCCTTGCACTATCCTATTCATCAACTAAAACAGTATATGATTTAAACAATGTCAAAATGTATGATTTGCATATATATATACTTTATACCTCAGATTTTTGCAGCACACTGTATACTTCAGGATCTTTATATTTGCAGCATTATGTACTTGAGCTTGCAGACCATGGTAATTAGAAGAATGGCTCAGCAATCAAAAGTTCTATAAACATTATATCTTGAAAGGTATGTTTCTTTCCACTCAACACACGACAACTTAGATCTTTCTCAATGGAAGAGATACTTTTTTGCATACCAAAGATTCAGTACATTATAAGTGCTAACTAAAGATGTCTCTGCTATTTTCAGCGAAACATTCTCAACACACCTTTCCTTTTATATCAGCGCGTGCGCGTGCACACACCTCACATCAAACAAATGAAGGAATATATAAATAATGCATCAAGTGGATTGGCTATTGCAGAAGTTAAGGAGTTATAAAGAAATTACAACCAATCACTCCGACTGCCAACTATCCCCAACCACCAACTGTCCTCGACTTCTTTTCCATCTTGGCTTATTTTTAAACAATCTATAATCGATAGCTTCTTCAGACTAATCTTAGTTGTAAGTTTCAAACAAGAATATACAAATAGATAAAGGACTAAAATCGGCAAAAGTTCTAGCTTCTATCTCATTTAGTGTTCTCTTCTTTTTGAATTTGTTTTATTCATTATTTTCTGAAACTTATTTTCACATAGACAAATGAAATCAATCATACACAGGAAGATTTTAATCGATTACAAATAGTTGATGTTGAGACAATCGTGTGATCAAAAACCACAATCATTTCATATTCGTTGTGCAGCCACATACACGCAGACCCGACTTCAAATGCATAGATCAAAACCTTTACTTTTAAGGTATACAGTTTTAGAATCTGTGTCTACTTTAGAATTATGATTTGTATTTTTTAAAACCAATCTCTGCAAACATCATTAAAATTGACTTCCTACGCAAACCTTGTATGATTTCTTTGGGCCAAAGTTATTGTTATTTTTGCAACTATGTTTGACGTCAATGACAAATGAAGCCAACAATCTCCCCTTTGACATTGATGTCAAAACTCCAATTGTGAATCCTCTTATCAATGAACATTTTGCAATCAAATCTGAAACACAAAATGAAAACAAACCACATCTGATAATGAACCTCTTCAACAGTAATCCTGAAACAAAACGAATTTGAATGTCTTGTTGAATAATAACAATCAACATCTGTTGCAGGAAATGTCACATGACTGGCCATGTGGCTGCTAGATGTGTATCTGAGAAGGTAAGATCGAAACGACCGCCTTCTTGGTGGTTGGGTGCCTCTGCTGAACATTATACTATGAGTAAATCTTCAGCTAAAGTTAGAGAGCAGGTTGTGGGTTCTTCTTAGGAGATTCTTGCTTCCGAGGGATGTGGTGCTACGACGGGTGATGTTTTGGCTCGGCCTGTTCTGGCTGTTTCTGCAGGATCTGAGGATGTTATGACTGTTGTTGATGTCCAGACTGTTGACTCTGTTGTCCAGCCTGCTACTGCTTTGGGCTCGCCCAAATCGGCCTCTCCTAGGGAGGTTGTGTTGTTTGGTGCTGATTCTACTCTGGTCGGCGATTCTTCTATTTCTTCAGGGGTTTGGCATAATGATGCTGCTAAGTTGGAGGACGGATGGACAATTGTGAAAGGAAAGAAACTAAAGTCATCCGTTCCTCTTTTGGATATGAATCTTTGATCCAACAAGGGTGGCTATAAATATAAATCATAAGTACCCTTGTTGCGGACTGTTGTCCCTTGGTGTGGGGTTTTTGGTGGTTGATCCCTTTGTTGTGTTGGTGGTCTCCACTATTGTTTTTGGGCCTTTTATTGGTATATCTTTTGAGTTATTGTACAAGGTTTCGGGTCCTTTCAAAACCTGTTTTTACTTAATCAAAATAATCAACATCTGCTACAAAACACACTAATCTGAATTCTAACATTTCTCCCTCTTTGACATCAATGAAAAAGGGTCAGGGACAACAAACTTGACAATACAATGCACCCCCTAAGCAAATGTTTGTATGTAAACTGCATTGAGAAGACAAAACCTCAAGCTTCCAGTTGCATGAAGCCAACTAACACCAATTTGTCCAAACAAACAATGTTTACCTTTTACTTCTCTCAAATCATAGACAATGCTCTTTGTTCTTTTTGCTTCAACAATCAACTTTCCTAAATCAACTTCTTTGATTTCACACCCTTGAGCATGAAAGTTTACAAAATATCCATCGCCACACAATTGACTAACACTAAACAAGTTATACTTCAGTTTCTCTAAATATCATACATTTTGCATTTTTAAATTACCATTAATTCTTAGAGAACCTTTACCTTGAATTTGCATTGAAGATCTATCATCAAACTTAACTACACCACCGTTCCAATTAGTGAAGTTAGCAAACTTACTTTTATCACCTGCCATGTGATTTGAGCAGCCATTGTTTGTTATCCAAAAGTTTTGTCTATTCACATGGGGAGCACTCTGAGCAATTATGGACTATTCTGACTTCTTGCCTTCTTTCTTCTTCCACACTTTTTTTTGTCTGTTTCCTAAAGAAACTATTATTGGCCCTTTTCTTTTCTATAAAACTCAAATGACAATTCCTTATAATATGACCAATATTTTGACAATTAAAACATATCATGCCAAAATCCTTCAAGGAATCAAAACAATTTTGACCGACAAAATTGATTTTTCTTCTTGGCACAATTCTACAATAACTACCTTACCAAAATAATTATACATATTACAGTAACCATAGAAAGAATAAAACTTGTCTGTTGTCATTCTACTTGTGGAAGGATGCCATTGTGAATGTCTCTTTTGTCTCTGAACCTTAACAAACCCATCAATATTGTCTCTTTCACTCAAAATATTACTAGAACTTTGACCTTTTTCAAAGCCTAAACTAGAGTTACCGTTATTTAATCTCTATTTGGCTAACATGTCATCTAGTAGATCTGAACTCTTCTCAAACGCAATTTATTTTTCCGAAACCATCTTTGATTGTCTAAGTTCGTTTCTCAAATTAAATATTTCACTTTCTAAATTTCGATAATTTTTCAAATTTTAAAAGGAGTTTGGAATTAATTACTTTAGCTTATTTTTTCCCTTCTTCGACCTCAATTTTCAGACTGATGGCTATCTAGTTTCTTTCCTCAAGTTGCTCTTTTAGGGCATCACTTTCCTTCAAAGCTGACAAGTTCTCTTTGTTCAATCTCTTGATTTCTTCTAAAGCACACAATAGCTCTCCTTCAAGACTTATTTCTCCTTCAATATTATCTTCATCACTCTAATCTAATGAACTAATTGTCATGAATGGTACCTCACCATCAGATTCATCATTGTCTTCTGAGTTTGAACTCTCTTCTTTAATGCACAAAATTTTCTTCTTCTTTGAGAAATTTCGTTGTTTGTAAGAAGATTGGCCTTTATTCTTCTTTTTGAAGTTTTCCTCATTGTCTTAATCATCTTTGACATAGGGACACTTAGCAGCAAAATGTCCAATCTTCCCACAATTGAAGCATTTGAAGGCTAGCTTCCCTTTGTATTTTCCAAAACCCTTTTTGAATTTATTTACAAGTTCTACAAGCTCTTCATCCATGTCATTGTATGACTCTAAGCTTTCTTCTTTTACCTTTTTATTTTCTTTAAATATTGTTTCTCTTTGTATCTTCTTCGCCAACCATCCTCATTTTATAAGTTGTTAATACCATGTAACTCATCAATTGTAATCCTGCTAAGATCTCTTGCTTCTTGTATGACAAATGTTTTTGTATTATACTTAGAAAGTAAAGATCTTAAAACTTTTCGTACCACCACGAAATCTTTTACCTTTTCACCAAGACCTCTAATTGCACTTACTATCTCATCAACCTTGAGGAGATAGCCCGTGATCCATTCTTCTTCCTTCATCTTCAAACTTCCAAACTTAGCCTTGTAAGTTTGCAACTTTGCTTGCTTCACTTTAGCATCTTCTTCATATATATTCTTCAACTTGTCCCACATTTCCTTGGTTGTCCAACAATGCATTACTTTGACAAATTTAGCATTACACAATCCATACAAAATAACATTTTAAGCTTTAACATTGTTCTCATAATCTTTCTTATCAAAAGGATCAGTTATAGGAGGCTTAGGCATAGTATAACCATTTTCTACTGACACCCAAACATCAAACCCTAGAGAGGTCAAGTAGTTTTCCATTCTTATACTTCAAAATGCATAATTGTTGCCATCAAACAACAATGCTTTATTAGAAGAAGATCCCTCCTAACAAGCCATGTGTTCTATCCTTGGGACCCACTTAGACTGATTAAGTATTTTCCAAGTACTTAGCTCTAATACCATTTGTAGAACACAATTCTACTACTAAGAGAGGAAGGGCGACGGGGTATAGGGGGCGAAGCAGTAGTAGATACAAACTTTTGAACCTTAAAAAAAATTCAACTTGTTAAACTTTAAACTGAAATTTGAAATTAATTGAATATTGAAGCCAAAAGAGATGCAACCACACAAGAAACAATGTACAAGATTTTATGTGGAAACTCAGGATGGGAAAAAACCACAGTGCTAGAATCTACTGTCCTAATCCAATCTCACAAATAAATCCAGCTAGAATATAAAAATGATGTAGAATTATAATTTATTTCAAACTGAATTACTCAACCCTTTTGATTTTAATTAAAAGAAATAAACAACTTCAAACTTCTGATATATGTCTTCTACAAGTTTTGTTTACAATTTATTAGTCAATTCCATCAAACTTAATATAAATCACTACATTATATAAAATAGTATATGCTTTAAACACTGTCAAAATGAATGATTTACATATATATACTTTATACCTCATATGTTTGCAGCATACTGTATACTTCAGACTCCTTATATTTGAAGCATTCTGTACTTGAACTTGCAGACCATGGTAATCTGAAGAATGTCTCGGCAATCAAAAGTTTTATAAACAATATATCTTGAAATTTATATTTCTTTCCACACAAGGTACAACAATACAGATCTCTCTCAACGGAAGAGATGCTTTTCTGCGTACCAAAGTTTCAATACATTATGAGTGCTAGCAAATGATGTCTCTGCTATTTTCAGTGAAACTTTCTCAACAACCTTTTCTTTATTTCAGCATACACACACTACACACCTCACATCAAACAAATGAAGGAATATATAAATAATGCATCAAGTGGATTGGCTAGCTGCAAGAAGTTAAGGAGTTATAAAGAAGTTACAACCAATCACTCCAACTGCCAATTGTCCTCAACTTCTTTTCCATCTTGGCTTATTTCTAAACAATCTATCTTCCTATAAATGCATCGCACCTTCTGCCAATCGATTTCTTCTTCAGACTGATCTTTAGTTGTAAGTTTCAAACAAGAATATACAAATGGATAAAAGGACTAAAATTGGCAAAAGTTATTCTGTCTGATTTAATGTTCTTCTCTTCTTTCTGAGACTTATTTTATTCATAATTTTCTGAAACTTATTTTCTGTGCAGGAAATTTGCTGACATAGGCAAATATAATCAGTCACGCAGAAAGATTTAATGAGATTACAAGTAGTTCATGCTGAGGCAATCATGTGATAAAAAATCACAATCATTTCACATTCAATGAGCAGTCACATACACTCAGACCCGACTTCAAATGCATAGATCAGAAACGTTTACTTTTAAAGGTATAAAAGTTTCGGAATCTGTGTCTACTTTAGAACTACGATTTGTGTTTGTTCGAAAAGAAATGTCTGCAAACATCATTAAGTTGGCTTCCTTTGTGCACACCTTGTATGAGTTCTTTGTGCAAACCTTGTATGATTTCTTTGTGCAAATGTTATTGTTATTTCTGCAACTATGTTTGACATCAATGACAAATCAAGCCAACAATATAATTATTAGTTTTCGTTTATAAAACATCTGTTGTGTAAGACAAAACTACCCCATGGCAGTGTATGACTACTCAAAGCTTTAAAAGTATTTTGTCACCATTTCAAGTTTATTTGGGAATTTCCACTAAAAAATAATTGGACTTCATAATGTTATACAGTAGCAAGCATTCAGAATTCCTTACCGTAAATGGTTCAAAACTATAATGATTAATATCATAATTTTACAACTTCATAAAATTATAAAGCAGCAAGCAGCTGGAATTCCTTAAAGAAAATGAATTTTAAAATTCCCCCAAGGTAATCCCGGAAGTCTGAAATACAATGAATTCTAGAGTATTTGAGTGAAGGTATTTTAATTCATTGATTTATTGTTATGTACAACTGTGCTTTTTCTGAATATTTTTCCACAAGTGTTTTAATAGTATTGTCAAGTGATCAACATGTTTATATGTCCAAATTGTTTACCTTTTTTTCTTATAACTACTTCCTCGCAAAGTGCCATTCTGAATTTTAAGAGCTTCAGCATGGCATGGAGTATTGTATCCATGATCAATTAAGAATTTCATTCAAAGGGTGGAAAAGAATGAATGCTGTCCTACTGACGTTTCTATGAAGTTGACCATATAGAAATGATGGAATGCAAATTTTAGTTGTTGAATGACTCTCATTTCAAAAATGTCGTGCTGTCTCATCAAAATCACCATTAGATCAATTCGTTTCCCCCTTACACAGAGGTACTGAAGCTTCCAATTTTTTACCCTGCTAGTCAATAATGGCACTGATCATGATGATTTCTCACCCAGGCCTGCTTCAAAATCATAGATCCAGCCATACATTAAATGATTTTGGAATACAAGAACAATGAGATCAACATATGAATGCCAATCAAAAACTCAATTGCACACCAGAGTGCTTCAAAAATTGAAGGCCTCGCTCAACCTAATAGAATCCCGTAGATTCACTCTTCTTGGAAAGGGTGTTGTCGTTCCAAATGCAATTTAGAAAATTTCACCACCATGCATATTTGGTAAACTCCCACACTGATTAGAACACAAACGAATTTCCATATGCTTTGTAGATGTAATTATTATTTTGGCCGGCCTTCAAACTGCTCACGTAACCTTTCATACCTACTGAGCTCTGCCAGAGACAGTGATGGTGACAACTCTCCAAGTGCCTGTTAAGAAACAGAACACCCAACATGTCAAATTATAAATATAGACACAAGAATATTTCCAAGCATCAAACAAAGAGTGAAACAACATAATAAGAATTGCATGAAAATGTAGGAAGAATTGTTCCCTGTTGTATGAAATTCAAACATGGATACAAATCAGGTGACCTAGAATTACAATTGAGAAAGATGGGCATTTGTTGGACCCTGAATTGACAGATGTCTTTAAAATAGGACATGAATCTGGTAAATTTAAGAGAAATGTTATATACATCAAGTAAATTGATTACAGCCTAAACATCTCAAATAACGAAGTGTCCCAAAAATGGAATATGAAACAGCATCAATATCTACACAAAACCTAGACTATCTTTGCCAGACACTTGGTTTTTATAAGAACTTTTATGAAAACCAATTAAAAACCTTAAATCGACTCAAGTCAAAGTTTTATATTAACAAGTTTCACGTGATTTGGAAAAAATATTCTGCTGTTTCTATTCTTTCTTTTCCCCATTTTTTTTCTTGAAAGTATTTCACATTGTTATGATTATCACACTTGATTTTTGAATAAAAATGGACTAGGGTAGGGACAGGGACAGGGACAGCAGGAAACACAGGAATGCATTTTGGAGATGGTAGGGAAGCCAATTTGGGGCAATGGCAATTAAAAAATAGGGAAAATTTTAAAAATTAAAAAATATTGGAAATTAACTATTCATATGATAAGACATTCACCACATTCATTATATAAGTTATAATCCTATTACAAACTCCATGCAAGATGGCCTTGATCTTGGGGGAAACTCCATGGTTAAGTGCACTTGAATCAAAGTAGTACTAGGATGGGTGACTCCCTAGAAACCCAATGCTACACCTCTATGAGCATTACCTAGATGCAATGAGAGGTAACCAGGCCATTCATACTCCTAAGATATGGGTTCTTGCTAACCACTTTGACTCATGACATATGGGTCAATGAGTGTGACTCTAAAACTATGCGATTGAACCTAATAAAAAAATACATAATTTACCACACTATGAAAAACACTGCCTAAATGATAACACTAGGGTTAAATCAAGAAGTCAAATGAAAGACAACATACAAATTAAAAAAATTCCATTTTTTCATTGTCATTATGCACAAGTTCATCAAAAAGCTGAAAGGTTAAAATTATTAAATAGCAAACTATTAAAAAAATATAGAGAGACTAAATCTATTGCTGCTGCACCTCATCTTCACCTTCATCAAAATCAGTGTTTACATCTATGTCACTCCCAATATGAAACACGAGATCATTCAATGGTAACCCAACCAAATCCTCATGTGCCTCCTCATCAATCTATGCAGCACCGTAAGGATCAATATCCCAAGGCCAAGGTGGAGTCTAACAATACTCAAAAGTCTACCAATCCTAAAGTCACAAAGCACTGTGCTGACCACCAATTTCTTGCATGTTCCAAACTAATCCTACTTTTGACTAACTAAATGAATTTGTATGTGGACCAATTTCACTTTGCAATAGAGGAAGTAGAAATCAGTGAAAGGAGACAAACAAAAAGCATCCTCTACTTTATTGCATTCTTACCATGCCGAATTCATTATCCCATAGGGTCAATTTGAGATAATGTAGCCCCATCTATCCTAGCCTCTAATTTGTTGAATGTTGGAGACCTCAACAACTGAAAAGCAATCTATTGTTTTTGAAGTCTACCTACCTCTTCAGTGTTGTACATCTTCCAAAGGGCCTTCAAAAACCTTTCATCCTTTCATATTTCAATGGAAGCAATCTCCTAGCCCTTGGTGCATGCCATTTAGGATTTAAAACAAAGATTAACATATGAAACAAGATGTTCATGGTGTTTCACCACCATGTTACAATGGGCTTCATATATTCCTCACATAATCCCATATCGATGTCCCTGTTATGAATTTTTCACTTTATACAGCCAAGCATAATAACAAATGTCCCATAGATTTGCCCAAGACTAAGAGAATCTAAATCAACATAACTAATCAGCCACACGTGACACAACAGTGGGATGAAAGAGAAATGTATCTACAAAGCAAATTTTCAAAAAACGAATAAGATTCATGACAATAAATGCTAAAATTATCAAAATTATAATTTATAAAAACAAACAATAAAAATACTTATAAGTTACACCCATGAAGAATATCAATTTCTTACCTCAAAATGGGCCACCAATCATCATCAAGTATTGTCTACTTCAAACTCTTTACTTCACCTATATTAGCCACTACCCACCTATCCCACTCTATATTAATCATCATCAATTTTAGCTCTTGCACCTCAATTATCTTCTCTGGAAAAATAATGTAACTAACGCATCTTGTCTTCAGGTGTTTTAAGACAAAAAAGTCATCACGAGAGAAAGTTGTGGTGGTTGTAAATGAACATTTGTATATTTTTTACTTTTGCCACCAAAGTCTTTAGTCGTTCTATCTTCCCTACGCCTTATAGTGCATTGTTCAATGCATGAACACACTACGTCTAAAAATGTGCTCATAAATATCCTTTTCCATCATGCCAACTAATTTACAAACATGTGCCAAATTGATCACCACTTATACAACATTTGTTGCCTCAAACTCTTCCATGTAAAGTTGTTGGACACTTCTCTCTTATCTGGATAGATATATCTGCATATTGGATAATTGATATGAATGTGGATATCATACTCTTGGATATGACATGGATACTTCTCTCTTATTTGCATACACATATCTGCATATTGGATATTTGATATGGATATGGATATGATACTCTAGATATGACATATATACTTCTCTCTTATCTGGACAAACATATCTGCATATTGGATATGATTCTCTTGGATATGAGATGGATACCCTATCCAAACATGTCCATAAACAAAGCTATACTAGGGACATCCAATACATTTGGATATGGCACCACACCATTCAGTGCCTTACCCAATTGAGGGTTTATGGAAGAATTCAAAACTTGCAAAATAAAAATTGTACAAACACACACACACATGTATGATTTAAAACACTAAATATTATAAAATCTATGTTCTATATCCTTAGATGTAAGAACCCTGCTGGTTCTAACATCTGAAACCCAATTTCAAACCTTTCGACATTTCGTCAAACAATTGGCATGCAATGTTTAAGTTCTGATTTCTGAATGTAAGTATGTTTGTTTGTTTGTATTTGAATGGTTTTGCAATTTCTTAACATATAACAATGCATGAAACAAACTATTTGCTTTCTAAATCCAAGCAAGGTATCCATATTTTATTCAATAAGAAATCTGATTGCATTTGCTGTTGAGAAATAGCTTCATTCGATTTGAAACATACAAGTATACATATATATGTTGAATGAGAAACATATATATATATAATCATTATTATTATTTCAAAGTTGATAACATATATATCTATACGATAATGGACTTGTTAATATATTGGGTGAACCGATTCATATTAAAATAACTGATAGTATTATCGGGAGACCCGATCCATACTCACGGCAAGTAATATGGAATAAGCATTATGAATATCGGTTGTTATCAACAATAGTAATATAAATAACAGTCGTTATCATCTTTAGTTAACAGCGATTGGGATTAGTGGTATGTCTACGTAGGGACATGACCCTACGTGGCATAAGCCACGTACAGTCATGTCTCTACGCAAACTTAACCACTCAACATAAACTTACACATATATATAGTCGTATGCTTGCTGTGGGAAATCATCAATCACAGTATATGTTATTACCACAACAAGCATACGACTTCTATAATCTTTGCAATTATATTATTTGATAATTTATGTAAATGTCATAATAAATATCAGTCAGATAAATTTTGTAAACAGCATAATTTAAAGACTATTAATTTCTTTATACTAAGATCCGGATTCCTTAACATGGTATCAGAGCCTAATCAATAGAGATTAATAAAATAGTAAAATTTTATTCCGAATATCAGACATATTTAATTTAAAGGAAGGGCAATCATGGTGAACGGTGTTAGAGTGGAAGATAGACTCGAAGGCGCCTCCAACTTCGTCTCATGGAAAATACGTATAATTGCAATCCTTCAAAAACTTGGATTGGATTCATATATAGAAGACAAAAGTATGCCTGAAGATGAACCAGAGAAAACATGGAAAAGACGCAATAACAAGGCTAAGAAAATAAACATTGACACTGTTAAAGATCACATTCTTCCAACCATAGCTAGATTATCAACAGCATATGAAGTATTCAAAACCATTCAAACTACATATGAGATCAACAATGCAAGTAGACTGCTGACCTTAAAACAGCAACTCATGAACATCAAAATGAATAAAGGAGAAACAATTACATCATATTTTTTGAGAATTTCTGAAATGAGAGATCAACTGTCTACCATTGGAAATAATGTAGATGATCTTGAACTATCACCAATTTCCCTAAGAGGGTTACCAATCTCTTGGGAATCTTTTATTCAATGCATTAGCGGTCAATCGTCACTACCTAAATTCAATCAACTTAGAAACGATTGCACTCAAGAAGAATCTCAACTAATCTCAAGAGGGATAGGTCCGAATAAAGAGGGAGATATTCAAGCACTTCATGCTACAACAAACAAAAAAAAGAAAAAGAATTTTAAACGGAAGAGAGGAAATAATAATCAGCATCACAAAACCAGAGATCTCTCAAAAGTCCAATGCTACAAGTGTGATAAGTTTGGACACACTCACAGATTTTGTCAGGAAAGAAAGAAAACTCAAGCAACCATAGTTGAAGTCAAAGAAGTGGAAAATCCTCTATTTTTCTTAGCCTTATCAAGTGAACTAAACTCAAACAAAAGCACTTGGATAATCGATAGCAGGGCATCAAGACACATAACCGGATTTAGAGATCAATTCGAAACTTTCGAAAAACACTCAACTCAAGAGGTCACAATTGGTGACAACTCCACCTACCCTGTGAAAGGAATCAGGACCTGTTCAATTAAATTGAGAACTGGAGTTACATTACAATTAAAAGATGTTCTATTTGTACCAGGAATCAAAATAAATTTGGTCTCTATTTCAAGTCTAGTTGATCAAGGATACCACGTCACATTTCATAAAGATAAAGTTCTACTTTGGCTTAAAAATTCCAACATTAAGAATGCAATTTCCATAGGAACAAGAGATGGTAGCTTATACAAACTTTGTAACGATAAAAAACATGCTCTAAATCATGAAGTATAATTGTAATGACATTTGGCATAGAAGATTAGGTCATCTTCGGTATAGTGCCCTACCTACCATAAAGAAGATCACCACAGGTCTACCTCACCTAAAATCTGAACATACTAGAATTTGCAAAGGTTGTGCTCTAGGAAAGATCTCAAAAGGATTCTTTCCTACAAGCGAGCATAAATCAAAATTTGAACTAGAACTTGTCCACACTGATTTGTGTGGTCCTATGTCAACACTCTCATTAGGGGGATTCTTCTATTACATGATCTTTGTTGATGACTACTCTAGGAAAACCTGGATATATTTCCTAAAACTTAAATAATCAAATGAAGTATTATTGAAATTCAAATAATTTAAAGCCCTAGTAGAAAATCAAACCGGGAAGAAAATAAAGACTCTAAGATCAAATAATGGGGGTGAATATATCTCTAAAAACTTTAAAGAATTCTACATTTGTGTTAGGATTAAGAGGGAGCGTACTGTACCTTATAATCCTCAACAAAATGGAGTTGCAGAAAGGAAAAATAGGACCATCATTGAAGCCGCCAAAGCCATGATGCATGACCAAAATATACATATCTCATTCTGGGCTAAAGCCTCAAACACAACCGTATACCTTCGAAATAGATGCCCTCATTCAATCTTAGAAAATATAACACCTGAAGAAGTTTTTACAGGGAATAAACTAGACTTAAGTCATCTAAGAATATGTGGTTGCCCCGTATACATTCATGTTCTTAACGAAAAAAGGACCAAGCTAGAGCCCTGTGGGAAGAAAGGCATATTTGTTGGCTATAGTGAAACCACTAAAGGATACAGAGTCTATATTCTAGGACAACGATCTATTGAAATCAGTAGAGATGTAAAATTTGAAAAATAATGCATATAAACTATCCCTAAATATAGAAGATGATTCAATCACAGAATTAGATGAAAATCATACAATTGAGAATAAGAGGGAGAATATCATAGAAGATAATGAACCTCCTGCAACTAATTCTGAACATACTGAAGTTCCTAATAACAAGAAAAGGCCACTATAGGCAAGAAAGATGATTGAAGAAAACAACATAGAACCTAATGAAATTTTCAGAGAGAATAAGAAAACAAGAAATCAAAAATGCTATATTGCACTCCTAATTGAACTCACAAAATCTGAAACTTTAAATGTTGAAGAGGCCTTATCATGTCAAGCTTGGAAAGAAGCAATGATTGAAGAATACCAATCCATATTAAAAAATGATGTCTGGGATGTTGTACCTAGACCTAAAGACAAATCAGTTGTATCTTCAAAGTGGTTATTTAAAATCAAATATGCATTAGATCGTAATATTGAAAAACACAAAGCCAGATTTGTTGCTAGAGGGTTCTCCCAAAAGGCTAGAATTGATTACGAAGAGACATTTGCCCCATTTGCACGATATACTTCTGTAAGAACTATTATTGCCATTGCAGCGTCTAAAGGATGGAAGATACACCAAATGGACGTAAAAACAACATTCTTGAATGGTGTAATTGAGGAAGAAGTATATATAGAACAACCTAAAGGTTTTTCTACTCATGATAGGAATCTCCATGTGTGCAAACTAAAGAAATCTCTCTATGGCCTTAAACAAGCTCCTAGGGCATGGTATAAAAGGATAGATAGTTATCTCTCCAAACTAGGATATTCCAATAATAAAGCAGATCCTAACATATACTTCAAAATATCAGATGACGATATGTTCATTCTACTTCTCTATGTTGATGACTTATTAATAACATGTGAAGATCGTCTTATTGAAAAATGCAAATGAGATCTTGTAGCTGAATTTGATATGAAAGATCTAGGCCTTCTACACTATTTCCTAGGTCTAGAAGTATGGCAAAAGGAGAACTATATTTTCCTAAATCAAGGAAAATACGCCACTGATATCTTGACCAAATTTGGAATGATGGATTGTAAACCATTGTCTACTCCAATGGAAATAAATCTTCATAAACTTAAAAGTGATGCAGAAGACTCAGAATCTACAGATCCTAAATACTATAGACAAATTATTGGATCTCTCATGTACTTGATGAACACTCGCCCTGATAATTATTATGCAACCAATGTGTTAAGTCATTTCATGTGTGACCCTAAGAAGATTCATTTAATGGTTGCCAAGCATATTCTGAGATACTTGCGTGGCACTATTGGACTTAGTCTGAAGTATGAGAACGTTGAAATCAATCTACAAGGGTATTTTGATTCTGACTGGTAGGCAGTTCTATTGATCGTAAAAGTACTACAGGATGTTTTAGTCTTGGATCGACTATGATATCTTGGTTCGACAGGAAACAATTTGCAGTTGCTCAAAGTTCCACTGAAGCTGAGTATATGGCTACTTCCACGGGGACTCATGAAGCAGTATGGCTAAGGAAGTTACTAGTTGAACTATTTGGAAAACCCTTGAATGCCACAGTGATTCACTGTAATAATCAAAGCTACATCAAACTTTCACTTAATCCATTTTTTCATAACCGATCCAAGCATATAGAGATACCTTACCATTATATAAGAGATATGGTTGACAGAGATGTTATCAAGTTGGTATATATCAGCACTGAAGAGCAGGATGCCAACATTTTCACTAAGCCCCTAGCCAAGTTGAAAGTAGAATATTTCAGAAGTAAACTTGGTATGACTAAATTGTAGATTGAAATTTCAGTCATATATATTTTAATATATTCATGAATATCTTATTTTAATATTGCAATATTACATCTGTGTGTTATGAAAGGTGACGATCTTTCATGTGTAAGGTTACTATTGTTAGGTGACGATCTCAACAATAGTTTGACCTATTATCAAGATTTGACTACATTAAGTTGATGTCCCGGAATGTGCCGAAAATCTTGATACTAAATTGTTGTGTTATCACTAAGTGTTGTCTCAAGTTGCATCTGAGACTGTGATGACAATCATATCATGATTGACTCAATTAAATTGTTGTCCCGGACTGTGCTGGATATCATGATATTGAGATAGTTCTTGACTTACTATTATGACAGACTTCTTTAAATTGTTGTCCCGAAATTTGTCAGCAGTCATAATTTGTAGGTCAAGATGTAATACTTGTGATATTGGAGACTTCATTGTCATCCTAGGATCAAGGTTGTTATCTATTAGACTTCATTGAATGTTGTCAATGATCAGATAACATACATTTCTTAAATGTATTTCATGAGTATGAAAACTCTAAATGATGTTCAAATCCTCTTTTGCTAAGATGGAGTGTTGAGAAATAGCTTCATTCGATTTGAAACATACAAGTATACATATATATATTGAATGAGAAACAATATATATATATATATATATATATTATTATTATTTCAAAGTTGATAACATATATATCTATACGATAATGGACTTGTTAATATATCGGGTGAACCGATTCATATTGAAATAACTAATACTATTATTAGGAGACCTGATCCATACTCATGGCAAGTAATATGTAATAAGCATTATGAATATCTGTTGTTATCACCGATAGTAATATAAATGACAGTCGTTATCATCTTTAGTTAACAGCGATTGGGATTAGTGATATGTCTACGTAGGGACATGACCCTACGTGGCATAAGCCACATACGGTCATGTCTCTACACAGACATAACCACTCAAATTAAACTTACACATATATATAGTCGTATGCTTGCTCTGGGAAATCATAAATCACAGTATATGTTATTACCACAACAAGCATATGACTTCTATAATCTTTGCAATTATATTATTTGACAATTTCTGTAAATGTCATAATAAATATCAGCCTGAGATAAATTTTGTAAACAACATAATTTAAAGACTATTAATTTCTCTATACTAAGATCTGGATTCCTTAACATTTGCAATTATAATTTACTTGCAAATATACTCAATGCTGAAAAACACATTTGAATTACAATTTGAACCAAAATGATGCACCTTTCATGAAACGTTGCTTCTTGTCAACTCTAGACGTAGCCCTCTAATTGAAGACACCGACACTTAAATTTGTCAAAAACTTCCTTGCATTGGAAGTGCCTTTTGCAGGAACAAAGAGGCCAAGGATGGACGACAGCCTTCCGAAAACAAATCGCAGCTTAAAGATTCAAATTCACACATCCCCAAATTGAATCGCAGCTCCCTTCAATTTATTGTACGGACTCCATATTCAACAAATTATGATCAGAAGTATTACACAATTCATTGGCATTGAATTCCAACTCAAAGTGCATGAGAAATCTCGAAGAAATTCACCATTTCTTCAAAGCAAGACCAAACCCTTGAAGCTTCTCCCCAATTTCGATTTTTAATCAAAAGATGCATAATAGAATGAATTGTTTTCTCCCAAAGCATTGCTTTTATAATAATAAAAGAGATATCTTCAAGACACTGTTGTGAGGTTTTCACAACACCACCCCATCATAGATGAGGACCCCCTTTTTAGTGCCTTACTGTTGTTAGCAAGGCCTTGTTTAGGCCTTTTAGGCTGTTAATGACGAAGCATACAGCCCAGATTTTGAAGGAGAGTGATTGTGCTTGCATCTGCCCCTTTAGGCCTGCAAAACAAACAATTACAATGGATTAAAGTGAGTTCAAGCCTCCCTTTTTATGAGGCGATTTGCAATTAGATTAGGCCTTGCCCTATATGCAACAGAGGGTTGGCGTGTGCATCCCAGGCTTAAAGCAAATTTAGTATGCCCCAAATCCAAATTTGAGCAGGCCCTATATAATTCATGTGGCATTGGGGTTTCAAATCAGGTGCTTTTGAGGTAACGTGTGGTTCCAAGGAGCCTTAAAACAAGCTCAGATCTAGGCATTAAAATTAAATTAAGCCCTACCCTATGTGAAGTGTATGAGATGAACTACAGACCAGACCTTAATAAAGTGGATGGGCCCCATAAATGATGTGGCGTGTGGGCCTATATGGCCTCAACTCGAACTTAATAAATCTGGGACCAATTTACATAAAACGTGTGGCCTTGGGGAATAAATCTGGACCCCTATATGAAGCGTGTGGCCCTGCCTTGATGTGCTTGGACTTAGAACTCATAAATCAGGCTCAAAATAAATTAGGCCTTGCCCTATATGAAACGTGGAGGCTGGCCCAACACACAAAATCTTACACCTCCAAAGCTGCTGCCCATTCCCAGCCCACTTGCGATTTTTTTTCATGAATTAGTTGGCAATTTAAACAATTAAATTAAATATCCCTTGGGCTGTGCAATTTTTTTATTGCATTTAATTTGAGGTTGATTTGGCAATTTAATTAATTTTTGTTTCCCTCCAATGCAGGTCGGCCCCCCTTGAAGAGGCAAAAAATTGGGTATAAGAGGAAGGCCTCCCCTCCTCATTTCCTCATTCATTCCTTGCTTTGTGCTTGGCAGCAATTTTTGAAGGGCTGCGAATTTCCAAAGAGGCTGCGATTTTTTTGAAGGGCTACGAATTTTGAAAGGAAGGGCAAATTTGCAAGGAGTTGTCTTCTTCTTTGGTGAAGGAGAAATTGTTGGTGAAGGGAGGTCTTCAAGTTTGAGGAGGAAGCTGGTCTAAGGGGCAGAATTTTTCCTTGTTCTTGCTTGGTTCATTTCTCTTTTTCTTCTTGCACTACTCATCCACCACTTCATCATTCCACCCATAGGGTTTGAAGAGGAGATATAAGTGTAGTTTCATTCATAGGATTTGAAGGGGAGATATAAGTGGTAGTCCCACCCCTAGGAATGAAGTGAAGAGATAAGTGTAGTCCATCTCATAAGTATTCGAAGAGGCAGATATAAGTGGTAGTCCCACACCTAGGAATGAAGAGGCAATATAAGGGTAGTTTAATAGGCAATTGAAGAGGCAAAAATAAGTGGTAGTTCCATCCTTAAGATTGAAGAGGCAAAGATAAGTGTAGTATCATATTGTAGAAAGAAGGGGCAGAAATAAGGGCTAGGATGGCGGATGCTAATGCAAGCAAGAACCAAAGGGGAATGTATACCAAGAAAGACAAGGAAGACATGATGCCCAAGACCGCCTTCTTCTCAAAATTGAAGCGACTGGGTGACACCAACCCCAGCACAAGGGCATGATAGTGGTGTTGATGGATCAAGCAGCCAAGCTCTTTCGGGATAATTAGGATGCCTACCTCACTCTACTAAGGCAGAATTGGTTGCAAGAAGGCAGGAGGGGGTCACCAAGTCGTCAAGGCTCACCAGATCAGATTTCAGATCAGAGTATGGCGACCTTTTTGTGCTTCTCAACCGAGTCACGAGCTCCGCTCAAGGTGAACTAAAGGAGATGTTCGAGACTCCAAGGAAAGACAACGAAAGAGAAAGGGCTGAATGGAGAGCAAATCTTGGAACTCCTGGCAACGAAGTCATGGGAAGCTACTTTCCTTGGATGGCAAATCTTGGAACAACTTAGAAGATCAAAGAGAGGATGGTATCCATATCCTCCATCATCTCGCCAACAGGTGGGAAGGAAGTTCACATCAAGTTACCGAAGGGACAAGTCCAATTATTTGAGGGCATTTCAAGTACAATCAAGTTCAAATCAGATCAGGGCAAGTTCAAGGATGCCCACCCAAGTCATGCCATGAGGAAATTGACAAGGAGTTGATAGTTTCGAAAGAGTTAATCAAAGTTAGAAATGTTGAGTATCAAGAGATATCTTCACTTCATCAAAGATCAATTAGACCTACAGGACAAGGATGATGAGGTGGCAGTTAATTATCTCCTCCAATTAGAAAATTTCAGATTTCAAGCACAAGCAATCGCAACACGCCAAGTGTCCCATTTTCTCATTGGTGGAGAAACCTTTGTATTTTTCTTATTGGCCCGAAATTTGGTGCCCTCATGTAATTGGTTGTAGTTATGGCAACCCTAATTAGGGTTTATAGGATGCAATCTGGGCCCTTGATTTCAGATTTTTGCCTCTTAATCTTGGCCGTTCATTGTACTTGAGCCTCCTATATAAGGCCATTTGTTCTCATTTGTAAGAGGGAGTTATGTTGGAGAATTGTTGCCAAAATACTATCAAAATTGTTCTCTATTCATTGTTGTGGCTTGCATGGTGGATATACATGATCATTTTGGTGTATTTGCATGGTTCTTTACATCTCTCAATTAAAATAGGATTTCATTTCAAAGTTGTTAAGGTAAGAGTAGAAGTAGATAGATTGTGTGGTGATATTGGTGGATGTTTGATTGGATTCTATAAAACTAGGCCACTAGCTCCTTGTAGATGCAAGGGTGCCTTATGTGGTAATCTAGTAATTGCGCTCAAGTTCAATTGGCATTAGATCCTTAATTTGTACTCAAGTTGGATTGCGGGGAAGGTGTTGATATGAAAACCTTGTGAGATCCTTTGAAGCTTTGCACTAGGTGGAGTTGAAGTCGCAAGCAAGCCTCTATTTGGTAGGAATCCTAGTCCATCCATTATTTTCCCATCCATAGTTAGAAATAGAAGTAATCTAGATAGTAGAAGTTTGATGAGCAAAGTTGGAAGTGATATAAATCACGGATATACTTTATCATATATTGCAAAGCCAGATCTTTAGCAGTGTAAGTTGACACCCTTGAGTGAACAACGTAAGCCTGCCTACGTGATTAACCAGCGAATCACATTAATATAACTGAGTTAATATCCACAAGTGTAAGGAACCTTGGAGTTTTCTCATGTTCTTCATGAGTATTTACTTTTCAAGAGAGGGTTGAGTGTTTGGTATTCTATATCAAGTATTCAATTGCTATATGTTATGTAGTGGTACAAAACTGACATCAACAGACACCAAAAGCAAATAGCTTCTCTCACACACTTTTCACTTAAAAGCCTTCATCAATACACTTTCCAATTAGAAGCCTTCATTTAATAACTTAATAAATAATAACTCCAAAGCTAAAGCTTCATGAAGACACTTTTCACTTAAAAGGCTTCTTCAACACACCTTCAAATTATAACACAAATGATGAAGTCATTTATTAAGATAAACTTAATAAATAACTTATAATATGAAACTCCAACAAATAGACTCTATTATATGCTCATGATGCCCAACACCCTGTGCCTCCACTGCACTACTAAAAATAGCAACCGCCCAAAATTGACTTACTAAAAATAGCAAGTCTATCAATGAGACCCTCAAATCCAATTGTCAACTTACGAAGGTCGCAATGATGAACTGACCATGCCCAGGTGCAGGAACTTGCTAAAATGGGGACATTATAGTCCTCCCTCCCCAAGATTGCTTGTCCTCAAGCAATCGCCAGAACCAAAGGCACATATTGATCCACCCAGATCCCAAGGAAAAGTGTGTAATATCCCTGACACCATCTACAAACTCCTGTGGTAATAACTCTATCCTTAAGAGCTATTGTGAACATACTGCCACCATACCAACAATGGTGACTCACCCAATCCCCAGTGCCAATCATATCTTGTAATTTCCCCGTCAAAATAGGATTTAATAATAATCTTTAATAATATTAAAAATTAAATAAATAAATAAATAATTAACAATAAGACAAATAATAATTATAATATAATTATTCAATATAAAAATATATATATATTAATTGATATATTGTATATAAAGTAATAATTATTAATTAATAATCGATTACAATATATCATTATTATAATAATAGATAATGAAATATAATTAATATAAATAAAAAGAATAAATAATAATAAAATTAAAATATAAATGATAAAATAATAATATAATACCATAATTATATTATAATATCATATAATTATAAAATTATTAAAAAAAAAAAATATGACAAAACAATAATTAATTAAACCAAATCAACGAGGATATAGTAATGTCTGGCAACATATCATATCGACAATACTTTCCTCGTCGTATCATATACAACGACCTTATAACAACTATGCTAGGTGACTTCCAACTTAATAGATGTCTGATCTTCTCCATAATTTGGTCGACAATCCTACAGAGGCTCAATTCTGTCACCATGGAGAATAAGCTTGAATGGCTCACTTGAAGATTGACCCACGAGACCCTGACAATCCTACAGTAGATGAGAACGCGTGCAAGAACACAGAGATATTGTAGGGTCAGATGTGATACCAATCACAGTAGGTACTTACAATTGATAAATTCTGAATCAATGGCATTGACTAAAGAATAACGATTAGTTATAGTTAGCGACAAATAGGATGGTTGAAGAGTCAATGTAGGTGCCTCTTGAGAGACGTCGTATCTATTTACAAGGTATAAAAATTGGATCGATTTATCTCAATGAGCATCACGGGCGACTATTCCTTGGAGCCAGAGGACACCTGTGCAGATACTAAAAGGAAACACATAAATCCCATCAACAACAAACAAAAGGGAGACTCAAGGTAGATACAAGTTCACACCCGATTCATCAAGGCGAAACAATCAACAGTGTTATATTTCGGTAATATGTGCATAGTACAATCAGCAACTGGTCGTTGTCATTCATTGGGAGTACACATCAGCGGAACAAAATACATAGGTCTACGAATAGGATTGAAATATAAAGTTCAAGCAATCATCGGAGATAATTGCAAAGACGGATCATGAATAATCAGATATATATAATAAATGATAGAAATAGACTCTAGGTCCACATCGGATATAACTTTTAGAAACCTCATCTTGCAATTCATATTACATAACAGAAGTGTAAAATTGGTATATAGAGATTAAAGATCATCATTGCATAAATTATACATCAAATATAGCAGTGGCCTCCATTTATTGGGATAACAACGGTATCTATTATATTTGGACAATTACACCATTTTACGTTCATAAGTCCTCGTCTATAATAAAGATTTTAACAAAGGATTCCTTGTAATTGACCCTATTTTCCAACTTAGCTGACAAAGGTTTATCACAATGGTATCAGAGCATAATCATGCCATCCTGTGGAGGATAGTTCATGCAAACATATAAACGAAAGAAAGGCACAAAAGCTATGGCTGAGCAGCTGACAAGTGAACGAAGAAGCTTCATGGAACAAACCAATGAGAGATTTGAGAGAACTAACCAATTAATTCTCCACGCCATTCAAAATATGAACAATAGCCATCATAATGAAAGATGCATCCCTAATATGAACATTCGACTCTAAGCTCTGCACTCAGGCCTACCATTCCGTCTTTCCTTCCAAGAGAACAACCTATTTTAGAAGAGGAGGAACCAACCACAAATACTATGGAAGAACTAGCCAAAATGTATGCAAGGTTAGAACCAGCAATCCAGCAAATTATTCCCTTTAAGGAATATTATGAGACCAAAACCATCGCAAATAGAAATAGAAGGAAGAATCATGCCGACAAGGACCTTAAATCAAGGATAAGTAAGTTGTCCCTATTGTGTTTTGAGGGATCAGGGAAGGAAACCACTCAATCATGGGTTCAAAAACTAGATACATATCTATCCCTCAACCCAATGACCGAAGAAAATGACATTTAGTTCACCATACTCCACTTATCCAGGTCAGCCCACAATTGGTGGCCCCGTGGTCTCACTACTCTAGGCCATAAAAATATTACTACCTATAGTGAATTTATTGAAAGGCTCATGAGTAGGTTCGACCAAAGAGATCCCGAATGGTACTTCCAAGAGTTAACCCATCTTAAACAAATGGGGACCATAGAGGAATTTTCCAATCAATTCCAAAGTCTATCCGTTATGGTTCCAGATCTATCCCAAAGGAAACTCACTTATATGTTTATTGAGGGGCTTAAAGACTCCAACAAAACTATAGTAAACCCTCTAGAGCCTCAAATGCTAGAAGAAGCAATACAAAAGGCCAAGAAGGTTGAATCAAATTCTTCAAAGGAAAGGACTAAGAATATTTCGACTAAGACACAATATACATATGAGGAATCAAGGAAGGATGAGAGGGGAAGAAAATGTTATTTCTGCAAAGAACAGTGGGATACAGGACATCGATGCCAAGGGAGAGATGAAATAATAAAGAAAGGTATATGTTTTAGGTGCAAAGAGCCATGGGAACGAGGGCACAAGTGCGGAAAAAAGAGCCAAGTCCATAGAATTGAAGCAAGACAAGATGAAGCACCATATAAGAGAATAAAGTATGATCAAGGAGATCTCAATAATATCCAAGCAAAAAAAGGAGCAGAAAACCAATAGAGATTTGAGGAGGTTCATCCCTAGATGTGAAAACAAACTTGAAAGTTCGTGTTAGTTAGTAATGCAAAAATAGTAATTAATATATTTATGTAAACTTGATTTGTTAATAAACATTCAATGAACTATATAAGGACATTCTTGGTGAGTGTCGAAATCTTGATTAACAACATTCTTGGTGAGTATCAAAACTTAATTTAGGCATTCTTGGTGAGCGTTGAGATTTGATCAAGGACAATCTTGGTGAGTGTCAGAGCTTGATCAAGAGACATTCTTGGTGAGTGTCAAAACTTGACTTAGACGTTCTTGGTGAGCGTCGAGGCTTGATCAAGGACATTCTTGGTGAGTGTTAGAGCTTGATCAAGAGACATTCTTGGTGAGTGTCAAAACTTGATTTAGACGTTCTTGGTGAGTGTTGAGGCTTGATCAAGGACATTCTTGGTGAGTGTTAGAGCTTGATCAAGAGACATTCATGGTGAGTGTCAAAACTTGATTTAGACATTCTTGGTGAGCATCAAGGCTTGATCAAGGGCATTCTTGGTGAGTCTTAGAGCTTGATCAAGAGATCTTGATAAGTGTCAAAACTTGATTGTGACATTCTTTGAGCAAAGCGTCACTAATGGAGGGGAACATAAATGCTACAACATATCAAGATAAGTTCTACCTTTGAATTTTCTTAAGATTTTAAATTGAATGTTATTACTTTAAGATTTGATAAGTTATGTTTATAAATATATGACAATTCTCACCAAAGTTAAAATTTTTGTTTCAGGGGTTATTGAATTCAAGTTGTGCAACAAGATGATATCAGACATACGCAACAGAAGCTACTCACATTAATGGGCATTGCTTGAGGGCAAGCAATTTTGGGAAGGGTGGACTATAATGTCCCCGTCAAAATAGGATTTAATAATAATCTTTAGTAATATTAAAAATTAACTAAATAAAAAATTAATAATAAGACAAATAATAATTATAATATAATTATTCAATATAAAAATATATAATATATTAATTGATATATTGTATATAAAATAATAATTATTAATTAATAATCGATGACAATATATCATTATTATAATAATAGATAATGAAATATAATTAACATAAATAAAAAGAATAAATAATAATAAAATTAAATATAAATGATAAAATAATAATATAATACCATAATTATATTATAATATAATATAATTAAAATATTATAAAATACAAATAATAAATACAACAAAACAATAATTAATTAAACCAAATCAACGAGGATATAGTAATGTTTGGCAACATATCATATCGACAATACTTTCCTCGTCGTATCAAATACAAGAGCAACGTTAATACAACGCCCTTATAAAAATTGCACTAGGTGACTTCCAACTTAATAGATGTGTGATCTTCTCCATAATTTGGTTGACAATCCTACAGAGGGTCAATTCTGTCACCATGGAGAATAAGCTCGAACGACTCACTTGAAGATTGACCCACAAGAGCATGACAATCCTACAGTAGACGGGAACACATGCAAGAACACGGAGACATTGCAGGGTCGGATGTGATACCAATCACAGCGGGTACTTACAATTGATAAATTCTAAATCAATGACATTGAATAAAGAATAACAATTAGTTATAGTTAGCGACAAATAGGATGGTTGAAGAGTCGATGTAGGTGTCTCTTGAGAGACATTGTATCTGTTTACAAGGTATAAAAAATGGATCGATTTATCTCAATGAGCATCATGGGCAACTATTCCTTGGAGCCAGAGGACACTTGCGCAGATACTAAAAGGAAACACATAAATCCCATCAACAACAAACAAAAGGGAGACTCAAGGCAGATACAGGTTCATGCTCGATTCATCAAGGCGGAACAATCAAAAGTGTTATATTTCAGCAATAAGTGCATAGTATAGTCAGCAACTGGTCGCTATCGTTCATTGGGAGTACACATCAGCAGAACAAAATACATAGGTCTGCGAATAGGATTGAAATATAAAGTTCAAGAAATCATCGAAGATAATTGCAAAGACGGATCATGAATAATCAGATATATATAATAAATGATAGAAATAGACTCTAGCTCCACATCGGATATAACTTTTAGAAACCTCATCTTGCAATTATATTACATAACAGAAGTGTAAAATTGGTATATAGAGATTAAAGATCATCATTGCATAAATTATACATCAAATATAGCAGTCGCCTCCATTTATTGGGATAACAACGGTATCTATTATATTTGGACAATTACACCATTTTATGTTCATAAGTCCTGGTCTATAATAAAGATTTTAACAAAGGATTCCTTGTAATTGACCCTATTTTCCAACTTAGCTGACAAAGGATTATCACATATCTCTACCTGGATCCTAGTAGAGACGAAACTCACATCCATCCATAACAAGGAAAAATGGATACCCAATATCGTCTGCTAGATCAAAACTCCCTGCACACCCTACCAATCTGTCATGATTATGAAGTCTATCTGTGTAGCAGGAACTAGTACAACCAAAAGCATCTGTACCATAACCCAGATATCCATCCTCTGTAAAACCATCCTGGATATACTGACCCTGCAAGTTACCTCCTGCTAACTTGCAGTAACCATCCCCATTAATTGCAGATGGAGTAAACCTATCCCATAATTGATGATATAAACCTAGAGCCAACCCACACCATCGTACAAACAAGTCCTCAAACAGTGGGCCAAAATAAAAATGATGAACACTCCTCACTATGTAATCATGGTGAAATGCTCCAATCTCTAACAAAGGCTCATCAAAATCCAACCACGAATCAAGAGATGGCTCCAATCTCTAACTCTAAACAACTAATTGGGTAGGATCCTGGGAAACCCTCTCAGCAACCTAACCATAAAATCCCTGGGGATGCATTGTAGTCAAGGTATCTACAATCTTTCCCACTAATAGCTGAATATTGCAAGAACCCCAGATGAGAGTCCCCTGAAGGGCCCTTCTCGCAAAACCGGACTCTCAAGCAAGAACTCCATGAAAGACTCTGTGCAGTAGAAATTATAAGAAGCAACATCAACCTGCTCCCCTTCAAACCACAACTAATCCTCCGAAACTGTGGCACTGCCAATTGCCAACAGCTATCAGCTGTATGAGAAGAAGAAATAGATTTTCTTCTAGCAGAAGGAAACAAATCACTATGAGAGCTCGTCCCCAAACCAGATGATACCCTGTCCATGTCCTGTGAATCAACGGGAGTAGTGTTAGAAACTGACAAACAACTCTCTAGAGAATCTACTCTTGCTACCTCAGGACTCTCAACAAATTGATCCGCATCATCTGTCATCAAGCTAACAATTGGAGACCCTGATACCACAAAAATCCCTCTGTAATCCTCCACGGAAGCACTCACTTCCTCTGTGTCTACTGCATCTGACTCAATGATGGATGTAACTGTGTCCCCAACATATCCATCACTGCCAACTGTGGAAGCTAACTCACCACCAACCACCACTATAAGCAACTGAATTGGATCTATGGTTGGCAAAGACTACATCCGTTCCAACTCCACAGTCACCTCTCTCAATTGCATTTGCGACTCCTGGAGATCCAACTGGGTGCTCTCCAACACCTTAGAAGTCGCCTCAAGTTCATGGGTGAGCTCAACCACCTCCTCCTCTCTGGACATCAATGCCTCATATGTCATACTCCCCTCTCAACTAGGTGATCTCGATCGGCTACCATCTGTAAATAGTTATGTCTCAAAATCCTAACAGCCTCCTGCAAGGAATGAATCTCTGTCAAGGAAAGGTAACCACCACTATGGTCAACTGCCATAGGAGAACCCCATATGTTTACAGCCAACAGTTGACAAGTGGCATCGAAATGCTCAAGAGTAGAAGTAATGTCTCTCTCGCCAACTCTCAATTAGCTAGTCACATGATGACTCTATACAACGAGCCTCCTATGTACAATCTCAACTGCACTATCCACACTATGGAAGGAAGCTATATCCAACAAACTCCCCTCAAGATCATCGTATCTTTGTGTACTGTCATCCGAGCACACATCTACCAACTGAGTACGGACATCGGACTCATCCTCATCTACCTCTGAAGAAGCTGTTGTTGAATCTGACTCATCACAATCCTCAGCTACCCCGTCCTCTCTAACCACATGACAATCTAGATCCTGGGACCCAACCTCACTTACTAACAACTTAGAGTCCTCCCCCAGGGTCTAATAAATCAAGCATGACTCATTGCAGGTAGAGTCACCCTCATGAGTCACCAAAGAAGTAACCTCATTTGAAAAAGTGGAGCCCCTGGCTGTAACAAACTCCTGCCACTCATACGCTTACCCATCCTCATCTGTGAGTCCCTGTAAAAAAGGATCCTAGGACCCACCACCATCAAATGATAACCCTGAGTCAACTCTCAATGTCTGATATAAAAGACCAGACTCACTGCAACACACATCATCCTCACACTCAACATTAGAGATATCCACAATGCTATTGTCCACATCGTCTAACTAAGACCCCTTTGCTAACTCTAGCTGCATACATGACTCAATGTCATCATGTGAATCATCTACATTGTGGCATGAATCTCTGTGAGATGAGCTCAACTGGCTCTCAGCTGCAAGCTAGCTACTATCTCTACTTAATTTGCAAATTCTGGTTTGAATTTTAAAACATATATACCTTTGTAATTTTTTCAGATTTATGGGATTAGACCAACAACAATTTATCATTAACATTTACTTCATTTCCTTGCTACATTAGCCAATATGATAGTATCAAATATCATCAGATAAATACACATTAATAACAATATGATTTTTGCACCTTAAATATGGACTATGGCTATTTAGAGATGAGACGCAGCCTGATAACAACTGATGCAAGCCGAGAATGAAGGTTCCTTCATGTTAAAGGCAGTTCATACACCTTTTGCCAACCAATCTATAGCTTGCATCTGCAATAGCAACCCCAAACTGAATTCCAAACCCCCAATCCACACTTCACACGTTGAAGACACTACAGCAATCTGAATTGTTGTATGGGAAATTATGCCAGCAGCAAGGAATCGTCCTTTCCAATGAAGACTCTTATATAGAAAGGCTGTAGGTAAAGCCAATTGCAGTCCTTATTCCTCATGTAACTGTATACAAAGTACGTTGCTTCCTCAAACTCAAAGAAAATTCTCTCAAATCTGTACAGCCCTTGCAACAACTGTACGACAGTCCCAGAATTGTTTTCAAATACAATTTTGCAGCTCACAAACTCAATGATCAATAACCTGATTCAATGCACATGTAAATTCCAAGAGTTCTCTCCTGAAATTGAAGACCAAACACTTGTATTTGTTGAAGAACTCTCTCCAAGAATGAAGACCAAGTTCCAAAACCCTAGCTCTCCAAAGAAAATCGATTTCTTTCTCCAAGAACAAATTCACAAATTAAACAAATGACGTTAGGTATGTAAAATGGCTTTTTCATGTTGTATTTATAAGCTTTATGAAAAAGCTTCTCCTTTACACCTTTCACTAACATGGCTTCCTCAACACACCATTATTTTATAACATTAAAGTCATAAAGTTATTAAATTAAAATAACTTAATTTAATAAACACAATTAAAATATGAAGCCACTGAATCGCTCTGACAAAAATATTCTAATTTCTGACAACAGAGCACTGAGCTCATACTGCCCTGCCAAAAATAGTCATCTGACCAAAATATACTTACTATAAACAGTAAGTCTCTCAAACTGGAGATTCCTCATAATCAATCCTAAAACATCTGATAACACTGCGCAGGTGGCCTGCTAAACAAAGCCATACCCAAAAAATCACTTACTATAAATAGCAAATCGTCCAAACTGAGCCCAACGAAGAGCAAACCTGGCAACTAGAACCTCCAGAATGGAATCCAACCACTGGCTCTGCCAACCGACCCCCTCTGACAACCTGATTAGCTTACAAGGGTCACAAAATTAAGCTAATCCCAATAGTCTAAAAAATGGGGACATTAGAATCCTCCCTTCCCAAGATTGCTTGTCCTCAAGTAATCAGGAAAGACAAGCAACATCACCGTCCACCCGGATCCCAAGGATGGTCATGGGTAATGTCCCTATCATCACCATAATCCTATGAAGAAATCATCAGCATCAACAGAACAAACATCAGCATTTGAGAAACTACACTCTACACCCAAACTAAAGATGTTGCAACAAGATCGCCACATGGGAGAAACTCAACCGAGAGTAACTCACATAGGAGTACCTCAACCAACAGACTGGACTTTCTCCAAGTCTTTGTACCAACCAAACCATCATACTAGTCATCAAATGGATGCACTGAAGGACTCTGAAACCGGTAGATGTCTTGAACGCAAGGATCGAAGATGAAACTATAAGCACTCCTCACTATGTACACCCCTGTAAACTGCTCAACTAGACCTGACTGGCCTCCTGTAGAATCTGCCTGATAACCAGGTGTACAAATAGGATCCCAAACATCATCATCATTATACAACACCTGAAAGGGATCATCACTGAGCTCAAACAACCGATTGTAATAAGTCATAACAACATCCACATCAAATAAGGGATTGTTCACAAAGTGAACAAAACCCATCTACTGATCTAAGCTATAAAACTGTGAACTGTGAGAGACATGACATGTAATCTGCTCTACCTGAATGGACTCATGTCTCCGAGAATCCGCACTATCTACTACACAAAAAGACATAGTGCGTAGACTCCCCTCAGCAAGACCCGGCAACACATACTCTCTGCCCTGGTACTCAAATCTAATCTGCATCGGGCTCACACTAAGGCAAAATTCTTTAATCTCCTATATCCACTGCATCCCTAAAACCACATCCATCTCCCTCAAATCAAACACATAGAAATCAGATATCAGTTCATAGTCACCAAGAAACAAGGAGAGATGACTGATGCGCCTGGTACAGGTAAAGTTGTAGCCATCGGCTACCCTGACTCTAAACCCTGCAAACTCCTCTACGTGAAGCCCACACTGACTAACAACTCACTCATCAATAAAGTTGTGCATGGCCCCAGTGTCCAATATAGCAACACAGGGTTGTCCTTCCACTAATCCCCTCAATCTGAAAGCAGAGGGAAGTGGCACAGAGGTAGACAACACAATCGAAGATAATTTGGCATCAAGACCAAACTCTAGAGTAACTCTCTACTCCTCTGTATCTAAACCAGCTAACTGATGAGAAGACTCAGCCTCACTCTCACCAGAATAAACCCACATAGAGCGATTCACCCTGCCCTTAGGCCTCATAGAACAAGAATGCTCTCTGTCATAAGGCTCTTTGCACCAATAGCAAAGTTGCCTCCTCAAATCCTCTTGAGTGGCATCATCAAGTCTACCTGCAGATTTCTTCCTGTGAACAACTGGTGGAGGTACCTCTTCTGCAGAAAGAATAATAGGACTAGGAGTAGACTTGCCCCGTGAAACTGAAGGCTCAAGATTCCTTGCCTTGTTCATAGCATCTCACAAAGTAGGTAGATCCAAGGACTTAACCCACCCTCTATACGGCTCAGACAAACCCTCTATGAAAAGTATGACTCTCCTCCTCTCGGAGATCTCATTAACCATAATTGATAGGCGCTAAAACTCACTGATAAAGGCCTCAAGGCTACTTGTCTATCTCACTTGAGCTAACTCTTTAAAGTAAGTCCCAAGGTCTTTCATGTCAAATCGCTCTATCGTCTATCCACAAACTCTTGGTACTCAACAATATGATCATGATGCAGAGATACTAACCCATGATACCACCAATCATGAGCTACTCCATCTAAATGAAGCACAGAAAATCGTATAGCGTCCTCCTCAGACATAGGACGAAGTGACAAGTACATATCCAGCTTGTGGACCCATGCTCTGGTTGTAGTCTTCCCACTTCCATCGAAGTGAGCTAGTGTCAACTTGTTGGTGGCTTGCTTCAGATCATCCTTCCTAGGTCTCTACCTTGTGTCAGGAGTTGGCCTGCCTTTGGAATGCTCTCGCTTCTATGTCAGATATCTATCAAAATTTAAATTTCTTTTTGGTACCTCTGGAAGAGCATCTCATTCTGCGAAGTGTGCCACCATGTCATCGACAAATGGTGTTGGCTCTATCTCTACGCTAACCGCATCCAGCTCTGGCCTCAAGAAAGTAGGACGAAGAGGCCTGTCATAAGTACCAGTATGGTCAGCTCTATAATCATGCATGTCATCTGCTCATGACCTGTATGAGCTGACTGAAACAGTCCACGCAACTCTGTCTCTAGTACGATCACCTGGTAATGCGATATGCTAAAGAGTGTCTGAAAGCTGCTGCAATACATTTGCAACATGATGCTGACCATCTGCAATATTTCTGAAAACATCTCTGGCCTCCCTGTCAATATCATTTCCAATGTTATTCCTATTCCTGTCTCCTGCCTATTCATTTTGTGGGCCCCGTTCATTAGCTTCGAGAGGTGGTGAATTTCTACCCCTGTGGGTATAGTGCCCTCCCAGTACAAATCTTTCTGCCATAACTAAATCCTCATACCCTTCAGGATGGCAAGATTAGTACTCTGATACCAATGAGATGAGCTCAATTGGCTCTTAGCTGCAAACTAGCTACTATCTCTACTTAATTTGCAAATTCTGGTTTGAATTTTAAAACATATATACCTTTGTAATTTTCTCAGATTTATGGGATTAGACCAACAACAATTTATCATTAACATTTACATCATTTCCTTGCTACATTAGCCAATATGATAGTATCAAATACCATTAGATAAATACACATTAATAACAATATGATTTTTGCACCTTAAATATGGACTATGGCTGTTTAGAGATGAGACGCAGCTTGATAACAAGTGACGCCAGCTGAGAATGAAGGTTCCTTCATGTTAAAGGCAGTTCATACACCTTTTGCCAACCAATCTACAACTTACATCTGCAATAGCAACCCCAAACTGAATTCCAAACCCCCAATCCACACTTCACACATTGAAGACGCTCCAGCAATCTGAATTGTTGTATGGGAAATTACGCCAGCAGCAAGGAATTGTCCTTGCCAATGAAGACTCTTATATAGCAAGGTTGTAGGTAAAGCCAATTGCAGTCCTCCTTATTCCTCACGCAGCTGTATACAAAATACGTTGCTTCCTCAAACTCAAAGCAAATTCTCTCAAATCTGTACAGCCTTTGCAACAGCTGTACGGAAGTCCCAGAATTGTTTTCAAATACAATTTTGCAACTCAAAAATTCAATGATCAATAACCCAATTCAATGCACATGTAAATTCCAAGAGTTCTCTCCTGAAATTGAAGACCAAACGCTTGTATTTGCTGAAGAACTCTCTCCAAGAATGAAGACCAAGTTCCAAAACCCTAGCTCTCCAAAGAAAATCGATTTCTTTCTCCAAGAAAAAATTCCCAAATTAAACGAATGACATTAGGTGTGTAAAATGGCTTTTTCATGTTGTATTTATAAGCTTTATGAAAAAGCTTCTCCTTTACACCTTTCACTAACGTGGCTTCCTCAACACACCATAGTTTTAAAACATTAAAGTCATAAAGTTATTAAATTAAAATAATTTAATTTAATAACCACAATTAAAATATGAAGCCACTGAATCGCTTTGACAAAAACATTCTAATTTCTGACAACAGAGCCCCAAGCTTATACTGCCCTGTCAAAAATAGTCATCTGACCAAAATAGACTTACTATAAATAGTAAGTCTTTCAAACTGGAGATTCCTCATAATCAATCCTGAAACATCTGATAACACTACGGAGGCGCCCTGCTAAACAAAGTCATACCCAAAAAACCACTTACTATAAATAGTAAGTCATCCAAACTGACCCCAACGAAGAGCAAACCTGGCAACTAGAACCTCCACAATGGAATCCAACCACTGGCTCTGCCAACCAACCCCTTCTGACAACCTGATTAGCTTACGAGGATCACAAAACTAAGCTAATCCCAATAGTCTAAAAAACGGGGACATTACACTATGTCACCTGACTCATCTGTAACACTCCCATCATGAGTGTCATCATTGGATAGCTCCATGCCCACATCCTCAATATAGGAAAAGACTGTTGTCTCCTATATTGACTCAACACTACGACTGTTATCATAAACATCAAAGTTGTCAAAGCTCATATACTCCTCGCAGTCCTCAAAAATAACACCATCATCTAAGGTGTTAGAATCCATAGTGGTATCTACAACATCCTCCACTTTGACAATATTTGTGGCATCAACAATAGGCTCACATAAAGGATTGTTGTCTTGAAAATCAAACCTTGTGTCACAAACACTGATAGGCTCGGAATGTTGAAACTCAGTACCACTATCTGCCAACAAGACAGGCACATCCACATGTTCCTCTCCAACATCATGTGTGCAAATAGGACTAGTGCCTGTCCTACTAAGAATGGGATCATCTCCACAATGATCAGTAGTTGCTGAAAACTCATCATGAAGATTTTTGGACATCTCACCCGTGAAAACCTCTCGTTTCTCTTCCTACATTCTTCGTGAGAAAGACTTCTTGAAGAAGGAAACCATAAAACTAGCTGCCCTGTCAACAGTCGTCGGATCTAAAAGTTGTGCTTTTAGCCTTTCTTGTGTTCGCCTCAATTTCTCCATTTCATTTTCCAAAGCACTTGTTTGTTTCCTGAACTATGACACACTGCACAATTGGTTTCCATATTTACTTGGTATTCTGTATTTATCCATGACTGGAATAAAACTAGAGTGTTGATCACTCACAAATCAAACATGGGAATTCAAGATTTCCAAACCCCACAGGATGGTAGGAAACCGCTCTAATACCACTATAAGAACCCTGCTGGTTCTAACTTCTGAAACCCAATTTCAAACCGTTTGACATTTCGTCAAACAATTGACATGCAATGTTTAAGTTCTGAAATCTGAATGTAAGTATGTTTGTTTGTTTGTATTTGAATGGTTTTGCAATTTCTTAACATATAACAATGCATGAAACAAATTATTCTCTTTCTAAATCCAAGCAAGGTATCCCAATTTTATTCAATAAGAAATCTGATTGCATTTGCAATTATAATTTACTTGCAAATATACTCGATGCTAAAAAACACATTTGAATTACAATTTGAACCAAATGCACCTTTCATGAAACGCTGCTTCTTGTCAACTCTAGACGCAGCCCTCTAATTGAAGACACCAGCACTTAAATCTGTCAAAGACTTCCTTGCATTGGAAGTGCCTTTTGCAGCAACAAAGAGGCCAAGGATGGATGGCAGCCTTCCCAAAACAGATTGCAGCTTAAACATTCAAATTCGCACACCCCCAAATTGAATCGCAGCTCCCTTCAATTTGTTGTACGGACTCCAAATTCAACACATTATGATCAGAAGTATTACACAATTCTTTGGCATTGGATTCCAACTCAAAGTGCAAGAGAAATCTCGAAGAAATTCACCATTTCTTCAAAGCAAGACCAAACCCTTGAAGCTTCTCCCCAATTTAGATTTTTAATCAAAAGATGCATAATAGAATGAATTGCTTTCTCCCAAAGCATTGCTTTTATAATAATAAAAGATATCTACAAGACACCAAAAGCAAATAGCTTCTCTCACACACTTTTCACCTAAAAGCCTTCATCAATACACTTTCCAATTAGAAGCCTTCATTTAATAACTTAATAATTAATAACTCTAAAGCTAAAGCTTCATGAAGACACTTTTCACTTAAAAGGCTTCTTCAACACACCTTCAAATTATAACACAAATGATAAAGTCATTTATTAAGATAAACTTAATAAACAACTTATAATATGAAACTCCAACAAATAGACTCTATTATATGCTCATGATGCCCAATACCTTGTGCCTCCACTGCACTGCTAAAAATAGCAACCGCCCAAAATTGACTTACTAAAAATAGCAAGTCTATCAATGAGACCCTCAAATCCAACTGTCAGCTCACGAAGGTCTCAATGATGAACTAACCATGCCCAGGTGTAGGAACCTGCTAAAATGGGGACATTACATTAGATATATAACTAATTGAATATATACATATTTTATAATTGCCTTATCCAACCATATGTATTGTGGAATCTTGAAAATTCGTCATATCTATATCTAATACTGCATTCATTTCCACACAACTCTACTTCTATGGCCTTCATAAAAATCTGAAATTAGAATTCTACACCTTGTGCCTCCCCAAGCACTCAATAGCTCTAACAAAATAATAGTCAACCTCACATGTAACTACAATAATCATAAGCATCTGGTGTATAATATTAATCCAACTATCTAAGATAATCAAGCAACTTGTCCTTAGCTAGGCTTTCCTAATGTCCTCAATCAACAAACTCATTTTTGAATATTACCTTTCAAGTGAGGTGGTGTGTAGTCTATGTTCTCCAAGAAGCATATGAGGAACTAACCTTGTTTGTCTTTTTCAACATGTTATTGAAATAATGAGAACATGCCACATGAAGATAGAATAGGCATTTAATATCCCAACTGCATCGTCTACACCTCGTTATTGCAAGTTCAACATCCTTGCAACTATGGCTTTCCTATCACTAGCTTGTCTCTTTCCTTTGGTAGAACCCTTCCCCCTCTAAGTCTCAACATCCATGGATGGCATAGCAGATTATATAGTTTCTACTAGCATTCCGTTAGATCTTGTCTCATCCTCTGTAAGCAATGTAGAAACCTCAACCTTCTCAAAAAATATTTTTTCACAAATCCTAACCCTATGTCCAGGCAGTCCCGCCAATTTTTTTTGCTCATTCTAAACAAATTGCAAATGGGGTTTAGTGGCATTTAATGGTCCCTTTGCTTAGGGTTTTAGGATAGCAGAAGAATTTCAAAAAAAGGTCTGTGTCCCACTTCACATACAACACTCCCACACCCTCAAAAAAGCCCTAACTCTTTGGTTTGATTATTCAATGCCAACCTCTGTTCATTATAATAACCCTTACTGCTGCTTTTTCTTTACAAAAACAGCTGCAAACTGAAAAAAATAAAAGAAAAAGAATTCAACAAAAAAACAAGTGGATGCTAAACTTACCTCAAATGACAAAGTGGATGTGATTAGTCTCTTCTCTTTTCCATTGTTCTCACTATTGTTCTCTTTTCATATAATGGTAAATAAGTGCATTCTGATGTTTATCACAGTAAGTGTGTTTGCTTTAATATATGGTTTTGTAAAAGGTTTGAGGACCTTGTGGGTCCACCCCTTCTATTGTTTTATGTTTCCAGGTATCTATTTTTGTCATTTTCATTGCATACCTGGTCCAGTCAGGGGATCAAGAACATCCCTGGGGATGTTTCCAAGGCCTCCCTGAAATGTCGCAATGACAAGGATGACTGGAAAAGTCCCCTGAACGTGTCCACATGTATCCGTTAGACTTATGTATCGGACAAGGAATGGATGAAGCTCAACTAAAGTGAAGAGCCCAAAGCTACTATAATCTGGAAAAATTCAAAATTGCTATAAAAAAATACAGTAGTTAAAACAGCGACTATACTTATTTCTGCATGCCATATGGAGGATATAGATGGCTTGGCATCAAAGAATTTGCCTCGGTTTAGCTTGCAACCACTAAAAAAAGAAGGAACCATACTGCTTGTGAAACAAAAATTCAAGTTGTTAACTTCAAAGGAAATCTTCCTTGAGTATTTCTAGACTAGAAAGGCCATTTTCAAGCATAAATAATTCCATGTTTTTTCAAAAAAGAATACATTATAAATGTCAGGTGATAGAGTCAAAACATATTATTTGAGAGTACTATTATTGTAAATATGTGGAACAAACATTAGTTTAAAGACAAGTAACCCACATGTCTAAACATTAATATAAATATAATGTAACCTCTGAAATCACTTTGAGTGGTGCACATAAAATAGTTGGACATAATCATATCATAAAGATAACAAAATATCAGTAAATGAAAGAATTTAGACCTTCATGAAATCTGCATGCTCCACAATAACTGAATCATGTTTTTCACCAACATCTCCAGTGTTTGACATTTTACTTGCAACCTGCCATGGCATAAAACCAAAGAATGAATAAAAGTTTCCTCTCCATAAGTCTAATAATTAAAATTTGATACTTACTATTTTGATATGTAAATTATTTCAAAATTGTCATTGCTTCTATAAAATAATGTAAAAGGTCTTTAAAAAATGAGAAGGCATAAATGTAAGACATACATTGCGCTTCACAGCTTGAAGCCAGGCATCCGCACATAAAGCATACATATCAGCACCAGTAAAATTTGGGGGACACCTTTTGGATATTGCTGACAATGATACATTCTCATGAAGTTTGAACTTTCGGGTCAATGCTCCAAGCACCCTAAGGATAAAGGCATTTTCAATGATCAAAAAATATTGTCAATATTTCTAAAGATCAATAATGGGAGAAAAGATACCTTTAAACTTACCGTTCTCTATGAGATGAATCTGAGCTGATACCCACATACAATAATTTGTCAAACCTACCAGGCCGTAAAAGGGCAGGATCAATAAGATCAGGGCGATTACTAGCCCCTATAATAAACAAGTCCTGAACAATGGAAGATAGTTAGTGGATCTTCACTTGCAGAAATAAACTGTATGGACTATAAGCACACACCACCAAATACTAGTTTAGATAATATGACCATAAAATAGAGTCTTCCAAATGATACCTGGGTTGTTTCGTTTAGACCATCTATTTCAGCAAGCATCTGCAGAAGATAATCATATAGCTCATAACACAATCAGAAGCATTACAATCACATATATTTATACAAGTTTGAAACCCTGTAGTTGATAAAAATTGTACTAATTTGTAAGTTTGTAGAATGTGCCTGAATCAAATTTGAGATCTGGAGGTCATATATAAAAGATAGTGTAGTAATCATACCTGAGATACTACTCTGTCCATGACTCCACCTGAATCCCCAGATGCCCCCCGAGCAGGAGCAAGAGCGTCAAGTTCATCAAAGAAAATTATGCATGGCCTTGCAGCTCTTGCCTGGTCATAAATATATTAGAATGCTCCATATTAGTTTCCATGATCCAGCTCAATGCCTGAAGCATAAGCACAGCTATTTTGTTCACTTTCAGGATGGAAGATAATTATTTATTGCTCTACCTTTTGAAAAATATCTCGAACATTCTTTTCCGATTCTCCTATATACATGTTAATCAGCTCAGGTCCTTTCACGCTTAGGAAATTCAGGGAACATTCAGTTGCCACTGCTTTTGCCAATAGTGTCTGGTGCACCAAAAAAAAATAACTCAAGCCATTGCAAAACATTTTGATTCTATGACTTGATGCACAATAAACTCCATCCACCCTTTACCTTGCCTGTACCAGGAGGCCCATACAGAAGCACACCTGAACGTTGACGTATCCCAGATGAAAAAAGCTCCTTATGCACAAGAGGTAACTATAGATACAAAAGAAAGAGGAATATTAGTTCCTCAAATTGAAAAACAGAGCAATGTCAAATTCATTAAAGCTTTTACTCTGGACTGTAATCCAAGGAACTCAAATGTATTGCACCTACTACTTCCAATATGTAACAATAATAATTCATTAACCACCGAAAATATGCAAGACGCGACAATTTCATTATTCAATAAGTTGCGAGTTTTTAATTGGGGCTCATTCATGTTCAGCAAGTTTTTTGACACGATCCTGATAAAATAACCAAAAAATTGGGACTAAGAACCATCGCATAACCATCCCAGAAACTAACCATCGATAACAGAAAGTTTGTGGTCATAATATTTTCTATCTGCATCACTAGCTAAATCAATTAAACCATCACATAACCATCCCAAAAAATAACCATCAATAACAGAATGTTTGTGGTCATAATATTTTCTATCTGCATCACTTGCTAAATCAATTAAAAGTTGAATTCTCATTGCACAGTTATGCCCCTCCCTAGCACGTTACTAGTCAAGGATGAATGGAACAACAAAATCTTTAGTATGATTTATGCTGGATATTTAATTTGCTTATATTGAAAATTCTACCATCATATGGTCTTCTTATTGTGCTAAATCTGCGATCTGTCCTTTCTTCTCTCCTATTCATAAACTATAAAATAAAAAACCTTGTGTTTATAATTCTACATCAGTAAAATGTGATTCTAAAATTGAGAACAGGTTTGATGTCAAAAATGTTATTAACAAAGATGACAGAAGATTTGAAATGTTAATAACAATGATACGAGACTTGTTGGGTACTTGGCAAATTCGCTGGGTCTTGAGGGAAGCTTATTGTGATGTCCCTCAAATAAAACTCATACAAACTATGTGTTCTAAAAATTATTACAATTAAGTAAAATTTGTATTAATCAAAAGATCGGTAATATGGTTACCTTCATTTGAAATTAATATCATTATTAAAATAGAAATATTATTCATAATTAAATAATGTTGCCATTATTAATAAATTAAACATTATTGATAACATTATTATTTAATTATTAAAAATAATCATTTAATAATAATATATAATATTTTATATAAATTAAACAGTAATAATATTATTATTTAATTATTAATAATCATCATTTAATAATAATATATATAATATTATTAATAATAATATATATAATATTATATAAATTAAACATTATTGATAATATTATTATTTAATAATAATAATCAATTAATAAAATGTATATTATAAAGCGGCTGGCGACGGGCATGTTTAAGGTCACACCTTAGGAGGTGCGACCAGGTCGCAGCCTTAGGCTGCGACCAATTGCACCCCCTAAGGGGTGTCGACCAGGGTGTGGAGGGGATGTGACTCCCCCTCCCACAGGTGTATAAACATACGCCCAATCAGCAGGGAAGAGGGGGAAAAAGCAAAAGAAAAAAAAGACATAAAACAGAGGAAAGGAAAACAGGAAGTATAAGGAATAGCAGCGACAAAGGAGTGACTGTCGACAGCAAACAAAAAGGCATTCGACAGTATGTATGATATGTAAATTTGAATGAAAGTTATCTATTATATTTATATATATATATATATATATATACACACACCCACAAATGATTCTATTCTCATTTATTTAGACATTAATATATATATACATTAATATTTAGACATTAATATATATATATATATAATTCAGATTTATATATTATAGATATTAAAATAAGATAAGCAAATTTATATTATATGAATTCCTGATTAATCCAATTTTGAGTAACTCTGGATTGATTTTACAGATAAGTCTAATTTCTATGATTTTATAATCAACATTTATACCATTTATGTATTCCCTAAAAAATGATGATATGGATTCCATATAGAATGAATCTTATATTCATTAGAGATGGATTCCTATATCTAGAGGGGGCTAGAGAAAATTGCTATAGTTTCCCTAGTCTCGAGATTGTTATAATCTCACGTAAGCAGTATATATATTGATACCAGTCATAGGCATATGTGTAGGCTTGGAGAGCATTTATTGCTTCCAAGAGATTCTTATGGGCAGTGCTCTATGGGAAGACGTGCCAATAGCCTGGTTGCTTAGAGTGGATCTTATATCCCTCAAGCCGAGAATCGAAAATTCTGTGAAGCCTGACCTAGAGGCAGCCTTAAGAATCAAATCCCCCAATTAGTAACTTAGAGTAGTGTATGAATCATGTAAATATTGGGTAATATTTTGTACTAATGTTGGTTTTGCAGGAAATTACAAAGGGAGAATAAAAAAGGACATTATAGTGGTATCAGAGCATAATCCTGCCATCCTATGGAAGATAGTTCATGCAAACATATAAACGCAACAAAGGCACAAAAGCTATGGCCAAGCAATAAGCAAACGAATTGAGAAGTTTCATGGAGCAAACTAATGAGAGATTTGAGCAAACCAATCAGTTGATTCTTCAAGCCATCCAAAACATGAGCAATAACAATAACCACAATGGCCGACCCACTTCTCCGATAGGAAGAGATATACGTTCTAATCATTCTGAGAATGAACCCTCAACTCAAGGTTCCACCATGAGACCAACTATACCATCATTTCTTCCAAGAGAAGAACCTGTCACAGGAGGAGAAGAACCATCCACCCACTCAGTAGAGGAGATTGCCCAAATGTATGCTAGCTTAGAACCAGAAATACAAAGACTCATTCCCTTTAAAGAATACTATGAAACCAAAACCTTAGCAAATAATGGTCGAAAAAGAAATCATGGGGAAAGAGACATTAAAGCCAAGATAGTTAAAATGTCCCTACCACAATTTGATGGGATAGGAAAAGAAACAGCTCAAGCTTGGGTTCAAAAACTAGACACTTACCTCTCCCTCAGCCTTATGACCAAAGAAAACACCATTAAATTTGCATAATCCACTTGACCGGAGAGGCCCACAATTGGTGACACCATGGAATCATCACCCTGGGACATAAAAGTATTAACACCTATAGTGAGTTCACTCAAAAACTCATTAGTTAGTTTGACCAAAGGGAACTAGAATGGTACTTCCAAGAGTTTACCCACCTCAAACAAACAAGAACTATTGAAGAATTTGCCAACAAATTTCAGAGCCAATCAGTCATGGTTCCTGATATATCTCAAAAGAGGAGAGTCTATATGTTCATCGAAGGACTCAAAGAACACATCAAGATAAGGGTGAGACCTTTCAAACCCCAAACCCTTGAAGATGCCATTAGGAAGGCAAAAATGACAGAGTATGATACAACTAAGGAAAAACCAAGAGGCCTTTTATCAAGAACGCCAAATCAAGGTGAAGAACCCAAGAGAGATCAATCAAAGTGTTTTTTATGTCAACAACCATGGAGTAAGGACCATCGGTACAAGGAAAGAGGAGAACTCATCGAGAAGGGGTTGTGTTTCAAATGTAAAACACCATGGACTAAAGGTCACCAGTACAAGAGAGGACAAATGAACAACATGGAGGGAGTATCAAATGAAGGTCCTGTAAAAAGGGTCAGACTGGAAGAGTCTGAACATGAAACACTAACCAACCACTAGTAGCAAAGAGGATACCCAATCAGGACTTCAAAGGTTTTGAAGAATCATGGGCAATAGAACAATGGACCAATGTATTAGAGTTACACCCTAGCTAGAAACTAATGTGGGAGAACATGTAATCAAAAGGAATGTTTGTGGAAAATTTGCATATGTCATCATTCTAGGAATACCATGAATAAATTCATTAGGACAATTCGCGATGGACAACCCAAGGTAAGATTTAGATAGATCCTCCACCTATGAACAGACAACTCATGCAGACATCCGACCCATCCTTAGGAAATATAAAAGGGTTTTGAGTTTTCCCCCAGTTTACCCCTGAAAGGAAGATTCAAACACTCAATTGAATTAAAGGAAGGAGTTAAACCATGTCATCATACGCCATGAAATGAACTACCTTTGGATAATGAAGGGAAATTCATATTGTGTCTCGGGATCATTCTCACACTCAGGAAATTAAGGAATCAAACAATCAGCGAATTCCTGCTAAAATGGAAAGGGGGGAGAACCTCAAATTGCTTGAGGACAAACAAATTGAAGATGGGGGAACTGTGATATCCCTCAAGTAAAACTCATACAAACTATATGTGTTCTCAAAATTATTACAATTAAGTAAAATTTGTATTAATCAAAAGATCGGTAATATGGTTACCTTCATTTGAAATTAATATCATTATTAAAATAGAAATATTATTCATAATTAAATAATGTTGCCATTATTAATAAATTAAACATTATTGATAACATTATTATTTAATTATTAAAAATAATCATTTAATAATAATATATAATATTTTATATAAATTAAACATTAATAATATTATTATTTAATTATTAATAATAACCATTTAATAATAATATATATAATATTATATAAATTAAACATTATCAATAATATATTAATAATAATAATCAATTAATAAAATATATATTATAAAGGGGTTGGTGACGGGCATGTTTAAGGTTGCACCTTAGGAGGTGCGACTGGGTCGCACCCCCTAAGGGGTGTCAACCAAGGTGTGGAGGGGACGTGACTCCCCCTCCCACATGGGTATAAAATTATAAACATATGCCCAGTCAATAGGGAAGAGGGGGAAAAAAGCAAAATAAAATGAAGACATAAACAAAGGAAGGAAAACAGGAAGTATAACGAATAGCAACGACAAAGGAGTGACTGTCGGCAGCAAACAAAAAGGCATTTGACAATATGTATGATATTTAAATTTGAATGAAAGTTATCTATATATATATATATATATATATATATATATATATATATATATACGAATGATTCTATTCTCATTTATTTAGACATTAATATATATATAATTAAGATTTATATATTTATAGATATTAAATTAAGATATGCATATTTATATTATATGAATTCTTGATTAATGCAATTTTGAGTAACTCTAGATTTATTTTACGGATAAGTCTAATTTCTATAATTTTATAATCAACATTTATACCATTTATGTGTTCCCTAAAAAATGATGATATGGATTCCATATAGAATGAATCTTATATTCATTAAAGATGGATTCTTATATCTGGAGGGGGCTAGAGGAAATTGTTATAGTTTCCCTAGTCTCGAGATTGTTATAATCTCACATAGGCAGTATATATACTGATACCAGTCATATGCATATGCGTAGGCTTGGAGAGCATTTATTGCTTCCAGAAGATTCTTATGGGCAATGCTCTATGGGAAGACGTGTCGATAGCCCCGTTGCTTAGAGTGGATCTTATATCCCGCGAGCCAAGAATCGGGAATTCTGTGAAGCCCGACCTATAGGCAGCCTTAAGGATCAAATCACCCCCTTAGTAACTTAGAGTAGAGTATGAGTCATGTAAATATTGTGTAATATTTTGTACTAACATCGGTTTTGTAGGAAATTACAAAGGGAGAATAATAAGGGACATTACACTTATCTAAAAGAGGAGACCTGAATCCTAGCAAGTCTAGTAGACTCATAGGACTCATCTAATGGAAGTAGTAAGACTCAGCCAACAAAGTATAATGGGAAAACAAGGAAAGAAAACACAAAAAACATTTTAAAAACTAACAATAACGGGCACCTACAACACTTCATTTCATTTGCAGCATGATCAAGGAGAAAAAAAGAGCATTGAAACAAAAATACAATCTGTTGAAGACAAATCTAGCATGCATATTGGCAGCAAACATTGATTAAATTTAACTTGAGCAAGTTTCTAGCAGCCCACGGTGCATCTAAAAGAGCCTATAGAGCATATGGATGAGCCCAGCATCAATTTGGAAGCCCACCATTGATTACATCTATAATGTCCCTTCTGAGTCTGATAATCATAATACTCAATATGTTTGTGTACCAATTCAATGATCACCGTGTGGAGATGGCATACAACGCACGGAAAACATTGTGTCGTACGGTCTTCACAATGGACACAATGTCGTATGGTCTTGTCAAAGACACATTGTCGTACGGTCTCTAAAACCCACAAATGGATTGTTTGGTAGTTGGCTTGTCAATGTGTGGCAACCTTCCTCCGTACGATGGCCGTATGATCCTCTCCCACCACATCGTATGTCAAACTCTCTCTTCCAGTTGTTGTCGTACAGTGTGATGTCATACGATGTCCGTGTGGCACTTGGTAGAATGGTGTACGGTCGTGGTAGAATGGTGTATGGTTAACAAGATGTTGGTGTCTACCTACCATACGGTGGCTTCTATGATGGTGGCGTACGAACAAAATTCGTACAGGCCTCAATCACTCACCCTACGTGCGACCCATTTTGTAAGAGCTCGGAGACTAAGAAACTCAAAAAAGTTGCCAAGCTAAGGACAACTAAGCAAAACACTAAGCTAGAAAGCAAAGAAAGATGGATCCCCATTTGCGATGGGGTACGTGTTTACAACACAACATGTTGGAGGTCGAGCTTGTGGAACCTATGGAGCATGCAATTGCGGCGTGGAGTGTGCCTTAAAGGCACAAATACTGTTAGCAAAACAAGTAAGGAAGCTAAAATGTTGGGGATTGGACTGGTAAGGGAAGGGATGTGGTGTTTGTAGAAATTTTGCAAATTTTGTTTGAAGTTGCTCCATTTTGTAGTAGGAGCCTGTCAAAGCTATGCTGCTCCTTTTTTGTAGGAACCTATGTTAGTAGGAAGCCATGTTGGGTGCCAGGTGTCAATGGCGTTTGTATGTGAGTGTCTAGGTTCTCTGTTTTGGGGTCAGTGGTAGAATACCTATACTGTTCAGATGGTTCAATCAATAGATGGTGTACTTTTTTTGGATATTATAATATATTGGGTGCAGCCCCATATAGCTGCTATTTGCCTATGAAAAAAAACTTGACACAACATGATAATTCCCTATAGCTAGAAATATGAGGCATCAAAAAGGCTTGACTTGTAGCAAAGGGCTATCATCAAAAAGAAGGAATCAATTATGAAGAAATCTGCATTGCACAAATCAAGACCATCAAAATAGCTCTCACTAGGACACCTCAATTTAGTTGGCAAGTGAGTCAAAAGGATGTGACAAGTGATTTCCTAATTGAAGATCTCAACGAGAAAGTCTATATGACAACCACAATAATATACTATATCAAGCCAAGAGAAAAGGGGTGCAAACTTATCAAATCTCTATAGACTTTGGAACAATCACCCAAGGCCTAGCATATCAAGATCAATGAACATCTTCTGCAACATGGATTCATCAAGAATCAATATGGTCCCAATTTCTTTGAATGGATTCACCAAAAGTTCATATAACCCCAATCTCTACCTCGAAGAAAGTGAGGATATTGTCATATGGATTGTTTATGTTGATGATCTAGTCATCATTTGTCATGTCCCCTCATTCAAACTAAAGCCATGGAGAAGACCTCTAGCCTATCCTCACTTCCTATAGGCTATGGGGGAGAGCAAGAGAAATGATTCACAAGTTGAGCTCAGTAATTTTATATTTAAGGGGCAATATATTATGATATTATCTTATTTAATAAAGAGTGTTTAAACACTTAATTATAAAAATGTGTTTTTAAAAACTGGAGAGAAATTATTAATCATAGAGCTTCATTTGGGATCTAGCATTCACTTTGGCATTTCACTCACATACCAAATTTAGGATTGCATTCATTCTACTCAACCAAGGATGAAAACTTTGCTGTTTTCAAAAATCTTTGAGGACGAAAACCCTCTTAGATTTAAATTTTTTGGTTTTGGTGAGAGGACATTTACAAGCCCAATGATAGATGTGTTAATATTTGTGGCCTTGAGACAAAGATAAATTACTTTACAAATGATTATTAATATTATGGACTTGGCAAAGATTAAAATAAATAATAAGTATGCTACTTATTATATGACATATCACATTATAATTGAGAAGAGGGACGGCTTGCATATTGAATTGTTGAAATTGCTATGAGGGCTGACCTGCATTATAGTTAGCTATCTATTGAGGTTAGCGGCTGAATAACAATAATTATAAAAGCCGACTTGTATATGCAAGTCGGCTGCCTTATCATATTGAAGAGACACCTCTCTTGAGGCATACTTATATGGGATCGAGAAGTGCGAATTAGGCATCATCGAAAACATAACATGACTGCCTTATTTCACACTTTCAGCAGACTTATAATTCAGATCATCATTGCATAATTGTTCCAACATTATAGCAGCTTCTTGGCAATTTGGAAAGAAGAATAACAGACCTAAATTCACACCTCTAGCAGACCTAAATACATACTTGGAGCAGAGTTCATATATTGTAGAAGAATTGGAGAGGCATTATAGCAGACCTTAAAGAGCAAATTGCAGCAGACTTAAAGAGCCAATTGGAGCAGAATAATAGCATTGGATTGAAGGCTTCTTCTTACAATCATTCAACAGATTTCAAGCATCTAAACCGGGTATTATCTATATTTTCGAAAGGGCCTAAGTCTTAGTTCTAAAAGATCATTTATAGATTGTTATTTTCCTTTCAACATCTGAAATATTAACAAGATGAATGTTGTTGGAGCAGATTTCGATCGTTCACCTTGAGAGCTACACTTGAGAGGTCATCACAATTATTTATTTGCAGATTTTTTGGGTTTATTGCTGCTTGGAGTCATTTTGTGCATGATTTAATGTTGTCATGCCATTCCTAGAGGGGTAAATCATCCTTTGTCAAGGGCAACCAGCATTTTGGCATCATTTTTTGCAACTTTTGAGGGGTGAACCACTTGTGAGAAGTGGCAATCATCTTGCGGACACCTTTTTTGACCGTCTAGGGCACCGACCAGCAGTTTTACATCATTCCGAGCATCAATAGGAGATCTGCATTGGGGAAACCTTTAAAAGTGAGCACAACACTTTGTACAACAATTTTGAGCCACTAACATCATTTCCCAGCCCAACTGTAGTCATTTCCAACTACATATCAGGTTGTACAATAGCCAAACAGGTTCATAATGGCTGCCATAATTTGGATCTGATCATTATTTGTTCAATTTTAGAAGTTGTATGACGATTTTACAATTTGGTTATCAGAAATATTATTTCGCATTACTTTATCAGCATTGTACTTCAGTTATTGATTAAATATCAGACCTGGGGTTTTAGCACTGATATATTTACTGCTGCCATACATTTTCCAAACCTTATTTATCAAGTGCAATATTCAGATTTGAATAATTTTCAATCACATGTTATCGTTCTTGAAATAAGTAATTCCAAGACTTATTTCTTTTTTAGTTTGCTGTTTTTTAATTGTCCATTTGCTCAGTCAATTCATAAAACGCAAAAAAATCATAAAAATTAAAAATTTATAATTGAGGGCCATTATCTCACTGGAAATTCTTGGAGGACGATTGAAGCAGCAAAAGATGATCTGAAAAGATGAGATGATAGTGCATCATTGTCTCATACTTGAAGTGTGGCATCATTATCTTTGGAATACAAATGAAGTATTAATAAGTAATTGCGCAAACAATTTAAAATGGTAGACTAAAAGCCTATGTCAACATCGATGGAAATGGATTTTCAACTATCGAGGAAAGATTTGTAACCTCAGGTTACAAATTTACATGATTTCACCAGGCCAGATATCAACAATGTTGTAAGCTATCAAGAACCAAGGACATGTCACTAGAAAACAGAAAAGTGTCAAGGTACATCAATGGTATAGTTGAACATGACCTTGAAAAAAAGTAGAATGATCATTTTTTCCTGACTAGATATACAAACATGGACTATGTTAGTTCTCTAGATGACAAGAAATCCACTTTAGGATTTGTATTCCTTTTGGGATCTCCAACATCATGGGAAAGTAAAGAAAAAAAATAAAGTCATTCAATCTTCCACTGAAGCAAAATATCTAGCCATAGGTGGAGTTATTTGCTAAGTGATATTGTTAAATTGCATACTAACAGGAATGGAACTGCCTGAAACACAACCTACAATTTTGTTCTATGATAATCAAGTCATGTTTAAACTAATCCCCAATTCAGTTTTTCACGAGCACAAAAAAACACATTGGGGTTCAATGCTACTACATACACAAATATGTTTAACAGCAAAATATGCAAGTTCAATTTTGTTCTGCTCAAGAGCAATGTGCTAACATTTTCACCAAATTGCTTACAACCATGAAGTTTGTATCTTTCAAACACTTTTTAACTAGTGCTCTTGCAGAAAAGAATATAATAAGCAATGGGGATGGGGGAAGGTGAGGGAAGTGGAATTGTTAGAATAATTTAACATTACATCATATTAGCCTATAAACAATAATAATATATAATGTTATTGTTGTTTATTAGGTGGTTGAATCATCACTTAAGCATTTGACTAACAACTACATGTATATATGTTTCTTCAAGTAATAATATTCTTTGCTCTTTGCCTAACAATCTCAATAGATCTTCTTTATATTCTTACAACTTTCACTTCCATCACAAGCAAATCTTGGGCTCTAATTTATTCCCCGTCAGATTAGGGAAGGTTGATCAGCAGTCTGACTGGATCACTGAGGCCGAATATTTTGTCTTTACTAGGGAGGATCTTGTATGAGTTGATCATGTTGACTCTAAAACACAAGCATAACCATGGAAAAGGAGAGAACAAGAGAAAATCCCTTGTATGTTGATGTCACCAACACAAACACAGATAGCATGGTTGCATCAGCATTGTAGACCTGTCTCTGACACGAACATAGAACCAACATAGAGCTACAAGAGCTGGGCTGACTGGTGCAATTTCCACTCAACCATAGTTATAATTTTGATTTATGTTTTTTATTTTATGGACATCATTATCCATGAATTTTGTAAACCTGAAACACTTGAATATATTTATATATTCAAAGAAAATTTTCCTTCAGCTCAAATTCGCTTTTATACTCATTTGGTCGATGTATACTTGTGAATGTGATCCGAGTGTTTCTAACAATTGGTTTTTTGTCTTTAAAATTGACTTAATGAAGGGTGCATAGTAAAAGCTTAAAATCCTTAAAAAATTATATATTTCATGGGTTTTTTGGTTTGTGAAGTCTGTGTCCCAGTCAAAAATCAACCTGCCAAGTCTATGCAAAGTCCAAGTCTAGCAGCAATAGCTAATAAAATGCTCTACTCATGCCATTTCCTATATGGTGCAAAAAATGTGCACAAAATTCATGTTTTTGCCAAGTAATGAATCATCATGAACATATCTTTACTTCAACTTTTGAAGTTCCTCAATTTTTTAATAATTTGTTCCTCTTCTTTTTATAGAATTGATTACACCATATCTTCCTGAGCACAGATATGAAGAGATGTAATGTGGAGAAATTTGTCCTCTATTTGACTCCAGCATCAACATTCTTATCAAGAGGGTAATGAATAAATGTCAAAGGGATTAAATAACAAATACCTGAACTGTATCAAGAATTGCCTTCTTTACATCCTCAAGTCCACCAACATCTTCCCACTTCACATTTGGCACCTGCGAAAAGCATGAGCACACTTATCAGTTATTGCAAGACTATGACAACATATATGACCCAAATTCAACAGAGAATTTCTCAACATTAAAGTTCTTGCAGACAATACAGATAATAATTCTATAAGTGAGACTCTTTATTCACGCAATGATCAACTTGAATATGTAATTTTCTTTCATGTTATTCACATTAAAAATGAGAGAAATAAAGAAAGAATCTTCAGATTAACTGCGTTGTCTTCTTACTTTTGGTGTCCCCAAAGATGATGCAGTTCTCTTTTTGATTCGGTCAAATGCTTGTTCCAAATCCTGCTTGCACAAGAAATGTTCTTCAGTATTTGAAAACTTATGTCTGCTCTCTGCTTCAGACAATCGCACATCAACACTTTGACTAAATCCAATCAAATCATTTTTCTTGCTCTGCTCAATTCTGGACACCAAGCTCGCTCCTGCATCAGCAATTATAGCTCGAATGTCCCTAGGCATGAACCCTGATGTCTGTCCAGCAATGTCCTTCAAAAACAGATCTAAATTATCCTGCACACAACAAACTTTATGATAAGGTCATAACTTCTGGGAAAAGAAGCCACTAAATATACAGAAGAAATGAAAACAAAAGAATGAACACTTATTGTTCTCACATTGTCAGGACCACTTGCTGCACCATGAATAGACTGAGAGAGCAATTTGATTCGTTGGACCTCAGTAGGAGCACCTACACTTATTTCATGGCTGAAGCAACGCCTGATGGAGGGTGTAATATTTTCAGTACTGTCAGAAGCTGCTACTAAAAATGTTAGACCCTTTTTTATTCCCCAAGTTTTAGGTAGATTCTGCATTAAAGTAAATCACAAGTTCAGTATTTCAAGGTACACATTAGATTAAAAGAATGCCTAGCTATGAACAGTAAATTGAGACCAAAAATAAACCAGAACAGCTCAGTTGTATATGTTTAAGAAATCTTACAAGATTATCCTTTATTTCAACCGGATCAACATTATACTCTTTCTTGCTCAGATGGGCCTCGGTAAATTGGCGAAGAACAGATGCAATTTGAGAAGCAGATCCAGTCTGATCAGATGACAAATTTCCATTTGTAGATGTTGCTAAGACATTAAAATGGCGCAATAGAAGAATGACAGGTGCATACCTATTCAAACTTCACTTAGTCATATGAAATTGAATGCAACACACATAAGCCTATTCCATGCAAATCCTAATCATATATACTTTATGCTTTAGAGTGCACAAGATAAGATAGATAAGATAAGATAAGATAAGATAAATTATTAATGTCCAACAAGAGACCACCAAAAGGGCCTAAGGGACTGAAAGTATACAACAAGGCAACCGCCAACAGTAGGAGCACCAAACGGTGTCTGGCGAAAGAACAAACAACAAAGCAAAAGAGCCAAAAAGAGCAACTAGAAGCCCTTTCCGGGCGAGAAGTAGTCCAACACTGAAGGATATGGTCCAGGGCAAGAGTGAGCAAGATCCCCGGATCGTCTCTGGATAGCTTTGGAGGTGGAGTGCTGCTGGAGGTGGATAGCACAAGAGTAGATATAAATATGTAAACAAAAAAGAAATGGTACAGTTTTGGATTTGGAAGAGATTTGAAAAAACAGTGCACATGTTTGACCTAGCATTTGCTATTCTATTAGCCCACCAATGTCTAGAAAGTCAAAATGATCTAACACTAAGTAAATTATAAATACTGGCATGGTAACAAGATGTCCATGAAAAACATTTGTTGTGAAAAATGGATATTTCCTTCTGATAAAAGTTCAACTTATAATCTATTTCATTAAAGATAGATTCCATTTTTTTAAATCAACTAAAAAAAAGCTACATTAAAAATCGTTATAGTAAAGGAATGTAAATCCACTCTATAGCTGGATGCCAGAAATTAATAATTTTTACGTAACAAATTCTGACATAATAAGTGGATGTATGATGCCTCAAAAGGCAAGATTTTCCCAGATCTAAACCAAACATTTCTTCAAATGCAGTACTCCAAAATAAAGGATAATAAAGGTTACCCTTGAGCAGTATTAAAAGCTTGTCCTAAAGCAACAGATGTCTTTCGTTCTGAAGCTCCCAAAAGATCATGGCAATTGTATTCAACAACATGTAGACCCAAGGCCTTTGCAACCTGTCTAACAATGGTGCGTTTCCCACAGCCTGCAACAATCAGCCAAGACAAAAACTATGCAGTTAAATAGCTACTCCTCTTATAGTCTAACTTCCTCTATATATATCTCCTAACCAATATACACACATATGTTATATGCATTATCTCTCAATGACTCTTAAAGCTATGAAATAGATAAAATATATTAATGTTCACAAATGACCAAAATAGATCAACAGAACTAGAACGTACATCAAGTACAATAGCAAAGGACTGGGGCAATAAAAAGAGGCCTTGGAGAAAAAAAATGAGCACAAAAGAAAGCTAACCTAAAAATATGGCAAACCCCAAAGCAAGAACAGTAAGAAGGGGGGAGGGGGAAGACCATGCAATGTAATAAACAGAGGAAGACCCCAGCATTCATAGGCAAAGAACCATAGGTAGAGGGGGAAAAGCTCATAATTTGAGTTCACCAATGAGATCTACACCATGAAACAAATGTGCAAGTGGGCAGCTGCCACTGAGTTGACATAGAACCCCAACCACTAGGGTGAGAATTGAGACATCAGGGAGCCCTAGCCTGTTATTGCCAAAATTGGTACATCTCCTTTTTCAGTAGTCCTATCTCTTGATCCTTCCAATTCTAAATCTGTATCATGGAAAGGGCCAATTGTTTTGTATACTTTGTCCAAGTGTTTAGGTGTCGAATGTTATCTTCTTGGATTGTTTGAGTTTCTTGTAATGGAAATAGAATGAGGTGTCTATTTTCTTGATTGTAATGAATCTGAAATAGATACATTCATGAAATTTGAACCACATCAAGCTGGGCTTAATATGAATTCCCGTGACTTTTTAACAGCTTTTCAGTTTGGGAATATAGTTCTGTTAAATGAATTATAGCTGCAAATTTGGTTTCATCCTGAATATCATGTAACAATGTTTTGAAAGAATTTGACATTGTGTCATTCATTACTCTAGGGTAATTTTTCTTGTTCCAAGAATTTTAAGGATTTTTTGATATCATGACAATGATCCACACACCAATGAATGGGTATGTTTGAAATCTTTTTGCAACCATTTAAGTATAAGTTTGTTATCCCAAAGGAAAGACATAATTCAAACCCCTAAGGAATAATACGATGTGCAATTCTACATTTGGTCTATTGTGCTCAGTTTTAACAAGCAAGACATGGCATATATTAGACATGAGTGGTAGTAGAAAATCAAAGGAAAGAAAGCATGATTTGAAAATTCTATATTCAATGTGAGAGTAAAGCAAAAATTTAGAAGTAATGCAAGATGGAGAAGAATTTCTAGAAATTCCTAAGGCGGTTCAAATATCTTGTCAAATTTATTGCATGCGATAGCATACAGAGTAAATACACACCAAGCTCTATTATTTAAATGAAAATCTGCACTTTTCATGTTTGAAAGTATCAACCTATTTAGTAAACCGAATATATGTCAACAATGTGTGGGGTGTTATTATCATTTGGTTTCTAAAATTGTTTTTACTGCCCAAAGCCACTTGCCCAATAATACATCTGCACCTTGCCACATTGGATTAAAACCAAACCAGCATACAAAATGGACTGCTTTAACACTTATCTGGCAGTGTTCTCAGCTTAATGTTCATGCCCATCATTATTTAAGTAGTTTATAACTTTATTTGGTAATGACTTGGCAAAAGTCTTTGACTATTGGCTGTTGGCGGAGTAGTAGAGGTGATGAAGGCATTTGTTGGCCTTGGAATACTGAAGCCTTCTCTGAAAAGATAGTTAAGGCTTAGGCAAGAGTTTTGTTCTCATTTTTCTTTATTTTTGCTAGCTGCGGGCAGAAAAGCCCTGCCGATTTTAAAAAATTGCATGCATTTAAAAGCTGTTTTTTTCTTAAGCTCTTAAAGTGTTCAGTTGCATGAATGGGAACATTTCAAGTAAAGCACCTTCAATTTGGTTTAAAGAAGGTAATGGAGGAAAGTTCCGAACTCTGTAAGTTTTTCTTTGGTTTTTGATTGTTGAGCTCAACCATATAATTGCCTTCTGATCTGGTGAAGGGTTATAATTTGCTGGTCTATATGACAGTTCAAAACTTTATTATTCAAAGTTAAAGCATACACTGGTCCTGTTTTGGTCACAACAAAGATTTTAACGGGCTTCCTTTGCAATATTTGAAGCCTTGAAGATTGTTTGGAGATATTAGTTGCCCGAATTCTATGAATGCCTTTATCATTTGAGCGTAATGACTTGGAGCACTCGGGAACCATCATCCCAACAAAAGAGGCTTATATGAATACATAAGTAAAATGGCTAAGGAGGAGATCAAGGAACAAGAACCAAAAGAAACATTTTTGATAGAATAAAGTAAGTCCAAATCAAAATCAGAATCACAAGAAGTTGGTAATCCCAAGGAAGAACACCAAAAACCTAGAGCTACAAAAAAATGAACAGACCAGTGAGCAAGAAAAAGCCTATGAAGCAAGTTGAAGATAAAGAGTCTTTGGTAGGTGAAGATGTTGTACTCTTGTCTAATGATAGCATGTGTCACCAAAATATCAATGAAGGGAAGACAAAAAGGGTTCCACTTGTTGGACAGGAAGAGTTCAAGTTGAAGGAAGATGCATTAAATCATGCACCATCTTTCACACTTCTACATGGTGAGTCATTGATTGATTTTCTGAAGAGCATTGAGGATGAATATGCATTTGACAGCATTTCCCAAATTTGGAAGTTTTGGTTCACAAAAATGAAGGTGTCGAGGACATCTCAACAAATTCTTTTTCGGCAAATGAGGAATTAAACACATTAAAGCCACAAGCTAAAGAAAAAGTTTTAATAGTTACTTTCATTGATTTTGAGTATGCAGAAATTGTTAGATCAGACGAATGCATTTTATATCTATTTATAAATCCTTGTGGAGTATGAATCAATATTCTAACAGCCTGAGGACAAAACCCCTATAGGACTGAAACTGAAGGACAGAACTCCTTAATTTCTCTTGTCAACTTAGTAGACAAAAACCCTAAGAAATCAGAAACATTTCAAAGACTTTATACAAAGGAAGACAGCTGCAACTTTGAAAGAAGAATTATAGGAAAGGCTAGAGGATAAGCTTTATATTTTTACTAAATTACCAGTTCGAGTTCGGTTCGAAGTTCAGGTACGAAGAACCGGTTCGCAAGTTCGACAAAATTTTGAAAAGGGGTTTGGGTTCGGGTTCGAAAATACATGTAAAAATTTTAAAATTATATATATATACATATTTATGAAGCCTAGAAGCATGAGTAAAAGTAAGAATGTCACATAGTATCATAAAAACAACATTTAAACAACAAAAAAACCATAAACTTGTAATCATAGCATCATGAATCGTGATCATACCATCATATACTTCAAGTCATAGTTACACCACCCTAGGGGACAGGGGGATATAAGACATAAAGATGTAAAAGTATTGTGTTGAAGTATTGGTCCTTTTGTGTTGGATATAAATGTTAGATATTCTCATAAGTTATATCTAACATGTATATCCAACACAAAAGGACCAATATCTAACATTTACATCTTTGTTGGTGGCTGTTTTCAAGTCCCTAGGTCCGGCAAATGAGATTTGAGTGATTTTGGCCTGTTGGGAAGTCATGTCTGTCTGGGATTTGGGTGAGAGCTAAGCTAAGTCTGTCATAGAGATGGGGTGGAAACCAATTGACTTGTGATAAAACGAGTTAAAACCCTTTGAGAATCATTTTCCCAGATTCAGTTTGACCTTAGAAAGCGATGATGGATTGTGGGAGGTAAGCCTGCTGAAGGCTTGCTGAATCCTAAAATTTGGCTAAGTTGGAATTTTTCGAAAACCCTCAAAATCTAGAATTTGCATCTTAACTCCTATGAAGCTGAAACCTATCTCAAACATCCTGAAATGTATTTAACTGGTATTTATACAAATATAAATTAAAGTAAAAGAAATTAAATTTGTATATACTTAAATGTTATATTTGTATAAATCCTCCCGCCCATGAACATGTAATGACCCTTACTATAAAGGCCACTAAAAACCACTATTGCTGGACTGTGATTTCGTCAAACACTTGGCACGCAACTGAATTGTTTTGGTTTGGAATGTAATGGCTCAAAGTTGTAGTTGTTGAGCAACAAATCCACAATGTTTCAATTGATACAATACAATGCCAATATGTAATGAAATGCAATCAATACCAATGCTGTCTTTTACAAACTATCACAATTTTCAGAACTTCAATGACTTGGCACCAAGGGAATTCAATGAACTATTGCCAAACAATGATAGGACTTTTATATCAATGCAATGACCACAATGCCAATGGAAATATGAGTTACTCAATGTCTGATTACAATATGCAAAGTATGACAATGACTGAATTCTGGAAATACATGGACTGTTACAACTCCCATACATGGACAATGAAACTATTGCAATGTTAAGACCTCATCCATGCACCTAACATTCACTATGACATTCCACATACATATAACTGGTTTCAGTGGATAACAGTGACTGTTTACTAAGTATTAGACATGCTTTTGTATCACTATCCAAGATATACCAATATCCTATGCAGCTGGGTACAAACAGAGACTAAGTTCATAATCTTTCTTGTCACATGAACAACAATTGATATTCATCCAGCATATACAGCAGTGACTGTTAATGCACACTTTTTATTACACTTTTGACATCAACTATCAAACACAAAGAAAGTAGGAGAACCTGGAAATGCTGCAATGTGTTGACTGGAGAATGCTGAAGCAAACAGTGCCAAACTGATTCCAAACTGCCCCCTCTGATTACTGCTGTACAGCCACTGGTACAGGCCGTACCTGTACGGACAGTACGGCACCTGTATTAAAATTTTGCAGGTGTCTTAGCTGCCAAACACACCATGAACAGAATTGCCTGGTAATGTATAATACCCTCCTAAATGCATAAAATCAATCTCCAATGGAATATGAAGATATGAGTGAAAATGTGTGTCTCAGGCCCTGGTATGAATTTCACAAAAAGCACTGAATTGTCTCCAAACCCTTGACAAACCGTTCCTCTAATGAATTGATGAATCTCAAAACCCTTATGCAAACAATCTCAAACCCTCAAACTGAATACTCAAATATGCCCAGCATGAAATGGCTGAATACCACTTCCAATGTGCAACCCTTCAGAAGATATCTCACTTCCTCAGTTATGCAAATCCAAGGGAGTTATCGTTCCCAAAGATCTAATGAAAATTTGCAGACCAAATGACTACAAATTGCTCCAATATGGAAAAGTAGAAGAATCCTCAAATCCAAGCATGTCCAAATGAAAGCCCAAGCCCTCTATTTATTCTTTTCCTTGAGAAGTTGCTAGAACTTCTAGAAACATCCAATTATAATGTACTTTATAATAAAATAACATTATAATAATAAAGTACATTTCTCAACTCAAAATTATAACAATGTAGGCCCAAATGTCTCATAACTGAATGTAAGCCCAACTACGACTGAACGTAGGCTCAAGACTGAACGTAGACTCTACTACAACTGGATGTAGGCTCAAACTGGATGTAGGCTCACTCTGGATGTAGGCTCCACTACAACTGCATGTAGGCCCAAACTGGATGTAGGCTCTACCGAATGTAGGCTCTGTCAGCAATATGCAATCAAATGATCAACATAATGACCCTCTCTCCAAACCATTTGCCTACGAGAGTCGATGATAGGCAAATCCGTCATGCCAAACGATGTCAGCCAAAATGGGGACATGACAGAACAAAAAAAAAATTATCCTTTCATATCCATCTTTTAGCATTTCAGATGTCAAAAATTTATAAAATTTGCAACAAAAAAAAGCACTGAAGTGACGTCTGTGCCCTGAAGTTCGCCCCAGTTCGCCATGGGTTCGTTTTTTAGTGACCTGGTCTGCCCGAGTCTGTTCGTCCGGGGCAAAAGTTCGAACTGGGCCCAAATTTTCGAACCCTGCTCGAACCCACAGGCAAACTGGACCCGGACCACGGACTAGTTCGAACTTGGGCCAGTCCGGAGGGGTAGGGGGCGAACCCTGGTAACTTAGTATTTTTAGAATTTAGATATACATCATAAGCTTTATATCCTAATTATATAATCGAAGTTATAATTTTTAGGATAAATTTATATTTATAATTAATTATCCAATCATTATTGTGAGTTAAGATTCTTTATTTTAGGACAAAAAAGGAATTTTGAATGAGACATTACAAATGGTATCAGAGTTGCAATCCTGCCAGCCTGAAAGGTATAACTAACATGTTGGATGCATTCCAATCACAGAGACTTGAAAGTCTACAAGGAAGATAGAGATGAGAGGTTCTATAGAGGTGCAACACAATCTTTTTCAGCCAAGGTTCTTATAAAAAGAAGAAAGATTTTGTTCAAGAATTATTTATGAAAATACAAAGGACAAAGAAAGGTACAAACATGAGGCCCCAAAAATCATAGATTGCCAAATGATTTCAACACTAGTGTTCCCTTTGATGAGTACTTGGAGGCACTCAAGAACCATGATCCCGACAAAAGAGGCCTATATGAATACATAAAGGAAATGGATAAGAAGGAGATTAAGGACCAAGATGCAAATGAATCAATTTTGATATAAGAAATGAAGTCTAAATCATAATAAAAATCACAAGAAGCTGGCAAACCCAAAGAAGAAGGGCCAGAACTAAAGCCACAAGAAAATGAACAGACAATGAGCAAGAACAAGAGGAACCTAAAAAGCAAGTTGAAGATAACGAGTCTTCGGTATAAGATGTTTTATTGGTTTCTAATAATGGCATGTGCCACAAAAATATTAATGAAGGGAAGACTAAAGGAGTTTCACTGATTGATCAAGAAGAATTCATGTTAAAAGAAGATGCACCAAATTATGCACTACCTTTCAGATTTCCACATACTGAATCATCAATTGTTTTTAGAAGAACATTGAGGACAAATATGCATTTGAGGAGGACATTTTGATTAGCCCATATTCAAAAGTTGAGTTACAAAATGGTGTTGAGGATATTTCAACAAAAAAAATATTTGACAAATGAGGATGAGTATTTTGTTTGCAATTAAAGTTGGTGCTTCCTATGTTATTACAAGATGAAGGTGTTATGAGAATATTTCAAAGTCAGTGCTTCCTATGTAATTACAAACTATTGCCCTAAGTATTCTAACTGTTGATTCTCATAAGAAAGTTCAAAATTCCATGGATTTATCTCAAATGTAACCAAATCATAACATAGGTATAAGGAATTTGCATTTCAAACATATGTAGTCAGATTTTTCTATTAGCAATGAATCCAATTTCATTAAATAACTGAGAAAGTTTGGACAGAATCACCACTTGATATTAAATGGAGCAATTGGAAGTTTTAGCAAATACAACACATAAGATACTACATTCCAATTCGATCCACCATTAACTTCAAACATTGACTTCATGAATCAGCTGGAAATACCCGATTGGCTGCATGCACATGCTAATTATCACAGATGGAAGAATGATGATCATGCTGCAATTTAAATACAAGAAGCTGCGATTCTTGTGTTGATTGGTTGATATTCAAAATAATTGCAAATCGCCTATCAGCCTTCGAACTGCTTCAGTTATATCTCTATACCATCAACTGCATGTAATTCACTTCCAAACAAGTTGTGAGTTTATGTAATTTGCACGTCTTGATCGTTGAAATAAACTGAAAGGAATCTTCTGGGGTTCTGTACAGAAGAAAAGCTACACAGGTTTTGTATCCTGAGCAAATCACTTGAATAAAGCATTGCAGAGAAATTTTTATCATAATAGAATGAGACTCAAAACCCCAATCTAACCTTTTATGTGATGTCCCCTTCTAGCTAGAGACATCATTCTAGCTATTGATTAGCCTATCATTGGACCCTCGTAGGCTAGAAGAGATGGATAGAGGGTCAGTTTGTGCACAAAGGAGATATGCTTATCTAATGGTTCGACTTTTGCAGAGTTCAGCACCCTTGATTTGATATGGAGAGGTTTCAGACTCTGTTTGTTTGATTTTTGCTATTTTTAGCAAATTTTAGAGTCATAGAGATGGACCCCTGCTATTTTTAGAAATATTATTTGATCACATGGGAAATTATTATGCCAACTCCAGTTCCAAACGGTTAAGCCAAATTCTCATTTTTGAGGGAGTTATTCAGTTTTCAGTGGTTATATATTAATTAAATGGCAAATGATTTAATATTAAGTTGTAAATTGACTTTATATTAAATCACTTAAGTGATGGGTCTAAGTATCATGAAGGGGGCCAAATTAATGTATTAATTTATTGGCATATTTTCCTAATTCTAAATCATTAAATTTATTTAATAATTATATTTTTAATGCCTTAAAGAAAGAAATTGCAGCTTTTCAAGGAATTGCGATTTAGGGTTGGAAAGCCTATTTATGCTTGCTGGGGAAAGAAGGAAGGCATCCATTGTTATTTTGCAAATTGTTCATTGTGATTTCAAGCTCTGAGAAGGGTTTCAGCTTTGCCATTGAAGAACGTAGTTCTTCTGTGTGTATCCATTTGAGTTGGTGAAATATCCAGTGAATTTGGAATTTCAAAGAGTTTCATCCAAAGACTCTATTTGTGCTTCAACAATATTAGTTTCAGCAGCAGGAAGAAGAAGATAGTATTTAATTGCAGCTTTATGGAGGAATAAGTCGCAGCCATTATTCTCTTTCAGATTTACAGCCACAACATTGCAGATTTGAATTAAATAAGTTCCTACAACAGCTGGTGTATTCTCCCAGGTTTTTTTTATGCATTTTGTAGTTCCCTTTGTTAATCATTTTCCAATAAAGGATTGTCTTGATTCCCTTTTGTATTTCATTTGGAAAATAAATAGAAGTTGCAGCAGTTAATTGAATAGCTTCAGAATTTCAGATTATTGCATATTTGCTTTTTATTTCTAAAACCCTTGAAAATCCAAAAAAATCGTAAACTTTCAAACAACAAATTGAGATAAACGTCTACAGCAGTTAAGGACCGATTTGGGATTCTTACATTTTATAAAAATCCCTAGCCAAAATGCTATCGATTTCCTTCTTCTGATTCTTTTATTTAGCAACTTAGATGCCTCACATTTAATAATTCACCCCCATGGCCTAGGAAAGACTTAAGTCATAACTTAAGTTGGCCCCTTTTTGATAATTGTCAATGAATAATTAAAATCATATTAGCAATAACTATAGCTTTTTCCTCCTTTTATTTAATTAAACACTTAACCCCCTTTATTAACTTAATGCTTTAGCCTATGTGTTGAATAGATAATAGGGTAGCATTAATATTTATTTATTTATTGATATGCTAGGCAACAAAGCAACATTACAATCCTCCCTTCTCAGAGATTGCTTGCCCTCAAGAAATCCACACCTGCATGCTGAAACCAAATGCCTGGATCCCATATCAATTTCAGGAACACTGCTCCACCAATCCACTGCACTACTCTGATAATAATAACATTATACCCGAAATTGTGAAGCAACTCATCACACATGCTTTGAATCCTCTTTACATCTTCTATGCAATGATGCACAAAGTCTTCCCTCATACTAGTTGCATCATCAATCCATGTCTCATGACTATCTGCCCAAACTTAAATGCCAACAAAAGGTGACCCAATAACATTGTCATCTCTATAATTATGAGCTGCAAACTCATAAGAAAGTAGACTATTGCTATCCCAAATCAGAATTTTGGCCTCCTCATCAATCACCACCAAATTTTGACTTGACTAATTTTCTTCCCAAGTAATTAAAGGTAATAGTCTCTCAAATAAATCATCTTCCCATACCAAGGGCTTGTGCGCCAAGTTTCCCAAGTGACATTGAATGCCATGTTCAGATTTTTTCCTCATGTGTAGGAATTTTGTCATCATAGGAATCAACTAACACACTAGAAGATGCATTGGGATAACCCAAAGAATCCTTTCTGTAATGTCCCCTTTTTGTAATTATATGGGCACTACCTGGATTAACAAATGCAAAGTGCAGATATGTAAATTATGAACACAATTTAATGAATTATGAACATGACTAGTAATTCCAAATGCTATAACAATGGTGATGTATTAATGAATAATAATGCAATGGAAAGTGGGATAAATACATATGACTAGTAATTCCAAATGCCAAAATGGTAGAATACAATCTGATAGTTTCAATTCTATCACAATGATAAAGCAGAGATAATTATATCAATGACTACGATATATGCCTTGCAGTTCGAAAGCAATATTGAATTCAATATATATATGTGTGTGTGTGTGTGTGTGTTGGTTGTTTTTTATTTAGCAATGTAATTATATGCACATTACCCTGTGAGCCGTCTCTGATCTTCAATATGATAAATGTTGCAAGGTACAGGATAGATATCTTGGCAGAGGTATGTCGTCTCAAGTATTCTGATATGGAATATGCAATTGCTCTGTACAGGAGCCATCTCTGATATGTCTATAATATTATGTGTTCTTTGACTGGCGTCAACTCTGCTCTGCGATTATTTTTCTTGTAGTGAAATAAGTTGCGATAGCAACCGACTATGCTCTTTATCAATCGGATTCCACAAAGGGAGATAAGTTTATAAAATCAATTCTTCACATATCTTAATGTGTCATGAGACTTGTATTAATATTTTCCATCCATCATGAAAGAGTGTGATGGAAGAGATGCCTTCCTTAATGAATTCATTATCGGTTTGATTATTATTTTAATCAATCAATATATTTAATTCGTTGACCGATTGATATAGTTATCAATTTTCCATATCAAGTTAAAAATTAGTCAATCATTGTTAACTCACTAACCGGTGCTTTTACCATGATGATAACATGTGGGTGTTTCCATTAACAACGGTGTGATCAAGATTAGAATCTTCATCGACTCGTCTTACTATATCTTGTTTATGAATCATATCGTATACTCTTGGGTATTAGATGCTCGATGCTCAATAATAATCGTGTCTTGTCTGTGATGTCGATGTCGACACCCCTCTGTTGCTTCTGTGAGTTCCTTGATGCGATACCCATGATGTTGTCTTGCTTCCGGCATAATCTTCGTCTGTCAATTTGACTACATACATGGCTTTCATGCTGGGCAATGGTGTTTGGAAGTCCCCTCATTACTTCATATGATATGTATATTGATTTCTTAATGTCAAACGATCCTCAAGACTGCAATAGCCAGCTATAGACATGTCAGTGTAACCGCTTGTTTAATGTCGTTAGTGTTTTATGTCTACACATCCTCAGAGGATAGCTATCCCTACTAACTTACATAATCACGGCGAGCATGAATTCATTTTGACTTCCCATCTTCGATGTAAGGGTTTGACATGTAATCTTAATCGAATGTATGCAATATTATGATTGGAATATCATAAGGTTGCCAATCGATGCACAACTAGGAATGTCATCGATTAACTAGATAGGCCAACTTGCAATTGGTACTATATATGCTGATTCTTAATATTGATGAATGATAATATTTGGTTGGTTCACATACAGTTTGTATCCTTCGGAGATGCTTATTTTAATAAATTTCAATCTTTAATTAAAACTTATTAAAATTGTTTATTGTTTCAAAGTTCTGATTTTGGGGACATCACAGTCTCCCCCTATTGGAAAATGCTTGCCCACAAGCATTCTTTTGTTGATTCCTAGATCCCAAACAAGTTAATTCAACATATTTCCATGACTTTATATAGATGTCATTGAATTCATCATGTAATCCACTTGAGCAATTAGTGTGTGATCCTTGATTCAAAGGAAGAATCCTTTTCTGAATTACATCTTTTGATAGTTTGAATAATGAGCTTTTCATGATGGCACTAGGAGTCATTTCGTTCCAAATGGTTCTCAATGCTTTCTTGATGGAAGATGCACCGGGATCCCAGAACAAATTTTCATCTTTGTCTTTAAATGAATTCAAACTAGATTGTTTACTCACTTCAAAGAGTGGGTTGTTACAAATCCGGTCCACTTCAAATCTCATTAATGGATTATGAATAAGTTGAGGATTACCTTTGTCTCTAAACTCAATTTCATCCTCTTCCATCCTCTCTTCATCTGACTTCTTCAAACCATTATCATTTTTCCTTATTCTCAACTTTTCTAGTGTATTAACTTCAAGATGATGGAGTGGAACACACCGAGTGACTGTTGCGTTACTCACCTTATTTGCAATTAGGGATGAAAGAATGCGGTGTTGGATCAACTTCAAGTAGTTAGAATTATAACTTCTCACTTCTACCTCTCGTATACATTTTCTTGTGTATGATTTGTACAATCAAACTCATGATTCTTATAAGTCTGCATGCTTGATTCATTTGTTATTAAAGATATGCCTAAAGATTCCTCTGCTTCCATTTCCTTAGAGATGTCGGGAATGATTTCTTCTTCCGGTATTTTTGACTATTTGGAAAGTATAGTGACCATGATCATCTTCTTGTTGTGTTTAATGATCATCTCTCACTTTGACCTCTTCTACACTTTCTTCTTTTGATGCACCTACTTCCAATGCCTCCATTTTATGTGAGGAGTTGATGGGTGAGACTCCTAATGCAATTTTCATGTTGCAATCATTTACCCCTTGTCCCTTATGGTGTGCATGCTTTTGAAATTCCAAGAGATTACTTCTATATTTCTTGGGAGAGTACTTTATCCATAGATCAATGTAGTCCTCTAAAGAAATATCTTGTTGGAGACTACTATACAACCAATCACGTCGAAATTGCTCATATACATCTACTGATTTTGGCTCTTGTCGCCATTGATCTTGTAAATCAGCAAAAGTAACTTCTTGTCGCTCTTTCTTTGGAAGGAAAGTAGGAAGGTTTGGTCTATATTTAAGGGCATGATATCTTGAATATTTATCTTTTTTCTCTTTTCTCTTGCACCTCCTTTCATTTCTCTGAGAGTGATCCAGATCTCTGTCTTTCACCTCAGGCGGCACCTCCCGCTGGCCGCCTTTACTGAGTCCGGAGATGCCTCCTCCATGTTCGACATACTTGCAACCACTCTTTGGGAATCCGCCCTCCTCTCCATTCCTCACCGTACCACACCTCTATCTCACAACCCCAAGTGTAGGAACACTTGTCCTATGAACCAGTGGTTTGATGAGGACTACAAGGCCTTCCACCGTTTTGTTCGTGATACCTTCTCCGCTCACTCTCACTCCTTCACTCAGCTGAGGCTCTCCTACCGCCGTTTCCTCCGCCACAAGAAACACGCCTTTGACACGATGCAGTGCAGATTTCTCTGTGCTTCTCTCCTACGGTCCCCCAAGCTCTTCTAACGCACTTTGTTCCCCCACCATCCTCCTCCTCCTTCCACCCTGGATTTCCACTTGTTGATCTCCCACACTTTCACTCTCTATGACATCCCCGACCAGCCCTCTCTCCACCTCACTCCATCACCCTCTTGCCATCTCTTCACATTCTCCAACACCTGTGAGGCGGTTAGACTGATGAGCAACAGTAGGACAGCAGATGAGGAAGGGTTCCAGCGGAACTCTTCAAACTGGGTATCGGTGTTCTGGGTTCTTTTCTCTTTGTGCTCTTCAACAGAGTGGTTTGCACTGGTTTCCCTCACTCGTGGTCTCGACACATCATATACCCGATCCATAAGACCGGTGCGGTCTCGGATCCCGAGAACTACAGAACCATCATGGTTGGGCACACTTTTGTCAAACTCTATGCTATAGTACTAAACACTATTCTATCCAGAGAGCTTGACCGTCGCCATTGCCGTGCGAAGGGGCAGGCAAGTTTTCCTACTGATTTTATGCTAAGCACTATATGGAGATTCAGAATGGGGTCATTGTATGTCCCCAATACTTGGTCCACCGCTGGAGTCACGCTCTTCGTAATTCTTTGGGGTCTTTCAGAGTTGGGTCTCACCGGCTCCGCATCCAAACAGACCACCACATAGATAGGGCTAACTGGACATGCCGCCTTTGCACCTTGATGGAGACGGAGTCCGAGACACACTTCATTTTCCGTTGTCCCATTTACTACAAGATCAGAGGGAGGTTCCGCTATTTGTTCAAAGAGTGTAGATCCCTTTCCTCCTTCAGATGTACCAATCAGCAGTGCCTTGCTCTCTACCTTCAGGAGACTACACGGCTTTGTGATTCCACTCTCCAACTTTTGTTCCTGTCCAGCCAGTGCTCTGATCAGCTTATCACATCCTTTTTCACTTTGGTGTCTCCGGCCCGTGGCACGAAGCGCCCTCTCGGTCCTCCTTCCTCTAGACACACCAAGATTGTGAAACCTCGTAGAGATCACACTCGACAGCAGCACTCCACCACTAGAACTATTCAAAAATAGTCTGGGGCTCCTTCTCATCCTGGACCGTACCCTTCGATGTTTGATTACTTCTCGCCTTGAAAGGGCCTTTAAGCGCTCTTCCCGACTCTTCTACTTTCTGCTTTCTTGTTGTTGTTCTTTGTAATGTCCCCAATTTGAAATAGAAATTAATCTTTTATAAAATAATAAAAGAAAGTTTAATAAATAAAATGATATAATATAATCTATTACTAAAATAATAAAATAATATATAAGCATTCCAATATAGTATTAATATAAAATAATAATATGATATATAAATATAATATAATATATTGATGAATCAATATAATAATATTAATAAATGATTAAATATAATAAATAATAAATAAGTATTCACACTAGAATTCTAATCTATTATTATTTATAATATACTATTCACATAGTAAATATAAATAAACAAATTAACATAATATAATCTAAAAGACATGACTTTTGGAAAAAAAAGAAAAGGGTATAAGAAAACAATCATGGGAAAAAAAGGAAAGCACACGGAGAAATAATATGGAAAGCTTGGGAGAAAATAATATAGGAGAAAATGAAGGAGAAAAACTAAGAGAAAATGAAGGAGAAAAGAAAGGAGAAAATAAAGGAGGAAATGTAGGAGGAACTCAAGGGAGGAAAAAATAATATAAAAGAGAGTGAAAGATAAAAGACTTTCAACGAAAATTAAATATTGTGGTATGTCATTTAAAATACAAATTAATCATTTATTTACTGAATGTTATATATATATTAGAAATATTACATTCTTATACATATATGAATTGTTATAATATAATTGAATGATTATTAAATGTATATGCAAATAAGATCCATCAAATTATGCTATGGGCATCGTATGCTTATTTGATTACTTATAAACCTGAATATATAAACATGCAATTACATTAAATTTTTGTATATTTATATGTGGATGATATGGGACCATAGAGAGAATGAATATTATGTTCATTAAGAGATGGATCCCATATCTGGAGGGGGCTAGAAGAAATTATTATAATTTCCTAGTCTCGAGATTAATATCTCAACAAAGGATGATACGGATGGATCCCCGTATCAAGAGGGGGCTAGAAGAAATTATGACAATTCCCTAGTCTCGAGATTGTTCTAATCTCACGTAGGCAACATATATACTGAAGACCAATCATATGCATATGCGTAGGCTTGGAGATTGCTTCCAAGAGATTCTTATAGGTAGTGCTCTTGGGATAACGTGTCGATAGCCCGGTTGCTTAGAGTGGAGCAAATGTCCCTCAAGCCAAGGACCGGGAATTATGTGAAGCCTGACCTGGAGGCAGCCTTAAGAATCAAATCCCCCCCTTACTAACGTAGAGTAGAGTATGAGTCATATAAATGTTGCATATTATTTTATACTAACGACAGTTTTGTAGGAAATTACCAAAATGAGAATAAGAAGGAATATTACAATATTTTCCATCAAGGTTATATATTAATTGGTTGTTTAATATCATAGACAAATATTAAAGGTAAATAATAATCCAAAATATAATACATCATTAAATAATAATATCTTATAAATATACATATGATATATCAAGATATAAACTAACAAGAAAACTAATCTATTAATGAGGAAATACAAGTATTTCATTTATGAATGAGAAAAAAGATACAGGAATTTACTCCGCACAAAGCTTAAATGAGAAATTTACATAAGGTCCTTCCAAGGGACATTACAGTGGTATCAGAGCATGATCCTGCCATCCTGTAGGGTAAAAGTAATAAGGTAGAATTATATTTACACAACCATACAATTTGGTATTGATTTGCAATAGAGATAGTACTATGAAAATATGAATTCTATCTTCATAAATGATGAGATCCAAGCTATGCTTAGTAGTGAGATAATCTCCATAGTATGCGAGATTGATATAATCTCCATAAAAATGACTTGACTAAGATTGATATAATCACCATAATGCCAGAATATTCTGATGAGCCAACTTATGCATATGTGAACGGCCTTGGATAGAGGGTATCTCTTCCAAGATGAAACCTTGGGGTATGCGCTCCAGAGAAGATGATGAAATAACTGAGGATGATTCTAGAATTGATCTTATATCATTTAGAACCATAGAGATCCTCAAGAGGGTTAGGGAACCTGATCTGGTAGACTTCCCCTAAGGATTTGATAGAATTAGGAAGATTGGTTTAAATTATCCAAGAGGATTGATCAATGACATTCTTGGTGAGTGTCAAGATTTGATATAGGACATTCCTGGAGTTGAGAAACATCTATTAGAAGCGAAGGAAAGTGCTACGACAAATCAAGTTCAGGGTCACTGGATGAGATATCAACATAGAAAGACACCACTCACACCAAAGGTTCAAATTGCTTGAGGACAAGCAATTTGAGAAGGGCAGACTGTAATGTCCCCAATTTGAAATAGAAATTAATATTTTATAGATTAATAAAAGAAAGTTTAATAAATAAAATGATATAATTAATCTATTATTAAAATAATAAAATAATATATAAGCATACCAATATAGTACTAATATAAAATAATAATAATATGATATATAAATATAATACAATATATTGATGAATCAATATAATAATATTAATAAATGATTAAATATAATAAATAATAAATAAGTATTCACACTAAAATTCTAATCTATTATTAATTATAATATACTATTCACATAGTAAATATAAATAAACAAATTAACATAATATAATCTAAAAGACATGACTTTTGGAAAAAAAAGAAAAGGGTATAAGAAAACAATCACGGGAAAAAAAGGAAAGCACACGGAGAAATAATATGGAAAGCTTAGGAGAAAATAATATAGGAGAAAATGAAGGAGAAAAACTAGGAGAAAAGATAGGAGAAAATAAAGGAGGAAATGTAGGAGGAACTCAAGGGAGGAAAAAATAATATAAAGGAGAGTGAAAAAAGACTTTCAACAAAAATTAAATATTGTGATATGTCATTTAAAATACAAATTAATCATTTATTTATTGAATATTATATATATATATTAGAAATATTACATTCTTATACATATATGAATTGTTATAATATAATTGAATGACTATTAAATGTATATGCAAATAGGATCCATCAAATTATGCTATGGGCATCGTATGTTTATTTGATTACTTATAAACCTGAATATATAAACATGTAATTACATTAAATTTTTGTATATTTATATGTGGATGATATGGGACCATAGAGAGAATGAATATTATGTTCATTAAGAGATGGATCCCATATCTGGAGGGGGCTAGACAAAATAATTATAATTTCCTAGTCTTGAGATTAATATCTCAACAAAGGATGATACAGATGGATCCCCATATCTAGAGGGGGCTAGAGGAAATTATGACAGTTCCCTAGTCTCGACATTGTTATAATCTCATGTAGGCAGTATATATACTCAAGACCAGTCATATGCATATGCGTAGGCTTGGAATGCATTAAGATTGCTTCCAAGAGATTCTTATAGGCAGTGCTCTTGGGATGACATGTCGATAGCCCGGTTGCTTAGGGTGGAGCAAATGTCCCTCAAGCTGAGGACCGGGAATTCTGTGAAGCCCGACTTGGAGGCAGCCTTAAGAATCAAATCCCCCCCTTACTAACGTAGAGTAGAGTATGAGTTATATAAATGTTGCATATTATTTTATACTAACGACTTTTTTGCAAGAAATTACCAAAACAAGAATAAGAAGGAATATTACAATATTTTCCATCAAGGTTATATATTAATTGGTTGTTTAATAGCATAGAAAAATATTGAAGGTAAATAATAATCCAAAATATAATACATCATTAAATAACAATATCTTATAAATATACATATGATATATCAAGATATAAACTAACAAGAAAAATTCTATTAATGAGGAAATACGAGTATTTCATTTATGAATGAGAAAAAAGATACAGAAATTTACTCTGCACAAAGCTTAAATGAGAAATTTACATAAGGTCCTTCCAAGGGACATTACATTCTTTCCCCAGACACCGTTTGGTGCTCCTGTTGTTGGCAGTTTGCTTTGTATGCTTTCAGTCCCTTAGACCCTTTTGGTGGTCTCTTGTTGGACATTAATAACTTATCTTATCTTATCTATCTTGTTTTCTGTGATTGCTATTGGCTGGTATTAGTAATGCAAATAATTGATCTAATTTCTTCTATGTGTTTCTTGACCATGCATTGAAGCATGTGGTTGCAGAGTTCTCATCTTTTCCCAAATTTTGAAGTTTTAAATTAGTTCCTCAATTGCTTCCATTTTCTACAATTTGAATGTTCATCCCACAAGCTGGCAGGATTATAGCTCTGATACCAATTGTAGCATCCTCTTTTTGTAATTATATGGACACTACATGGATTAACAAATGCAAAGTGCAGATATGTGAATTATGAACACTATTTAATGAATTATGAATATGACTGCTAATTCCAAATGCTATAACAGTGGTGATGTATTAATGAATAATAATGCAATGGAAAATGGGATAAATAAATATGACTGGTAATTCCAAATGCCAAAATGGAATACAATCTGATAGTTTCAATTCTATAACAATGATAATGCAGAGATAATTATATCAATGACTGCAATATATGCCTAGCAGTTTGAAAGCAATACTAAATTACCCTGTGAGTCGTCTCTGATCTTCAATATGGTAAATGTTGCAAGGTACAGGATAGATATCTTGGCAGAGGTATGTCGTCTCAAGTATTCTGATATGGAATATGCAATTACTCTGTACAGGAGCCGTCTCTGATATGTCTATAATATTATGTCTTCTTTGACTGGCGTCGTCTCTGATCTGCAATTATTATGCTTGCACTGAAATAGGTTGCAATAGCAACCGACTATGCTCTTTATCAACCAGATTCAACAACGGGAGATAAGTTTATAAAATCAATTCTTCACATATCTTAATGTGTCGTGAGACTTGTATTAATATTTTCCATCCATCATGAAAGAGTGTGATGGAATAGATGCCTTCCTTAGTGGATTCATTATCGGTTTGATTATTATTTTAATCAATCAATATATTTAATTCGTTGACCGATTGATATATGTCATAACCCTATATTCACATATGATTAATATATAAATTATTTTAAATATAAATGTATGTTCTATTATTGTGAATGTCATCATGATAATTAATATAAATAAATAGCCCATTTATAATCAATATTGATAAGTACTCTATTTATAATCAATATAATTAATTAATTAATAATATACAACTTATATTATTAATAATACTAAATTATATCTGTTAATCAATCATTATCCTTAATCAATCAATATATACTATTAATATTATAAATACAAATGAAATAAGAAATTATATTTTACAAAGGAAATAAGAAATTATATTTTACAAATTAAAGGATGTTATTTTACAAATACAAATAAGAAATTATATTTTACAAATTAAGGGACCAAATGTTATTAATCAAACATTATAAATTCCTTTTAAATAAACAACACTAATATTTTTAAAAGTAAAGATTATGAAATAACCATCACACAGTTTCAGGAGGAAGGGTACTTAAACAAAATGGGAAAAAATAAGGAAGAGATATTTGTAATGTCCCCTAGTTGGTCCACTTAATATTTCGAACTCAATCCCGATAAATCTATTTTCAAGGGACGTGTTTCCCTCCCTATAACTTATACACACTTCTATTTATCAAAAGTGATTGTCTTGATACTGATGTAGACTAATTTATAAGTAATATGTTGTCCCACACAGTTCTGATTCTTAAGTTGATGATGCTATATAGTAGAGTTTGTCTTGGTCAACGAGATTTGTTTTATGTCCCAAAGGCTTTACTCAAGATTAATGCCGTTGTAACAAAGTTGATTTAATTATAATGTATGAGTTCGTAAGCCTTATATCGATCTTAATGCCATAGAAGATCTTTTGATAGTGTATATACTCTATACTTTATATCGATCTAAAGATGGGAGGTAATATTAATCTGAAATATAAAATATACCAAATTTCAAATTACTATTTGATTGTACCAATCAAAGACCCTTCACATGGATTAGCTGCCCATGTAATATCAAATGCTGAATTCGTGAGTTTAGAGCTGAGTTTAGACTTTCAATTCTCTGTTTCCTTAAAGTGAATGATTGATTAATAGAATTGTTTTTGGCTGACTGTAATGTTTGGAACGTGATTTATCTGTGGTTGATATATATGTTGGGGTTGACTTCTTCATGTCTTAGACTGTGGATTCTCTAGAGATTGTACTTATAATTACATCTCTCACCCACTCTTTTCAAACACAATAGCTGTATTCCCAAAGCGGCGGTAGTACTGGTCTAAGTGCTCAGCGATAATGTTTTCCTTCTGATGGCGACAATAAGTATCCATTTTCTTCAAGGCATGCTCATCGATAGTAACTGCTGCTTCAGCAAACTGATTAGAGAACTGCAATTCCGAATATAGATGCTAACCCGTAAATCTTGGGCAGGGGATATAGTAATTGCTGCAGACTTCAACTTTGATGATTGCCTTAGTCTACGATTCCTTATTTGCTGACTAGATTAGATATGGCTGACTATACGCTGATGTGTATATTGGTATCGCTAACTATATTTTAATTCCTTCTCCTTTTCCGTTGACTAGATGTTATCAGTCCTTATGCGGTCATGGACTGGTCTTCCCATTCTCTCCTGTCTCTGCCTATTCGCTGCCATCTCTTCTTCTTCCCTGTTCGTCTCCTCCTATTCCCTGCCTTCCCTTTCAATGGCCGCTACCTCCTCGTATACCCACGTAGGTGAAGAGGTCGCGACCCTTCTTTTGGGTTGCGACTTCTTTAGTCGCAATGAATTTGTATTGCATTTTAATGATATTATGAATTAATATTATGATATATACATTTTTAGATTTATATTTATATATAATATTCTTTGATGTGTTTAGTATTTGTATTTTTAGGATCATAATAATATTTAATAGATTATATTGATTAATATTTATTATTATTCATTATTTATTTCTTTATATTTTAATTATTATTCATTAAATCTTATTTAATTATTTATTTGATATATGATAGTATATCAAATAAATATATATATTAAATATATAACAAATAATATTTACATTTATATTTATATTTATGAACTATAATATTATTGTCTATTTATAAAATAATATAATTATATTTATTTATTCTTATATTTTAATATTATTATTTATCTATTATATTTTAATTTTATTATTTGTTTATTATTAAATCTTATTCCCAAAGTGGATGATGTAATTAGGGTTTCATCAGGGGATATGACAATATTCACATTAAGAGAGGAGGAATAAAACATAAGGGAGGGGAAAACATAGGATAGAAGTGGATAAACATAGGATAGAAGTGGATAGGGAAACAAGGCAAATTAATAGCTTAAATTTTAGGGAATGTCGAAATTATAGGAAAGGCCTAGAGGGAAGAGAAATAAAAGAAAGGAAATAACATTGCAAGGAAGATAGAAATAAAGTGAGACAAACATTTAAAAAGGAAAATATTTCAGGAGCGCATTAAAATCTATAGAGTCGAGCTAAGATATGAAGTGGGATTCATTGTGGGGCCGACCAAGGGTAGAGCCACGTGTACCAAGCTAAGAGGAAGGTAAGGAAGGTATGTTTGTAAAGTATATTCATGAATTATATTTATGAATTTATTTATATTCATGAATTATGCTTATGGATACTTCATACATACATATATATATATATATATATATATATATATATATATATGAAAAGGTGGATTTCTAAATGGATAATACACATGACTTAATGGTTATAATTAATAGTTTAAGATCAAGAGAGTCCCTTTCAAGGGAAGAGAGATCTTAATATGGTGTGACCCCCTTAATGTCGATATGTGAGGTTAGCCTCCATCTGACAGACATGAGTGAGGATGATATATTCTTTATGGTCAGAATATTTTGTTGATGTCGACATATGCATATGTGATAAGGGCCCCGAACAGAGGTTATCTCTTCCAAGAAGGACCTTATAGGTAGTACTCTAGAGAAGACTGAGAAGTAACTGAGGATGGTACTAGAATTGATATTATATCATTCAGGACCCGGTGATCCTCAGGAGGGTTAATAATCCTAATCTGGAGATGTCTTTAAGGTTGGATAGAGGGTAGAATAGTATAATTAGACTTATTATTGTTTAAATCCTGATATTTGTTTTGCAGGTATTACTTGTCCCAAGCTAACCCTAATACTGGGGACATTACATAGAGATTGATATAATGACAATTCGAGATTGGTATAATCCCATTGTCAATTTGAAATTGATGTAATGACAATTCGAGATTGGTATAATCCCATTGTCAATTTGAGATTGATATAATCTCTGAGGGTTGATATAATCCTCAATAGCCAGTATATACTGATGACCAACATATGCATATGTGAAAGGCCTTGGATAGAGGATATCTCTTCCAAGAAGAGGAAAGGAGAAGATATTGGCCTTCCTAAGTCCCCTAGAGGATGTGCTCCAAAAAAGACAATGGAATAACCTAGGGATCGCTTAGAATTGATCTTATATAATTCAAGCAAGAGGATCCTTCTCAAGGGTTAGGAAGCCCGATCTGATAGACCTACTCTCAAGAATTGTTAAGAGCTAGAAATAGGTAGATCTAATTGCTTAATTTCATATCTAATTCATACTTTCTTTATCTCTACTAACTTTGTATTTGCAGGATCACACAATTAAGAACTAACCAAAGTAGTGGGGACATTACAATATAGTTATCAATTTTCCATATCAAGTTAAAAATTAGTCAATCGTTGTTGACTTACTAACTGGTAATTTTACCATGATGATAACATGCGGGAGTTTCTATTATCGATGGTGTGATCAAGATTAGAATCTTCATCAACTCATCTTACTATATCTTGTTGATTAATCGTATCGTATACTCCTGGGTATTAGATGCTCGATGCTCAATAATAACCGCGTCTTTTCTGTCATGTTGACGTCAACAACCTTTTGTTGCTTTTGTGAGTTCCTTGACGCGATACCCATGATGTCATCTTGCTTTCCACATAATCTTCGTAAGTCGATTAGACTGCATACACGGCTTTCATGTAGGGCAATGGTGTTTGGAAGTCACCTCATTGCTTCATACGATATGTATATTGGTTTCTTAATGTCAAACGATCCTCCTTAAGACTGCGATAGCCAGCTATAGACATGTTAGTGTAATTGCTTGATTAATGTCATTAGTGTTTTATGTTTGCATATCCTCAAACGATAGCTATCCCTGCCAACTTACATAATCACGGCGAGCATGAATTCATTCTGACTTCCCATCTTCCATGTAAGGGTTTGACATGTTATCTTAATCGAATGTATGCAATATTATGATTGGAAGATCGTATGGTTGCCAATCGATGCACAACTAGGGATGTCATCGATTAACTAGATAGGCCAACTTGCAATTGGAACTATATATGCTGATTCTTAATATTGATGAATGATAATATTTGGTTGGTTCACATACAGTTTGTGTCCTTTGGAGATGCTTATTTTAATAAGTTTCAATCTTTAATTAAAACTTATTAAAATTGTTTATCGTTTCAAAGTTCTGATTTTGGGGACATCACACTTTCCAACATCTATAACAATTTCATGCTCAAACAAGTTGTCAACAACATACCTGTGGATTAGTTTTATTATCTCATGCTCTTCTTTACTTGTTATGAAATCAAATCATGGGTGGTCAACATCTCCAACTTCTGTCATGTGTTTATCAATCCTTACCTGACTATCCTCAATGGATTGCTCATGTGCTGATAGAGGACTGATGATTGCATTTAAGAAATCAGAATTGTGTTCCCTCTTGTCCTGTCCTATCACATCCTCAACAAAAGCTATTTGATGATGAGGGTCGCATGTTGCCCAAGCATCCTGGAACACTCACGTACTTCCTCCTAGAATTAGAGTATCACCTGCACGATCTTTATCTATGTTAATCTGAAGATTACCAACAAAGAATTTTGAGGAATTCTCACCTGAAAATATTTGCCCTTCTTTCTCTTTCTTTCTCTTTTTGGGGTACCCTGTAACCTATGAATTAAGTTTCTCTTCATTCATTGGCTTCTTTTCAAGTGCTAGTTGAATATATGTTTCCCAATCACCTGCTTCAATGACATCAACATGTTTTTCTTCTTTCCCAATGCCTTCTTTTCTATCTTTTGATTCTTCTCTCTTTCTTTTCTGGTAATATGAAGTTGCAGATACCAAATCATTGTTGTCATCATCTGGTATACCCATAAATTGTGTGAAGGAAAGGAGGTCATGTATCTCCTTAGGAAGAGTGCAATACTTATGGTGGCTGCTCATAATTGCATCATTGGCTGCCTTGGCATGAGGCTTCTTACTTGTACTTGATGAAGGAGATGAAAACTTGGAGTGCCCAGTTTTCCTTGAATGTACATCATCTAAATGATGCAATTCCCAATTGTTTTGTTGTTGTATTTCTCTTAACTTTGCAAGGTCCTTTTTATTTCTCCCAGCTAGGTACCTTTTCCTTCATTGGTGAAGCAGGGAGGAAAGTAGGTAATAATCTTCTATCCTTAATTCTAGCCATTGATGTGAAAAATCCAACATGCAACTGAAAAATTCTGACAAGCAACTGAAAAAGCTAACATGCAACCTCATAGGCTAGCAGGATTTGTGGCTCTAATACCACTAAAATATCTCTAATACCACTAAAATATTCTAACTGGCGATTCTCATAACAAAAGTTCAAAATTTCATGGATTCATCCCAAATGTAACCAAATCATAATAGAGTCATACAAAATTTGCATTTCAAGCATATGTAGTGAGATTTTTCTATTGGCAATGAATACAATTTCATTAAATAACTGAGAGTTCAGACACAATTACCATTTGATATTAAATGCAGCAATTGGAAGTTTTAGCAAATACAACACATAAGATACTACATACCAATTCGATCCACCATTGACTTCATGAATCGGCTGGAAATACTAGATTGGCCGCGCACACATGCTAATTATCACAGATGGAAGAATGATGATCATGCTCCAATTTAAATACAAGGAGCTACAATTCTTATGCTGGATTCGTTGATATTCAGAATAATTGCAGATCACCTATCAGCCTTCAAATTGCTTCAATTATATCTCTATACCATCAATTGCATGTAATTTCACTTCCAGACAAGCTATGCGTTTATGTAATTTGCAAGCCTTGATCACTGAAGTAAACTGAAAGGAATATTTTGGGGTTCCATCCAGAAGAAAAGCTACACAGGTTTTGCAGCATGAGCAGATCACTTGAGTAAAGCTTTGCAAAGAAAATTTTATCATAATAGAATGAGACTCAAAACCCCAATCGAACCTTTTATAAAAACCCCAACCAAAAAGCTATCGATTTCCTTCTTCTAATTCTTTTATTTAGCAACATAGACAAATAATAATATTTGCCTCACATTTAATAATTCACCCCCATGGCCTAGGAAAGACTTAAGTCATAGCTTAAGTTGGCCCCTTTTTATTAATTGCGAATGAAAAATTAAATTCATATTAGCAATAACTATAGCTTTTTCCTCATATTTAATTTAACACTTAATGCTTTAGCCTATGGGGGGAATACATAATAGGCTAGCATTAGTATTCATTTATTTATTGACGTGCTAGGCAGAAAGGGGACATTACATTGTCACCATGGAAAACATGCAAAGAGGGGTGATAGAGTAAGGGATACAACTTGCAGAATAGGGTATGTGGATCTTTGTTTCAAGTTCCAAACTTTTTTAGCATGTAGAGTTGATGCAGAGAGTTTGAGTCTTCTTCTATATGTCTTGGTTCTTTCTCCTTCTCAAGGCACTAATAGGCACCATCCAATGGTCCTATACTCTCTAACCTTCCCAAGGTTGGCTTAAGACTTTCCCTAGACCTTCTCCTAAGGTCCCACTCCAAGGACAATCCAATACAAAGAGGAGTTCCGAACTCCTTCTCAATTAGGCCTTGATTCCAAGACTAACTCCTACGCACTCAAACCCCTACCAATAAGGATCTTCGCTCAAACTTATAAGGAAGCATTGTAAATGATTGTAGCTTCAGTTGTATGACCAATTAGAGCATATACATAATAAACTTACATGTTGCTGATTATAATCAGCATGATTAATAATAATAATATCATATATACGTATGTGCATATATAGTATCTATATATGCACATATATGTATATAATATAATATATTATTATTAATCATGCTAATTATTTATGTAAATATATATTTTGTAATTTAATTCATACTATAAGTATCTAATCATTAGTTATTAAAAATGAGGCATGTCTCTTTGGAGACATGCCTCTCCAAGATAATATATATTCTGAGATGGATGTAGATTCATAGAACACAAAATATCAATAGTGCTAGTATAAGCATCTAAATTCAGATCAGATATAAGCAATAACCAAAACATACCTCAAATCTGAAAACAACAACATGGTATCAAAGCAAAGCCTGGGAGAAAGCTCTGCTATTAGATCAAGTGGCAAAATTATATTCTACCGTCTTAGTAGATTCTGGTGACTCAGCAACATATATTAAAAAAAATTTAGATGAGAATTTATATCACTCCTATCCTGCAGGATATTTTCAAGTCTCAAATCTCTGTGACAGATATGCATGGAATGGCAATAGCTCAACCCCAATATGAGTTGTTGAAAGTAGAAACGGGCCTCATCCTCGCTGAAATGCCCAGCATTAGAAAAATTGAGATCAAAGAGGATCACCCCTCTTGCTAAGCAACCATCACAAGCCTGTTACGAGAGCATGAAAAATATCCCCAAACAGTCTAATCAATTTGCAACAGGTTTCTTTTAAGGAGATAAAATAAACAAACAAAAACAATTCACATTAAAACGGGCCATCAGGTTAAAGTGGAGGCAGTTTAGCTAAAGAGGTCCTAAAGGTTGAGAATTTGTGGCGGTCAAGGAGCACTGCAAAGTGGTTTGGCATTGCCATTTGAATTGCAGATAGATAAATAAGCTTGTTGTATCGTTATCAATTCATTATCGAGTTATGTGATGTAATACCAGCGATAACGGGAATTAATAAACAAATATAGAGAATAACCATCAAATGATAGGAGGTTTCCATTTTATTCATCGACCATACATAGTGAGGGGATAAGAGTTGAACAAGAAGTTCAACACAACTTTTTGGAAAGGTCAAAGCGACAATCAAAATAGTTGCGATTATCATGGTTATTTTGAAATAGACTATTTGGGCATTCACGGGAGCAGTTTGTAAAGAGATTCATTTCCATGGTTAATAGTTATATTATAAGAGCCAGGCTGTAAATGTAGAGAAAGGAATAAGGGAAGATATAATAACCTTGGAAGTAGTATATGAAAGAATATAAGGATCTAGTGGGAGCCATTCTAAGTGAGCAAATGCTAGAAGAAACTGCAAATAAGACTTTCACTCACATGTAGAAAGGACTCACATCGTGAAGGATGTCATTCAATATTTGCTCCAAAATAATGAGATAAGTATTGTTGATTATTATATGTTGAGAACTACCTTTATTTACTTCTTGTAGTTAATCTCTTATTTGTTTTTCTATATGTACTATAAGAGCTATTTGCCTTGATCTTTTCCAGAGATGTTCTTGCAGGAAAAGAAGATTGATATCAGATTCAGAGGGAGTCTGACACTTTAGAGGTAACTTTGGACAAGGAGCTCGGAGGATTGATATCAGATTCAGAGGGAATCTAACAATTTATCTTAAGCAATTTTGGATGAAAAGATCAACAGATTGATATCTGCTCAATGAGTTCTTCTCTGTGAGAGATGTTCGAGGTGAAAACCCTTGTTTCCACCCTCTGCGTTGAGGCATGGTGGATGTCATGTGTGTGAATCCATGTTTTAATGGGCCTGCCCCTTGTGTACATCATGAGGAAGTGTAATGAGCCCAACTGGCTCTCAACTGAAAACTAACTCTTTTCTCAATTTTATTTGCATTTTTACAGATGTCTAAAATATTTATAACTTATTTGCAAATTTTCAATTGAAAATCAGAGATAATATTTCACTGAATTTCTCAACATAAGCAATATGAACAATAGCAATCTATATCAATTTGATTGCTTATTAAAACTGAAATTCAACCAGACTGTCATTAACAATAAACAATTCAAAATATGGCACCTTGACAAAACGTGACTGCTGGGAATGAAATGCAGCCAAGTAAGAAATTGATGCCAGGAATCTTGTGTTGAATCTTTCTTGCTAATGGCAGCTCAAGACATCATCCAAATTGCAGACACCATTGAATACGAAGCATCATCCAACAATGCTCCCAAGTCTCCTTCCAACCGCAGCCCTCACACAAAGTACGGCCTGCAGCTGAATCCATACTACTGCAAAAATCTGTACGGCAGTCTATAGAATGAATTTGCAATAACAATTTTGCAACTAGCAATTTCTAGATGAAGCCCAAGATCAAAGATGCATAAAAATTCAGATTGAGTTCTCTCCTGGAAGAAGACCAAACTCAAACCCTTGCACTCCTTGAAGAATTTCGATTTTTTCCTCCAAACACAACTTTCACACTTTTTCAATTTTGACAAATGACATAAGGTGAGTACAATTGCTTTTTCATGTTATATTTATAAGCTTTAAGAAAAAGCTTCTCCTTCACACCTTTCACTAATGTGGCTTCCTCAACACACCATTGTTTTATAATATTAAAGCCACACATTTATTAAATTAAAATAACTTAATTTAATAACCCCCAATTAAAACATGAAGCAACTAAATCATTCTGACAAAACAATTCTGACTTCTGACAACAGTGTCCTGAGCTCACACTGCCCTGCCAGAAATAGCCACCTGACCAAAATAGACTTACTATAAATAGTAAGTCTCTCAAACCGGAGATTCTGCATAAGGAACTCTGAAACATCTAAAACCCCTGCCCAAGTGCTCTACCAAACATAACAATATGTGAAATACCACTTACTATAAATAGTAAGTCATCTAATCTGACCCCAACGAAGAGCAGACCTGGCAACTAGAACCTCCAGAGTGGAATCCAACCACTGGCTCTACCAACCTGATTAGCTTACGAGGGTCACCAAACTAAGCTAATCCCAAGAGTCTGAAAAACGGAGACATTACAGGAAGTGACGACTTCCAAATGATTATCACTTGTATTTGTAGAAGTTATTGAAAGGTGACAATCTTACAATAACTTAATCTTCTATTATGATGGATATCCTATGATGTCTAAGAAGATCATGATAGATGATAACTTGCATGGTGGATTAAGTTCCTTAAACAGACCATGGCCTTCTATTGTGATGGACATCTTATGATGTCTAAGAAGATCATGATAGATGATAACTTGCATGGTGGATTAAGTTCCTTAAACATACCATGAATGTTCCTGTGGTAAGTATCATTGAGGATACATGTGCACATTACCTATGGACTTTTTTTTTGAGTGCTTGGTGAATATCATGACTTGATATTCTGAGGCCATTACTCCCGATATCATGAGATGATATCGTTATTGAAATTGTGAGCACTTGGTGAATATCATGCGACTTGATATTCTACAAGCCAATGCTCTCGATATCATGAGATGATATCTTTATAAACTTTTGAGTACTTGGTGGACATCATGAGACTTGATATTGGTAGGCCATTACTTTGAGTACTTGGAGAATATCATGCGACTTGATATTTTGTGACCAACACTCCTAATATCATAAGATGATTTTCTGCAGGCCAATGCTCCCGATATCATGAGATGGTATCTATATAAACTTTTGAGTACTTGGTGGATATCATGAGACTTGATGTTGGTAGGCAATTACTCTGAGTACTTGGAGAATATCATGCGACTTGATATTTTGTGACCAATACTCCTAATATCATAAGATGATATTTTTATGAATCTATGAGTTGTGATGAATATCATAAGTGTTGATATTTGTACACCATAACCTATAAATCTCATGAGATGACATCCTTATGATGAGTATCATAAAATATGTGTATTACATTGTGATAATACTCTTTCCACACTAAGTGTGGTTCTACTATATTTTCTTGATCATCCTCCCTAGCTAAGAGGGAGTGTTAATGATTGTAGCTTCAGTCGTATGATCAATTGGAGCATATACATAATAAATAAACATGTTGCTGATTATAATTGGCATGATTAATAATAATAAGATCATATATATGAATGTGCATATATAGTATCTATATATGCACATAAATGTATATAATATAATATATTATTATTAATCATGCTAATTATTCATGTAAATATGTATTATGTATTTAAATCATACTATAAGTATCTAATCATTAGTTATTGAAGAGGAGGCATGTCTCCCCAAGATAATATATATTCTAAGATGGATGTAGATTCATAGAACACACAAAATATCAATAGTGCTAGTATAAGCATCTACATTCAAATCAAATATAAGCAATAACCAAAACATACCTCAAATCTGAAAACAACAACATACATGAATGAGTATAGATTATGTTTGTTTGGACCTAGAGAACATCAAATGACCCTTTGAACACATTATTCAATACCCACAAAGTGTTTTGTAACAAGTAGTCCTATGAGGTGACCTAATGGGTAGCCCTCCTAAGTCGCCTTTTTGGCTTTAATTTCTCAAACCCACAAACAACCCCCCAATTAAACCGCAATTTTGACTACCCTTTTGGGCTCTCCAAGCAATATCTCAAAACTGGTCCTGGGTTTGGGGTTTGACCCAGTCAATTGATATAGGGCCTAATTGTAGCTATTAGGCCTAGTAGATAGAAAAGTCCTCAAAAACCTTCACCAATCGAAATGTCTCCATCAAAGGGTCATTTATCAAGGTCTATACTCCACTAAGGGCTCCCAAACCACCATTCTCCAACACCCATTCACCTATTTGTCTCCCAACACACTCCCTTTTTCCCTTCAAACTAGCTCACCACTTCACTGTGATCAGCCTAGAGGGTAAAAGCACAATAAGCTGTCACCCTTTTACAAAGGAAGAGGCTAACAACACAAAAATTGAAAAACTTCAAGGGCATAAAAGTCACATTTCTGTTGAGAATTTGAAGATGATGTAAACTGATGAAATGTGTAAAATAGGATGAATTTTATGCCTATAATTTTTAAAAATTAATTTGAGCAAAAATTAATATGTTTTTTTTATTTTTTAGGTCTATTTTTCATATCCTGAAAAATACTATAAATAAGTGAGTTCACTTCCCATCAAATCATTATAAGTAAAACATTTTTTTTCCCTCCATTTTCAGAATATGTTTTAGATGACATGTATATCTAGTGCAGGAAAAAAGAAAGAAGTTTTTTTGATCTATAGTTTACCCGTTATAAGTATTGAAAGTTGACCTTACCTAAAATCAACAGTTTTTGTTTCCCGTCACTTTTACCCTATCAAAACTATACCAAAAACCAAATAAATTATATATTCTTGAAGAGGACTCTCTCCTCTAGTGTCGTATATAATTTTAAAATTTTTTTGAATTGATTTAGTATTTTTCTATATTTTCTGAATCAACGTCTTCTCAAAGTTTAATATACCTACATGTAGTTTTTAGCAAATTTGTTTAACGTTTTGTAGATGAAACAATATAAAATTTATATGTCTAGAATCGTACTTCTGAGATCTAGAAAAGGGTACTTTTAGTTTTTTAACATTTTCTATTTTGATCTAAGAAAGGAACAACAGAAGTGCAAAATTCTAGTTTTTTTGTGTTTTTGGTGGTTTGGCTGCCAACATGGCATGCCACCTAAGTAGACTCGGCCGAGTCCCCCTAGGGGTCGGCCCCACTCAAATAGCCTAATAGTGTGCAAATGAGTGGTTTGTGATGTTTTTTTATATTAAAAATATTATTTAGACTCGGCCCAGTCCTACTCGACCTAGTACCACTCGGCCCAGTCCAATGGGCCACGTAGATGCCATTCGGTGCCATGTGGTGCCTACATGTACTCGGTCGTGTTAGACTCGGTCGAGTTTAACTGGGCTGAGTGATTTGAGTTAGCCCAAAAGGTGACACTCGATTGTGCTTTTACCCTAGAGCTTCATCTTAAAATTAGAAATCTTGTTCCAAACTTCTTGAAACCACCCAAAACACTCATATTACAATCTATCCTAACATTCCCCTGAGCATCAAGGATTTCCCACGATGAAATGTTAGGATAGGGCCATGTTTGAATCAAAACCCTTGAATTGAGGGTTTCCTAGACTAGGCGTAGTTCTTTGCTTTGGATCTCTCAAACCCTGTCACTTCAACACTTGAAACCAACTTTGAAAGATGGGTGAGAGTCTACTCTACACAACCATGTAACAAGTTTAATGTTGCCAACCAGTGCACGTCCGTACAAGGTCTGGATACAGAGAGTGAGGAAAATCAACAAAATTCAATGGAACAAAACTTCTTTCTCATTACCAAGACCATCATTATAGACCCCAATGACATCCACGGCATAAGAACATCCTTGGGAACCCATACAACCACCCTAACCATCGGCCCATAACCAACTAGCTGTTATGGAGAAAGAATTCAAAAATGTTGCAAAGTTGCAGTTTGAGCAACTTTTGCAATTTTGACATCAATTATACATTTTTTGCATTTGTCACATAAAGGTGACTCAAACTGAACCAAATCATCCTATCATGACCGAAGGACCTTGAAAACCTCAAAAACATCAAAGTTTACATCATTTGAGCAACTTTTGCAATTTTGACATCAATTATACATTGTTTGCATTTGTCAAATAAAGGTGACTCAAACTCAACCAAATCATCCTATCATTACCGAAGGACCTTGAAAACATCAAAAACATCAAAGTTTACATCATATGAGGTAGTTGACCAAGTTTGACCACCGTGGTGTCTATAGACCAAATAAACCAAAAGGAGTATATAAGAGGCCTCCTTGACACCTAGAAACATTCCAAACTCAAGGGCTTATAAAGCCTTATTACATTATGCAAAGAACAAAACATGAAGAGGCCAGGACACACCTTGTGCCCCTGCACCATACTCCCCAAGACAAAAGAACTAAAGTCCGTTGAGTTGCTAACTTCTAAACACTGAACCCATGCTTGATGATATCCGCTTCAGACATCCATGTGCCTTCAGATTCAAGGAGACCTGCCCACTTGACCAAGTAGTCTTTGTATATACTCTTCTTGGTCTTCTTGACAACTTTGGAATCTGCAATGCATTCCAACTACATAGGCTGCCTAGGAGGCAAATCTTTAACCCAATCTGCTTCAGCTACTACTGTAGAGACATTCTAATCTACTTCTACAATGGAACCCCTGAAAGGTGTTAGATCACACACATTGAAGATAGGTGAGATGCCCAAGTAGGCTGCCTAGGAGGCAAATATTTAACCCAATCTGCTTCAACTACTACTGTAGAGACATTCTAATCTACTTCTGCAATGGAACCCCTGAAAGGTGTTAGATCACACACATTGAAGATAGGTGAGATGCCCAAGTGAAGAGGAAGTTCCACCTCATAAGCATTATTGCCAAACTTATGCATAATTTTAAGAGGACCAACCTTCTTCATGAGTAGTTTAGATGGTTGCCCTTTGGGTAACCTTTCCTTCTTCAAGTAAGCCATGACAAGATCTCCAACCTTGAACTGAACATCTCTTCTAGCAAGGTCTGCCTTAGATTTATACTTCTCTATATTCTGTTGCAAAGTCGTTTTGACTTGTTCATGAATCTCTTTCATAGTGTCTGCAAAATTTTCCCCTTGTGCACTCCTATCCAATGTATTGAGATCTCTCAACTCAAGAATGCCTCTAGGATGACATCCATACACAATCTCAAAAGAGCTTTTGCCTATACTACGGTTGACTGAATCATTATAGGCATATTCAGCCTACCCTATCACTAAATCCCAAGCTTGACCATGTTGCTTGGTGAGACATCTAAGAAGATTGCCCAAAGACCTATTTACAACTTCAGTTTGCCCATCAATCTGTGGATGGTATGCAAATGAGAAGGATAGGTTAGTACCCGATCATTTCCATAAAGTCCTCCAGAAGTGTCCAACAAACTTTGAGTCTCTGTCACTCACAATACTAAGAGGTGGGTCATGAATCCTCAAAACCTCCTTGAAAAACAAACCTGCTATATAAGAAGCATCATTTATACATTTGCAAGGCACAAAATGTGCCATCTTACTGAACCTATCCACAATCACATAAACATTGTCAAAGCCTCTTGGTGTCTTAGGAAGTTCAAGGACAAAGTCAATGCTTAGGCACTCCCAAGGCCTAGTAGGTATAGGAAGGGGTTGGTACAGACCAGCATTTGATGAAATCCCCTTGGCTCTTTGACAAATAGAGCATTGTTCTACAAACTTCCTTACCTTAGTTTGCACCTTAAGCCAATAGTAAAATCTGATTACCTATTCCAAGGTCTTGTCAAGACCAAAGTGTCCACCTAGGCTGTCTTGATGTTTTTCCTTGATTATGTTTTCTCTCATGGAGCACTGTGGAATACATTGAAGATGGCCTTTGAAAAGAAAACCATCCTGCAACATATAGTCAGAAAACTCAACATGACAAGTGTTAGTAAACTGAGAACAAATAGCATAAGCATCTTTGAAATCTTTATCTTCTTTATACAAATCTATAAGAGTATCCAAACCAACACTTTGTAACTGCATTCCTTGAACAATTAAAACCCTTCTACTTAAGGCATCTGCCACTTTATTAGAAACACCTTTCTCATGCTTGATGGTGAATGTGTAGGCCTGCAAATGTTCAACCCATTTTAAGTGTCTTTGATTCAGCTTCTCCTGCCCATTCAGAAAGCTCAATGCATGGTTATCAGTGTACACAATAAATTCTTTGGGTAACAGATAGTGGCACCATTTCTTGAGTGCTTGGACCATAGCATATAACTCTAGGTCATAAGTAGAATATCTTTGTTTAGCCTCATTTAATTTCTCAGAGAAGAAATCCACAAGATGTCCTTGACTCAAATTTGCACCTATTGCTTGCTTACTGGCATCACATTCAACAATAAACAATTAGTTGAAATTAGGCAACCTTATGTGGTAAGTTCTGCAACTTTTGCTTCAACAATTCAAAGCTTTGATCTGCCTTATATATCCATGCAAACTTACACTTGACTCCCCCATTGATAGTATTTAAAATAGGAGCACAAATATGACTAAACCCCTTTATGGACTTTCTATAAAATGAAGCTACCCATGAAAACTCCTTACATCCCCTATTGTCCTAGGTGTAGGCCAATTCAAGATTGCATCTACCTTAGAGGGGTCCATTTTCAAACTCCCTTGAGACACAACAAATCCAAGGTAAATCAATTCAGTCTTCATGAATTCACATTTATCCAAATTGATCATTAACTTTTCCTGATGTAATTTCTTTAGTACCTGATCCAAGTGCTTGATATGTTCCTCCTTTGATCTGCTAAATATCAGAATAACATCAAGATAGACAATTACAAATTTACCTATGAATTCAACCAAAACTTCATTCAAGAGGCGCATAAAGGTACTAGGTGCATTTGTAAGTCCAAAAGGCATCACCATCCATTCATATAACCCCTTATTGGTTTTAAAAGATGTCTTCCATTCATCCCCAGGCCCGATTCTAATATGATGGTATCCTGATTTTAAATCCACCTTAGAGAAATAACAAGCTCCACCAAGGTATTCCATTAGGTCCTCAATTCTAGGCATAGGGAAACGGTATCTTATGGTGATTTTGTTAATAGCCCTAGAATCAGTGCACATTCTCCACTTATCATCTTTTTTGGGTGTCAAAACAATAGGTACAACACATGGACTAAGGCTCTTCCTTATCAACCCCTTGTCTAACAACTCTTGAACTTGCCTGGCTATCTCCTCATTTTGGGCAAGTGTCATTTTGTAGGCAGCTTTATTTGGCAAGTTAGCACCAGGTATGAGGTCAATTTGATGACGAATTTCTCTCATAGGGGCCAAAGCATCTAGTATCTTATTCACCACTATGTCTTTATACTTATTCAACAACATTTGGATTTCATGAGGTATCTCTTCCTTCTATTTATCTGACTATTTAGGTTCTTCTCTAGGCTTCACCACTAAAGCATACCCTTGATTTCCTTCATGTTTCAACACATTGAAGAACTCTTTCCCACTTAACAACATAACACTAGAACCTACATTCTTTTCATCCCCTTGATCAGGTAAAGGGTCCATCTGAAACTTCTTACCATCTTTTGTTATGACATAAGAATTATTTTCCCCATCATGTATGGCCTTAACATCAAACTGCCAAGGGCGTCCTAAAAGGAGGTGGCATGCATCCATGGGTAAAATATCACATAACACCCTATCTTTATAGTCTCCAATCTCAAAATCTACCCATGCTTGTTCATCCACTACCACGTGTTGACCCTTGTTTAACCAAGACACCCTATAAGGACTTGCATGAGGTAATCTTTTCAACTTCAACTTATCTACCATCTCTACTGCAACAATATTCTCAGTGTTAAATTTGGATCACGAATGTATGGATAAATTTGGATCAGATATATTAATATCTATATCTAATTATATTGTAATAATATTCTGCAGATATATCTAATTATATTATATTAATATTCTGCAGATTGGAGAAGAGAGAAACTTGATTGTTTTTACTATATTCGGTTCTAGATGAAACAGCATACTGCTCATATTTATATGAGAGTGCATAGTTAAATTGATGAGGCGTGACTTATCCATAAGTCACGACTCATCTATTAGTATTGTACGCATGCGTTGTTTAATGCGTTGTTTAACATACTGAGAATATATGCGCTGAGGATATATACGTTGGTTATCAATAACAAATGGTATCGGGTAAGTTTAGTATGAATACCGATAGGTTAGTACATGAAACCCGATAGGTATCCAGTATTATATGCAATCCAATCACTATCGGATATTGTATGCTATTTAATATTTCAGATATATATTGATAGACTTAATTCAATAATATATGTGTATATTAATATGTATATAATTTTTCCAATATATATATATATATATATATTAATATATACAAATATAATTATCTAAACGATGCTATCAATTTCAACACTCCCTCTTAGCTAGGGAAGATAATAATGTAAATCACAATAAGTTCATAAATTGTGAAGGTTAGTTCCCAGGTGGATTGCCTCTATCGGCGATTCTATCCACAGTTCCCAGGTGGATTGCCTCCATCGGCAATTATATCCACAAGCTCCTGTGTGGATTGCCTCCATCAGCGATTCTATCCACAAACTCATGAGCTAAGGTGTGGATTGCCTCCATCGGCGATTCTATCCACAAAGTCATGAGCCTCAGTGTGGATTGCCTCCATCGGCGATTCTATCCACAAACTCATGAGCTAAGGTGTGGATTGCCTCCATCGGCGATTCTATCCACAAACTCATGAGCCTCAGTATGGATTGCCTCCATCGGCGATTCAATCCACAAGCTCCTGTGTGGATTGCCTCCATCGGTGATTCTATCCACAAACTCATGAGCCTCAATGTGAATTGCCTCCATCGGCGATTCTATCCACAAGTAAGATATGTTTAATTATCACAAAAAGATATCTATCACAATAGAAAAGTTATTGCAAGATCGTCACCTTCCAATAACTTTAACAAATACAAGTGATAATCATTTGGAAGTCGTCACTTCCTTATGATTTACACAGGGCCCATATAAATATAAAATAACATTAACATAATAATCAATAATCATTACAAGTTTACCTTAGAAGTGTTCTTATCTTTATCAGTGAACTCCCTCTCAATCATAAGGTAACTTGAATTCCATTTAGAATAAACATTTCTCTGAACATACATTTGAATTATTTACTTCAGCAAGGGAAGCTTGCATTCTAAGTCTGTCAGGACACTTTCTTGTGCTGTGACCATATTTGTCACATCTAAAACATTGCATTGAAGAGTAGTCTTTTGGTTTCTTGAACGGCTGTTGATCATACTTCTTGCCCTTTTTCCTTTTTGAACCAGTGATGAGAGCCTGAACATCTTCTTTAGTGGATTCCAAGACTCCTCTGGATTTCAAGTTGTACTCTTCTTGAATGCAGTCAGCTTTTAGTCAATCAAATTTGGGGAGTTTGGTGCGAGCACTTACTCCTTGTCTAAAGTTTTCCCATGAGATAGGGAGACCATTTAGAGTTATCATAGATAACTCCTTATTATCATAAATGTGACCAATAGAAGAGAGTTGATTCCTTAATTCTGTTATCCTCATAAAATATGAGGTGATAGTCTCTCCTGTACTCATTTTAATATTAGAGAGTTGATTTTTAAGAGTAAGAATTCTGCTGGTGTTGTTGATCTCAAACATGTTTTCCAGGGCTTTGAACATGTCATAAGCAGAGTCTAACTTTGTGATGATAGGTAGTAGATGATTTTTCACTCCATCCACTAATAATTCCATTGCTCTAGTATTATCTTTTTCCCATTTATTCTTGTCATTATTTTCATTAGGTTTACCAGGATTCTCTATTATTGTCTTCAAGTCATTCTTCCTTAATACCAACATCATTCGAAGTTTCCATGATTCAAAATCAGAGGTACCTTCAAGTCTGTCCTCTAGTCTCATTCCATTTGCCATTTGGAGATTTCCAAAAATCTGATCTTGATCTTCCTTCAATCTAATCGGAACTTCCTTCAAGCGGTCAATCTAATCGGAACTTCCTTCAAGCGGTTAGGCTTCAACGAAGGAACCTGGCTCTGATACCATGTTAAATTTGGATCAAGAATGTATGGATAAATTTGGATCAGATATATTAATATCTATATCTAATTATATTGTAATAATATTCTGCAGATATATCTAATTATATTATATTAATATTCTGCAGATTGGAGAAGAGAGAGACTTGTATTGTTTTTACTATATTCGGTTCTAAATGAAACAGCATACTGCTCATATTTATATGAGAGTGCATAGTTAAATTGATGAGGCGTGACTTATCCATAAGTCACGACTCATCTATTACAACTAAGACCATTTAGTTAGTATTGTACGCATGTGCTGTTTAATGCGCTGTTTAACATACTGAGAATATATGTGCTGAGGATATATGCATTGGTTATCGATAACAAATGGTATCAGGTAAGTTTAGTATGAATACCAATAGGTTAGTACATGAAACCCAATAGGTATCCAGTATTATATGCAATCCGATCACTATCGGATATTGTATGCTATTTAATATTTCAGATATATATTGATAGACTTAATTCAATAATATGTGTATATTAATATGTATATAATTTTTCCAATATATATATATATATATTAATATATACAAATATAATTATCTGAATGATGCTATCAATTTCAACACTCAGTAGATCCAGAATCAACAATAACCTTACAAATTTTACCATGAGACTTACATGTGGTTTTGAAGAGTGTTTTCCTTTGAGGGGGCTCCTTGTGTTGAGGCACCTTCAAGAGTGTCCTTCTTAGCATTAAACTTTCTCCTTCCAAGGTAGGTCCTGCTTGGCCAATTGGTCAAGTAACACTTTGACAGTCATCTTTTTGGACTAATTGAGTTCTCCTTTCTCCTATGTGTGAGCTTGACGCTTTTTCAGGACATTTGCTCATGGTATGCCCCACTTGGTTGCAATTCTAGCATTTCCCGGTAAAGATCGGGGCTTCTCCCTTGGTTGCCAAATCTACCCCTACTATTGGATCTACCTCCTCTATAACCTCCTCTAAAACCTCCACCTCTGCCACTTGACTCTCCACTGGTCTCTTGTGGATTTGATTCTCCATTTCTGTTTGGTGTATTGCCTCTTCCAAAATTGCCTCTTCCTATGAAATTCCTACCTCCTTCGCCCCTCTGATTTTGTTCTCCCTTCCTTCTGATCTTTTCTTCTACTCTCAAAGCCAACTAAAAACACTTGCGGACTGAATTAGGAGCCATGATGTTGATTTCATCTTGTATATTTTGTCTCAGGCCATTGAGGTATCTGACCACTTTCTCCATCTCATCTTCTTGCTTCCTAGCCCTAAGACTGAGTTTGTGAAATTCCTCTGTATAGGAACTCACATCCATCTCTCTTTGTCTAAGGTTCTGCAACTTCATGTACATTTGGACTTCATAATCTATAGGCAAAAATTGAGCCATGATTCTGACCTTCATCCTCTCCCATGATGTGATCTTCTTCTTACCTTCTTGTACTCTTTCCTCTTGCATGATGTTCCGTCATACTAGAGCAGATTCCTTCAATCAAGCTTTGGAAAAACTAACCCTTTTCTCCTGAGGAACCTCTTTATACTCAAAATGATTATTTCATGCATCAATCCAGTCCAACAACTCCTCCATTCAAGCTTCCACCAAAGATTGGTAACCCTTCCAAATTGTCCTTGTTCAAGGATTTTAGAGCATCCACAAACACTTTCTGATCTGCTGGCAACTCCTTTGTAACTATTGTCTCCACACCATTGTCTTCCTCATCAGAGTCATCACCCCACTCTGTACCCTTGCCTTTGGCCTTTTTAGTCTCCTGCAACTGTGTTGCTATCATTTCTTCTACCATCTTCCTAATGGCCTCTTGACTCATTGTCTTAGGAGGCATTGTACTAGCCTCTTTTGCCTTTTCTTTCTCTGTATCTGACATACACTAATCTGATCCTATATTGGCTCTAATACCAATATGATGTAGAGGGTTTGAGTCTTCTTCTATATGTCTTGGTTGTTTCTCCTTCTCAAGGCACTAATAGGCACCATCCAATGGTCCTATACTCTCTAATCTTCCCAAGGTTGGTTTAGGACTTTCCCTAGACCTTCTCCAAAGGTCCCCCTCCAAGGACAATCCAATACAAAGAGGAGATCCGAACTTCTCAATTAGGCCTTGATTCCAAGACTAACTCCTATGCACTTAAACCCCTACCAACAAGGATCTTTGCTCAAACTTATAAGGAGACATGAATGAGTATAGATTATGTTTGTTTGGACCCAGAGAGCATCAAATGACCCTTTCAACCCATTATTCAATACCCACAAAGTGTTTTGTAACAAGTAGTCCTATGAGGTGACCTGATGGAAGTAGCCCTCCTAAGTCACCTTTTTGGCTTTAACTTCTCAAACCCACAAACAACCCCCCAATTAAACCACAATTTTGACTACCCTTTAGGGCTCTCCAAGCAATATCTTAGAACTGGACCTGGGTTTTGGGTTTGACCCGGTCAACTGATATAGGGTTAAATAGAGCTAATTGTGGCTATTAGGGCCTAGTAGATAGAAATGTCCTCAAAAACCTTCACCAGTCGAAATGTCTCCATCAAAGGGTCATTGATCAAGGTTTGTACTCCACTAAGGACTCCCAATCCACCATTCGCCAACACCCATTCACCCATTTGTCTCCCAACACACTACCTTTTTCCCTTCAAACTGATTCACCACTTCACTGTGATCAGCCTAGAGCTTCATCTTAAAATTAGAAATCATGTTCCAAACTTTTTGAAACCACCCAAAACACTTATATTATAGTATATCCTAACATTCCCCTGAGCATCAAGGATTTCCCACAGTGAAATGTTAGGATAGGGCCATGTTTGCATCAAACCCCCTGAATCGAGGGTATCCTGGACCAAGCGTAGTTCTTTGCTTTGGATCTCTCAAACCATGTCACTTCAACACTTCAAACCAACTTTGAAAGAAGGGTGAGAGTTTACTCTACACAACCATGTAACAAGTTTAATGTTTCCATACAGTGCATGTTCGTACAGGGTCTGGATACAACGAGTAAGTGAGGAAAATCAACAAAATTCAATGGAACAAAACTTCTTTCTCATTACCAAGACCATCATTACAAACCCCAATGACATCCAAGGCATAAGAACATCCTTGGGAATCCGTACAACCACCCTAACCATCGATCCATAACCAACTAGCCGTTATGGAGCGAGAATTCAAAAATGTTGCAAAGTTGCAATTTGAGCAACTTTTGCAATTTTGACATCAATTATACATTTTTTGCATTTGTCACATAAAGGTGACTCAAATTCAACCAAATCATTCTATCATGACCAAAGGACCTTGAAAACCTCAAAAACATCAAAGTTTACATCATATGAGGTGGTTAAGTTTGACCACTGTGGAGTCCATAGACCAAATCAACCAAAAGGAGTCTATAAGAGGCCTCCTTGACACCTAGAAACATTCCAAACTCAAGGGCTTTTAAAGCCTTATTACATTATGCAAAGAACAAAACATGAAGAGGCCAGGACAAGCCTTGTGCCCCTGCACTAGGAGTCCACGTGATCTCTTGAGAATCAAAGTGGATAAAGGCATTGAAGAGTCAAAGGAAAACATTAACCAAAACCTTTCTAAACCATATCAAGAAAGTTTCTAATTGTATAGAATGGAAAAATGACAACTAAAACTATGCAAGGATGTCTAGAAAAAAAAATGAGCTTCAGATGCGTTTAGAAACACAGAAAATAACTCACAGATATAAGAGTTCTATTACAAAAAACAACGGAAGTTTTGGAAGACAATATGAATCATCAAGCAAAATTGTTTGTTAACAAGAAAGACAAAGTCATTCTACAAGACTTAACAACATATAGGAAATGAAATACAATGCATCATTAGAGAGCATAATATTTCCAGGATTGATTTGGGATCTTGGTATCTTTTAAAAAGATTCAATAAAGTGAAGAAGAAATTCTAGGAGTGTCCTAATTTGTGATTGCTCGAGGATAAGCAATCTTGGGAAGGGCAAATTGTAATGACCCTTTTTTAAAATGGGATTGTAATTAAAACAAGTTAAAATATAAAACATAATATAGTTATAAAATAGAAAGTTAAAGTTTAATTTTGTTAAAGGTCAAGGGTTATGTGAAGAATCGTGACTATTGAAGGAAAAAAGATATATAAGAGACACCAAACAAGGAGGACGAAATATATGAAGAATGCATCTTTTATTATCTGATTATTACTCTTGTGGAGCACGGAATTGCGGTTCATTTAACCTAAGGATAAAACCCCTCATCACAGAAATTAAAGGGCGAAAACCCTTTTATTTTTCTTGCTAAGTTTGTGGACCTGACTCGAGCAGATTAAGATATTATTTACCAAAGGCATTCTTCAGAAAACAATACTTGATATAAGCCTATGCAGATTCCTGAGTATCCAAAGAATCTAATAAATTTAATTTTGACAGTAATTATTAAATCGACAAGTTAAAAATAAAATATTGATTACAATTATACATCAAACCAAGTATGAAGTCATTGCAGTCGTTTCCAGAGCCTAGGGTTTTTCTAGCGTATCAGTCTCTCAAAGGAGCGTCTTAGTGGTGCCAGCATGGTGGGAGAAAACTTTGGTGCGTGAATGATGATCAAGATGGGAAGAAACCTTTCTTCTTACAAGTTGAGGGGAAGAAAATGGAAGAGGACTACAGGCGGTTTGGATAAGTGTTTTACGGTGGAGCTAGTTCCCATACCAATGCGGCTTGGATGAACGAGCGATCCAAGGAGGTTGTCCATGGCGCGGGGAGTTATGTGCGGCTTGTTGGTGACGGCGGACTTCAGGGGTGTGGCCCAAGCAGCCCCCCTCGTGCTTCAACATCTTTTGCCATGCAGGCACTAAGGCTCCAATGTCAAGACGAAGGGTTGTTGGGTATTGCTATGCTACCATCAACTACAAACATATCAATGGATATGAAGGACAAGTTGGAGGAGGTAGCACATAATGTTTCATTCTTCTTTGAGCCGGGTTTGAGTGCGCAACTTAGGGGCCTATGGTCGAGTTTGAATGATCTGCATTAGTGGATAACTGATAATTGGCTTGTTTTGGACAAGTGCATCCAAATCTATCTAGTAGTTAGAGGGTTTTTCATTGTTGTTTTTGAAAATGTTTAGGATAGGAACAAGATCTTGTGTGAATTTCATTAGAGTTTGGAGGGCAAATATTCCATCATGTTGTAGCCTTAGCATCTAGCCTTTTGTCCTACCACTGAAGTTTTCGACAAGGTCCTGCTTTGGGTGAGACTTCCTAACCTTCCTTTACATTTTTGTTTCGATTCCTACTTTGAAGTTGTAGGAAACTCTTTAGGTAGCTTTTTAATTGTGGATGAAGGATCTTCAAATCTCCTTCATTTGACCTTTGCTCAAATTGTGGTGGAAATGGATGTATCTAGACTCCCTGAAGAAATTTCAATTAAAACTTTAAAGGGTTGTTGGGTACAACACTTGGACTACAAGGGGGTTCCCTTTATATGTAGAATATGTTTCCAAACAAGGCATATGGCTGCTCAGTCTATCAAAAATAGATTGCATAAGATGGTTTCATGGTGGAAAGAAGTCTCTCACCAATATTACACAGTGGAGAAGGAAGAGAAGCAAAAGAGTTTTTCTTAAGCTGTGACTAGGGAAGGGTTGCATCAGTAATCTAAGGCTCTGAATCAGGTTGAGCAACCAATATTGAACATTGTTAGTGATGTTAAGGCTCGTTGTGATAGGGAGTTGAAGCTGAATATTGTAATGCTGGATGGAAGGGAGTAAAGTAAATCAGTGGGGTTTCAAGATATAAGGGGGAAGTTCTTGTGTTAGTGGATGGTCAGTTTCAGCAAGTGGAGTGTTGTTCAGCTGATAAGGCGAGGGATTCCCAAGTTAACTCTATGAACTGGCAGAATGACGCTGAGTATTTTTTTAATAAAACCATATCAAACTTCAGGATCCAATTCATCAACAGAATCAACTTCCTTATGCAAATACATTCCAGCATATGTTAGTGGATAGTCAGTTTCAGCAAGTGGAGTGTTGTTTGGCTGATAAGGCGAGGGATTCCCAAGTTAACTCTATGAACTGGCAGAATGAGGCAGCCAGGATGGAAGATAGTTGGCACACTGTGAAAGGGGAAAAAGAAAGGAAAGCAAAGGAGGACTCTTTTGATATGATCCTCCATTCTCAGACTAAGGGAGTAGCTAGTATGAATTCTTGATTTTTGATCTGCTTGTAGGTTATGGGTCAGGGCCATTTGGTTTTTGACCTGTTAATAGGTCTTTCTTGTGATGCTTTTTATTCAAGAAGGTAATTTCCTTGGATGTAACCACCCTTGGTCCGTGACAAGATCGATCCCAGTTGATAATAAAACTCAAAAACTTTTCACCAATAAAAAAAACAAGTTAAAAATACAAAATTCTTTTATAAAAGAATTTTGCAAGTTTATATTTTGTGTGTTATGGCTTGAAACTTAAGGAATTGAAAAGGGGACATCACACTAAGGTATAGCTTAGAATGTGGGCCCTCCTACCCATGTCATATTTGAGAAAAGCTAATGGTTTTATTTTGGTCTTGTTCTAGGCCATAAAGGGTTTTTAATTTCCAAGTTAAAGTCTCAAGTTAAAAAATATTATTTTGTCCTCAGGGAGTTTTGTGAAAAATGATAAAGATTACCTGAATATTTATCTTCAAATAGTTTTAAAAGACAAAAGTTGTACAACTAACCTGATTTTATATAAGGACATTGAAGCCACATAAACAAAAAGGGAGTCTCTACAGCTACAAAATTATTATTCCAGAAATAATTCATATTGGATAATTTTCTGTGAATACATTTTGAGTTTGGCATTTGCTTGCAAGATGTTCATCACTTAAGGATGGAATTAGTTATTTTTCAATTCATGCCAATTATTTGATCATTACATTAAGGTTGACCATCTAATGACTGTTGGATGTTTTACAGTCATGTTGATTCAGGATATGAACTTTGCTTTCTAAAGATAGGATCTCATGCTGAGAAAATGAGTAAGGGCCCAAACGAGAAAGGGGCGAGGGTCCAATCAATATAAACCAATTCCTGTTCTGCATGCCCCACCATCAACTATAAAGTGTATAGTTCCAAACTTCCTCTGCAAGATGCAGGGATATAATGTATGAATTGATTTCTTGTTGTAAGTTCTGGAGTGAGTTTCAGGTCAATCACCATCATATGGAATGAACCAGTCCTTGGAACTGGGTAGAGCATTTGAGTAGTTGGTTCTGTTGCTCAATAAGTGCATTATTGCTTGAGAGCTCTACACTGGGCATAATGAACGAGTAATGAGTCGTGAACTTTGATTTCAAATGATAATATCTCATGCTAGGAATAGCATGACAATTTTGTTGGCCTCTCTTTCAACAAGGACTTGTTAGATTTAATAGGTTATTTTCCTTGTAATCACATTTTGTATTTCAAACTTATAAATACAAACATTTTCTCCTAATTGTTTATTAAAGGACTCTTGTGTACTGTGTATTTGCTCAGTGTATAATACTTGTCTTTTCTTTATTACTGCTGTGATCTTTTTGTGTAGGCAGACTTGTCTTGTTTTCCTTAAAGTACTTTTTTACATTGTATTGTGTTAGTATTCATTGCAGTTGTATACTAGATCGGCAAGGTATTTCAGTTAAAAGCACTATAAAGTTGCTGATCCTTTTTAAGACTGCATAATCGTAATTTTCATTCATAACACTTTACTAATCGATATCCGATTACAAAGTAATTTAGTTAGTTCATAAAATCTTTCATTTGTGGGCAAAGCAATTCCAATTATAACTCTATCATCCTTTAAATCACAATATAATTGCATGTTTCAGCCATTTCACAAAAGGGGGTCTTCCTTTTTCAATTATTCTCTTTGGCAAAAAGAAATCATCAAACAGAACACTAAACCCAAATTTCCCAGAATCTCCTAGGTTTGATGTGCAGACTAGAAATCATTATTGTTAAGCAATTAAACTGCCCTCTGCACTGAGAATCAGTTCTTAGGGATTCCACAATTAAACTGGTCTGATTTCATTTTGGCCATCACAGTAGGCAATTGGGTTGATTAATTGCACTGAAACATTTATTGGCACTAACACAACTGTACTAGAATGGAAGGAAGAGCAATGTCTCAGCAATCTGTGCTCATTCACACACAAATTAGAAGTGCCCAAATGGCATTTAATGGCTCTAACAGCAGTAATGGACTGAGAGAAAGAAGTAATCAATCTGGTAGGTCTGAGATTACCACAGAGAGGCCTATGCCTAAACCAGGAGATCTCACAAAAAAAATGGTCAAGCATTTCTTCTCAAAGTAGAAGAAGAAAAAAGAACATGATCAACCAAAAACCTTGATATAGACAATAGTACCTCCATGGATTTCATAGCAAATTGGAAACTAGTAAATAAAAATTTCCTCTAATTCCACCTCTTGAAGGGAACAAAGGCAGCATAACCTGAAACTTTGTAAAATATGGTCTGTCTCAACACAAAGCTGGTTGAAACACACCTGCAACTAGCCAAGGGGAATCCTCAAATTATGAGACTGACGATGCTAAAAATAGTTGGGCGAACGGTGACCCCATCAACAACCTCTAAGAAATGCTTAGCATAAAAAGTTGGTTTGGGGCTAAGAGATGTCAGAGGAGTCCAAGTAACTTGGGTGTACTGACACTAAATATCCTCTCTAATGAATCAATAAAGCATTTCTTTTCTTGAAAGAGGTCAATGAGAAGCAAATAAAGGGAACTTGAAGAGAGGGAATTGTTCGAGAGAAATGCAAATAAATTGAAAGAACAAGTACGCCTCAAAGAACCAACAATATTGATGCCTAGGGTGGCCCAACAAGGCAATCTGTTCCAAGAAACATAGCATCAAGAAAGCATATCTCCCATGAGACAAAGGAGAATTGCCCATGGATCTCAGCTTGTGTATAAACCAAGTGAGTCTGAAGACAGTCTCAAAATAAAGGTGTTGGGCAGAAAATTCAGCCTAGACAATATACTAAGGAACCGTCTTTGCACAAAATAATATGCTGAAGCATAATTGTCTAAACCCTCTCAAACTGAGCCCAATCACTAAAACCCAACTAGGAAAATTACATCAAGGCAAAATAGGCAACATTAGGGCAAATTAATGAACCTTCCAAAGAACTATTTAATAAATAATGGGATAAAGAACCTTAATAACAACAGAGAAAAATAGGCAACTATGGTAGCACCTAGATAAAAGACTAAAGTTCTAAAAAACCAAATATAATAATAAGTATAATTTCATAAAAAATTCCTTCCAGTATAGTATCACTCCTTTATTAGAGCTGTCTCCTGTCTGCACCATTTTGTTGTTATACTAAGAAAGAAAATCGATGTAGCATTGCTTTAAAAAAAGGAAATAATCCATGAACTAGAAGATATACTATTAACTTAATGCATGGAAAAAAGGTTACCAGATGGGCCTTCCAAAAGTACCGTGGTCTTAAATTTGAAAGAAAATGCTGATGGATACATGCAAGGTGCAAGCAAAAACGCCAACTGTTGAGCTATATCCTGTTGTAAAGGTGTGCAACCTACACTGCAAGTAGCCAGGAAAGCAGGAGGCAAGAGGGAAGGCACACTGCCACCAAGTACAAGTGCAGTTTGATTGCAGTTGACACGGAGAATCACTTCATTTGGCTCCATAGCCATGACCTAACAATAAGACCAGCAACTGAAATATTTCAGACATCTGATGACTAATACAAGAAAAAAAAAAGATTTTATTCCCAAAACTGGAAACCACCAGTTCAGTTAATTTTTCGACAGTCAAAGATTGTTAATGCTCCTCATTTCCAAACAAAATTATGAAAAATGAAAAATACCTTAAAGTAGATCACATTGTCAGACGAGAGTGATTTTGTTTTGCTATCACAATTACTGCACAAATCAGATCTACAGTTCCAATCAATCTGTATGGAGAAAATGTCTCCCCTTGCAAGAAGCCTGTCAACTTTGAAATAGCAGTGTAAAGCGGCATCTATCATTTCTTGCCGTTCTTCTACTTCTAGTGGATATCCACTTCTTAAATTATCAAAGATTCTGCTGGAAGGTATTTTGACAAAGGATATCCTCAAGTGTGATGCATATCTAGGCATATCAGGTTTACAATACTCAAAAGCAGGATTTTGGTTTCTAGGCACTTTCTCTTTGGGAAATAAGCATTGCAATTGATGAAGATCAGAATAAGGAATAATATCCACTACAGCAGTTGTCTTAAGATACTTATTTTCAGCAAAGGAACAATTAAGAAACAGAGAAGCAAACGAATCTTGACCGCTACCTATGAGAACTTTCAGGCATGCTATATGCAGGCCAATATTAAAGGCCAACGGAGGTGAGAGATATGCCATATGTGGCTCAATGGCCAAGATTCTTTCTCGAGGCAAACAGTAAGCAGACAAAAGGCTTTTCGTATGCTTTGTGCAGGGCAAATGAGAGAATACCAATTTCTGTGATTGGTTGAAGTCTGCAAAATTTCGATCTGGAGGATCCAAAACAAGGACTCTTGCAAGCCTTCCTAAGTTTGTATGAGCATCTTTTACAATCACCTGCAAGTAAAGAAAAGAAAGGCTCCATCATAGAAAGTAATTACATAAACTGGAATTTTAATAAATAAACTACAAACAACCCTGGCCACTGTATTTACCACAATTTAAAAATGCTAGTTCAGTAATTCATAATGCCTTAACTTGATGATCTAAGAACATACTGTTAATTTATATACCAGAAATGAAATAAGCAGCAAAAAACAAAAAAATAATGAGCACAAGACACACCAAATACCCTGAGAAAACCCTCCAACTTGAAGGAGAAAAACCCAGCCACAAATATATCACTTATATAAAAAATGAATAGGCAGAAGACTGATATACAATTTGCTCAAAAACTATGCCAAACTGAATCAATGATAATCACTCCTCTGTATCTACAGACAATAATAAAGCAAAACTTCTTCGATACAATCACCCAGCAAAGAATATCAAACCAGAATGCAATTCCCCTCTTGACGCATAAACTTGAATTGGCTATGAAGAGTCGGACTCTTCATTGTCTTGACAATTAAGAGTCAACGATAGCGTTACAAAAAATGAACCGTCATAATGTGAACTCCTGCCGCGTCTTTTCGTGAACTCAACATGCCGCTGGCGGTGCCAAGAGAGACGATGACATTATAAGAAATCCTGCTGTGACAATACAAGGTAAATTATATATTTTGAATTTAGGAGGGAAAGAGACCTCCTGACGCTACAACATCAACACTCCCTCTTAGCTAGGGAGGTATCTTCCCAGATATTCATGTCATGGAGTCTCTCAACATGACACCCACAATGGCTACACCCATTTGTGGAAAAGAGTTTATCACAGAGTCTCTCAACGTGATAACATCATGGAGTCACTCAACATGACGTCCACCATGGCTACTCCCATGTGTGGAAAAAAGTGTTGAAGTTTTCAGATTTGAGTAAGGAACATGCAATCTATAGAAAACTTTTAAAACTGAAACAAGATAGCATATAAAGTAGACAAAGAGAGTGGAAGGATGGTACCAGTTTTCCTCCAATGTGAAGACGACTTGCACCAATCCCTAGCTTTACTTGTCCTTGAATTGATGTCACAATTCAATGAACAATCAGGTCCAACTTTACCAGCCAGTGTAATGCTTCAAGTCTGGTGTAATTCATTGCACCAAGTCTGCCCTACATTCTCTGATTCGGATCTGACATGAAGTAGCTAATCTGATTCCAAATGTTGATATATTTTGCACCTTTAATGCATACTTCAAGGTGGACGAATTTGCTCTACAATGCTGGTGTAATTTCGCACCCTTAGTCTGCTCCTCCTTTGGATAATTCGATCCTCAAATCAATGAGGAAAATCGCACCATTAAACTGAGTAAAAATCGCTGAATGAAGAAGTATCGATTCTTGCTAGGAAGAACAGCACATTATGTTTTTGGTGTGTCTTACCTCCAAGGAATCAATCCATATATATATGTGTGTGTGTGTGTGTGTGTGTGTTTTAATGTCTAAACTCTACCTCCCAGAGGTAGCCGACTTGGGCCCTCCCAAGTATTTAATTAATAACAATAAATATCCTATATCTATTATTATTAAGAAAATCACACTTGTATATATATATATATATATATATATTGATTTAATTAAAGGGTAATAAAAATAAATATATTTGCCCAATATATTATATTATTATTTTATCAATTGTCCTTATTTATGCAATAAACAATTAGGCATAATGTTGATCTTAGCCGTAAAGACCATAACATTAACAAAAAGTACATGCACAAGTGCTCGTCACAAAGTCACTCAACATGATGTCATCATGAAGTCTCTCAACATGACATCCACCATGGCTACTCCCATGAGTGGAAAGAGCAACATCTCTTAGAGGGCTTTCACCTCATATTTCTCTATCTCAGAGAAATACACATTTTTGCGCATAGCAAGGATCACTAATGCTGAGACTCCCTCTCAGCAAGAGCAACATTCTCCACAACACCAAGCTTGTCTCGAAAATATGCAAATTTCACTCAAGAGAGAGGTTTGGTGAGAATGTCAGTTGTTTGTTCAGCAATGCAAATATACTTGAGTTGAATTGCTTTCCTCAGCACCATATCTCTGATGTAATGATATTTGATCTCCACATGTTTTGTTTTATCATGAAACATTGGATTGACAAAGAGCTTCACGCACCTTTGATTATCACAATGAATCGCAACTGGCTCCATTGTTTGACCAAATAATCCTGCAAGGAGCTTTCGAAGCCACACTGCTTCTCAAGCTGGTACACATGTTGAAAGGTATTCAGCTTTTGCAGTGCTTTGAGCCATAGATTGTTTTCTGCTACACCAAAAAATCATGGCAGACCTTAAGTTGAAGCAACATCCAAAGGTACTCTTCTTGTTGGTTACACTCTCGGCCCAATTACTCCCCAACAGTCATATCCACGAAATTTATAAGAAAGTCCAAGATCGTTCTGTCGAGCAGATTCTATGAAATGCAGTCGGCCCCCCTATATCTTATCTAACTCTAGGCAATCAATTATATGATCTAAACTTCTCTGAGTTTAGTTGATCGTTCCACCCTAAAATGGACAGGTCGGCCAAGGAAACGGCTAGAACAGTCATGCGCAACGTATTAATGGAAGGGCTCATATCTCTCTACAAGCATCAATGTCATACCATAGATTTATAGGCCTAGGGGCTTGATAGGTTGGTTCTCTATATCGTCTATATGGGGTGGGTAGGGCCAAGTTATATAAGAGGTAGGGCGGCCCCTACTGGCCCAATGGGGCAAGAAGGTTAGTGTTACTCGACCTCCTAGTGAATCAATCAAGGAAGGACCTGAACCGTGCTTTGAGCCACAGATGATTGTTTTTTGCGACACCAAGAAATCATGGTAGACCCTAAGCTGAAGCAAAATATAGAGGTACTCTTCCTGTTGGTTACACTCTCAGCCCAGTCAGAATCAGAGTAACCTTGTAATTTTAGATCTTCACAAGAAGAATATCTCAAGCCATATCCCATTGTTCCACGCAAGTATCTCAAGATGTGCTTTGTTGCAACTAGATGAATTTGTCTTGGCTCACACATGAACTGACTAAGAGTGTTCACTACATAACAAATATTTGGTCTAGTATTGACTAGATACATCAACAATCCAATCAATTGTTTGTACATAGTAGGATCTACCAAATCTGAGAAAGCTGCCAAATCACTCAAGTTCTTCAAATTTGTTTCCATAGGTATAGACATAGACTTGCAATCCATCATCCCAAATCCCTTCAAGATATCTATGGTGTATTTCCCTTGACTAAGATTTATCTCATTAGGTCTCTGCCACACTTCCAGTCCTAGAAAGTAATGCATAAGACCGAGATCCTTCATCTCAAACTCGGAGGCTAATTATTTCTTGCATTTGACAATGAGATGATCTGCCCCAGTAAGAAATAAATCATCAACATAAAGAACTAATATTAAGGCCTCACCATCAACTATCTTGAAGTAAAGATTGGAATCTGCATCATTCTTGGAGAATCCCAAGCTCATCAAGTATTGATCAATCCTTTCATACCATGCACGAGGAGCTTGATTAAGGCCGTACAACACCTTCAATCTGCATACATGAGACTCCTTCCCAGGAATCACAAAACCATTTGGTTGTTCGATGAACACCTCTTCAATCACACCATTAAGAAATGCAGTCTTTACGTCCATTTGTTGTAGCCTCCAGCCTTTAGCTGATGCAATAGCAATAACGGTCCTAATAGATGTATAACAAGCAACGGGAGAAAATGTCTCCTCATAATCTATTCCCTTCTTCTGAGAGAATCCTCTTGCCACAAATCTTGATTTGTCCTTCTCAATGCTCCCATTAGCTACATGCTTGATCTTGAAAAGCCACTTGGAAGACACAACTGATTTTCCTTTAGGCCTTGGTACAACATCCCAAACATCATTCTTGATGATAAACTGATATTCTTCTGTCATAGCATCTCTCCACACTTGCTGATTGAATGCCTCCTCAAATCTAGAAGGCTCAGACTCAATGATGTGACTCATTAATGCCACATATCCTGGAAACTTTCGTAGTCTCTTGCTTTCTCTAAAGGTGCCACGAGGAGCTGCATACTTTTCTACCTCTTGCATAGTATGTCTAGCCCATAGAGGTCTCTTTCGATCTATAGCAATATTACTTGGCCCATCGGTTGGTTCTATGGGATCAACTGGATCAATAGTCTTTTTTGATTCAATAGACTCCCTCTGAATCTCAGAAGAATGATCAAGAGAAATGTCCATATCCTGAGATGCCTCTCAATCTTCATTGTCTATCTCCATGGAAAGCCTTTTTGATCTTTTGAAGGCTACTTCCTCTTCAAAAGATACATCCCTATTGATCTCAATTTGTTTCTGCCCTAGAATGCAGATCTTGTGGGATTTTGAAGAATCACTGTAACCCACAAATATTCCTTTCTTGCCTGATGGTTCTAGTTTAGATCTTTTATCTTTAGGCACATGTATATAAACAAGACAACCAAAAATTCTTAAATGACTAACCTCGGATTTGACGCCTATGAAAGCCTCTTCAGGAGTCATATTTTCCAATATTGATGAGGGCTTCGATTCTAAACATACACAGCACTTCAGGAAACTTCTGCTCAAAGAAAAGTTTGTAGATTTTGATCATGAATCATAGCTTTGGCTGCCTCAACTATGGATCTATTTTTTCTTTCTGCAACTCCATTTTGGTGAGGGTTGTATGGTAGACAGAACTCCCTCTTGATCCCTGCCTCAATGCAAAAAATTTGGAAACCTCCAGAAGTGTACTCTCCCCCATTATCAAATCTCATAACCTTAATCCTTTTCCCAAACATGTTTTCAACTTGAGTTTTGAATTCTTTGAATTTATAAAGTACTTCAAACTCCTTAGATTTCAAGAAGTAAATCCAAGTCTTTCGAGAATAGTCGTCATTGAAAATCACATAATACTAAAATCCACTCAAAGATGCCACAGACATTGGTCCACACAAATCAGAATGAATAGAATCTAAAATTCCTTTTGATCTACTTTCACTATCGTAAAAAGGACATTTAACATTCTTACCCAGTGCACGTCCTTTGCAAATGCCATCATGGTCCTGACTAAACTTCAGTAAACTAGAAACCATTTTCTCCATGGATGAAAGAGCTCTGAAATGTAAGTGAGCAAGTCTCATATGCCATAGCTCACTTGAGTTGATGGAGAAATGCAATAATGCTTGAATTGGACAAATAGAAAGTTTGTATAGACTCTATTGACGAACACCAATCACACAGGCAGATTTGATGCTAGAGTTCTTTGGCCAAGCAAGAACTTTCCCTTATGAAAAATGCAATTTGATACCCTCCATCCTCCAATGCTGAAATTGAGACAAGATTTCTTTTGATTCCAAGAACAAACAAGACATCACTCAAATGAAGAGGGATGCCAAAATCTAGATGAAGAGAGGTGGCCCCAACACCCTTCACTGAATAACAAGCATCATCTCCGATAATTACTTGTAAACTGGTTTCTCTTTCTACCAAGTTAGAAAGATGCTCTCAATATCCTGTAATGTGGCGTGAAGCACCATTATCAATCAACCAAGTGTTGTTGTCGATTGGAACATTGCTTGAAAGAGATGAGATGAAAAGAAATCCCCTTGAGTTGTCACTAGATTCCTTTTGAGGTGACACTTCATCAACATCTGCAGTAGGAGCATGATGTTTTGTTCTTGTTATATAATCTCAAGCATAGTGACCATACTTGTCACATCTGAAACATTGAATGTGAGAGAGATCCTTCTTCTTCTTTGGTTCAAGAGCTGAATCTGCATATCTATCTCTATTCCTCTTGAAATTGCCTTTTCTCCCTTCTCTTCCTTTTCTTCTGGACGTTTGAGTAGCAAGAACATGATTTTCTTCATTATAAGAGCTTCGTCCCTTTTCTCTTCCTACTAACCTGGATTCCTCTTGAATGCAATCAGCTCTAAGACGACCAAACTTGGGTATTTTAGATCTTCCACAAATGTCTTGAATAAAGGACTCCCAAGATTAAGGAAGACCATTCGTTGCCTACATAACTAGGTCTCTATCTTCAACTATATCTCCAATGGCATATAGCTGATCTTTCAACTCAATAATCTTCATAAAGAAGGATATGACTGAATCTCCTTTAGCCATTTTTATACAGTGGAGTTGTTGTCTTTAAGCAAGAGCTCTGCTACTATTGTTGATCTCATACAGAGCTTGAAGTGTCTTGAACATGACCTTGGTTGACTTCATCTTAGATATAATTGGCACAAGATGATCCTTCACAGAATCTATGTAATGTCCCCATTTTGAGCTAGCATTGGAGTTAGTGGATTTAGCCTATCATTGGGTCCTTGTAGGCTAATATTGGTGATTAAAGGACCCTGTTGTGGATTTTGGCCCCTTTTTGAGGGACTTACTATTTATAGTAAGTCAACTTATGGTTCTACTGAGCTCAGAGGATTTTTATGATGCTTTCAATTTTTATTTCCGGCTTCCGGTTTGGACTCCAAGATTCTTGGAGGGAGCGTCTATTTTTAGTAAGTCACCCCGTCAAGTTCATTCATCATCTTTCATCATCAGGATCACTCTTGTGCTGTCAAATTTTGATTCTAATGCTTCCTCAGTTGTTTTCGAAAGATGGGTGAATTATGATTATTATTTTATTAAATCGGCTAAGGTTGCCATTTTTATTGGGAATGTATTCTAGGCATCTTAGTGTTATAGCTCGTTGGAACCAGGTTGAGAAGTTTTAAATCCTGAGCTCATAAAACAAGGACCCTATGTGTCAGAATAACATTATTTTAATGAAGGGGTCATTTTCAGCATTAAAGTGAAGAGAAATATAATAGTTTATTATATTTCAAATGTGCACATAAAGCAAAGTCTTGTGTAAGTGAAAAGTGTGTGAGAGAAGATATCTTTTATTATAAAAGCAATGCTTTGGGCAAAAGCAATTCATTTCTTGGATATCATTGTTTGCATTTTGTGGATCAATTTGGGAGAGACAAGGGTTTCGAAATACTTCTTGAAGAAACGATAATTTCTTTCAAGATTTGCTGCACTTTGAGTTGGTTATGATACCAATGAATTGTGGTTATTATTTTGTTCTTGCAATTTAGTCTAAGACTGCCGTACAGATTATTGGAAGACTGCGATTGTGTATGGAATGCAGCGTTAGTATTCTCTTGGCTGCGTAAGGTATTGAAGGTGTCTTCTTCAACAATGTATGCTCACTACTGTTACGCAAGGGAGGTTTAAGAAGGTAGAACGTATTCCTGTTTGCTGGCGTCAATTTCCAGCAGTGATACGAACATCATCAAGCTGTGTTCTTTCCTCTAGCATGCTGCGTCAACATTCAAGGGGCTGCGTGCCTTTTCCATGAGGCTGTGAATTCATCACCAGGTAGCCACGTATTGGTTTAAAGGTGCCAAAATTGAATTGCTGTTATTGTAATGATCATCGCACTATGTTAGTTTTGATAAATAATAATTTGGGTCAGCATTTAGAGTTAGAAATAGTTGTTGTTTAGAGTTATTTCTTATGTTGAAAAATTAGAATTATATATGTTCAAAATCCAAAATTGCAAAAACAAAAACAAAAATCAGTTTGCAGTTAAGAGCCAGCCAGGTTCTTTACAATCTATCAAGAACTTTCTAGCCTTAATGTCATTCTTCTTCCATTAAGTTTTCTCAGCCTCATCGGATTTATCAGGCACGTCATTCTCCACGAAGTCTAGAAGGTCATTTTCTTCCAGTGTAATAAGAACTCTGAGTTTCCAAGAGGTAAAGTTCGATGCACCATCAAGCCTATCTTCAACCTTGAGTCCATTCACCATCTTTGACGCTTAGAAAGACTTATTCAAATAAGAAGAAGAGAAGAAGACTTCGCTGCTTGAATGAATCTGATCCTGATTTTGCTTAAACCCACTCTGATTCCATGTTAATTTTTATACCAAAAATGAAATAAGCAACAAAAAAAATGAACAAAAGACACAGCAAATACCCTGGGAAAACCCTCCAACTTGAGGGAGAAAAACCCAGCCACAAATATATCACTTATATTTATAATGAATAAGTAGAAGACTGATATACAATTTGCTCAAAAACTATGCCAAACTGAATCAATGATAATCACTCCTCTGTATCTACAGACCAATAATAAAACAAAACTTCTTTGATACAATCACCCAGCAAAGAATATCGAACCAAAATGCGATTCCCCTCTTGACGTATAAACTTGAATTGGCTATGAAGAGTCGGACTCTTCATTGTCTTGACAATGAAGAGTCAACGATAGCATTACAAAAGATGAACCGTCATAATGTGAACTCCTGCCATGTCTTTGTGTGAACTCCTTGCACTGGCAGTGCCAAGAGAGACGATGACATTATAAGAAATCCTGCTGCGACGATACAAGGTAAATTATATATTTCGAATTTAAAAGGGAAATAGACCTCCTGACGCTACAACATCAACACATACAAGTGCAAGTCATTTTTTATTTTATAGATGCAGATACTGAGGTTAAGAACATAAAAGAATTGTTCATTATTGAATAAGATAGATAGGACCAATAGGCCTTGGTTCAGAAGTGAGATCAATGAAGTGTCAAGTTTCCACTAGCGTTCAATTCGACCTGCATTTTACCCTACCCCAATGACATGAATACAAAAGCATCATGAAGCCATGTGCATGTACTTGACAGCTTTGTCAGAGTAAATTACCCTCAAACCTGGTGAGTTCAAAGAAAGTCTATGTATTCAGTGCAGCCCTTCAGGCATGTTTTTGTGATGACTTCTGCGGGGAAAAAACTTATCAAGTTGAAATAAACATTAACAGTATATGGAAGCAAATGATGATTAGCTTTTGATTTTTTATTGACCCTCCTTTAAACGAATCCCTTTGATTTTCCTTGAAATTTTACAGCTTCAGATATCATTTTCTGCCAAAAGAAAAGGGGATTCTTGCTAATATCTATTAGTTGTTAGTATATTTCAGATGTTCAACAAGGAATATATCAATCTATAGAGGTCTTTCAACAACTAATCATAGGATATAAAAATGATCACAAAGGAGAGATAGTACCCGGATAGTATCTCTGAAACAGTCCGTAGAAGGCTTCAAAACTGATCCTTCGACTCCCTCTGAATGTGACCTGAGTTAGCCCACCTAGGGCTTCTTTAATTCTGCTCCAAAGTGTCATTGATCTGAATTTAGGGTTGCCTCAGATCTGTCCTAAGATCTGCACTGTAATCAATCTGCACTTTAAGTGTCCTTAAAGGCAGATATATGCATACTGCTGGAATTCACACCAGCTTGATTTCGTTCTATGCATCAGCACTAATTCATCCTTTTAGAGCTGCTGCGATTTACTCCAATTTGCTCTTACAATCAGCCCAAATTCGCTTCTTATTTCTGCCCTAGAACTCACAAATTCAAAACCCTTGAATTCGTTCCTCTGATATATTTCACACCACAATGGTAGATGCATTTCGCACTCTAAGAATTTGCTACTGGTGGATTTCGAATCTTGAAGGAGGAAGACAAATGTTATGTTTTTGATACATCTTTCCTTGAATCGATCAGCATATATATATGAGCTTGTAATTAATCTTAACACCCTTCCAAGAAGGCCGACTTGGCCTAATTATGGGCCCTCCATTAATTAACATCATATATATTGAAATACTTGCATTTTATAATAATACTCTTATTATTATAAAATCACACAAGGGTATAATTAATAACATTTAATTATTAATTTATTTGTCCAATTTGATCTTGGCCGAAAGGCTATAATTATTAACATCAGTAACATTAGAGCCTAAAGAGAAACACTAGCTAGGAAATGGATGGTTCAAGCAGTAAAATCAGAAGTCCCCTAACAAATTCTGGCTGGGAAAAGAACAAAAATAACCTCACAAATTAGATATCAAAGACTCTTTAGGCCTGTTTTATGTTAGAGGAGCAAAACTGCTAATCTAAATGGTTCTGCTGTCTTGAAAGTAATTTATCTAGTGCCATGAGGGACTTCATAATCTGCAAAGCTATCTTGACTTTCCACACATTAAAGTGTCAACTTGGATGGACTTCAAACTTGACAGGTAAGAGGTTTTAACTAAGGGGCTCTTATTTTAAGATAAACTGAAAGACAAACAAGAAATACTTGGAAAGATTCGAATACTTTGAAATTTGAACCATTTGCAAATATTAAAAGAAATTGACAAGCTCATTCACTATACTCTCTCTAACTAAAGCCAACCAAATGCCTGTTTCAGCTGCAATTTGCAGACCTAGTCTGAATTGGACAGACTGACACAGGAACAACAGTACTTAAGGGTAAATCACAAAAGCATTTTTCCTTATGAAGAGTATCCCCAATAAAGATGTAAATCATTAACCCCTATTTGCTTATGAGGGATATTCCCAATGATGATATTAATTACCTTTTTTAGATCCTGTTTGCTACGAGAAGTGCAGACTCCAATTAATTTCATGTTGCTTTTAATGGGACAAAATGTGCATTGTCTTTTCCAAATAAAATACAATATTTGTCTAAAAGTTGGGATAGCAACTCTACAAAGGGCTTATAAGGCCATGTTAAGGGCTAAGGAATCCATCCAAACATGACAATACACCGCTCTCATCTTGGAAACTGACAAATCTGCTTCATGTCTGATACAAAATTACTGTCACCACACATTTATGATCCTTGAGTCATATATTAGTAGCCATACACAGAACTATGATTTGAATATAAGCATTCAGTAAGGTTCCTAATGGAGTGATATTTCCACCTATGGGACCTTCCAACCCTAATAGCAGTCTCAGGGGGTCTATCAGAAATTATAGGCCAGGCCATTAAAGAAAAAAATACTAAGCTTTTCCAAGCCGACATACAGCTCAGCATGCTGTAAGTTATACATAAGAACAATGAAACAAATACTATTATCCTATTCAAGGGTTAAAGGGTTAATAGTGAAGAACATTAATGGTTGGCAACTAAAGTACACAGTGCCTAAGGATGGAGTTAAAATTAACTTTGATGGTGCATCAAAAGGGAACCTGGGAGAAGCTGGTGCAGACTTTGTGATAGGAGATGGATTAAAAAAAATTGCACAAGTGGGCTCAAAATATTTAGGAGTAAAAACAAAACCAATAATGAAGCTAAGATGGAAGTCCTCCTAGCAGGTCTTCAAACTACATATGTGGCAGAATATAGAAGTGTCATTAACAAAAGCCAATTATAGAATGGGGTTCTCAAATAGTGATCAATGAAGTGAAAAAAGGATTCTGTCCTGATTGGCAGCTCAAGATGATGTTGGAACAAGTTGTTAATTGGAAAATTGAGTAGTGAATTTTTTGACAAATGAAGGTGTGAAACGAGAGGAAATTTTATATATGGAGTTGTGAGGAGGAAGATTGACCAAACCTCTCCAATCTTCTTCATTATGATCAACCCCCATAGCGTATTGTAGTCTTATGTTGATCATTTCCGATTGCCCATTGAAGTTCCTGGATCTAGTTAAGTATGAATCAATCTAGCAATATTGCTCCAAGTGGGTATGTCCCTTCGCATGTACAAGTTGTAAATGTTATTGTTCAAAGCAAGCAATCAATATATAGGGAGCTAAAATGAAGCATGTAGAAAAATGATGGGCAAGCTACGTTTTATATAGCTTATTCTTGTGGTGTCATCTATTTGCTGGTCTTGATGTTGGTCTTCTCTAAAAAAAAAAGTTATTTTTTTGTTGTTGTGGTACAGTGTAATTGACACATGGTGGATCCTATTGTGACCTACTCAGACATGGGAAGTTACAAATCACAAGCTTAAGAAAATTTTCAATTGTAACAATGTTGCAAAGTTAAAGGTCATCAAAGCTACCCTTGGCCCTCAAGGGTTAGATCAAGATGTCGTTGGTAAGTCTTGTTCAAGGGGCACAATAATTTCTTAAAGATAAAGGTGGTGATGAATGATATGGTAGAAAGAGAAAGTTCGCTAGATCAGATAGTTTGCCTTGCTTTGAACGATAAGTTTCTGCAGGTAAGATGCTGGGAACGCAGGTGAGTTCTCCAACTACAAAGGTCAAGGGGAAGGCACCTGTGGGTGGTTCAAAGAGATATTATGGCAATGGATGAGATAGTGCAAGTGTTAATGGTGGATATGTCAACATTATAATTTTTTTGTCAAGACCTTTATATAGTCATGAAACAAATGGTAATCTCTCAACATAAAAGGGGTAATGGAGCTCATAGTAGTTAATAATGCCACTTTATAGTTTGACGGGTTGAAATAATAAAATAGGTCAAATTTAAATGGGCTAGATAATGCAATTGAGCTTATTGTTCCCTCAATGGAGTTGGTAGTTGTCTTTAAAAATGGAGTATACAATCAAGCATATATATAGATGGTTGACATCTCCTCCCTCAACTAGTAAGGCTCGTTGGGAATTTCACAAATGCCCTAATTCATCTTTCAATGTTTTGTTATGGACTTGGGTATGTGGTTTTTATGCAGCTGTATTATATTGGTTGGGATGGTCTAGTAGTGGCTTCTCCACGTAGTCATTTCTACTAGTTATATCTAGTAGTAGTTTTGCCATGCCTTGTATAATGGTTGTTCGTGCAAATTCTCAATTACTGAGTTGTATGCTATTAGTATATTCTGGGATGGAACCCTTATTAATAGAACCCTATATATTATCTAAACATAAAAAGCCAGAAAATAGTACAAAGCAACAAAAAGATGTCAAGAAAAGTAAAAGATAGATACGCACCCATGAACCGGAAGTGAGAGATAGTTCCCTTAATGTTGCTGCAGCGACTCCTACAATGGCTGCATCATCAAAAGCTGTTTCCTTTCCTCCCCGTTCAACCAGTAAATCCTGCAAGCTTGAACCTTCTTCAACGTGTAGATGCAGAAGTCCCGCAGAAAGACGCAATGAAGATGAAACGTCTGTCGAGGTGGGCTTATTGAAAGCCAATATTGAATTCACAACATCATTAGTACCGCCCAACACCAAAGCCTTTCTCCTTCCGCCCATTGACAGGACTGAGATGATCCCTCATAAATATGTACTACCAATTGGAAGGAAATTCTGCTGTCCGGGATGTTGTGGATTGTCTCATCATTCCATCGAAGCTAGATTGTGAAAACCTTTCATCGAGGGTTAGAATTTTCAGACTCTGTCTTTTTATTCCTCTTATAATTTTGGTCTGAAACGGGACATGCTACAGCAGCGTCTATCAAACATTCACTATGCATCTAGAGGCTGCATCATGTATGCAATTATGTATAGTTTACGCTGTGGCTGCTGAGCTAAGTCCACACAACTATGCAGCAGAATAATCGCCGTATAATTTTAATGTGTAATTTTAATTTGAAAATATATTTATAATTTCATAGCTTAATTGTGAGTTCTACAGGCGTCCGCGCCGGAAAAAGCCAAAATAAATTATAACATGGATTGGGAAGAATCTAAAATTACAGATATAAAAATTAAAGAACGTAAAAAAAAGACCATAGTTAATTAGTTAGAGGACGAAAAAGCTTCTTTCAGGACGAATTAAACTTCGAGCTTCTGCACACATTTCCACCGGGCCAGTAGAATGAAGCAGCAGCAGCAGAATCTGCTTTTGAAAGGGTTCTGTAATATTCGGTTTTTTTTTAAATGTATTAAAAGTACACTTTCATATGATGAGTGAAACGGAAGCCGTTCTTATTGAAGCAATTGTTATGGTGTGTTTTATAAGTTGTTTTTATTTTGTTTTGTTTTTTGTTTTTGTTAGGTTTTTTTTGGTTTTTTTTTAGGGGATTTATAACAGTCATTTTATTAATATTAACAATTAAGATTATATTAAGTTTGTAGATCACAATCTATCTTTAACTGCTAAATACTTTACGATTCTATTTATTATGGTCATAAACGAGCACTACACCATATCATCCTACTACTTATCATGTTTACAGATTGCTAAAAATAAATCTATATATCTACACAGTTATTATTGGAACTTAAAGTTCTTTAGGGTTTAACCCTTTCAACAAAATTTTACATAGGATGTAGCAAGAATTTGTTCTGCACTTGCTTGTCGTCATTGCTCCAGCAATCTTTCAAGCTTCTGAGGTCGCCATCACCACAACCCTGCTTCTATCAAAACAAGAACAAACTTCGGCATCTTCAAAATTGCCCTTCACTCCTTTGAAGCATTATGTCATCTTCTAGGGCTCATCCAATTCTTAATAAACCAAAACCATCAATTATCAATTTCCCTTTTCAAAATTGCAAATTTTGCTCGTTATGACATAGAGCCATCATTTATTCCTTTTTTGTTTTTTGTTGTGTGCTCCTCATTTCTTTCTTGGAACCAAAACCTCAAACACTCTCTTCTTTTGCATTTCCTTCACCTCGGCCTCTTTCACCAATTTCTTCAATTTCTCCCATGCTCTAGCAATTTCCACTATATATTCCCCCTTATTCACTTTACCCCACCATCACACGAATGGCACAAGACCATAAGCTCGACCTTCTTCTTTGTCCTCAAAACATTCGTTGTAATCCGAGCCAATCCCCGAGACAACCCATTCCAATATTGACTCCATCTCTAATAGCACGTCATCTTCAAACATGCTTCTCATGATGTTTCCACCTTAGTTGTCTCTTCTGCCACCTCCAAAGCCCATGCAATTAACATTGAAATCACATCCAAGTTTACTCACCATTTTCTCTTTCTTTCCTGAAATTAACTTCCCAAAATTGTGAGAGCTACCTTTGCCACCTTTAAATCTTTAATTTTCAGTAGACCCATCATTCTTTCTCGTCGCACAGGCCCCTTGAAACCCCTATGTTGCTTTGAAGTGTCAACACAGAAAGTAGTCTCCATTATCGTTCTCTCTACAAAAAATAAACGGAAGGTCAAAGACAGCTATCTAAAAACCCTGCAACCACCCAACTACTTAATCATCCTTTAAACTCTCATAACCTTTACCTTTTGCGAGTGATGAATGTCTCATCACTTCATGTCCTTTCACACCTTTCCTAGATCGTTATTTTAAAATTCTTGTCAGAGCGCATATCTTCTCCAGATTATGAAAAGACAAACCACACACTCCCCGCTGCCATCTCCAAATGAATTAATTACTACCTTCACCAAGCCCTTAGTCATGTTCAATTAATCATGATTTTTTTAAAAGGGGGTTTCACTTTTCCCACACCACCACGCCCCCTACTCTGACATCATTATTTATAACCACCCTCTGATGATTTTTCCTAGCTTTACTACAACGGTCATGGCCAAACTGCAAACCCCTTTTAGAATTTAAAATTTAATTTTAAAACTGCGTGTTTTCAAATCTTACTTCATCAACATTTTCAAATGAAAGAGCCCATTTAGATGCCACATTTGCTTTAGTATTCCTCATTCTTCTCACATGTCCAACTTTAAATTTCTCAAAAGATCTTAATTTCTCTAAAATAACATTAATCACTCCTTGGAGATATCAAGCTTGAATCACCCCTTTTTTAATAGCCTGCACTATTATTTGAGAATCACCTTCCAAGTGAATTCTATGCAAGTTCAACTTCTTACTCACACTTAAAGCCAATTTAGAGTTGTCTTTGTTTATGCCATATTATTAATTCCTTCACTGAATTTTTGAGCTGCAAATGCTACTATGTTCCCCAACCAGTCTCTGATAATGACCTGTTCCCCCAAAGGGCCTAGGTTTCCCTGTGTTGCTCCATCAAAATTGACCTTACACCACCCCCTCTTTGGTTGCTTCCAAATAATAATGGTAAGCTTACCACCCCCATCACCCAAAGGCCTTGGCTTGTTCCTAAATCTTATTTTAACCTCTGGCCATTCTACCTAAATTCTTCTATCAAAGGATGTGTAAGGGACTGAATAGTTGAGGTTGGTTGTAGAAGTACTCAACACTTCTGCCACTGAGATATTAATCATGTTTTTAATCCTCTCTACAGATTCCACTTTATCCAGAAAAGTCCTTTGATTTTATTCCTTCCAAATTTCCTAAATAATGATTGAGGGACAAATGTGTCAAGCAGATGATAACACCATCTTCTTATGATCAGTAGGCCATCCAACAAAAACCTCCCTCAAAGAGTTCTGCAGAGATCCAAGACAACCAAGTTTAGTTCTCACCATCTCCTAGCATTCATTAGCAAATCCACACTTTGATAACAGATGGTCTACATTGTCCGAAGCATTTTCACATAAGACACATTTTGTCGGTCCTACAAATCCAAACTTCTTTCTTCTCTCTCCTATCAAGATCCTTCCTTGAATGGCTAACCAGGCAAAGGAGCCTACCTTAGGTAAATAGTCTCTTCCCCAACACAATTGTGTTGACCAATCAACAAATTCATTGCCATTTTTCATCAGTTGATAGCCCAATTTGACTGAATACTCCCCACTTTTTGTTGCACACCAAATTAACCTATCCTCCTTTCTTGAGAACACACATTCTCTGCTTTGAAATAGATTTTTCCATCAAATCCATTTTCTGATCTGAAAGTTCTAGATTATCTAAACATTTCCACCCCAACTTTTGTCTCAAAACAATTTGTTTTACTTCTATATAATCGATGAGTTTGTCACCCCAGCACCTAATAAATAAATTCTTGATATCTTGGAATTTAGCTATAGCTTTGAGGCCCAAGCATCCATTCCAAGAGTCATTCCAGAAGGAAGCTCGATTTTCATTGCCAACCTGCCAAGTCAAATGATTAGTAATGATCTTCCTACATTCTAAGATGAAATTCCATATAGCCAACCCTCTTGGAGGATCTCTTGTTGTGAGGATCCTCTCCTTATCATTGTTATCCAAGTATTTTTCTCTCATAATTCTTGCACATATCATGTTAGGGTTAGAATAGATGCCCCACATCAATTTTGCTCCTAAAGAAAGATTCATAACTTGTCAATTTCACAACCCAGGGCCAACTTGTTTCTTGGATTTGAAAAGTTTATCCCATGATAACAAAGGAATCTTATCATCAACACTTGCTTCTTTCCAAAAGAATTTTCTCATTCTTTTCTCTAAATACCGGAGCACCTTAATGGGAACTTTAAGGCAACTCCTCCAATAAATAGGAATAGCTGAGATGACCAACTGCAACAACAAAAATCCTTCATGTTGAGGTTAACCACTTGCTTCTCCACCCCTCAATTCTCTTGATACAACTATCAATCAATCATTTCCAAAGGTTGGACCTACCAGCACCTGCAAAAAGGGGAATACCTAAGTATTTACCTAGCAATTTACCCATTCTCATGCTAAGGATCCAATATATTTGTCTCTGATTTTGAAGGTCTGTATTAAAAAAGAAAACTTTTGATTTGTGCCAATTCACATATTGTCCAAAGGCAACACTATACTAGTCAATAGTAGATCTAATCACTCTAGCTTCCCTCAAGTCAACTATACCAAATAGATAGGTGTCATCCACAAATTGAAGATGAGGTAGTGACTCAACCCCCTCTACCACCTTGATGCCTTTTCAATGACCACTGCTTCGCTTCTTTGAAATTAGCCTCCCTAACACTTCAACAAGAATAATGAATAAGAATGGAGAGATCGAGTCACCATGCTTGATTCCTTTTGTAGTTTCAAATAAATCTTGGGGGCTTCCATTCACTAAAACTAAAATTCTAGGGGTGTTTATGCAACTACCAATCCATTTCACCCATCCAGGTGAGAAACCAAATCTCTCCAAAACATTAAGCGAGAAGCTTTTTTAACATCCAATTTAATCACCATTTTATTAGTTCTAGCTATTTTTACTAAATGAATAGCTTCATGGGCTATAATAACCCCTTCAAATATAGACCTATTTGGGGCAAAACCACTATGTTTTGGGGAGATTACTAAATGGAGGACTTCTTGAGTCTATTTGCTAGCACTTTTGTTATAACCTTGTAAACAGTAGTACATAAAGCTATTGGTCTATAATTGTCAAAGGAGAGACATTTAGCTTTTTTGGGGATTAAGGCTATAAAGGTATCATTCAGATCTTTTAAAATAAAACCTCCCACCCTAGACTCTTCCACCACTTCCCAAAGTTTATTTCCCACAATATCCCTAGATTTTTTAAAGAAAAGGGCAAGAAAACCATCCATCCCCAAAGCTTTATCACTTCCCAAGCTAAAAAGTGCATGTTTTACCTCCTCTAACAACACTTCCTTCATTAGACTCTCATTATGTGCATTAGAGATACAATTTGGAATGACATCTAAAACACTGTAATCAGTCACCAAAGCAGTAGGATTAGTAAAAAAAAAATTAGAAAAAAAATTGAGAGCCTCCCTATTTATTTCCTCCTCATCCTAGAGGATATTACCATCAACATCCTTAATTGAAAAGAGTATTCTTAGATCTCCTTATCTTAACAGATTTATGGAAGAATTTTGTGTTACGATCCCCTTCCTTCAGCCAAGTCTCTCTAGATTTCTACCTCAAAAAAATTTCTTCCCTTGCCAACACCTTTGAATATCATTTGGATAACTCTTTCTCTCTCTATGATATTCCTCTTCTCTCATACCCTCAACAATAATCTTCAAGTTTAATTCCTCTAATTCTTGCTCCAAATTAAACTTCTCTACAAATATATTTCTAAAAACTTATATGTTACAACCTTTCAGCTGATCCTTGAGAAATTGAATTTTTTTAAAGAACAAAAAGGCTTTGTTACCCGATCTTTGAGGAGCCTCAAACCACCATTGGGAAATCAAGTCCAAAAATTTGTCCACTCATAGCCACATGGATTAAAGTTGGAAGAGAGCATGTTCTGGAGATTGAATACAAAAACATATTGGAAAATGGTTTGAGCCTCCTAAAGGAAGAATTTCATCATGATATAACCAATTTCTACTTTCCCAATCTCCTGCAAGAAGAGACGTATCAAGCTTTTCCACAATATTTAAGAAACCACTACTGCAATTAGTCCAAGTGAAGTCCCCATTTCACAAAAAAACATCCACCAGACTATTTACAACAATGAAATCTATAAAATCCATCTAACGTTGTCTCATCCATCATTTACCACTCTTTTTCTCTGTTGGGTTCAATATAGCATTAAAATATCCTCCCAACAAAACCAAGCCATCATTGTAACGTGCCAAGAGAGGATAATTATGTCATAACCTATTTTTTTAATGTCGGATTATTTAGACCATAAATATTTACATCAAAAAACTTGAGAAGAGTTGCTTCAATTCAACCTCTACCAACTGCCAATTACCACCACTTTCTAAAATCTATGCATTTACAATATCTTCTTTCTAGAGAATCCCAAGAACCCTTGAAGCCCCTTCAGCTTTGATAAAGGTCTCTTTCCACTTATAAAATATCCTAACAAAAGCATTTGCATCATCCTTTTAAATTTTAGTTTCTTGTAAAAATATTAAATCTAGTCTTGACTAATCAAGACCTCTCTTGATCAAATCAATCTTGTCAGGGGCATTGCAACCCCTGACATTCCATGAAAGGACTCTCATTGCTATAGGAAAAAGGTATAGCCTTTTCTTGATCTCAAAAGTTTGGTTTGATCAACAACATTACCTACAATCTCCAACTTCATATGTATGGACTTCGCTCCCTTTCTCTTTTTCTCCCCTATCTTTGGATGGGTAACAACAAAAGGAGTTTATCCATAGTTCTCTATTCCATAATACTCAGATTCTCAAATATACCAAGATCATCTTCCTCTCCATCATCCTCCTAAGATTCATAATCAATTTCACTCCAAATCTTACTACCACCGCTATCTCTAACATCATCAAATAAGCTATCTAAGTTCTTGATTGGGAAGATTTTAATGTCCTTCAAACCAAGATCCACTACTAAGACAATAGAGGTATTAAGAGGCCCTACGGTTAAGACCTCCCCTTGCTAAAGCAAACCATTTGCATCCACTAGTATACAACTGTTATCATCTCATACTCCATTGCATTCCTTCCTAACCAAAGAGGCATTTAACACAAATTTATTCCATACATAGTCTGTACAAGAGTAGGTACACCTTGACCAATCTCATTTTGAGGGTGAAAGAACTATCCACCATAGGTCACGAGATCATCCTATTCATCAAAGACCTGCCCATTAGGACTACCCTCTGCAAATTTATTACCCATACCATCATCATCCACACAACAATATTTCACTCTTGGCATCTGTCAGAATGGAGTCTCCTTGACCATTTGAGTAGAGCCACTCACCTCAACATCTCCAAAACCAACAAAAAATTCATTTGTTAAATTCAGATTTAGTTCATTCCTCCCATTCTTACTCTACATTTTTGAAATTACCGAGTTGTCTTTTGACTTGTTGATGAATATCATTTCTTCCCAGTCTACCAAGTTTTCAACTGCAACATTATTAAGAATATCCACATTTTCCTTGATTACATCTAGATGTTTATTAGCCTCTAATCCCTTACCTTTATTCCCCATCCTATCACTAGATTCCCTCACTCTAGAAGAATCATCGTCACCTTTCTCCACAACCAAAGGTTGTTGTCATTCCCCTTTTAAGGACCCTAGCATAATAAAATCTAACAATTGAGAGCATTCTTGCACGTGAACCAAAATTTTAGGATAAACCAAATAGTCATGGAAGTCCACTGCCTCCTCTGCACTAATAAAAAAATCCCAAACTATCCCCAATCAACTTCAAAGTTTCATCATCCCAATACTCTTGTGGGAGGTTATGGAGCTTAATCCACACTGAGATCTCCTTCACTTCCTCATTGACAGGGTTAAAGTTCGGAGACTAGTCCCTCAAGTAAATCCCTTTGCCATCCAATGAAAAGGGGCCTCCATTAAGGATCAACTCCTTCTCCTATCTCGAGGAGTAGGTGATTAGATAAAAACTATTTGGCAATGTTTTCATTACCTAATCACATCCCCATTGGTCTTCACACCATTTTATAACCTTGTCTATAGAAGGCCATGGACCTACCCATTTTATTAAGAAAGCTCTATCTTCTTAGAAGGAAATAGACTCCAGCTAATGTTTGTTATTTATTAGCAGAGAGGATCCATTGCCATAAAAATTATTAACACTTATCGACTATGTGCCATATGCTCTTGTTTGAGGGGTTTTTGGCCTCCAAAACTTATGCACTATTGTCTGAAAATTGAAACCCGACTTAGTCTTCAAAAAACTATCATTATTGAAGACATTTTGTCTATTATTCTCCGAACCCCTACCATTCCTTGCAAAGTTTCCCAATCTATTCAGAGTATCACCAGAAGCAAACCCTATCTTCCATTGAAGCCCTCTATGCTGTGATTGAAATCACATCTGAGACCGTTGATTAAACAACCATCGCCCATTCGGTCGACTGAAACTGGTTCTTTGCAATCCATATTGCACTCATTTTCTGAAAACCCCTACCCAGACAACGTCTGAGAACCTTAAGCCCCCACACCAGCACCTTTCAATAGTTGCTCCATCATTCCACAAAGTATTTACAATGTTGGTGTGTTTTATAAGTTATTTAAAATAAATTGAACAAAAAGAAGAAGGTAGATGGTCTAAGATTGTCTTCAATGATATATTGTACAAAATAAACAAGTGTCATATAGTGGCCAGTACTTGTCATGTAGTATTTAAATAAAAATATATGCTATCATGTTAAATAGTTTAACATTATTCTTTAACAAAATTGGACTACCATAATATTAGTAGTAGGTGAATTAATATTATATTTGTTATAGATCTCAAATTTGGTACAAAAGTGATCAATTGGTTGATTTTAACATAATATTAGTAGGTGAATTAATACTATAGTTGTTATGGCTTTATGTTGATCCCAAACTTACTTGATACAAATAGATAATTGATCAATTGGTTGATTTTAAGTTTTATAATAAAATTTAATAAGCATAATATATTTGAGATAGACTAATTAGTTGATTTCAAGTTTGATAATTTGATTAATCAGTTCATTTTAAATTTGACAGTTTGATTAATTAGTTGATTTTAAGTTTGGTAGAGTATTATGGATCATGATAGATTTCATATAGTCAATTTTATAAACTTTGAAATGTAATAATTTTAACACTATGTAATATATAATCTAATATGCTAATTAAATTTATATATACTAATTATAATAAAATATAAATATCATATTAAAAATTATTTGATCAACAAAATCAAATTTACATATAAATTTCTTGAATTATTTAAATGTTGATTATATTATTTTATTTCAAAATTATTTAATAGTAATTTTATTTTATTACTAAAAAACTACATAATTTATGTTAAAATTAATATTATTATATTAGTTATAATAATAATATCAATATAATTATAATATAAGTACAATGTCTATATAAATATTAATATCAACAAATAAAGAAGAATATAGTCTAACCCATTGTAATGATTTTATATTAAATATTATAACTATATTTAAATCAATAATATTTTATTATTTGAAAATGACTTAAAATTTCCATAATAAATTATTTTTAAATTATATTTTATTAATAAATATATAGACTTTTAGAATCAAATTTTGATGTTTAATTGATTAGTAAAAAATAAAAATAGAACAATAGACAATATTTAAACTATAGAACCAATCTAATATATTTACTAGAATTTTAAATTAAAAGCACATCATCATGTTTACGCATTCCAACCCTTAACGTAACATGCTAATAATTAGAGCAAATGTTGAAAAAAATTAATTGTTGGCATGGAGAAGGGATTTATGTCGAGAGTAATGTCGTAAGTTGTTTGAGATTCCTCAAATTTCGTGTATAAAGGTTTAATTGATCTAACCAATGAAATGATCAATAATTAATTTTTATAAAATATAAGCTTAAAAATATCAGATTTCTACTATACAAAAGATTAGAATTTAACAAAATACAAAATATAATAAATTTTAATTGGTCAATACAATTAGTTTTAATCACTAGTTAATATAGAAAATCCATAACTCATTGCAATGGTACTTAGTCTACAGGAAAGTACTAATAAGACTTAGATGCATCAAAATATCAAATAGATGAGTAGCTAGTGCATTCATTTGAATATGTACAAGAGAAATTGGGGTATTGGGCTAGGAAGAAAGAAAAAATATTATATTAATGAGTTCAATCCTAGGTATGTGTTACACATAATTACATTAAGAGTTGCCATTAGTGTCACACATATAGTTGATAAGGGAAGAAAATAGACAAGTCGGTCAAAACACCAGGTTATGTAACCAAGCAGAGCACAAGTAGAATGACAAGTTAACCAAGCACAAACACTGAGCTAGATGATTATCAAGTACATTGATTATAGTTATAACCGAGTATACATGTTTATCAAGAATCAATATTTTACTGAAACAAGAATACAGTATTTACCGAGTGATATAGGAATGACATAGAAGTTTGGAATGACACTGAAAATAAGGGAAATAGTTTATACTGAGCTAGAAAGTGGTTTACATAAATTAAGGTAAAGATTTATTGGAGATATAATAATTGATTGGTGATGATCCCTATGCAGTTTTGATTTAGATCATTCATATGGATCGTTGATCTAATGTTTTCTAGATGATTCCATAACCCTGATTAGGTTAAATCTTTATGATATAAGAATTGTCAAGATGTCAGATTGTAGAATCAGAGAAGTGAAGTAGCCACCTATAGGAGACATCTAAAATCAAACAGGGTTATGAAGCTAAGCATTGAATAAGTATTCAGAATCAAATCAGAAGCAGACCAAAGGCTACCGAGAATTATTTGAAGGGAAAATCTATCACAGAAAGGTGATATCAGTTAAGAGATAAGAAGATCTAATATTCAACAAAGTAAGTTGCTACATCTAGAACAATATACTATTACTTTCTAACATATGGTAGACAAAAATCTCTTAATAGAGTATACCTAACCATCTTTTGTAAATCTCTTAACTAAGTGCACACTTAACAGTGTTGTTAAAATCCTCTAAAGAGGTAGAACTTAACATGTCTTAAATGTTACTCCTAACAGGGTAAGATCATCATAAGTGATAAAAAAAATTGCAAGCCCTAACAAACAACTTTATTATTGCAGTAGGGAAGCTTTGTGGGTGTCATCCCACCATAATTTTTACCTTCTAACAAGGGTTTCTGTGATACCAAAATATATGTGTCAAGTGTATGAAGTTTCATGAATGTTTACATGTTAGATTAGAAGCATTTCATATTTCAGTTATGTTATGAACGAATGGTTATGATGAAAATGGCAGTCGGTTAATGATAGACATTATTTTAAGGATTAAGATCAAAAAGTTTATAGGGTTACTGATTCACCCCTCTCCTCTAAGTAACTCACCTTTCCAAAATCCCAACAATCGATATCAGAGCTAGTTCTATTGTTTAATAAGTTTAATCACTGAAGAGGAAAGATCGTTAAAGATGGAAATGTATAAACTTGACAAGATAATTGAAAGTAAAAAATTGGAGATGCAGATTCTCCTGGAACAACTTAAGGACATCAAGGAAAAGTTGAGAGAGTCATTGGAAAAAGGAAGGAATTATCATTTGGACAAAATGAGACTTGGTATCAAGAAGAAGAGAGTGAAGAATTATCTAAAGGATCCAGAAGTATATATGATGCATCTGAAGCTACAATCTCATATCTATCTGAAAAGAATCAACACCTCATGAGGCAACTAAAAGCACTACAAATTGGACAAGAGACTCCAATGGTAAGAATGATTGAAGTTATGAACAACACAAGACAAGATAAGCAAGAGAGGAATATGGCTATTGAAGACAAAAGACTGAGAAATTGGAAGAAAAATAATTTGAAATACTAAGGTTGACCAAGCATCACTTTGAAATTTCTAATCAGATGATTGTCATGAGTCAAGAAGTCAACCGGGTGAACAATGAGCTTGCTAGGAAATCGGAAGACATTGGTGAATTAAGGGAAGACAATGAAAGACTAAAAAATGAATTGAAAATGCAACAACAACATAATGAAATGATAAAGAAGACTATGGAAAGTACCAAAAGGATGGATGAATTCTTAATGAGTCAGAGGAGAGTGGACAACACCACTAGTTTAGGCTATAATGAGAAAGGACAGTCATAAAATCAAGAAGAGAAAAGGAATACCTATGCAAATCCCATACCAAAGAAGCTCTCATGTTATCACTACGAAAAACTAGGTAACACAACAAATGTCTGCAAAAGTAAAGCTAAAGGTACTCATAACTCTATTCCTAAATTTGATGGTTATTGCTACAATTGCAACAAGTATGGACATCAAGCATATGAATGTAGATCAAAGATTAACAAGTCACCTAAGAGGTTCTACATGGAAAATAATTGTCATACTTGCAACAAGCATGGTCATATATCACAAAAATGTAGGGCAAAAATGAAGCAAGTTTAGAAATCAAATAGACAAAACAATAGCTATCAACTGAGAAGACAAGGTAGTTCACACACTTGGGATTAAAATACCTGGGTTAATTTTAAAGCATGTGGAAGATATGATCATATTGCTGCAAATTGTATGAGACTACATTGGAAAGGAAAATCTAGAAATTGGACAAATTTTGGAATGGCATGTCTACATTATCACAAGGTCAGTAACAACTTAGTAAAGATTATAGAGACCGAGCACCATAACCAAATATTGATATGAATGAGAATACCATTGATGGAATCAGAAGGAAGATGAGTCAAATGTGGAGAAGATCAACAAAAGACAATGGATGAACAAGCACAACAGTTGGTGACACCTCATCCTTTGGATTAGGTGATTTCACCACTTCTACTTAAGCAAATCAAGTAAGTATAGGAATTGAATTTTAATTAGTTATATCTTACAATAGTTCATTATATCTATTGCATGAATACCAAATCATCATGAATTAAGATGCACTAGGTTGTTATATGTTATGAACTTGAAATGAGCATAGTCGGTAAAGCTTGACCGGGTAAGAAATTGTTAGTCGATGAAAATGGTAAAGATAACCGAGTTGCGTAGTCAATCGAGCACTGATAGTGTTAAGTGAGCTAAAGTATCTAAAGGAGACAACTAAATGTATGATCATTAACTGATTAGTAGTTGGTGAAGTATTTAATGCAACTTATTTATGTCAAAAAATGTTTTGGGTATAAATTTACAATGATCCAAGTCATTTTTCACATTGCATTTGAAGAACGAACCAGAGTGAAAAAGAGAAAAGGTTTGAGCAACCAGATTTTGAGTTATTACAGTGATCTATGCATTTCACAGAGTGTTTGAAATTTATTCAGAAATATTTGAAGTGTAATCGAGTTATTTGAACACAGTTTTGTCAAGCCCTAATTTATTATCAGCAATGGCTTCTACTTAGAAGACCGTTCAATCAAAGGCTGATAAGGAGAAGAAAGTGACATTAATTAAGAGAGAAACATATGAAAAATTGATCTACAAGTTACATCCAGAGATTGCTGCACAGATAGATGAAAAAGGTACATTTTCATCTATATCGGCTAGGGTTTTATTGATGAAGGATATTATATCATATATTCACTGCAAGATCAGTGAGATAGGTGATTTCAAGCTTCAATCCACCTATCAAGAGCTATGCAAATATGGGAAACTTAAAGATGAGCACAAACACCTAGAAGTAAAAGGGTTAACTAATGCACTTCATTTCCTGAAGGAATTTAAGACATAATGGATCATGATTGTACTTAGCTGAGTACATGATGGCACAATGTGGTTAGATGAATTGGTAAATATCACCAAGGATGTGATTCACATGGTCACCGAATACCTAATATGTGACAAGGCTAAAGCCCTAAGACACCCATTGAAGAGTGAGATCGAGAAGTTGATTGGAGCTGAATGGGATGGCAGAGGAATGAGGATAACACCATTGATGATCCAGAGACTAGATTTGGAGCATATGTGATCATATATAATATATTTCAATCTAGTAGACTAAACAGTGTTCCTTATGATGCTATTGACATTGCCTACAAAATTGTGAAGAAGGGTCTTCAACTTGACCTAGCTGAATTAATGTTGAGGCAACTAGAGGAGAACATGAGAACTATCTGAGTTACAAAATCTAACACCTGTAAGTTTGGATCTCTATTGGTATGTATATTTTTCTACTTGCAGAACTCATTTCCCTCAATCAGTTATGTAGAGTGGGATGTAAACATGCCATTTATTATTCAAATTGGTGAATTCATAAAAATCTTAGATAAGAATTTTGAGCCAGTAATGGATGACTACTTTAGAAAATTCAAGGACGAGATGCACAAAAGAAGTAGAATTCCTATACAATTAGTTGAAAAGTACAAAGATGACATATGTTTCTTAGTAGACACTAGCACAACACTGATAAAAGTAGTTCAACTAAGAACTGCATGGCTGCCACCGATGGACTATGAACTAGACATTGACTGAGCCACTAGGTCAATAAAGGCATTACTTGCAAAACCTAAGGACACATGTACAACAAGATTTGGAACATATGAAGAAGCAAAGAAAAGAATAAAAATAGACTTAGTTGGAATTAAAATTGGAAGGAAAATAAAGAAAATGATTGGCACTTTAGAAAAATAATTTGGAGAGGAGGAAGTGGAAAAGTCGGTTGAAGAGGCAATCGAGGAGAATAAATTGGTTGGTAAAATTGAAGATGAAGAGGAGACTGAGTCATATAAGGAAATATAGGCAGAGTCACTAAAGGCAATGAAAGGAAAGAGGAAATGAGTTGATACTCCTACACATGCAAGGACAAGGTCCACTACAGGTGTTTCCCCACCTCAGAGAAGAGGGGTTGCAAAAATCACAAGGCATGCACCGATAAAGACCTATCAAAAGAAAAGAGGTACACAAGCTTCCACCAAGGTACCTGAACCAAAGAAGAGAAGAAAATTAATAAGAAATAAAGATGATGTAGATTTAGAAGGAGAAGACACAATTCAATTTAAAGTTATAGTTAATAAAGAATAGTCAATTGACGAGCTTGCATATGGCATAAAAGAAAGAGGAGGACTAGGTCATCCTAAAATTATGAGATATCCTAACATGAAAAAAGAGGATCAAGACAAACTGGAAGAGGCTATCATCGGTATGATGATTAATTTCAAATGAGTGTTAGTTGAATTTTCAAGTAGTATTCCACAAGAATTTTATGATAATTTTTTAGCAAGATGGACTTATGCACTGAACACGGAGAAGAAAGTGAGAGAAAGATACTTGATCTTGACAATGCCAAATCTATCTATTCAAGAGATTGAAGATATAATGAAACAATATGCCAATAAATTTCTAATGAAATGGAGCACACTAAATATTCTACAAGGAAATCTACAAGAAGTTGATGAAGAAAGGATAGAGATATGGAATGAAATCCTAAGATCAAGAACTGAAGCCAAGAAAACTTGAAGTTATCATTGAGAAAAGTGTAATAGGAAAAGGAAAAGGTGTAAAAATAGATGATGATTTTATTACAATGCAAAGGCCAGTTGAAGAGCCTATACACATCCCAAACACCGAGCAACCAGAAGACAACACTTATGTTGAAGAATTTGTATCTTTTTGCACAAACTAAAAAATAAGATATTCTAGAGATGTTAAAGATAATTGGAGAAGAAGATGTATTAATTGAAGATATTATCAAAGGAGATCCCAATGATAAAGCTAAGGAAGATAAATATGTAACTACTAATGTAGCTAGAGCACTTGTACCAGGTAACTTGTCTATTTTAGTTCAAGAAATTGACATAGCTGCCAAGGAGCAAAAATAGGATATTCCACCTGAGCAAGAAATGGATACTACTAAAGACAAGGGTGAGGAAGCAAAGAAAGAGACTACAAACATAGAGGTAAATGATCAAGGAGCCCAAGATGAAAACAAAGTAGATGATTCTAATACAAGCACAAGGCCATAAGACCTAGGACCTCAAACTGAGGGAATTGCTAGGGCGGGACAAAGAAGAAAGTGTATCAATCAAGAAACCAAAGTCAAATTCGAAGCAAAAGGCTCTAGTTTCCTATGGTCAGTCACCTACTTTGAGCAAACAAGAAAAGAAGAAAAAGAAGAAACATGGAAAAGGTTTAGTCGTACTAGATGAAGTGATAGAAATACCTACATGTGACCCGAGAATATTGGACCTAGAAGCTCTAAAGAAGTATGGAGAACTCTGCACCTGAAAAGAAGCTCAGGAGAAGCTAAGGCAAGAAAGAAAATACAAACAAGTGCTAGGGGATGTGAAAGAAATATTGATGCAAGTTATCCTAGATGTCAATGTTGATGAGAATACTCCCATAATTTACCAACTTGCAGTACTTACCAAGAACATCAATTCTCCTACAACCGATGCAGAGAAGAAGATTGAGGAAAGAGCTAAGACAAAGATTCAGTACAAGATCACTGAGAAGATCAGCCAAGCAGTGGCAATTCATAAGGTGAAACTATCTGAAAAAGTAACCAAGATATAAGGTATTATTCAAAAGATCCTTACTATTTTGAAGAAGCTTTGCACTATATATTCATTTACTACATAAATCAAAGAAAAGTTGAAGAAATTAGATGTAGATATATAGAAGAATGCATAAATCTTAATAACCAAACCCTATGCATTCAAATTGTAGTATTCAAAGGTCAAATACATTTAGGGGTTAAGAAATAAATTGAGAAGAGAAGAGGATAAAATAAAAGATCAAATAACTGAGCTACAGGATGAGTTATTACCACACATAGAGGTGATGCAAAGGCATGTTAAGAAAGAAAATGAGCTAGTTTCTACCCCCGAGCTATCAACTGTGGATCATATTTTTGATATGCATTCCCAAATTGGCCTAGAACAAATTGCTCTAGAGAGTCTAAAAGAGGAATGGGAAAACCTCTTGGCCAACCTTAAGAAAACCCACTAGAACATTTTTGACAAGTTGTGAGTACGCATTTTTTCCATTATTATCAAAAAATGGGGAAAACTATATGTGTATAGTATGTTTACCAAGAGCATATTGACAAGGGGAGTCTACAAATTTTTTTGAAGTATACAAGTTTTGAATTTTTTTTGGAAAATATTTTTGGATATGGCATGCATATGTATTTTTGTCACTAATGCCAAAGGGGGAGAATGTTACACATAATCACATTAAGAGTTGTCATTAGTGTCACACATATAGTCGGTAAGGGAAGAAAATAGACAAGTTGGTCAAAACACCAAGTATAGTAACCAAGCAGAGCACAAGCAGAATGACAAGTTAACCAAGCATAAACTTGACCGAGCATAAACACAGAGCCATATGATTATTGAGCACACCAAGTACAATTATAACCAAGTATACATGTTTACCGAGCATCAAAATTTTACTAAGACAAGAATGCAATATTTACCGAGTGATATAGGAATGACATAGAAGTTTGGAATGACATTGAAAACAAGGCAAAGAGTTTATACTAAGCTAAAAAATGGTTTACAAAAATCAAGGTAAAGATTTATTGGAGATAAAATAATTGATTGATGATGATACCTATGCATTTTTTATTTAGGTCATTCATATGGATCATTGATCTAATGTTTTCTAGATGATTCCATAACCCTAATTAGGTCAAATTTGTATGATATAAGAATTGTCAAGATGCTAGATTGCATAATCAAAGAAGTGAAGTAACTGTGTATAGGAGACATCTGAAGATCAGATAGGGTTATGAAGCTAAGCATTGAATAAGTATTTAGAATCAAATCATAAGCAAACTAGAGGCTACTAAGTAGTATTTGAAGGGAAAATCTATCACAAAAGGTGATATTAGCTAAGAGCTAAGAAGATCTAATATTCAACAAAGTAAGTTGCTACATCCAGATCAATATACTATTACTTTCTAACAATTGTGGCAGACAAAAATCTCTTAATAGAGTAGACCTAACTGTCTTTTGTAAATCTCTTAACTGAGTGCACACTTAACAGTGTTGCTAAAATCCTCTAACAAGGTAGATCTTAACAGGTCTTAAATGTTACTCCTAACAGGGTAAGATCATCATAAGTGATAAAAAATTGTAAGCCCTAAGAGGAAACTTTATTATTACAGTAGTGAAGTTTTGTGGGTGTCATCCCCACCATAGTTGTTACCTTCTAACAAGGGTTTTTGTGATACCAAAATATATGTGTCAAGTGTATGAAGTTTCATGAATGTTTATATGTTAGATTAGACACATTTCATATTTTAGTTATGTTATGAATGAATGGTTATGATGAAAATGACAGTCGGTTGATGATATACATTATCTTAAGGATTAAGAAAAAAAAAATTTTACAGTTACTGATTCACCCCTCCCCTCTCAATAAATCACCTTTCCATAATCCCAACATTATGATCAACTTCAAAAAGCATACATAGGGTGTTAATATTATTTAGAACAATAGAGAGGGGGATGAATTAGTTTTTCTCAGGTTCAGATGTACCAATTGAACTTTAAAACACTACAACAATCTCTGATCTAATCACCAACACAACTTGCTCTCTAAAGTATATATATACCAGAAACATATAACATGTAGTCCACTGTCTAAGAGTAATTAACTTGCAGAATATAGAAACATTCACATCAACACATTCACACAAGTATAACACCAGGATTTATAGTGGAAACCCAATTTGGGAAAAACCACTTTGTAACATGTTACTGATATATTCACTCTTCTGAAGTGAGCTCTTTGAAAAGCCAACCTTGTTAAAGGTATACAAACAAACTGCTAGGTGTGACCCTGTAAAGGATTTAAACACTCTGTCAAAGGTGACTTGGTTAAAGGATTTAAGTACATTCCATTAGAATGCCACCTTGATTAAAGGATTTAAACAATGACTGTTAGATCAACCTTGATTAAAGGATTTAGACTGATACAATGATTAGAAAGTAGCAGTAGTTTCTGATTTGAAAAACATACAACTCACTTTACAAATAACATATCCAATTCACACACATATGTTGATTTACTAACTAAGTTCCATTTCCATCTCCATCACTGATCTTCTTGAAATTCACTTCAAGAAATCACTATTACCACTTAATCTCCTTCGTAGATCTTAGGTATAGGTTAGATTCATCGAATCCTTCCAACATTTAAGTTCTTCATCCTTCCTTCTAGAAACATCTTCAATCTCCTCATTGAAACCATAATAAAATGATTTACCATGCATTAAATTATCCATACAATTAATAAATAAAGTCAACATGATTTACATAACTCAATAATTCAACTAGGTCGGCTGGGGATCTGAATTCTTCCTTAAAATGTAAATTACTGACACTCGGTCAATACTGTGTTCATCTCCTCAGTCATCTCTTCAAACTATCTTCCTTGGCTAATACTGTCGCTTGACAATTTATGTCACTCGACATAAACTGATATTTGGTCAACACTAAATTTACTTGGCATATACTAATGCTCAGTCGACACCAACATCACTCAGCTTAAACTAGATTTCTTCACTTTTTTCAGTTAAGCCTACTTCTTCAGTCTTTCTTCTTACTTAGATAAACAATAAATTATCTTATCAATGTGCCAAATAATCAAGTACCCTTTGAAGTATCAAATAACTCAACCTTTCTTTAGGTCCTCTTGTTATCTCCCTTGCCCTAATCCTTTTCATCAACTAATAAATATGGTACTTTCTTAGATAGCAATTGTCTTACCAGTTAAGGTTTAACATCAATGACAATACAACAATTGCTTCAATTGCAGTTTCCAACAATCTCCCTCTTTGGCATTAATGGAAACACCACATGAATAACACATGATTTACCAAGCAATCCAAAACATATGTCATTGCATTAGAAATATTTATAATATCCTTAGTTTCATTCTGCTTCATAATAAATTAGCCATGCTTGACCGTTTACATAGTTACTCCCTCTGAATCTTTACTGTATCTTTCTCCCTCTGATTTTTTGATTCTCTCTGCATCAATTTGTTAGATATTCTGAGTAGCACATTTGATGCAGTGCTCCTAGCTTGACTAGGCAGCCTCATTTAGGGGAAGGACCCCTAGTTTACCTCTAAGATATTCATGAGCATCCTTAGGTAAAGCTTTTGTGAATATGTCTGCTAGTTGTTCCTTTGTGTTTGCATATTCCATTCTCACTTCTTTATCTTGTACCAATTCTCTCAAGTAATGATACTTGATAGCAATATGTTTGGCCTTTGTGTGCATCATTGAATTCTTTGATATGTTGATAGCACTTGTGTTATCATAGAAAATAACAATTGATTCAGTGATTTCCTCTTTCATTCCTTCCAACAATTGCTTGATCCATACCAGGTTTGAATAGTTTACTACAGCTGCTACATAATCAGCTTTTGTTGTAGATTGGGAAATGCAGTTTTGTTTCTTGCTTGTCCAAGAGACTAATCTTTTTCCTAGAAAGAAATCTCCACCACTTGTAGTTTTCCTATCATCAAAATTTCTTGCCCAATCTGCATCAGTGTAAACTCCCAGTTCAAATTTCTCATTCTTCTTGTAATACAATCCATAGTCTTATGTCCCTTTTAGATATCTCAGTATCATCTTCATAGCCATCATATGATTTTCTTTAGGATTAGAAGAGAATCTTTCAACAATCCCAACTGCTAGGGTTGTATCTAGTCTGTTGTGGATAACATATTGTATCTTTCCAACCATGGATCTATACAAGGTTTGATTTACTTCAGTAGTATCATCATTTTTAGATAGTTTCTATCTAGTAGCCATAGGAGTACTTATTGGTCTTGAATCCTCCCTACCAAAGGTTTTCAGTATCTCTTTGACATACTTAGATTGAATGATACAAATTCCTTTCTCCATCTGATAAACTTGTAAACCAACAAATTTATTTATCTCACCAAACATAGACATCTCAAACTTAGTTTGTATTTCTTCTGAAAATTTATGACATAGGGCATCTTGTCCTCCAAATATGATATCATCTAAAAAAATTTAGCTAACAAAATCCCTTTACCTTCCTCAGCTTTCATATATAGATTGTTGTTATCATTTGTCCTTGAAAATCCAATATTTATCAAATAATTGTGCAGCATCTCATACCATGCTCTTGGGACTTGTTTCAATCCATACAATGACTTGTTCAATTTGCAAACCATATTTTTCTTGTTTGGATCAACAAATCCTTTAGGTTGTTCAATGTAAACTTCTTCTAATATGCCATTCAAAAATGTAGATTTAACATCCATCTGATATACCTTGAAATCTCTATATGCATCTCATAATTGTGCAGCATCTCATACCATGCTCTTGGGACTTGTTTCAATCCATACAATGCCTTGTTCAGTTTGCAAACCATATTTTTCTTGTTTGGATCAACAAATCCTTAAGGTTGTTTAATGTAAACTTCTTCTTCTAATATGCCATTCAAAAATACAGATTTAACATCCATCTGATATACCTTGAAATCTCTGTATGCAACATATGCAAGTAGAGTTCTCACTCCTTTTAATCTTACTACAGGGGCAAATATTTTCCCATAGTCTATTCCTTCTTATTGTGCATAACTTTTGCATACCAGCCTTGCCTTGTTCCTTGTGACTTGTCCATGTTCATTAAGCTTGTTTTTGAATACTCATTTTGTTCCAATAACATTCTTGTTTTCTGGTCTCAACACCAGAGTCCAGGTATCATTATTTTCTATCTAATTTATTTCTTCATTCATAGCTTTAATCCAGTCTTCATTTTCCAAAGTATCTTTTACTATTTTAGGCTCAAACTCACATAGCAAACATATAGGGTCTTTCAACTTACTTCTTCTCAGGACTCCAAATTCCTTATCTCCAATGATTTGTTTAGGCCTATGACATCTTCTCACATATTGTGCCAATGTAGGTTCAGATTTCTTGTCTCCTTGATCTTTAGGTTCATCATGATAATTTTTAGTTTCTACTTTTGATTGCTCGACAACATCCTCCTAATGCTCGACAATATCCTCCTAATGCTCAGTAGCATCCTCTTGATGCTCGACATCATCCTCCTAATGCTCAGCAACATTCTCCTGATTCTCAACATTTCTTACTCGTGATTATGTATCTGGTGCAGGTATGTTACTGGCCTCTCCTTCTTCCATATAGACAAAAGATCTATAGTCTTCATGGTCATGTTTACCTTCTTGTTCATTGTTTTTTGCATATTCATCAACTCTCACATTTGCACTTTCCACAATTTTGTTAGTGTTAGAATTCAAACACTTATAAGCTTTACTCTTAGTGGAATAACCTAGGAATATGCCTTCATCACTTTTTGCATCAACCTTTCCATTTTGATTATCTTTTAGTATATAGAATTTACTCCCAAAGATTCTAAAGTATTTCACATTAGGTGCATATCCATGCCATAATTCATAAGATATAGCATTTTTACCCTTCTTGATCTGTACTCGGTTTAGGGTATAAATAGTTGTACTTACAACTTCTCTCCAGTACTTTTGTGCAACATTCTTCTCAATCATTAGTGTTCTTGCACAATCCATAATTGATTTGTTTCTCCTCTCAACTATTCCATTATGTGGAGGTGTTCTAGGTGTAGACATTTGTCTCTTGATTCCTCTATCATTGTAGAATAGATTGAACTCATTTTATATAAACTCTCCACCTCAGTCAGATCCCAGACATTTCAAGCTTCTACCTATCTCTTTTTCAACTTTTGCTAAATACCACTTAAACAACTGAAATGCATCAAATTTTTCTTTCAAAAACATTATTGTCATCATCCTAATGTGGTCATCAACAAATAGAATAAAATACTTAGCACCACAATAACTTTGTACACCCATGGGTCCATAAAGGTCAGTATGAACCAAATCCAAAGCATTCTTAGAAGTAAATGTCTTTCTCTTGAAACTAGACTTTGTCATTTTACCCAACTGACACTATTTACACATCACATTGTCAGGTTTCTTCAATCTTGGTAAACCCCTAACTTTCTTCTTTTTACTAATATTTACTAGATTGTCAAAGTTAACATGACATAGCCTCTTATGCCATAAGCACACATCATCAAATTGTGCAAACAAACATGTCTCTTCATATAAATCTAGATAGAACAAGTTACCTCTAGTATGTTCTCCACTTCCAATTAGTTCACCAGTAGCATCAAATATTTTAGCTTTTCTGTGATGAAATTCCACTTGGTAACCAGTACTGTTAAGTTTTGCAACACCCAGAAAATTGTAGTTAAGACCTTCAACCCAATAGGCATTTTCACATATGATCTTATCAGTTAACTTAATTGATCCTTTACCTCTCATAGGACATGGTGCATCATTACCAAACTTAACACTTCTACCTTTGTAATGATCTAAGGTTTCAAATTTACTTTTATCACTAGTCATGTGATGCGAGCAACCACTATCAATAATCCATTTATCACCTTTACTCACATAAGAAATAAGTGTAGTTTTCTCATCTTCATCAAAATTATCTTTCATAGCAACATAAACTACTTCAATATCAAATTCATTAGTGTCACTGTCAGTTTCCTCTTCAACAATGTAACAAGATTTCTTACCTTTATCCTTGTAGTCTCTGTGCCTTCGGTGACCTCTGTTATTTATCTTATCTTTGTACTTTCTTTCTATTTCTTGATCATCCTTGTCATTCTTGTCAGGACACCTTGCAACAATATGGCCAACTTTGTTGCATGAAAAATAGATTATAGAATGTTTACCTTTATATTTTCCTTTTCCTCTTTTTAATCTTCTAGCCAGGAGAGCTTCAAGATCCTATAGTTCCTCATTAGAAGTGTCACTATCACTATCACTATCACTTACACATTTTTCTTTTTCTCTTTTAGACTTATGAAAAACTATTTGTGACTTGAATGCAGATTCAACATTAGGAACAATGTAGTTATCATAGTTAGATAGCTTAAAAGTAGTAAGCTTACCAACAAGACTTTCCAGAGTTAGAACATTACCAAGGTTGCATCTTGATTCTTGTATTGCATAAATTATGATGGCATAGATAGGGAGAAAATTTATCAACACCTTACAAATGATAGTCTCATCATCAATGATTCCATTAGCTCCTCTAATAGAATTCATTATCTCCTTAATTCTACCATAATACTGAGAAATATTCTCACCTTCTTGCATTTTCATTTCATCAAACTTACCTCTCAAACTTTCAACTTTTGCCCTCAGTACATTTGTATCACCACCATAGATGGTTGCAAGAGTATCCCACATTTTCTTTGCAGTAGTGCAATCCTTGATGTCTTCAAATTTAGGATAGCTTAAGGCAGATGCAATCTCTAGCATTTCTTGATTGTGTTCCTATTTTGCTTTCATCTCATCAACAGTCAAAGGTGCATCAGGTATAACATAGTCATGTTCAACATAGTAATTTGTCGAATCACCAATTCTAGCTAGATGTAGTTTCATCAGACTCTTCCATGCAGGGAATTTCTCCTTGTTCAACTTCAGTACCTCCTTTTTATACATCTTGAGCATTAGCTTTAAGTACCTTTAAACTTTTCTCTATAAGCACCAACAACAATGATACCAATTGTTAATATTATTTAGAATGACAGAGAGGGGGGGTGGTGAATTAGTTATTCTTAGGTCTAGATGCACCAATTGAACTTTAAAACACTACAACAATCTCAGATCTAATAACCAACACAATTCGATCTCTAAAGTAAATATATACCAGAAACATATAACATGTAGTCCACTGTCCAAGAGTAATTAACTTGCAGAATATAGAAACATTCACATCAACACATTCACACAAGTATAACACTAGGATTTATAGTGGAAACCCAATTTGGGAAAAACCACTTTGTAACATGTTACTAATATATTCACTCTTATGAAGTGAGCTTTGTGAAAAGCCAACCTTGTCAAAGGTATATAAACACACTACTAGGTGTGACCCTGTTAAAGGATTTAAACACTATGTCAAAAGTGACATGGTTAAAGGATTTAAGTACATTCCATTAGAATGCCACTTTGATTAAAGGATTTAAACAATGACTATTAGGTCAACCTTGATTAAAATATTTAGACTGATACAATGATTAGAAAGTAGTAGTAGTTTCTAATCTAAAAAACATACAACTCACTTTGCAAATAACATATCCAATTCACACATATATGTTGATTTACTAACTAAGTTCCATTTCCATCTCCATCACTGAACTGCTCAGAATTCACTTCAAACAATCACTATTCTAATAAACTCCTTCACTTTCAACCTTCTTCTTAGACTTATCAATCAATAACATCAACAACACCAACATACTCTACAACCTCACACTTAGGTTTTCCTTTATACCTCTTCAATAGGTAGATATATCTTTTGATGCTTAATCTCCTTCGTAGATCTTAGGTTTAGGTTAGATTCATCGAATCCTTCCAACATTTAAGTTCTTCATCCTTCCTTCTAGAAACATCTTCAATCTCCTCATTGAATCCATAATTAAAAAGGTTACCATGTATTAAATTCTCATACAATTAATAAATAAAGTCAACACAATTTAGATAACTCAAGAATTCAACTATGTCGACTGGGGATATGAATTCTTCCTGAAAATGTAAATTACTGACACTCGGTCAATATTGTGTTCATCTCCTCGACCATCTCTGTATAACTTGGTCATCTCTTCAAACTATCTTCCTCGACTAATACTGTTGCTTGACAATTTTTTTCACTCAACATAAACTAATGTTCGGTCAACACTAAATTTACTTGGCATATACTAGCACTCAGTCGACACTAACATCACTCAGCTTAAACTAGATTTCTTCACTTTTTCTCGGTTAAGCCTACTTCTTCAATCTTTCTTCTTACTTAGATAAACAACACATTATCTTATTAATGTGCCAAATAATCAAGTACCCTTTGAAGTATCAAATAACTCAACCTTTCCTTGGGTTCTCTTGTTATCTCCCTTACCCTAATCCTTTTCATCAACTAATTTAGATATGGTACTTTCTTAGATAGCAACTGTCTTACCAGTTAAGGTTTGACATCAATGACAATACAACAATTGCTTTGATTATAGTTTTCAACATAGGGGTCAATATCTCATGAAGATCTAAAATTCTTATTGCTCAACTTAGAACTAACTCTTATCAACTCCAATTTGAGACTTGACATTGGAAAAGGTGAAAAGAGGTGTGAGAAGAGAGAGTATACACTTTTTATGATTCAAAAAAAGTGGAAACTGAAAAGTATTTTATAGTAGAGTGTGATGTCTACAAGGATAGTAGGGACAATTTTGTTAATACCTTAACCGCTAGCTCATGTTATACTTTCTTCAATAAGGACTACATTGAGAAGTTGGGGCGCTCATCACCTCATGGATGTTGAAATTGTCTTCTTCTTTAATCCATTAAAATCATTTGGAGTGACGTGATAGGAAAATAATTACTTTAGTCAATACATAACAAGATGGGTAAAAAAAATTAAAATATATATTTTAAATTTTAAAAATATATTTAAATAATAATATAACATATAAGGAGTCATTAACTATATGTTTAAAAATTTAAACTATTTTTTTATTTTTAATAATTATTATACTATAATATATAATTAAAAACTTACATGTTTGATTTAAAAATATTTATTTTTATTTATTTTAATAATATTATATTATAATATATATAAATTAGCAATTGCACCTTGGTGTACAATGGGTATGCCAAAGGAGTGTGGAACTTCAACTTATAGGGCATTAAGAATATGATGTTGTTTGTGCAATAATTATCTCAATGGAGAATGGTATATTCAAATATAGTATGCATCTGCTTATAAGAATCCAATGAATTGGGAAAACAATAAAGATTTTTTATTGAGCTCATGTTTGTTTGTGCAATAAATATCTCAATGGAGAATGGTATATTCAAATATAGTATGCATCTGCTTATAAGAATCCAATGAATTGGGAAAATAATAAAGATTTTTTATTGAGCTCATGTTATGTTTGTAATAGGGAGAGGAGGGAGAGGGAGTGAGCGAAGGAGGGAGCAAGGACAATGATAGATAGAGGGTAAGGAGATAGATATGAAGAGAGAGGGGTGTGATGGATGAACGAAGAATTATGATGATATATATATATATATATATATATATATATATATATATATATATATATATATATATATATATATATATATATATATATATATATATATATATATATATATATATATATATATATATAGACACACACACACACACACACACAGAGTATAAGAAATAAAGATAGAGATAGAGATAGAGATAGGGAGGGAGAAATAGAGAGTGTATATCTATGTGAGTGAGAGAGAGATATAGAGATAAAAATAGGGATGGAGAAACAAAGATATGTGTATGAGTGAAATAAATATTGAGATGAATATAAAGAGGGGAAATATATACATAAATAGATAAAGAGGGGGGAGAGTGAGAAACAAAGAGAGGATAGAAATGTAGAGATATATAAAAGAGAGAGAGAGAGAGAGAGAGAGAGAGAGAGAGAGAGAGAGAGAGAGAGAGAGAGAGAGAGAGAGAGAGAGAGCAGTAAGGAGATAAATAGGGGAGAGAGATAGAGATAGAGATAATTATCAAATGATATGCAACCCTAAGCATAAATCCTCAGAGGCAAATGTTATCCTTAAATTGTTGGCATGAAATGAGTAATCAAGATTTAGCTTCTCTCTTGTTCTCTCACTCAAATTTTTAATTTAGGTTTTAAATTGAAATTAATTTTATGAAATAAATTAAAATAAATAATCAAATATAATTAAAATAAATAAAATTCTCATAAAACAAAAAATATAAATTAAATTAATTCAATAATATTTTTATTATTATTTATAATTTTCAAAGAAGACATAAATAAAATAAAATAAAATAATATCTTAATAAAAATCAATCCTAAGAGACCCTCAAAGATTCCTCTTTAATTTTTTATAAAAAATATCAAAAAATGGTGTGCGAAGCGCAAAAAGTCAGAGCAGTGCAAATTCAAAATGAAGGATAGGATAGGAGTAACACGACATCAAGAGCTTTTCAAATTGGTAGGTGAGAAAATTATATAGAACAACATTTACAAGTGGGGGATATCTAGGTTCAAACAAACAAAGAATTGGTTGGGAAAGAAAGTCAAATAGATGGTAGGGTATATTTCCAATAGAATAATAAAAAAATTAGCCATGTATCTAGGGTTTCCACAAGAGAAAATACCATTTCACTGGGTAGGATCTAGATTGGAACAGACAAAGCAATCAATTAGAAGAAAAATAGGGAAAATTAGAGATCATGGAGTGGATACTACATTAAATACAAAAGAATACCTAAAGTAGGATATCATATCACCCAAAAACCCGATCCAAAGAACCTGCAATCATTTGTAGGAAACAAAGGAAAGGGGAACGTCCAGTAACAAGCAAATCCCAAATTATCATCAATCCAAAACTAGGAGGTAAAATTTTGAAAAATAATACAAGGGTATGGGATGAGACAAGACCAACTATATTTTGGTGAAGGAAAACATGAGGAAAGAACTTATTATTTCTACTGAAACCCTGAAGCCGTTTTGGTAACATTTTGAGGATTGTAGTCTTGTTGCAAAATGGATAGGAGAGGAAGGCTCAACTAATAAAATTATTGATTGGTGGGACTTGAAATTTGATGGAAAATTAAGTGCTAGAGAACTCTCAAATATTTATTTTTATATTGGATTGCTTTGATAAAAATCTCATGCAAAGAATTCTTTGTGGAGAGCCATTTTTTCTTGAGGGTTTTTTATTTTTATCACATAAACTAGGACCCAAACTTTGATCCATATCAACATAAACCTAAGTGGTTTCCTATATGGATTAGATTAAAGTAACTCCCTCCTAAGCATTGGAAACTCAATTATTTAGAAAAGATATGGGAAGCCCTATGAGCCCTTATAGGGGCTGAGGATAAATTCTTCTTTGGAAAATCAGAAGCACTACCAAAAATTCTTATCAATATGGATACAGATCTGAGATTCATAAACAACCTAGAAATAATAATAGAAAGACATTAGGGGCTATGAAGAAAAAATTATCTTATGGAAAATTCACAGAGAAAATTGTTCATCTCATTTGGAAGGAAAGCCTAGTCCAAAGTCAAATCAAAGAGAAGATACAGATGAACCAAAATAGTGTCTCCCATGTAGGGAGCCTAAAGAAGGAGAAATATTAGAAGGGGAGGATGCTCTTGGTGTTCTCAAGACTACTACAACTTAGAAACATCTTCCAAGAAAGGAGAAATGGAAAATCCAAAGAAAAGGGAAGAGATTATAGGAAATCATTAGGATCCAAGACAAATAGTATCTAAGATAGAGGCTTTATGCAAGGAGATTAATGAACACCTTATTAAATCATCCTTCAAGGAAAAATAGCACATGGTCCTAGACATGGAAAATCCATAGAAAGATGTGGAAAATAAAACAATTGGAAATAAATTGATTAGCTCAATACAAGAATGCAACTCTCTCCAAAGCTTTGTCAATTCAGAACCATCCAATGTAAAGGACCTTATGCAACAAAGAAACTTTGGGTAAAAAGATAATCATCAGTCTAAAAATATAGACAATGTGATCTAGGATGAAAAATCCTCTAAATTGTCACTAGAGGCAGCTTGTGAGTTTATGGGAATATCCCCACCACTGAAACAAGAGGATGAGTCAATAAAGAAAACTTAATTTAATCAGATAGATCTTGGAAATTTATTTGATGGAGGATATCCCCAATTCCCCATTTATAAGTGAGGAAGTTGAAGTACTAGAGAAGATCTATGGAAGGTTAGTAATCCATTAAATCTCTTCAAACTAACCAAAACTAGACTATAGTAAAAACTTTAATAAGAAAGTTGGGAGAAAGTCTCTTTATAAGCTAAGAATAAAAGATGGGAAGGCAAAACGATAACTCAAAATTACATCTCTTTTGGATTTAGTGAAGGGAATCTCCCTTCCCTAGAAGCCATGATGCTCCTATTTTGGAATTTTAGGGGCTTAAACACCCCTAACAAAAGGTGCCTAGTCAAGCAAAGGATTGGCTTGACTAGGGCACAAATAGTATTGATGTAGAAAGAGATTTTAGGACTTCAAACATTGGAAGGTGGAGGTTGTGTAGACCTTGAAGAGGCCTCTAGTAGTCTTGTTGTGTGTTTGAACTCTATCTTGGCTTACTTTGAGTCTATAGCATGTGGGAGAAATTGGATTGGAGGGAGAGTGAAAATCTTATTAGCTGATTTTCAATTCATTTTGGTGAATGTGTATGGTCCAGTTTCCTATCTTAGAAAAAAATCTCTCTAGATTTAAATAGATAATTTCCCAGCCTCTCTCCCCTTGGAGCACTTCATTCTAGGAGGAGACTTCAATACCATAATTTATAGATAGGACAATATAAGTGAAATTGTTAAGCTAGGGAAGACACAAAAATATTTTGAAGACTAGGTGTCAAGAAATAGTCTAATAAAAATTGAATTGAAAAATGGAGGCTTCACTTGGAATAATAGAAGATTGGTCTTTAATAGTATTGTTGAAAAACTAGACAAGCTCTTTTTTGGTCGGGATCTTACATCCTTCCTATTTTCCCTAGAAGGAATGATTCTTCCATGTTATGGCTCTAATCACTATCCTATACAACTCAATATTCAAGGGGAAATGAAGCCATTAAGGTCCCCTTTTAAGTTTGAGAATATGTGTTTTAAAGATGAAAACTTGTTGCCACTAATTGAATCCTCATGGTATAAGCCTTCCTTTGGAGGGTCTAAACTCTTTTTCTTCAAAATGAAATTGAAAAGTGTCAAGAAGAGGCTTCTAGAATTGAACAAGGGACACTTTAATAATATTTTTGAAACTAAATTTGAGATTGAAGAATCACTAACAATGCTAAACAAGAAGATAATAAGGGAGGGAATGTTTGTTGATAGTTTTTGAGAGAGAAGGAGCTTATTAAATACTATGAAGATATATAGCAAAGGAAGAAGTGTTATAGAGATAGAAGTTGAGAGAGAATTTGATTGAAGAAAGAGACAAACACCCAAAATATATACATAACATCACGAAACAAAAAAGGGATCTCAACTGCATTTGTAAAATGGAATTGGATAATGGAGTATTTGTTAAAAACCCCCATATAAATAAGGGGTATAATTGTGGTTTTCTACTTTAAAATATCTAATAAAGAGATGGGAGCCAATGTTGTATATTAGCAAGAGCTTCCTAATCACATCCCAAAGATTGTAAATGAGGATAATAATAAGATATTAAATGGAAAATGCACTCCCTTTGAAGTTGAAATTTCTCTAAATCAAGTGCACCCTGAAAAAGGTGCATGATGGTTTCTTTGTTGCTTTCTTCCAAAAATGTTAGCACATTGTGGGTAAAGAACTTGTAGAATCTTTAAAGGTTACCAATAATTTTGTGAGCATTTTGAAACACGTGAATGTACTTTCTTAGAAATCATCCCTAAGAAAGAAAAGGAAACAAAATTGGAAGACTTTTCCCCCATCTCACTCTACAATATAATATATAAAATAATGACCAAGGTGATGGCCAATGGACTTAAAAAAGTTCTCCCTAATATCATTTTAGAAGAGAAAACAAACTTTGTTCCTAGTAGGTTCATAATTTATGGAGATATTATTACTCAAGAAGTAATATAATCACTTCTATGCAATAAGGAATCTGGGATGCTTATAAAGTTGGACATTAATAAGGCTTATGATAAAGTGGATTGGAGATTCCTTTGTAAAACATTGGAAGCTTTTTATTTTATTAGACAATTTATTAACTAGATATTTTTATGCATCTCTTCTCCGAGATTCTTATTTTTAGTCAATGGTTCCCCTAAAGGTTTCTTTGACATATCTAGAGGGATCAGATAAGGAGACCCCCTATCCCCCTTTTTGTTCATCATAATGATTGAGGCTTTAGGAAATGAAATCAAGGATACTTTCCATTCATACCTGATTAGAGGAATTATTGTTTCCAATAATATCATAATTACTCACTAATAGTTTGTAGATGAAACTATGTTGTTTAGAAGTGCTAAGAAGAAGGATGCTAGACAATTTATTAGGCTCCTCTCACAATATGCCAAGGATTCAACTCAAGAGGCAAATTGTAATAAATTAGGGGTCTTCTTCATTAACACATAGCCTAGGAAGAAAATTGAAATATTGAGTTTGCTTAATTTTAGAAGGTTTATCTCCCATGCACTTATTTGGGCCTACCTTTGAATAAGGGCCTAAGAAACACAAAGTTGTGGGATCCCTTGAAAGATAACACATAGCCTAGGAAGAAAATTGAAATATTGAGTTTGCTTAATTTTAGAAGGTTTATCTCCCATGCACTTATTTGGGCCTACCTTTGAATAAGGGCCTAAGAAACACAAAGTTGTGGGATCCCTTGAAAGATAAAATGGAGAAAAGAATGAGCTCATAAAAAAGAAGATGTCTATCATGGTCAGGTAGGATTTTAATGTTGAAAATAGTAATTCCATCTCTTCCCATATACCTTCTATCATATCTTAATATCTCAAAAGGGGACGATAAGATGTTCATTCAGAAAATGAGGAAGTCCTTCTAGCAAGGGCTGATAGAAAAGAACAAGGTTACCCTAATCTCATGGGAGAAAATTTGAAAGCTAAAGGAATATGGAGATGTTGGACTTCATAACCAATTATGGAAAAACTTATCTTTGGGGTAAAAAATTATTTGAAAAATGATCAAACAACCCCATTTGAAATGGGCTAGAATCATACATGTGAAGTACCTAAATAGAAATGAGCACTCACATACTTCTAGAATTAGAAACCCACCAAAAGGATCTAGAGTTTTGAATTTTAAGTTGAATTGTAGACCCACCATTCTGAAGAATTTATTATTGGACATTCGCAATGGAGACAAAGCCCTCTTTTGGGAAGACTCTTGGTGTGATTATCCAAGAATAGACACATGGTGAATGTTGAGTAAAACAAGGAATAACATAAAAATAATTGGGGATACATGGTTAAGGAAAACATTAAACCACATTACAATAATTTTTCCTTTGGTTGGGATTGGAAGGAGTTTAGGTCCCTTCCTTTTCCAACTTAGGAAATTGAGTCTTTAATCAACATCATTTTACAAAGGAAGCTCTCTTTCTAGCCTATGGAGGATAAACTTATATGGACAAGCTCCAAAAGTTGGGCATACAATTCTAAGGATGACTACAAACTGATATTAGAAAGTGATGAGAAAGAAAAGTCTAACCTCCAAATCAAACTATGCTAGGATAAATAGTGTGTTGCAAGAGTTGGCACCGTTTCCTATGTTTCATTACAAATGAGAATATTAACCACATATAAACTCAAAAGTTTGGGTTTCAAGGGTCTGTCCAGATATATCTTGTGCAAAAAGTAATAAGAAATAATTTTTCATATTTTTATTGGTTGTTCATTTTCTCAAGCATGATGACAATGGATGTGTGCTAGACTTGGGTAGATCACTACATTTCTAACTGACATATTTAAGTCTCTAACAATGTTGGTCTATCAAGAGAGATTCAAGAATTATAAGTAGTTTATGGAAAATATGCGGATTAGTCTTGAACTGGGAGATTTGGAAAGAGAAAAATTACAAGATTTTTTATGACAAAGAATCACCCTTGGTCTCATTCCAAAATAAGGTGGAGGTTGCAGTGGTAGAGTTTTATTAATCAATTCTACTCCTTTCAATCCTCCAAAAATGGGATATTCATAGCATGGGATGGTAAGATGATATTCAAATGGATAGGTGTGAGAATCCCACCCTTTATTTGCATGGGTACTATGGAGGAAAATTTAGCTAGAAGTTTGGCTAAATGGTCTCCTCCCAAGTTTGGCTGGCACAAGATGTATTTTGATGGAGCCTCTAGAGGAAATTTTGACCCCTCTGGCACTGGATGTATCATAGGGATGTGAGATGGTGATGTTGTTGGCATATTCGTGATTCTCCTTGAGTAAAACATTAACAACATTATGGAATTCAATGCTCTCATACTAGGAATTCTATTATGCAAGGATCTGAAAATAGAAAATGTAGAGATCAAAAGTGAATTAGCCTTAGTTGTAAATGTAGTAAGGTGGGGATCCACTCCAAACTAGAAACTCAATGTATTAATTGGAAGGGTATTGCATATTCTGAAATAATTTCAAGCATTCATTGTCAATCACATTCATAAAGAAGCCAATTAAGAAGAGACTAAATTGGCCAATAAGGTGAAAATGGAATTGCCTTGGGTGCTATTGGTCATCCTCAAACTCATGACTAAGGAAATTTTGTGACTCGCTGATTTTATTGGTGTAAATCATTCTTGGTAGGTTATGAAATGTTACTAGAAATTGATGATCTATATTTTCAGACCGCTCCAACACCATAGCAATGAAGGCATTCTAATGAACACACATGCAAAACATAAATAGATAAATAAGAACACATGCATGCAAAATGAAACCTCACTCCATTTTCCTCCTATCTATCAAGATCTTGTATTCAAATATAGATGATCTTAAAAGAACACACATGAGAAGCTATGAAGAATGAACGAAAAGATAAATGATCAAGAAAGAGCAAATGAAAGATTAGACTAGAATGCAAGGTAAACTAGAAAGCAAAGATCAATAATTTGCTATACGAAATAGACGCTAAAAATAAATGCAAGCAATGGATGAAAATGATGGATGAGAGAGGGAGGAAATGTTTAAATAGATGTCCTCAAGGGGATTTAGGTTATAGAATGAATATGGTTTAAAGATTATTGTATGAAATTGTAAGCATTGCTCCCACATGTAGTAGGTGGGTATAATTGCTAGAGGTGGAATATGATAAATAGAGAATGAAGTAGATATGAAAGAGAGTTAGGAATTTATGCATTAAATAGAATAGTAATATAATATAATATATGTATTATTTAATAAATTTAATTAAATATGGAGAGATATGAGATATTATCAAATACTGAATAAGAAGAATATTATACTAAATGATAGGATTTTTGTTATGATATTTATAATATAATGAAGAATAAGAATATTAAAATAATAAATCCACCTAATTAATGGAAACATTGATATTGAATTAAGAGGATAATTTTTACATGTCTAAAGGTAGTATTAGACGTTTATTCTTGATTCACTTTATTTGGGGACACTGACATGGGAATATACTCTTATTTCATCTAATTGGATACTCTTTGATGACATGGAATTACTATGCCACATTTTATCTGAAGTCTTGAGCACATGTCCTAGTGATGATTTGGTGGTGTATCCCTTTAATTATGAGGTGATAATTTAGTGGCATATATTTCTCTCTAGTTGGGTTGTCTAATAATTATATGTGATATTAGCAGTGGCTATTAACAATCCTTTTGCACATATCAATGAGAAATTGACATACACCAACCATGGGAAATGTAGGCAAGTTGGATGTGTCATCATTGATGTCAAAATGTCTATTGTGACATTTGTGATGTCTATAATGTTGTTTGGGTGCCTAGTGTGAAGATCAAATGGTTTTGATTTATGTTGTGAAGGTTGGTTGAGAGTGTTAGGAATGAATGCTGGATGTTGGTAGTCATTCTGTAGCAATTGTTGCTGCATTCATGACTATGATTGTCATTGATGTCAACACAGTGATCTTCTAGAGACTAGCGAAGAAGCAGATAGTGTTTTGATTAGCACATGTGGGATATTTTAGTTGGAGCTATGCAATGTTGAGGTTATACTCTTTGATATGTTATATGTCTATGGTTAAGAGCACAGACAGTAATTCATTGATTCATGAAAGTTATGAGTATTTTGGTAAAAGCAGTATTCAGGCAGTGTTCTTGAGTAGTGGTTTGTGGAAATCGGATGATATCTCCTAATCGGGATGGAATCTAGTTTTGCGTAGTTAAAGGGAATTTTGAGACACATTGATGGTGAGGTGGTTCACAACACAAACTTTGAGGTCACACGAGTGAAGAGATATTGCATTTGGAAGCTGACAGTTTTGTGTAATTTTGATGTAGCATATGGAAACTTATTTTGTAATTGTGTGCCGACTCATTTGTAATTATTTGAGTGTGGTATAAAGGAAGGAATTTTTTTCCTTATTGTATGTAGTTGAAATGTGAAAGAAGTGTGAGCATGGTTTGGTTGCATGTGAATGTAAGCATGAAGTGAAGAAAAGAGCCTAAGAGATTATGAAAGTGAAATTGTGAAGGAAGACATGCGAAGTACAGAGATCTGGAATTGAGATCTGGTGTAGCAGTGAGTGCGGTTTGGCACATTAAGGAGGTAACATATTTCATATTATTCTATTGAATAATATTAAGGTTATTTGGACAGTGTGTTTAGTGATCTTACCTCGAAGCTGGGCAGTGGGTCCTTTTGTCTTCCATAACTCTTAACATGGTTAGAATCTTTTAACAGGGATTCAAAATCTCCTAATAGGGATTTATATGTACTGAATGTATTTCATAAGACTCCTAACAGAGTCCATCCTCTCAAAAGGAATATTCATATTAGTACATCTTTTGTGGGCATCATTCCCACTGGGGTTTACTATTTGATCGAGAGGTTCCCTAGTCAACATATCTTGTGTTATTGTGTCATTGTGTATGAATATCTTTGTATGATTAGTAATTTCTTTTCTTACATGGTTAAGTGATGTTGAAGATGTTAAAAGTTATAATTATCTAATAACTGATTCACCCCCCCCCCCCTCTCAATTATCTTGGTGGACTTTACTTTCTAACAATTGGTATCAGAGCGGTAGGTCCTTGAAAGGAAAGTTTAACAGCTTAAGGAGATCCATGGTGAATTTTAGGAAAGAAAGCCCTAAGTTTGATGGAGTAAATTTTTATAGCTAGAAGGAAAAGATGAAGACACATCTATTGTGTTTAGGACCAAGCTATTGGTTGATTACAAAGAATGATAGGACTATAATTGAAGAAGACAGTCTTGAAACAAGTTCTAAAGATGAGGTAGATCTATTCATGTGTAACATACTTGTAAGAGAAGCACTCTTGACAGCACTTCCAGAGAATGAATATAGTCAGGTAAAATGTTTTAAGAAATCTAATGAAATTCGGAAAGCTTTACACTCTACTTTTGAAGGTGATGAACATGCAAAAAGAGCTAGATTACATAATTGGATATGTGCATTTGAAGATATTAGAATGATGGAAGATGAATATGTTAGAAGCTATATTGGTAGAATGTTAGAAGTTGTTGTAGGGATAAAATCTTATGGAGGATCAAAGATAGAGAATGAAGTGATATGGAAAATTTTGAGGACATTGACTCCTGTATTTAAGAAGACAACATAGATGATTGAACAAGTTATACCTTGTACTACAAACTTTACAAGAGAGACTCTTCTTGGAAGATTGGAAGTAGCAGAGATGAACCTAAGGTTATCAAGAGCCTTACCTAGAATGGAGACATCATTCAGTGCTCTTAGTATTCGTCCTAATTTTTCAAGAAGTACCAGTGTGAGTGGAGATTATGCCAGCAGTAGCAGATCTAGAAATGAAGAAGATAAGAAGATTGAAGAAGGTATTGCCTTGCTTGTGAAAAGAGAACCAGATGGTAAGAAAATTTTCAAATGTTGGACTTGTCAAGAATATGATCATTTTGCATCTAAATGTCCTAAGAGAGTTAAGAAGTACATAAATAATTTCAAGCCTAAAAGATCTAAGGAATGTTATTATGCTAATGATGAAGATCTTGAAGCTAGTATAGAAAGAACTTTGAGTGAAAGTGATACTGAGAATAATGATGAAATAGGATTTGTAGCAATTAAAGAAGAAAATTTTGAATCTGATGTTAAAGAAGAAAAAGCATTAGTTTCCCAAGTTGAAAAGAAAGTTGATTGGATTATAGATAGTGGTTGTTCACATCATATGACTGGAGATATGAAGAAGTTCATAAAGTTTAACAATTATGATGGAGGAGTTGTTAGAGTTGGTAACAATGCACCTTGTTTGATTAAAGGTATAAGATCTATTACTCTTGATGGAAAGACTAATACTGATGATGTTTACTTTGTTGATGGATTGAAACATAATCTTTTGAGTGTTGGACAGTTAGTGGATAAGGGATATCAAGTTTGGTTTACTGAGAAAATTTGTGTGATAAAGGATAAAGATGAAAATCTAATTGGAACTGGATCTAGAACCAGAGGTAATGTATTTTAGTTGAATCCTACTGAGATGACATGCTTGATTACTAAAATTGATGACAGTTGGTTATGGCATAGAAGGTTTTGTCATATAAACTTTGATAACATTGTGAAAGTGAGTACTACACTTGCAGTAAGGGATTTTCCTAAAATTATGAATCCTACTAACATGATTTGCAAAGAATGTGTGATGGCTAAGCATAAGAGAAGTTCATTTCCTAGTAAGAAGTTCACATCGGCAGAGAAGTTGGAGATTGTTCATACAGACTTGAGCAGTCCTACTAGGACTAGAGGATTCTATGGAGAAAGGTATTTTATGATTCTTGTTGATGATTTTACAAGAATGATGTGGATTGCATTTCTGAAAGAAAAATTTGAAGCATTTGATAAGTTTAAGATCATTAAGAATAAAGTTGAGAATGAATCTGGAATGAAGATTAAATGTTTGAGATCTGATAGAGGTGGAGAATTTACTTCTAGAGAGTTTAACACCTTTTGTGAAGTGAATGGTATTAAGAGACAATTTTTAGCCCCTAGAACACCTAAACAAAATGGTATTGCAGAAAGAAGAAACAGGTCAGTAACTGAAGCAACAAGAGCTATGTTATTTGAGAATGACTTGGTGAAGACATTTTGGAGAGAAGCAGTGAATACAATAGTATATACAATAAACAAAGTACAAATCAGAGCAGACATAGATAAGACACCTTATGAATTATGGTTTGGACATGCACCCTTAGTTAAGTATTTTAGAATTTTTGGAAGAAAATGTTATATAAAGAGAGATGATAATATTGGAAAGTTTGATCCTAGAAGTGATGAAGGTATTTTTCTTGGATATTCTTTGAAGAGCAAAGCATATAGATGTTACAATAAGAGAACTAAAACTATTGTTGAGAGTGCAAATGTTAAAGTTGATGAGAAGTTTAAAATTCAGGAAAGAATGCTTGATTATGAATCTAATGAAGAAGCTAATCCTCAGCCTAACATTGAAACTACTGAATTATTCTATGAGACTGACAGTGAATTGTTGAATGAGAATCATACTGCAGAAGAAACCAGAGAAGAATCTAAAGAAGAATCTATAGTTGAAGAAAGATTTGTGACTATGACACTGAACAGGTATCTATCTAGACATCATCCTGTTGAACAAGTTATTGGAAGTTTGGACAAAGGAGTTATGACTAGAAATAAGGTACATTTATGTTTGATTTCTCAAATTGAACCTAAATCTACTAATAAAGCTTGTGAAGATGAACATTGGATTAATGCTATGAAAGAAGAACTAGATCAAATTGAAAAGAACAAGACATGGGAATTGGTTCCTAGAACTAAAGACAAGAATGTGATTGGAACTAAATGGGTATTCAAAAAAAATATGAATGAACAAGGAGAAGTAGTAAGAAACAAAGAAAGATTAGTATGTAAGGGATACTCACAGCAAGAAGGAATTGACTATGAAGAAACTTTTGCACCGGTAGCAAGACTTGAAGTAGTAAGAATGTTTTTGGCTTATGCAGCTTTTAAGAAATTCAAAGTGTATTAGATGGATGTGAAGTCCGCATTTCTGAATGGTGAATTGGAAGAAGAAGTCTACATTGAGTAGCCTGAAGGTTTTCCTTTGACTCAAGAAGGAGATATGGTATGTAAACTGAAGAAAGCATTATATGGACTAAAGCAAGCACCTAGAATTTGGTATGCTAGATTGGATAAGTATTTGTTGAAATTGGGATTTACTAAAGGAACAACAGATAGTAATCTGTACACAAAAGAAATTGAAAATGGATTGTTAGTTATAGTTATTTTTGTTGACGACATTATCTTTGGAGGAGAAGATGAAGCTAGTGACAAATTTGTTGATGAAATGAAGACTGAATTTGAAATGAGCATGATTGGTGAGATGAAATAATTTTTGGGATTACAGATAACATAGAACAATGATGGTATCTTTGTTAGCCAGAAAAAGTACTTGAATGATTTGCTAAAAAGATTTGGAATGGAGAACTGTAAACCAGTTGGAACACCTATGGTTATAGGACACAAACTATCGAGCAAAGATGAAACACCAGTAGTTGAGTAGAAGAAATATAGATCCATGATTGGAGGATTGCAGTACTTAACACACACTAGACCGGATATACAACATTCAGTTGGTATGGTAGCAAGATTTCAAGCTGAACCTAGAGAGTCACATTATGCAGTAGTAAAGAGGATATTGAGATATTTAAGAGGCACAATGGACTATGGATTGTGGTATGAAAAATCTGATGATTTCACCCTATGTGCATATACAGATGTTGATTGGGGAGGTAGTGTTGATGATAAGAAAAGCACCGGTGGTGGAGCCTTTTTTCTTGGAGGAAGATTGGTTTCCTGGTTGAGTAAGAAGCATAATTGTATTTCATAGAGTACATCAGAAGCAGAATATGTAGTAGCAAAAAACAATTGTAACTAGATAATTTGGATGAAGCAGATGCTGAAGGATATTGGAATTAAGTTTGTTGAGCCTGTTGTCATACATTGTGACAACACCAGCATAGTCAGTATGTCTAAGAATCCTATATTGCATTCTAAAACTAAGCATATAGAGATCAAGTATCATGTTGTAAGAGAGAAATTTGCTGAGAAAGAAGTCAGACTGGAGTACATAAGCACAAAGGAACAGATAGCAGACATATTTACAAAGCCTTTGCCTAAGGATACATTTGAGTATCTGAGAGGTATGCTTGGGGTTATACCCCAGCCTACTTTTGAGTAATGATGCAGTTGATTGCATCCGTCCAGTGGTATATGAGCCCTATCTTTTTTTGGATTGGATGTTGATACTTCCTTTATGGGGGAGTATGTGTATCTGAGCTAAGTCATGAGGACTCTTGTGAATGTATTTTTTGAAACAATGTCTTTTGACATTGAGTTGTTGTTGACATAGTGATGAAATTTTTGTCATTGATGTCAATGGGGGAGAAGTGTACATGAAAAACCCTATGTACCATCTGTTGGAGAGAACTGTATAGGAAAATGAAGCAAGATTTGATTGATGAAGAGGATTTGAAGAATTTTTAGAGCATCAGTGCAACAGTGTTGCAGTATTGGATTTTTGGAACATTGGATGTTTTTCATCTATGTTGCCATCAATGCCAATGGGGAAGATTGTTAGGAATGAATGCTGGATGTTGGCAGTCATTCTGTAGCAGTTGTTGTTGCATTCATGACTATGATTGTCATTGATGTCAACACAGTGATCTTCTGGAGACTAGCAGAGAAGCAGATAGTGTTTTGATTAGTACATGTGGGATATTGTAGTTAGAGCTATGCGATGTTGAGGTTATACTCTTTGATATGTTATATGTCTATGGTTAATAGCATAGATAGTAATTCATTGATTCGTGAAAGTTATGAGCATTTTGGTAAAAGCAATATTTAGGCAGTGTTCCTGAGTAGCGATTTGTGGAAATCGGATGATATCTTCTAATCGGGATGGAATCTAGTTTTGCACAATTAAAGGGAAGTTTGAGACACATTGATGGTGATGTGGTTCACAATGCAAACTTTGAGGTCACACGAGTGAAGAGATATTACATTTGGAAGGCGACAGTTTTGTGTAATTTTGATGTAGCGTATGGAAACTTATTTTGTAATTGTGTGCCGACTCATTTGTAATTATTTGAGTGTGGTATAAAGGAAGGAATGTTTTTCCTTATTGTATGTAGTTGAAATGTGAAAGAAGTGTGAGCATGGTTTGGTTGCATGCGAATGTAAGCATGAAGTGAAGAAAAGAGCCTAAGAGATTGTGAAAGCGAAATTGTGAAGGAAGACATGCGAAGTACAAAGATCTGGAATTGAGATCTGGTGTAGCAGTGAGTGTGGTTTGGCATAGTAAGGAGGTAACGTATTTCATATTATTCTACTGAATAATATTAAGGTTATTTGGATAGTGTGTTCAATGATCTTATCCTGAAGCTGTTTGGGCAGTGGGTCCTTCTGTCTTCTATAACTCTTAACATGGTTAGAATCTTTTAACAGGGATTCAAAATCTCCTAACATGGATTTATATGTACTGAATGTATTTCATAAGACTCCTAATAGAGTCCATCCTCTCACAAGGAATATTCATATTAGTACATCTTTTGTGGGCATCATTCCCACTGGGGTTTACTCTTTGATCAAGAGGTTCCCTAGTCAACATATCTTGTGTTATTGTGTCATTGTGTATGAATATCTTTGTATGGTTATTAATTGCATTGCTTACATGGTTAAATGTTGTTGAATATGTTAAAATTTATAATTATCTTATAACTGATTCACCCCCCCCCCCCCCCTCTCGATTATCTTGGTGGACTTTACTTTCTAACAGAGAGATATGTAATTTTTCCAGTAATGCAGAATGTTCATATGAATGAAAAAAGAAGGATAATGAAGATGAGGATTTGCACACCTCATGAGATGATGTAGAGGTTGTCTACACACTTCATGTCATATTTGAGTTTCTAACATTATGATTTGATAAAGTTATGGTGTCACAGATGAAGACTAGTTATTTTGTTGATTACCAGTATTATAGAGTTACAAAGTTGTAGAGATTGCTTTCACGCACATGATGTAGTTGAGAAATTTGGTTACATAGCTGGGAATGTGTTGAGAAAATAGAAATGTGTCTACTATTCAAAGGTTTTGTGATTATAATGATCCACAAGGTAGTTACAATAATTTTTAGTGGAATATGATAGTGTTCTTGAAATTTTATCATAAGATGTTGGTAGATCTGATGAATGCAATGTATATGTTTTTTTGTTTGAGCTTAATGATGTCTTATGATGATATAGGATTATGCACCTGATGCTTTGGGAGTTTATATTGATCAAGGTGACCAAGTTCAATGAATGTAAGTTATGTTTTTGTGATCTTAGTCGACATGTCAAGGAAATATTATAAAATAGTTTATAAGAGATTGGTAAAACATTTTAGGGTTATGATCATGATATCAAGATGGTATTTATCAATAAAAGGGATGTTTGGAAATAGACGATAGATCCTGATGGTTGATTTTGGTGCTAAGACATGGACAATTAAGGATTAGGTTTTTGTTGACCTAGTCCTTGATAAATATGGTGAATTAGGGTTTGATTGATGTGTTTTGAGTATGCACCAATATTTTTGAGATTTTGGAGGTAAGTGTATGATAGTGAAGCATTTTTATAGATCTAATGAAGGCTGAAATGCTTGTCTATAGTGTGGAAAAAGTAATTGCAGCAAGGGATCTAACTGTACTGAAAAGGAACTAATCGAGGCATACTGAGATGATACTATCCAACTCATGAATTATCAAATTGGTGTCTGAAAAGTGTTTGTAAGTCAGTGAGATTTCTTAATTATAATTATAAGTTAGTGTGACTTCCTTTGGGTTGGAGCACAATTCAATTAAGTTATGAACTCTAGGCAGTGTGCTTGATTCTAAGTGCATTCCTCATATTTTAATAAGCTATACTTCTAATAAGGTATCAGTCTTATTGTGGGTATCATCCCCATTGTGGTTTGGAAGCAACTAATTCACTCCCCCTCTTAGTTTCTATCTACCTATTTCCTACAATTATTATCAAAGCCTAGTCCCTTAAAGAAAGCCTAACATCGTGAGGGAGATCTAAATATGACATCATGATGGAACCAAATATTTACTATGGAAGAATTGAATGATTGTACATCTTAGATGTATTAATGAAGATTGTTGGAGGATTACAATGAATTCATACAACCTCCCTCAAAACTCTATAACTCCTGATGAGATCATTGATGCCAAGGTGAATATTAGGGTGCAAGAAGCTTTTCTAAGTGCACTAATTGATGTAGAGATGACTAATGTTATAAAATTGGATTCAACTAATCAAATATGGGGGAAGTTGGAGGTTCTTTATGAAGGAGATACAATAGTAAAGATGGAAAATTTGAAGAGCTTAAGGGAAACTATGAGGCCATGAAGATGACTGAGGATGATAATATATCCTCTTACATATGTTAAAACTTAATGAGATAGTGTGTGCTATTAGATGTGCTGGAGGAACACTTGTCGAGGATGACATTGTTTCAAATGTTATGGGATCCTTGACTCCTACCTATGACAAAAAGGTTGCAACTATTGAAGAAATAAGGATAGTGACTAATGTGACTAGAGAAAACCTATTTGGGAAGCTTAAAACCTTTGAGTTGAGTTCAATAAGTGGCACACTATCTAAGAATGAGACAACTTTCAAAGCCACTGCAAGCAAGGAACATGAAATATCAAATTCAATTGAGAAACCTACAAGGAAATTGTAATGATGGGAGAAAGAGCTGAAAGAGATAGAAGAGGAAGATAGAGAGATTGAAGAATTAGAAGATAAGTTTGAAAAAAGGATGTCTTACAAAGAAATAGATCTTGCTAGAAGTAAGTACAAAGGAAAGTTTCACTTCAAATGTTTTCCATGTGGTAAGGCAGGACATTATGTATCTAGGTGCCCTACTAGATCTCCTAAATATAGGTATGATCCTAAGCCTAGGGGAAGAATATGTTATTATGCCCTAGATGATGAAGGAATTATTGATGATGAATCTAATGAAGTTGATAAGGATGATGATGAATTTACTTTCATTTTTGTCAAAGAAGAAGGTAATAAGTATGATAATATTAAGCCCAATAGTTCTCTCATTTATTTTAAAGAAGATGATTCTATATCTGAAGATTATGTGCCTTCTATTGCTACTACTAATGTTGTTGAAGAGATAGATTTAGTCTCTCAATTTGTCAAAGAAGATAATTGGGTGATTGATAGTGGATGCTCTCATCATATGACTGGAGACAAAATAAAATTCATAAGCAATGATAAGTATGATGGTGACAAAGTGAAATGGGGTGACAAATTTTTGGGTAAGATCAAAGGTAGAGGTTCTATTACTTTGGATGGAAAAAATAATACTAATGATGTATTCTATTTAAAATATTTGAAACACGATCTTCTTAGTATTGGTCAACTAATGGACAAAGGCTATGGTTTGGATTTCAAGAATGACATGTACAAGATCCTAAATAATTATGGAAGGGACATTGCTATTAGATACAAGACAAGATGTAACATACTTATTTTAAATAGTGTTCATAAGAATTGTTTGATTGCTCAGATAGATGAAAGTTGGTTGTTGGATAAAATGTTGTGTCATGTGAATTTTGATAATATTGTTGCCATAAGTTCTACTTTTTCTATTAGAGATTTGCCTAAGATAAAGAAGTCTGCTAATAGTTTTTTCAATGAATGCTAATTGGGTAAGCAAACAAGAACTAATTTCCACTCTATGAAATAAAATTCAAATGGATTGCTTGATCTTGTTCATTTTGATTTATGTGGCCCTACTAAAATTAGAAGCTTTCAAGGAGACACATTTTATGCTACTAATTAATGATTATTCAAAGATGGTATGGGTGAGCTTATTGAAGGATAAGTTGGAAGATTTTGGTAAGTTTAAAGACTTCAAGTTAATGTTGGAGAATGAGACTGGTCTGAAATTGAATAAGTTGAGATCAGACAAAGGTGGAGAGTTTACATCAAATGAGTTCAACACATTTTGTGAGATGCATGGAATCAATATACAATTGTCTGCACCTAGGACTCCATAATAGAACGGTGTAGAAGAGTGGAATAAAAGATAAAATTTAGAGACTTTTAGGACCATGATGTTGGAGAGGAATGTTTTGGAGATTTTTTGGAGAGAATCTATGAGCTCTATAGCATACACTTTTAACTGAGTGTATATTAGAGATGGAACTAGTAAGACACCTTATGAACTTTAGTATGGTCATGTTCCTATTGTTAAGTACTTCAAAATTTTTGGTAATAATTTTACGTAAAGAGAGAACAAGATATAGGAAAGTTTGATGCAATAAGTGATGAAGTCATCTTCCTTGGATAATCTACCAAAATTAGGGCATATAGGTGCTATAACAAAAGGTTGAAGAATCTGATAGAAAGCATAAATGTCAAAGTGGATGAAAGTCCTAAAAATTTGACAAGACCAAGTGAATATGAACATCAAAGGGATGGTGGAGATCAGAGACAAAATCATCAAGTGTAGAAATTAAATCCAAGTATCTCAACAAATCAAGAAGATGAAGTCTATACAAATGGAGAAGAAGAAGAATTCCAAAAATCAGAAACAAGAAAGAAAATACCAAGTTATGTAAGTCTAAATCACAATGAAGGAAAAATAATTGGTGATAAGAACAAAGGAGTTCAGACAAGGAGAAGAGTTGCACAAGATGAGTTATGCTTGATGTCACATATTGAACCCAAGGATAAAATAGAAGCCTACAAAGATGATCATTGGGTTGAAGCAATGGAATAAGAGCTATCATAGATTGAGATAAATGATACATGGGTTCTTGTTTTAAGTCCTAAAGACAAGAATGATATTGGTAATAAATGGGTATTCAAAAATAAGATAAATGAAGAAGGAGAAGTTGTGAGGAATAAAGCAAGGTTGGTATGCAAAGGTTACTCTCATATGGAAGGGAGTGATTATGAAGAAATATTTTCACTAGTAACAAGATTGGAAGCAGTTAGACTATTTATTGCTTATGCATCCCATAACAACTTTAGAGTGTATTAGATTGATGTCAAGTTAACATTCCTAAATGTTGAATTAGAAGAAGAGGTATACATATAGAAACCTGATGGTTTTACTCTAAGAAAGGAACTTGATATGGTGTGATTATTGAAGAAAGCATTAAATGGACTAAATAATTCCCATAGAGCCTAGTATTCTAGATTGGGCAAGTATTTACTCAAGCTCAGATTCAACAAATGTACTGCAGATAGTAATATGTCCTTTAAAATTATTAATTAGAAAACTCTTCTTATAGAAGTATTTGTTGATGAAATTATCTTTGGTGGAGATGATAAGTTGAGTAAATATTTTGCATTAGAAATGCATAATGAGTTTTAAATGTCAATGATATAAGAAATGAAATGCTTTCTAGGCCTGTAAGTTACTCAATATGACAAAGGAATTTTCATGACTCAAGCTAAGTATGTGAGGGAATTGCTAAGGAAGTTTGGGTTGGATGAATCAAAACCTATGTTGACAAGATGCAAGCTATCAAGATATGTTGAGCCCCCCAAGGTTAATCAATCAAGATATATATTAATGGTTGGTAGATTTCTATATTTGACTCATACAAGACCTGACATCATGAATGCAGTGTGTCTTGTTGCAAGATTTCAAGCTAATTCCAGACACAATAATGAAGTAGCATTAAAATGGATATTTATATATTTGAAAGGGACAATTGAATTTGGAATATGATACCCTAAGGATAATTATTTCACCTTATGTGCATATACAGATGTTGATTGGGTAGGTGATTTTGATGATAGGAAGAGTACAAGTGATGACACATTCTTTTTGGGTAGTAGATTGATCAAATGGATGAGTAAAAATTAGAACTCAATTTCCTTATCTACTATAGAGGAAGAATGCATTGCTAGTCCTAGTAATTGTACTCAAGTCATTTGGATGAGAAGCAAATGTTATCCAATATGGGAATTATATTCGATGAACATGTTGTGATGTACTATTATAATTCAAGTGCCATAAATATTTATAAGAATCCAGTATAACATGCCAAGACAAAGCACATATCAATCAAGTATCATTTTTTGATGGAGAAGTTGAATGAAAAGGAGGTAAGATTAGAGTATGTGCTTTCAAAGGAATAGATATAAGACATATTAAAAAAGTCACTGTGTAAAGATACATTTGATTATCTTAGAGGAAAGTGAGGGGTCACTACCCCTCCTGATCAAAACTAAGATGCAGATGATACCATCAGTTAGTATGCTTCAAAGAGAAATCTTATAATTGGATTAATGTATGGAGGCTTCTACTCATGGGGAGTAGTAAGCATGTAAAGTAAATTTGTTTGATCTGAAGTTGAGAATTCGAAAAGAGAACTTCAAACAATTGTAGGAATCAGTGAGTTAAGTCTTTGATGTTTGATCGAAAGTTGGATGTGTTTAGTGGCTCAAAATGTGTAAAAAAGGAAAGAAGAGCTTGACAAGGTAGTAGAAGAAGATAAGGAAAATGAAGCAGGCATTGATATGATAAAGCAAGCTGTATAAGAGAAGATGACACACCTTTGTCATTGATGTCAAATGGGGAGAGAAGAATATGTGAAAAATAATAAATATTATATCAGAGAATAGATCAAAAGAGAGGATTAGATCAGAGTTTACAGAAGTGAAGATCAGAGAAAGAATATCAAAAGAGAAGATGAATGAAAGAGAATATCAGAAGAGAGTAACAAGTTCATAAGAGAATATTAATGAAGATAAGATCATAAGAGAGAAGCAAGTTCATATATACTTGCACATAAGAAAGAAAGTTTGACAAAAAGAGTGGTGTACATCCAAGGGGGATAAAATAATGGAGATAAGAGTATGAAATCCAATTGGAACTAAGGAAAGAAAGTTAACAAGGGGAGAAATGATAGAGAAGAGGTGATGAGTAGAGAATAGTTAGAGATATTTTGAAAGACAATGATGAATTTTGGATACTATTGGTTTCTAATTGCATTACTATGTTTTATTGTCTTTCCCATCAAATATTGCCATCAGTACCAAAGGGGGAGATTGTTGGAAAGTTGGATGTATTTAAATTGATGTAAAAATGTCTAATATGATGTTTATGATGTTTAAAATGGTGTTTTGATTCCTAGTGTGAAGATCATATGGTTTTGATATGTGTTGTGAAGGTTGGTTGATATATATGCAATTTTGTCAGTAACATATAATGCTTAGATGAATGAAATAGAAAGATATTTAAGATGAGGAGTCTCACACCTCATAAATGATGTATAGGTTTTCTACATGATTCATGTCAAGTTTGAGTTGTTGAAATGATGATTTGATCAAGTTATGGTGTCATAGATGAAGACTAATTATTTTTCTCATTGCTAGTGTTACAGAGTTATAGAGTTGTAGATATTACTTTCATGTATATGATGTAGATGAGAACATTGGTCGTAAAATTGGGAATGTGTTGAGGACATAGAAGTGTGTCTTCCATTCAAAGGGTTTTTTATTTTGATGATCTGCAAGGCAGTTACAAGAATTTTTTGGGGAGGGTGATAGTGTTCTTGAAAGTTTATCATAAGGTGTTGGTAGATATGATTAATGAAGTATATTTGTTTGTTAATTTGATATTAATTATTCCTTAGGATGATCTAGGGTTATATGTCTAATGAGTTGGGAGCTTACATTAATCAAGGTGGCCAATTTTAATGAATCTAAGTTATTTTTTTGTGATCTTAGCCAACATGTCAAGGATGAATTATAAAATGGTTAATAGTAGTTTAGTCTCTCATTGATTTTGGCCTTCACTAGATGTATGATACCTTCTTTTTGTATTGTATTTGGCTTAAGTCCACGCAGTCTATTCTCGAGTAGTTGTTAGTATTAAGTGTTTTTGCAGACTAGCCTAGCTAGTCGGGTGGCTTTTGGGCTCTTCTCTAGGCTTCTCTCTTCTAAAACCTTTATCTCTAGGGCAAGGCCCCCTTTTGTATTTATTGGCAAGGACCAAATTTTTTATTTTTGGTTCTTTTCTCCAGGAGCCCTTTGAACCATTTTAATATTAATATAATATATTAAGTGGCAATGCCACCTTGTTTTTAAAAAAATAACATTTTAGAGTTATGATGATGATCTTAAGATAATATTGATGGAACAAAGGGATGTTTCCAAAGTGTGTAGATATCTTGATGGTTGATTTTGGCATTGAGAGATGGATGATTAAGGATTAGGTCATGATCTTAAGATAATATTGATGGATCAAAGGGATGTTTACAAAGTGTGTATATATCTTGACGGTTGATTTTGGCATTGAGAGATGGATGATTAAGGATTAGGTTTTTGCCAACATAGGTCTTGATAAATATGGTGAATTAGGATTTGATTGATGTGTCGTGAGTATGCGCCAATATTTTTGAGATTGTGGAGGCAAGTGTATGCTAGTGAAGCATTTTTATAGGTCTACTAAAGGCTTAATTTATTATTTGTAGTGTGACAGCAAGAATTGTAGAAAGGGATCTGACAATACTAAAAAGGAACTAACTAAAGCATAGTGAGATGCTACTATCGAGCTCATAAATTATCAGATTGGTGTCTAAAAAGTGTTTGTAAGTCGGTAAGACTTCTTAATTGTAATTGTAAGTTAGTATGACTTCCTTAGGGTTGGATCCCAAGGTGAATTGAGTAGTGAAATCTAGGTAGTGTGCTTGAATGCAAGTACATTCCTCGTATTGTAATAAGCTATACTTCTAACAAGGTATCAGTCTTATTGTGGGTATCAACCCACCCATGGTTTTCACCCTAGTTTGTGTTTCCATGATAAAAATATTTGTGTTATGTGGTGTTGATTTTTATTTATTTGTGTTTAAATATTTTACATCTTGCAAATCAATAATAATAGTTTATATGATTAATGGTTTTGGGCTTGAAGGGTTTAATGCTTTTAAAGTTTAAGTATTTTTAAGTAAGTGATTCACTCCCCTCCTCTCAGTTACATGTTTCCTATTTCCTATAGAAAGACACCAAAATTCATCATGGATGATATGAACTTGATCTTCAAGGGCCTCAAAATACTCTGCATTTATTTGGTAATTATGACTCCTAGCTCTGTTTTGGTCAAATGGACTCAAAAATTTCTTTAAGTTCTATACATTTTGATTTTTTTTTGCATAGTCCTGTGTTTTCTCTTGGTCCCCTCTTCTTCATTTCTCCTACTCACATGGATTCACCTATTCAATTGATTTCTACCAAGCAAAAAATTTCCTTCTTAGAATAAATTAAGTATAAAAAACTCAAGATGATGATGAAATACTCTCATTCTCTCATTATCCATGTGGTGAAATAGATTTTGGGAGAAGAGTTCATCCTGCCCGATCGTAATTATAGAGTAAATACAAACAAAATCACCATATTCTTGGCCACCATAGTCACTGTTGGAGAAGCTAACATGTGTATTGGACACTTATGCAAGAAATTTTTAAGGGCTCCTTTCTGGGTGATCTTGATATGGTAATTTCCAACATCAACAACCACAACCACATTCCACCTTCAATGGACTATTTTGTAGTTCATTATGGTGATAGGGAGGTTAGAAAATTTCCTATTCATTCTGGGCTTCCTATGGATATCTTGGTAGCTTGAAGGAAAGGGACTATTATGGATATTAGATCTCTAGAGAATCTCCTAAGAATGAGGATGAATGAAGGGGGTGAATGATCAAGGAGTATCTGTGTGAAGAAGGGCTTGATAGTAGCATTGGTTGGGTACGTAGGTGATGGTCTGTATTAGCAATATATTAGTATAATAGTTATGGACACTTTTGCCAGTATATGCCCCTATGATTTGACTCTATAGTTGGTGTAGATATTCCTTGACCCTCTACAACTTTTGTAAATATTTTCAATACTATAATATAAATCTATGGCTTCAACCTTTTATAGACCAAAAATACAAATTAAAGAAATTCAATCATAAGAAGAAGAATTACAATAAAAATAAATAAAAAAATAGAATATATCTTAGTAAAAGAAGATAACAACACAAGACTCCTCATGATGGACCACTAAGTGTGCTCTGAAACTTGAACAACAAAACATACACAGTGCAAATCAGAAGCTTCAAATATCAAATATTGTTATCAAAACAAGATAGTGATAATAGATATATTTTTAATTCAAAATTTAATTTGTCTACAAATTTTATTAAGACAAACTAATTCTAACAACTTTTAATTATCATTTTTAATTCCACAAACAAACATAAATAATTAAAATTTAATTTAATTTTTTTTTAAAAAAGGAATTAGATAAAGCTATTTTTAAAACTTGGAAAACAAAATAAAATATCCTAATAAAAGAAGACAATATTAAAAGATATTCTTATCAAAATAAGATAATAATAATTATAAAATTCTAATTCATAATATTAATTTTATTTTATTTTTATTTTTAGTATTATTTTTAAAACATTAACATAAATGTAAGTATAGGTTGAGATTAAGTCTATAGTCTCGCATCCTTCTCAATTATAGACCATTGTTTTCAAAACGTGGATTGTTCACTTCATATGGACAATGCCTTGGCATAAATAATAATTGATTTCATAAATATTATGTGAAATATTTAATAATATTATTGCTTATTTTTAAGATATATCGATAAGAAAGAGCCTTTTCTTCTCTTTTACAAAACAATGATCATTGTAGGCTCCCACTCATGCCAAAGATTTTGAAAGCAAAGGTCTCTACTCTAGAGTAATAATAGGATCCTATTCAAGAAGAAGGGTCAACACAAAATGTGTTGCCAACTCATGTTGTCGAGGCAAATTTTTGAGCCTCCCATGATGTGATAATAATTGCTACTCACACTGCGAATGCAAATGTTGTCTTCCCTAAGTCAGGTTTGGAGGCTCGTTCAGGTTCCCTCTAATCGTAAACCTACAATAACAATAAGATCTCAACCACAAGAAGATCATTAATAGAAGTTAGTATCCAAATATCAAAAGAGGAAATAATAAACAACATGCATAATCATTCAATCATAATGAAATCAATTAAAAAATTCATAAATATGCAAACCAAAAGTCCTCCATCGTTGTTCTCCTTCTCTATGCAATCGTGGGCTCTTATAATTGATCTCATAGTGTACCAGTATAAGAATTCATTTATCAATTGTGGTTTCATGTATTTGTCATGAATGGGGTTGCAAAATAAGAGAATTGGTTCTCTATTTATAAGAATTTTGGGGTTCCAATCAGGGTTTCTTGATTGATGGGACTGGTTATCTGTGATTGAAGAGTTAAACTCAAAGTGTGTGGGAGTTGAACTCAATTAATTACCTTATTGAAGTAGATTTGATTGATCTGTTAGAGAAATAGATTGAAGAGTTGACTAAATTAATTGGAGACTTAACTGATAAGGTGGAATAGAATAAATTCAAAGTGAGTGGGAGTTGAACTCAATTGATTGCTTTATTTGAAGATTTGATTAATATGTTAGCAAAATAGATTGAAGAGTTGACTAAATTGATTGGAGACTTAACTGATGAGGTGGAATAGATTGAATAGTTAGGAGAGAGAATTGTGGAGTTTGAAAGTTGATTGAATAGGTAGGAAATTTGATTGATTAATGAACTCGAACTTAGTATGAGTCGAAATTGGAAGGATGAATATGATTTATGTAATTATTATATGTGTGTAATAATCACAAAGAGGAAATATTAATTAAATAACATCATTATTTAATTAATTGAAGTGTTATAAAGAATAATTATATAATATTAATTATTTAATTAATTTATAGAGGAATATTTGATGAATAATGTAATAATTAAGTAACTAATTAAAATCACTTAATTACAAATTTAAAGAGAAATGATAAAATTAAATTTAGAAAATAGTAGAATGACATGATTTAATTAAATAAAAAATTATTTATTAAATTAAGAGAAATGTTAGTTAAGTCATTGTGTTAAAGAAACTTTCCATTTTTAAGTGTCAATAATTGTGAACATTTTGTGTTGGCTGGGTTTGTTAGACAAGTGCTTTTGCTTGTACTCATAGGACAGGTTGAGCCATTTTAGCATCCACAATGCCATCATTTGTCACATTTTTGTTCCTGGACCAGTATTTGGATTTGTTGTAAGGTGTTGAGTTACTGATCCCTTTCTTAAGTACTCCCTTCAAGGTGAGGGCTCTTTCCAACTTCACTCCTTGTTCAAATAGCTCTTTGAAGGACACGATACATTGGAAGTGTAGTTCACATTAGGTCTAATTGATAATTTTCTATGAACATATGGAACTTTTCCTTGGTTCATGAATGGAAAGATGCCTTAGAGGAAACATTTCTACAATGTTGTAGGAATGACACAAATCTTTCCCCATTTTTCTACTTGGTGGTGTAGAGATCTATCAATGTTACTTCCATAACAATATTGTGTGAATGGTGGGATATGAATTTTTCAGCTAGTTCATTCCATGACTTTATCTCAAGAGGGAGTCTAGAGAAAAAATCCATGATTGTCCCACTAAGGTTGGATGGAAAAAGTCTCATAAGATATGTGTCATTGTGAGTGACTTACATGCAAGCCATGAAAAAATATCATATGTGATCATGAGGATCTCCCTTTTCTTTATACCTATCAAATTTAGGCATTTCAAAGTTGTGTGGAAAAGGTGGCATATGTAGCATCCTATCAACATGATAAGGGCTAAGGCCTTCTATATTGTAAGACCTTTTAAGGGTGCATGTTTGTAGGTTTATGACCTACTACTAAAGGGTTCATAACTACTGAGTAAGTGGTGTTAGTGTAGCAGACACTATGTTAGGATCAACAAATGAGATTCTACTAATATGGGGCACTATAGGCACATAAGATGGTGGAATATTCTAAGGTGTTGGGACATACTGAGGTACTAGGATGTACTAAGGTGTTGGGACATGCTAAGGTGTTGGGATGTATTGAGGTGTTGGGACACACTATAACATTTGGGGTCAAATTTCGATGCCAATTTGCGATGCCACTATCATTTGTGTTTGTTTTGTAAGTGCCCCCAATAGTGTCGTAATAGCGATGATGATGTCGTAATTGCGACACCCACTTGGTTATAAATAATAAAAAAAAGAAAAAGAAAGTGTCATTTGTAATTTTTGTGAATTTGAAGAGCTGCTGCGAAGACAGCACTGCACTTTTGCGTGGCGCAAAGAGGGCATTCAAGTTTGGCGTGCGCGAAGAGGCCAACACCGTGTGGGAAGAGGGAACTGGAACTTGAGGTAGGCATTCAAGATTTGTCTTCTCATTAACTCAATTTCATTTTGATGGTATTTGTTGATTTAATGTCACAATATGAATGTTAATAGTGGCATTATTTATATCTTAGCATTTGGAATGTTCGATGACCCACGAGCTTTAAGAGCTATGGCATTGTTGCTATTACCTTCAAGGCATTGTGTGAAGTGTTTGATCTCTCTTTATTTGTTTTTCTATTGATATTCACTATGTGGTACTCCCTGTTTATGATCATTTCATGAGGAAATGTCTTGATGGCTTGTGGGTTGCAAGCTAGGGCATCATACATTGTTTATGAGCTCACTATTGAATACTGGTATTGTTTACATCTTTTCATTTGGAATGCTTGATGACCCACGAGGTTTGAGAGCTAGGGCATCATTTCTATTACCTTCAAGGCATTGTGTGAAGTGTTTGATCTCTCTTTATTTAATTTACTATTGATATTCACTATGTGGTACTCCCCGTTTATGATCATTTCATGAGGAAACGTCTTGATGGCTCGTGGGCTGCAAGCTAGGGCATCATACATTGTTCATGACCTCACTGTTTAAGACTGTCATTATTTACATCTTTTCATTTGAAATGCTTGATGACCTATGAACTTTGAGAGCTAGGGCATCATTTCTATTACCTTAAAGGCATTGTGTGAAGTGTTTGATCTTTCTTTATTTGTTTTGTTGTTGATATTCACTATGTGGTACTCCCCGTTTATGACTATTTCATGAGGAAATGCCTTGATGGCTCACAGGATGAAAGCTAGGGCATCATACATTGTGCATGACCTCACTGTTTAATACTGACATTATTTACATCTTTTCATTTTGAATGCTTGATGACCTAGGAGCTTTGAGAGCTAGTGCATCATTTCTATTACCTTCAAGGCATTGTGTGAAGTGTTTGATCTCTCTTTATTTTTTTTGCTGTTGATATTCACTATGTGGTACTCCTCGTTTATGATCATTTCATGAGGAAATGTCTTGATGGCTCATGAGCTACAAGCTAGGGCATCATGCATTGTTTATAAGCTCAGTGTTTGAGCACCTCATGTCCCTATTTGATTGGCTAGTGATCTTTTTGTTATAGTGATGTTATTAGATCAAATAGGGACATCAATAATAAAATAATACACTTACTTTTTTGAATTTGAGCTCAAGCATCATGCAATGTTATTGTTGTCAAAATAGTAAGTGTATTAGTGTACGATCTAATAGCAGCAACCTCATTGATCATTACCTTTGACTCCTCCATCATTATAGAAGAGATAACTACCTACAACTATATTTCATAATTCCTCCTTTGAAGTCATAGGTTAGTTTAAAATGGAGAAAGTATACAAACTCAACAATTTAATCCCAAAACATCATATAACTAGAATTAATCACATCTCACAAATGTATAGTTTATACTACATACCATTGTATTATATATATCAAGTATAATTATGAGTTTACATCATATTTAGTCTTAATAAAATCTTATAAAACAACATAAGACTAACCCAAAATACTTTGTCTAATAAAATCTTAATAAAACAATATATTTAGTCAAGTCCTAGGCTGTAAATCTATTTTTTGTAGCAGAGGGAAGAGTGGGTAAGGCGAAGAGGTTGAGAGATAACTAGAGAGGGTTCAAGGCGAAAGGAATGGAGGGCAGTGTGAAGTATTTGGAGTAGCAGAGGACATTGCAGTTGGAGCTTGCAGAATGGTATGCCACCATGGTGGATCTCTACGAGCACAAGCTATGGCATTAACTCATCCTCAAATTGGATCAGTTCTTGCTCCTTGCGGTTCTATAGGGTGGTGATACACTTATTTAGCTATATCACAATTTTAGTACATAATTTGAAACAAAGATAAATCTGCTTATGCTTGCACACTTTGTTGTTATAATTTCATGTCAGTACATAGAAAAGGAGGCTGCTATTAGCTTTTTGGAGGGAGTAATTGAGAAGCTTTGTGCCACAAGGTAGATGAGGATTGATGAACCTATCATATATGTTAGAATGCAAATAGCTGCATTCAAACTTGAGCAAGGTGAACAGAAAGAGTGCAAAAGGTTGCTAGATGATGGAAAACGCACTCTAGATAGTATGACACATATTGATCCTACTGTTTATGCAAGCTACCATTGGGTCCCATCGCAATATCATAAATCAAGACAAGAGTTTGATGATTTTTACAAAAGTGCCCTTCTCTAATTGGCTTATACGACTGTAGAGTCTCTTTCAGAACCATTTAAACTAGATCTAGCATTTGACTTATCTCTTGCTACTTTACTTGGAGATAATATATACAATTTTGGAGAATTATTGGCCCATCCAATAGTGAGAAGTCTTCTAGGAACAAGTGTAGAATGGCTTTACTACATTTTGCAAGCTTTAATTCTGGTGATCTTGTCCAATATCAAGAACTTTTCCATACTCATATGGTATCCCTTAATGTATAACCAGGTCTTGTTGAGAATGAGAAAAAATACTGGAAAAGATTAATATCTTGTGTTTGATGGAGATCATATTCAGCCGACCTTCAGAAGATCAAACAATCCCATTGAGGGTCATTGTTGAATGTACCAAATTATTAGTAGAAGATGTTGAATATCTTCTTATGAAAAGTCTTTCTGTGCATTTGATTGAAGGGGTAATTGATCAAGTTGAAGGGACTGTGCATGTATCTTGGGTGCAGCCTAGAGTGCTGGGAATCCCACAAATCAAATCATTACAAGACAAGCTTGACAATTGGTTGGATAAAGTCCATACAACTATTTTGGCTATTGAGGCTGAGAAACCAAACTTAGTGGCATCATGAGTGAAGGGTAATAGTCTCTATGGATTACTTAGTTTATTCTCTATGTAAATCTGGTAACTTTATTATTACTCGTTGAGTACATCTTCTAAACCTTGTTTCATTCAAGTGATTGTTTTTAGTTTTCTTGGTTTTGAGGGGTAAGATTTTAGAGATATGTGAGTTCAGCTTTGGAATTCACCTTCCCAAATTTATAGACTCACTTGAGTATCCCTAAAACATTTTAGGAGGAAGAATTCATATACTATATTATTGGTTTTGTAGTTTCCCATAAGAGGGGTCTCGAAATATCATAAGTAAAAACATTACATAGTGGCATTCAGATTAAGTAAAATATGAATTCACGTACCTTTAATTATGATACACTTTTGAAAATCTTGTCATAATATATATATATATATATATATATAGTCAAGTAATAAAATCTTATAAAACAACATACATTGTGTAAAGTGTTTGATCTCTCTTTATTTGTTTGTTGTTGATATTCACTATGTGGTACTCTTATTTATGATCATTTCATGAGGAAATGTCTTGATGGCTCGCAAGCTAAAAGCTAGGGCATCATGCATTGTTTATGAGCTCACTATTTGAGCACCTAATGTCCCTATTTGATTGGATGGTGCTATGTTTGTTATATTGATGCTATTAGATCAAATAGGGACATTGGTAATCAAATAGGGACATCATTATTAAAATAATAAACTTAATATTTTAAATTTGAGCTCAAGCATCATGCAATGTTATTGTTGTCATTGCATGCTTGCTGATGTTGTGCACCATAACAACAACAAGAATACAATGTTATGAAATTTTGGGATTAAATTGGTGAGTTTGTATACTTTCTCCATTTTAAACTAACCAATGACTTCAAAGGAAGAATTATGAAATATAGTTGTAGATAGTTATCTCTTCTATAATGATGGAGGATTAAAAGGTAATGATCAATGAGGTTGCTGCTATTATATCATACATTAATACACTTACTATTTTGAATTTGAGCTCAAGTATCATATATTGTTTTATACCCTGTTTATTTCATTGAGACCGTGAGCTTGACATTTGTAATGTATTTCTTGTTATTGGATTAATATTGCCATGTTGATGAGGTTGTAGATGTCCTTTTACTGATCTTGTATAAAAAACATATATGCCATGTTGACTTATAACCCATGAGGTGTTGCTTGATAACACATTTGACATCATACTTTTTGATCCATTTTGGTCTTGATTTACTCACTACATGCATATGTTTCCTGAGTGCGCATGTTTAGTAGCATAGTTCATTTTAGAAGTGTATGGCTTGACTATGCACATGCATAATTGTAGATGAGGATTAGTAATAAGAATTGCTTAGATCCTTTAGATCTAACCCCATCTTTTCCTTCCTTGCAAGTTTTGGATCATACAAGAGCATATTGGATTGAACCCTGGGTCAACACTTCATTACTTCAGGCAATATTTGGTACCTTCCTTATTTATGCTCATCCACTTATGTATGTTTGCATTCATTCATATTCTTCTGAAAGTTGGCTATTAGTGACCATATAGGACCATTCTTGATGTTTTTGGGTCATTTGATGAAAAGATGTAAATAGGGACATCAGTAATAAAATAGGGATATCTTAATCTTTATGAGCTCAAATTCAAAATAGTAAGTATATTATTTTATAACTAATATCCCTATTTGCTGTCCCTATTTTATTATTGATGTCCTTATTTAATCTAATAGAATCAATATAACAAACAAAGCACCGACCAATCAAATAGGGACATGAGGTGCTCAAACAGTGAGCTCATAAAACAATATATTTAGTCTTAATAAAATCTTATAAAACAACATATATTGTGTGAAGTGTTTGATCTCTCTTTATTTGTTTTGGTGTTGATATTCACTATGTGGTACTCCCCGTTTATGATCATTTCATGAGGAAATATCTTGATGGATCATGAGCTACTAGCTAGGGCATCATACATTGTTCATGAGCTCACTGTTTAATATTGGCATTGTTTACATCTTTTCATTTGGAATGCTTGATGACCCGTGAGCTTTGAGAGCTAGGGAATCATTTCTATTACCTTCAAGGCATTGTGTGAAGTGTTTGATCTCTCTTTATTTATTTTGTTGTTGATATTCACTATGTGGTACTCTCTATTTATGATCATTTCATGAGGAAATGTCTTGATGGTTTGCGGGCTGCAAGCTAGGGCATCATGCATTGTTTATGAGCTCTCTGTATGAGCACCTCATGTCCCTATTTGATTGGCTAGTGATCAAACAGTGAGCTCATAAACAATGCATGATGCCCTAGCTTGCAGCCCGCGAGCCATCAAGGCATTTCCTCATGAAATGATCATAAACAGGGAGTACCACATAGTGAATATTAACATAAAAACAAATAAAGAGAGATCAAACACTTCACACAATGTATGTTATTTTATAAGATTTTATTAAGACTAAATATATTGTTTTATTAAGATTTTATTAAGACAAAGTATTTTGTGTTAGTTTTATATTTTTTTGTAAGATTTTATTAAGACTAAATATATGATGTAAACTCATAATTATACTTGATATATATAATACAATGGTATGCAGTATAATCTATACATTTGTGAGATGTGATTAATTCCAGTTATATGATTTTTTGGGATTAAATTGGTGAGTTTGTATACTTTCTCCATTTTAAACTAACCTATGACTTCAAAGGAGGAATTATGAAATATAGTTGTAGGTAGTTATCTCCTCTATAATGATGGAGGAGTCAAAGGTAATGATCAATGAGGTTTCTGCTATTAGATCATACATTAATACACTTACTATTTTGACAACAATAACATTGCATGATGCCTAAGCTCAAATTCAAAACAATAAGTGTATTATTTTATTAAGACTAAATATATTATTTTATTAAGACAAAGTATTTTGGTTTAGTTTTATGTTGTTTTATAAGATTTTATTAAGACTAAATATATGATGTAAACTCATAATTATACTTGATATATATATAATTCAAAGGAGGAATTATGAAATATAGTTGTAGGTAGTTATCTCTTCTATAATGATGGAGGAGTGAAAGCTAATGATCAATGAGGTTGCTGCTATTAGATCATACATTAATACACTTACTATTTTGAATTTGAGCTCGGGCATCATGCAATGTTATTGTTGTCATTGCATGTTTGTTGCTGTTGTGCACCATATATTGTTTTAGACACTATTTATTTCATTGAGACCATGAGCTTGGTATTTGTAATGTATTTTTTGTTATTGGATCGATGTCACCATGTTGTTGAGGCTGTAGATGCATTGAATCACCACTGCCATTCTATTTTGATAGCAAAAATATAACAAACAGAGCACCATCCAATCAAATAGGGACATCAATAAGACATTTAATTTATTATTACTTCATCATGATGATAAAAATTTCATTGGCTCAAAGTACATAAAATGTGGGTAGCTTCATTACTTCATTAGATCTGCACCTTTGTTAATTTCACTAGCATCATGCAACTTTCTTACTTATCCTTTAAAATGCAGATTCAAATATACTCCATGCCATAGCATTAATGTATAGATGATGTAGATTTGTGTACCTCTTTGTTTTGATGTAGCTTACTCACTGCATGTAATGGGGCCTCCTTGGGGCTGCCAACCATGTTGTGATGTTATGATCTTTAGTTGAAATCCATGATGTACTCCTCCCTTAGTATGCAGATTTGATGCTTTTCTCCTCTAATTTGATGATGATTTATGCCCCTTCCATTGCTTACTCATGCTTTCTCATGACTGCCTTGTGTTGATGGGCATGGTGTGTGACTGTTGTGGGTGCATCATTTGGAAATGATGTCACAACAACACCAGATGAAACAACAACATCTGGTGTTGTTGTTGCATTGTTTGAATGATGTAGTCACAATAGTGACTCACCAAGTGTTCATGCAGACATAAATGCAACCATTTACTTTCTGCAACATTCTTCTGAGTGCACATGTCATGTACCGTGGTTTTTCTTTCAGAAGTGTATGGATTGACTATGCACATGCATAATTATAGATGAGGATTAGTAATAGGATGCCATTCATTTCTTAGATATTTTTTATCTAACCCCCATGTTTCTTTTCTTTGCAGGTTCTGGATCACATAGGGGCACACTAGATTCATATCCGGGTCAAAAATTCATCACTTCAGGCAATGTATGACACCCTTATTATTTATGTTCATCCTATTATGTATGCATGTACTCTTGCATTTTCTTTTGAAAGTTATTTTCCTTGTATAGTATATACAAGTTATTTTTCATATATATACATGTAATCTTTAGATGCAAAAATTTATTTTCCTTTACATGTATCTTTGCATGAAATGAACATAAATTAAACAAGATCATCTAATAATGCAAACTAGGGTACTGTAGTCACTCATCTAGTAATTAGTTTGTTAAACCATTACTAAGGACTGAACATAAGTCTAAGTCCCCAAACCATTACTAAGGATTGAACATAAGTCTAAGTCCCCAAACCTATTTCTTACCATTTTCTATTATACATGTATTATGTGTGGTTCTCCCGTGAGTGTTTTAAGTTTAGGTTTGATTTTCTTAACTCAAGTATGGAGAGTTCAATTAGTTTTGCATGCATATTTTTTATCATATTCATTATTCAATATGGCATATCATATGATGAGGATTATTGAATTGTCTTTTTGGAAAAGGAAGTAAAATTATTTATTGAAGATATTCAAAGGTACCGGTGTGACTGTTATTTGTTAAGAGATAATTAAAAACAGAAATTACAATGACATTTTTTTTAGTTCAAGGTTGCAAAACATTATACATGTTACTTTGAATTTATTCTTGAGAGAGTTGAACATAAATGATATTAGTATATTATTGTGAGAATTGTAAAAGGCACTTCATTTATTATATTCTAATTTGAAAGCTTTTTAATAGAGCATTCAATACTTTGTAAGATTGATCAATTGTGGTAAGTATCTCATATTGCTATATATACAAAAATATATGTATCAATATGATCTACTTGAACTTATGCCTCTGAACCTTAAGTGATGCAATATTAGAGGATGTTACTAAGAGAAATAAAGATGATACTCTATGATTGAAATAAAGTGATTGTGAAAAGTAATGAAAAGTCTATCAATGAGATAGCATTGTCAGCGAGACATCATCCAGTGAGGCATTATAAAGAGAAATTTTTTAAGATAAAACCAATGAGGTATTTTGAGTGGTTTTATTCTCTAGGAGGTTTTCCAATTAGGATATTATTTGTGTTATGAGTTGTTATTATCATTAATATACTTGATCCTCATGTTCATGTGATTATCACATGTCATTTATTTTTTTAAATGTTTCAAGTTCATTTGATCTGCATGAACACATATTCATTATGTATTATTTTTTTGAAATGGTACTCTATGTTCATATTCATTATGGTTGACCATGTTAAAGGATTCAGTTGTTCAAAGTTATTGGTGTCCTTGTAGTTTTTATGTTTTAAGTTTTGAAAGAATTTTTAAGATATTGTAATTTTGGAAATTGTTATACCACTTATTCACCCCCTTCCTCTCAGTGGTATTGTACTTGAACAAGTGGTGTCAAATCCAAACCCTATCTAACCAACTTAGGGGATTCTTGGTAATGGATTACTTGTCATGGCTAAGTGAAAAAGAAACAAAGGTGAAAATAAAAACACTAGTGTCAAGTCCAGTAAATATTGTCTCAAGAAAAGTATTTGTTAGTTAATACTAAAAGTGATAATGAAGTCATTCCTGTAGTTAAAGAAGAATTTCAGATTTTGAGTGAGTTAGAACAAAAAGTTGTAGATGATGAGGTTGAGGTTGAATTTGAAGGAGAGTTATTATGTGTGCTTGATGAGGTAAAGAATTTTGGAAAAGTAAATAGAGACTTACAGAAGAGACTCCAATAAGAAAAGGAGTTTAAGACTAAAACTCTTTCAATGCTTGAGAGTGTAGAAAAACTAATCAAAGATTGTAAAAGTCAACTTAAGAAGTCAAGAGAAGAGAAGAAGAGGCTACGAGAATAGTAGAAGTAACAAAATCAGATTTGGAAACTAAAACTTTTGAGTGTCATAAACTTGAGGGAGAAGTTGTTGTTTTACAGAAAGATCTTGAGAATGTTAGGAAATAGTTATAAAATAACCATAAGTTTGATGAAAGCACAAAAAAGTTAAATTAGATGCTACTTAAGAAAAAGGAAATATAAGGATCCTATTTGGCTAGGATATGCGATAGGGAAAACCCCTTCAGATAGAAATGAGTCAAAAATTGAAATATTTTTGTATCTACAAATGAAAAAAGATAGAATTTTAAGGTCAAAGACACTCTAAGAAAAGAAAATAGACTTAAGCCATTTTGTTGTTTCTCCTAAGATTGAAGACACCAAAAAAAATAGAAAGAGAAATGATGGGCCCACAAGATCTTTATTCACATCAACAAGATATGATTATTCTTAGTTTTATGGTTACTGTTATTTAGGTAATACTTGTGTTCATAGAAAATAGATTGTTGGAAGCATACAAAGAAATATTCTTATGGGTTCTTTAATAGAATAAGTAAGGTTCTATGTTTTTAAGTACAATAATCCTGGTCATATAGTAAACTTTTGTAAAAGAAAAATAGGCACTATGAACAAACTAAGGAAAGAACCTATGAAGGTCTACAAAATAAAATAAAATAAAAGTAAGGAAGATCTTGAACCTATGCACAATGCACAAGACTCATTATTAGTTTCATGAAAGGGCAACATGATGTTAGGGGAGTTCATAGCATATCCTATATCCTTGATTTTAAGAAACTGACAATCTTTGTTGATAATTAGATAAAGTAAACAATATACATCTATTTCTCGGCCTAGTGGTTCAAAATAATGATAATACATGAACACGTGATTTTCTATTCTAGTGATAATTTTTTGTTTCAATAGTAATTTGGTCACAAATTTATATTTAGTTGAAAGATTGGATTGTTATTTGGTGAGAAAGAATAATTTTTGGATGAGCAATGGATCTATCTTGACACAAAGTAGTGAAATTGTAATGTATTCATATCCTTCGTCATCACACATATGTATTGTCCCATTTTGATCATGAGATTTGTGAGTTAAAATTCAAATGTGTTAAGGATCTATTTGTACAAGGAATTAGGTGATAAGATATCATAACACAAACTTGATTCACTTGGTTTTAATTTACACTCAAATGGTACTAACAAAAACAATGCAATTGATGAAACTTTGTTTATACAGTTGTGTGCTATAATTGTGTCACATTTCTATGAATCATTACATTCAAGAACACTCAAGAATGAGGTCTTAAAAATCGATCCATAGCTCCCTAGGCATGGAGTGCAAGGGTTTTAAGAATGCTCTCAGCTAGATCTATTTAACCAATAACCTTGCTAGTAAACCATGCAATGGGAGATTCAATGAAGACAAGGGCAAGAATGCCAATATCCTCAAGAATCAAGAATGAAAATGCAATGCAAGCTAGATTAAGATGAATATGCAAGCTAAACTATGGAAATGAAACTATGATAACATGTAGATGCAAAAAAGCCAAGAATGCTCCAAATCTCCAAAAAGCTCCAAAATGATCTAGAAAACCTGCAGCATAACATTAGCATAAAAACTTAAGATATGAAAATGAAGAAGAGAGCTCTCCTTTTATAAGAAATGAAAAGGAATGGACCATGGAGATTAAGAGGCAAAAGATTTAATCAACGGTGGAGAAAAAAAGAAGCTTGATCCTTGTGCACAAATATCCTCCAATGGGAAAATAAGAGTTGACTTTTGTGTCCATATGAGACAAAAAGTGCTTTTTTCCCTTTTATAAAATAAGAATAATGTTTTATTTGTGCAACTTAGGATAAGAGGAAAAGTGGAGATTTTTTATTTAAATAAAAGGGGAGGGAATTCCTTTTAAATAAATAAAAACTTAGGATAAGATGGTTAGCCCATAGAAAATAATCAAATAAATGATAGAACTAGGATTTGATCAAGAATAAATAATTTATGATTTAGCAAAAGGGGCTAATAGTCTAGGTGACCATTTTTGGGTGTATAAATTTGCCCCTCTTTGACTAATGTGTGATCGATCTGGGAACACATTACGTCAAAGAATAGATCAGCTAAGAAAGCAAGTAGATAGCCAAGAAGGCAAGCAAATAGCAATCTGACTCCAAAGAATGAAGTGCAGAGAGATAGCAAATCTTGCATGGTCAGCCTGGTAGCGATAGTACTGAACACTTAGGAAAGAGATAGCCAATATAATATGATGTGTCTACCCCCTTGGGATCGAAAGCGAAATCTAGGTAGAGGGAAAGCAGAAGCAAGAGCAACATGATCAAATCACTAGAAATCATAATCGAAGAAAGAGAATAGAATAACCATCAAGCAGTGAAGATATGCCCCACACATGGGACATGAGGCATGAACCTATTGGTCCCTCAACCCGTAAACACCACGGAGGGGGATTGGAACTTAGGATGTGAAAGTGAATGAAAGACTAGAAGTTTGAAAGAGATGGAGATGAAGAGGTGAAGAATGCCCCAGCGAAGATCGAAGGATCAGGCCTCAAAAGGTTAACCAACTACACGAAAGAAGGAAAAAGATGATTTGGGTGATCAAGGTGAACTCGGATTTCAGTTTTGATCCTAAAATGAATAGAAAATGATGTGATATGAAAGACTAGAAGTGAAAGACATGATCGGGAAGAAGCGAAAGGTGAGTGCAGTTGATTAACAAGTCCATGAAAGATAAAGGAGAGCTCTCTCCATATGCAAGATGCAAAACTAACTAACATGAACTTAAGAATGCAAGTTACATGAAAAGTGGTTTACTTACAAGGTCACAAAGCCAATAGACATCTAATATTCATCATTGAGCGTTATTGGTAGCATCGCAAGATCATACAATACACACTAGCATAACTATGTGGATCTAAATATGATCTATATCAGATAGAAATGTGGAAATCCCACCTAAGCATCAAAGACATGTAGGTCAAGATGACTAGTGCAGTGAGATTACCTAAGTTTGATATAGCAAGATTATGCTTGCATCGAGACACAAGAAAGTCAAGATGACTATAAGCATGCACTTGCTAAACAGTCAAGGATAATACCTTGTAGATCCCAATGTCAAGTGGAACAAGCATAAATGCTTAATGACAGGTAGGACCAACAAAATATACCCACAAGCAGATAAAGAAATAAAACATGTTCTCATACCCTCAGTCTTCTAGCTATGCATCATCAAAAACAATCATAGGGAGAGAACACTCAACAAAGAAATCATCATAGATAGCACACAAAGAAATAAAGCCAAGCAAGTCTCAGCGAGTCAAATGTTTAAGTGCGTGTGTGTAGGTCATAGAGTCAAACTTTGAGTATCGCATCTGCCAGTGAGAAATATTGCATCATCTAGACTGCAGGTAGGATATATGATAAGTGTTGAGAAACACTTGATACTAGGGTAGTGTTGAAAAACACAGTTGGGGTGGTGTTGAAAAACACCATTTGCGAGGTGCCTAAGAAACCTAGACGCACAAAGAGACCCAAGATAAGCTTAAAACAACGTATGCCCCCTAGACTAAGACAAGAGTCAATTCTAGGCTAGGAGAGGCAAAGCGAGAAGTGGAGCGAATGAGCACCATGCAAGACTGATAGACATAGGTGCAAAGGGTCTCAAGCAATGCCTATTTTTAGGTTTTCACCACTTGATAGATTTATTGCAATTTTTTTAGGACTTTTTATAACTTTTTTGTATTTTTGCTACCAAGGTGCCTGTTTCCAAGTTTTCACCAAGGCACTTTTTCTATTTTTTAAATTTTTTAAATTTTTTTTTGGTGAGACATCAAAGCACCTATTGTTAGGTTTTCACTAGGATGCTCATTTTTTTAGTACTTTTTATGCTTTTTAGGATTTTTTTCAGCATCATATATGAATTTTTTTGGAATTTTTTCAGGATCAATAAATACGTACAAAGAATGCCCCAGATAGAAACATGCATCAAGAATCTGCTTCCTCTAATGTAGAGAACTGATAGGCCCCAGGCCTAGATGTTGTAGTTGTGATGATAGGAGGTCTCAACCAGTTCAACCAATAATAACCAGCCCTAAGCAATGTCTAAGCTAGCGGAGGATCATTAGAATGTGATCCACATACACCATCATGGATTTTAGCTAGCACTTTTTTTGACTCCTCTATTTCTAGACACCTAAGGAGAGTTACATCTAGACCCTTCCTATACAAGTCACCAGAGACAAAGGAAAAGTGTAAGGGATGGTAGAAAGAATGGGGTGGTGGATTTTTAGGAGGGATATGAGGTGGAAGGTAGGAGCGTAATTCATCCACCAGGAACTTGAAGTGAATTTTATGCTTTTCATTTGTAAGATGGATGTTGAAGTAACCAAGGCATTAGCAACTTTGTTCTCAGGTCTAGGAGTGGGCTGAAGTGTAACAAATATGAGATCATGCTTGAAGAATTTCACCATTTCTTTGTAGAGAATCAACTTGTCATCTTTTATTTGAGAATCATTATTTTTGAGTAGAGTTTTATTTTTACTTTTCTTAGGTTCAGATACCGCCACAATGTGGTTTTCACCATCCGACCATTGCTTTTTTTCTTTTGACTTGATGACTGTGATGTTTGATTGCTGGTTCAACCTTTTTTGTTGCTAGTTCACTAGCGGAAGAAGTAACAGGTGTTGATGCAAGATGAAATGAAGTGATTGGTTCAATAGCATTTATGCGAGGGGTGTCATCTCTGGTGACAAGAGAAGTTGATCCTATAGGGTAAGCTCCAAAAGTAGCTAGATCTAGATTTGTCATAGAAGGACCAACATAGTCTACTAAGGCAATACAGGGAACAAACCCATTAAACCCTTCGCGAGACTCATTGACTACATCGGGATGGTTACTAGAGGTATGAACTACATCAACATCTGTATCTATCATGGAAGAATCTTCTGGAAGAGGCTTAAGATGCCGAGAAGTAGAGATACTCATGTCATTATGTGAGAGATCACCTCTTTGTAGCAGTCGTGCAATGTTGCGATGTTGTCTATCATAGTGCAATGATTCTTTAGGCACATAGGTTCTAGACATAGAGGCCTCAGCCATATCATTAGTAGATATACATTCTTCTCCCCAAAGAAGTGAAGTAGAAGGAAGATCATCTCCCATGTGAGCCATAGTGTGTAGTAGTGACTCATCTGTATTTGTGTCTGAATTACTGAGCATGGGAGTATTTCTGGAATTATCAAGGAGGGAAAATCTACCCTCATCTTCTCTATAGATCCACTCTTGAATAGCTTGTTCTTCTCTTTCTGCTTCTAAAGGAACAGATGAAGGAACAAAAGTATCAAAGATCATCATAGCAGAAGTGGAAGGCTTCATCTGATCAGAAGGTCTCCCATATGACCTAGGAGAAAAAGGTATAGAAGAAAAGGAATCCAGCGTATATTCACCCATACCAAGGCTCATCATCTTAAGTGTTTTCTCAGCAACAACTAGAGACGTACTAGGATCAACAAAAGGTTCATTGTGAGGAACAAATTTTTCAGCAGCAGCAAGAGCATTAATAGCAATAGTATGGTCTCCAGGAATCACAACTTCAGTGCCATTGTACAGAAATTTGATGCATTGATGATAAGTGGAAGGAACAGCCTACATGTCATGGATCCAAGGATGACCCAAAAGAATGTTATATGCGAGTGGGATGTCCAATACTTGGAAGCTAATATCTTTCGTGACAGGGCCCACTTGGACAGGCAGCGTGACAAGACATTTGGAAGATCTTTCCACTTCATCATAAGCTTTTATAGTAATCTTCTTTTTAGAATCCACAGCAAATTCTGACAAACCCAATTGTTGTATGACATTGAAAGAAACAATATTTAACCCTGCACCATTATCTATCAGGACTCGGTGGACTCGGGTATTGTAGACTAGAACTTCAATGTGTAAAGCTAGATTATGCGGGTGAACAATAGATATGTCATCTTCTGCAGAAAAGGAGAGAGATAGCGGAGATGAAATGTGGTTGACCATAGCCTAAAATTGATCTGGATCAATGTCATTGGGAACACGTGTTGTACGTACAGCCTCATCAAGAATCTCTTTATGCGAAGGGGATAACTGAAGCAACTCAAGGATAGATATCTATGTTGGTGTCTTTTGCAAATGTTGGACAAGATCAAAGCTAGGGGTGGCTGAAGGAGCCACTTGTTTGGAAGGCAAATCTTTCTTGGGATCTTGCACAGTTTTAAGGACAATCTTGGTGTGCCCCCTAGTAACAACATTCAGTGTCTCACTTCGGGAAGATGAACTACCATGTGTTTGCAAGACCAACTTTTGCTTACCATGATTGGCTTTATTATCCTTTTGAGACCTCATCATTAAAACACTCTCAACGGGCTCTACCATATTGATCATAGGTGTATTAGAAGGATACGTGTAATTGATCTTAGCATCATGATTCTTCTTATGTGCTTGAGAGGTTTCCCCCTTATCATGCTTAGGTAGAGGATCTTTGAAAGCTGTGTGATCAGAATTTTTAGTTAAGCCATCAGTGGAGATTGTGTTGTTATCAATGAGGTCTTGAATATCATCCCTAAGCTTAAAACAATTGTCTGTCAGATGTCCCTTATTTATGTGATAATGACAATAAGAATCCTCTCACCACCAATCAGGCTTATTTAGCGGATCCCAGTTACCAGGTTTATCAAGAAGTGTAAGATATCCATTGTCAACCAAAGTCTTAAGGATCACATCATAAGGTTCTTCCAACTTGGTATAGAATCACTTTCGAAATGACTTCTTAGGCTTATCTGCATATTGAGGTTTACGAGCATTGTGAGCATTGGCAGCTTCTTGTTGTTTTGCTGCATAGATAGCATTGGAAAGATTGAAAGCAGGCTCTTTAACTTTAGGAGCATCAACAACCCCATCATTAACAACATACTTGTTCTTATTCCAAGGTTTGTTCTTGTCTTTGCCATTGCCTTTAGCATCTTTATTAATAACAATATCCCCTTTTCTTATAGCTACATCCTCAATTCGATATGCACTTTCAACCATGTCATGGAAGGAGGAGAACAGTTGCTTCCTTAGATCATAAAATAGCTTAGGCACAAGTGTGTTGATGAAAATGTCAATTTTTTTCTCTTTCAGGTAGCTGACGAGGATACCTAGAATACAACGACCTCCAACATTGTAAGTAAGTTGCAAATGGCTCACCTTGATGTTGTCTTAGATTATCAAGATCTATCATGGTGACAGGTTGTTGGATGTTGTAAGAATAATGCTGGGTAAATTGTTGAGCCAACTCATCAAAAATCTTAAGTGGTGGTGTCAATTTCGCAAACCATTCCAAAGCTTGGCCTCTTAAACTTCTAGGGAATAGTCATAGAAGAAATGTGTCTTCATGAAGGAAGTCCATGCTAAGAGCGTAAAAGTGACGCACATGGTCATGGGGATCACCATTTCCATCATACTTGTCATATTTGGGAACCTCAATATCCCTAGGAAATGGGACCATGTATAGACTCCTATCAAAGGGAAGAGCACAAATTGATTCTACAAAAGAGACCTTTGGAGGCTCTTTGTCTATTGCCATTTGGGTAAGGTGTTGATTTGTCCAACATAGTTCTTCTTGAAGGACTTCCAATTTAGTTGGTACTCTTTGTTGGACAATTTGTCTGACATCATAGCTGGGAGGAAGCTTGTATCCTCTAGAAGTCATATATTGAAAATATTGATCGCCATTACGCTCTAAAAGCTTATGCATCATTCATTGGGAGACCACATCTTGTTCAAATCTCAAAAGATCCTCACTAGAAATCTCATCATCAGCCTCTGCCTCATGTTGAGAGGGAGGAGGTCTAGGAGGTGAAGAAGGCATACCAAAAGTGGTTCTTGGAGGAGATCTTGGTGGCGTGTTGTTGCCATTATTGCCATTAAAAAGAGGTCTATGCTCATAGTTACTAGTCTCGGGTTGCTCATAAGACACTCCTCTATAAGTCATACGTCTAGCAGCATCCATCGTTTGTTGATTGTGTTCTTTGTCTAAGCGCGCTTGGTTATCCTTATGCTCAAAGTGTTCTTGCAAGTGTTGAAATTTTTCTTGTTCAGTCAAAGTGAGTGAGACACTGTCTGTGTTTTTGGGGGTCTTGAATGTGGAAAAGAGGAAACCTCCTTTGTACCACGGGGTAGCCTTAGAATCCTCAGATTGGTTATAACTAGAACTGTTGTTGCTAATGGGCACTCATGAGCATCTAGTTGGAGAAGGTAAATGTGTATAATTGAACGGAGGATGACTCTCCTGCTCAAATCAAGACCGAGTTGTAACCGGCATGAAAAGAGATGTTGGTTGACTAATAGAATGAGACACAGTTTCTCAGATTTGAGATAAGCAAAGCTAATAAAGATCACTTGTCAAAGTAGAACAATAGAGAGATGGCTCATCAAAAGTGCTCAAGCACTTACAGCAATCAATTGACTAAAGCCGAGCAGTGAGCAAGAAGCTCAATAAGTAAGTAGCTAGAGAGGTAACCGTGATGTGACAAGTGATCAAGAGTAGCATTCCTTAAGCTCAAATCCAATAGTTTTAGCTCATTTGTTTCAGTCTAGAACAAGTCTGAACATGTAGATAACAGACCAGCTTTAGGTAAGAACAAAAAAAGACACTCTACGACAGGTTAAAATGCAAGTTTAGCAGCTCCAGATTGCAACAGCAACAAGACAGCAAAAAGGTTCTGGGTGACACTATTGCAGAGTCGTACGACTCTATGACTAATGAACATAAAAATCTCAGTTTTGAAGCATTTTAATAGATCAAGTAAGTATATCAATAGATTTTTATCATGGATCAAGCACATAAGATAGCAATCAAGGAGTTCAAGCAAGCAGTTGTCTTCAAACAATGAGCAAGGGGCAAAGCAACCTTGCACATGAACAAGAATAGTGACTTAGTATTTCTACTCCTTAAAGATTCTACTCGTTTATGTTCTTGAAAATGTTTTAGCAGGCACTTAGAACACAACAACATCCTATCAAGCTGTCTTCAGAGATATACATAGCTTTGCTAAAGGGAGTCCTTGATATACGCAAGGTACGTGAGGCCCAAATCTGTAGATGAGAAGAATCCAAAATCACACAGCCGGGGGGAGACGGTAACCCAAATCTCCTTCTTCACTTCTCAAAGGTATAAAGTTCTTTGAGGCTTAGCCAAGAGTGATATCAAACTCAATTCCCAAGAGAGGTGTCTTTCAATTCACCACTCACTATTTATACTCCACCGGAACACAGGAGTTAAGGTAATCCCTTGAGGTGGTGTGTCCCCAAGCAGGCCTTCTAAAAATAAAATTAAGTAATTCACTATCAAAAGTATTTAAAGCACTAAAGGTGGAACACTTAACTCTTTAAGGAAATGTGAAGTGAGTCCAAAAGTGAAACATTTAACCCTTTAAGATAATGTGAAGTGAGTCCAAAAGTGGAATATTTAACCCTTCAAGAAAATGTGAAGTGAGTCCAAAAGTGGAACATTTAACTCTTCACACCAACTGAAAGTGAGTCCAAAAATGGAACATTTAACTCTTCACACCAAATCAAAGTGAGTCCAAAAGTGGAACATTTAACTCTTCACACCAACTTAAAGTGAGTCCAAAAGTGGAACATTTAACTCCTCACATCAACTCAAAGTGAGTCCACACCTTAGAAAATAAGTGAGTTCCAAAAAGCACAAAAGGGTTGCCTAGTGGAGCAATTAACGCTTCTTTCCTGTAGACCCCTCCCCTTTAATGTAGCATTGATCTTGCAACCATGGGGTGGAAACGAGGGGCCGGTGGATTAGCGAGTCCAATAACCCAAGATAGCAATCTAGATCAATCACAAGTAATCTAAAATTGCTAATCAATACTACTCACAAATGAAAAAGGGTTGAACAATGGAATATTTAACTTTCCAAGTAAACATAGAGTGAGTCCACAAAGTGGTGCATTTAAATCCTTATGTAAACAAGGAATGAATCCATGCCCTCAATCACTCAATGAGATATTTGATATTGGAACCAAAAATTACTAAAGGTTTAAACACAAGCATTCACTTACACAAACTTGTATGAAAGCAAATCTATGTTCATTCATTTCCCATTAAGAGCATCAATTGAAATGTGTTCTATGAAAACATGTAAAACACTCAAGCCAAACACATGAGAAGTTCAATTTTAATCCCAAAATCCAAATGTTGTAGAAATGGAACAAAGTACCTCAAGTCCAACGCTTTGTTTTAAGCATTTTCCATGAAAGCAAGAGCACCTTCAAATGAACAAGATAAGAAAACAAGCAAACAAGATATGCAATGTATATCTAACTTATGCAAACCCTAGGGTTAGATCTAAAAATCAATTTTTAGGAGCAATGATAACCAGCAAATAATCCAAATGATAACTCATATCATGCAATGAACAATGAAAAATAAGTGCATACCCATCACAAAATTTTATTTTTTTGCATTTGACCTAGTCAACAAGATCTGATTTTTACCACATGAATTAGGACCCTAAACCCAAAATGTAGAAAAGGGACCTCTATCAAAAAATAGAGAGCTTTCCAAAAATGTAAAAATTTTAGAAAAATCTTTTCATTTGTGCCCTAGAGACCCATTTGACTAAAATAGACCAGTTTTTATAAATTGACCAAATGAGATATGATATGATTTCTAAATTAAAAATACAATAAATGGACCCCCTGTAGAATTCCAAGACCTTTCCAGAAATGTAAATTTTTTTGAAAAATACGCTGATTTGCGCCAAAAATTGATTTTTTATGAAAAATCAAGAAAAAATCATAAAAAATACAAATCAACTCTGAAAATTCTAAATTTTTTTTTGGAGCTTCTCTAATATGTCACCAACCTAGGAAAAACTTTTCAGACCAAAATACCTAGCCATTTTGGAGATATGATCAAATCTTTCAAATCTAGGGTTTTTCATCTCCAAACAAATTTGCACAAGGGTTAGCTCCAAAAATAATCAAAACCAGCATGCAAGAGGTGGGTTGCCCCATGGTGGGTGCCAAAAATATGTGCTATAATTGTGTCACACTTCTATGAATCATTACATTCAAGAAGACTCAAGAATGAGGTCTTAAAAATTGATCCATAGCTCCCTAGGCATGGAGTGCAAGGGTTTTAAGAATGCTCTTAGCTAGAGTTATTTAACCAATAACCTTGCTAGTAAACCATGCAATGGGAGATTCAATGAAGACAAGGGAAAGAATGCCAATCACCTCAAGAATCAAGAATGAAAATGCAATGCAAGCTAGATTAAGATGAATATGCAAGCTAAACTATAGAAATGAAACTATGATAACATGTAGATGCAAAAAAGCCAAGAATGCTCCAAATCTCCAAAAAGCTCCAAAATGATCTAGAAAATCTGCAGGATAACATTAGCATAAAAACTTAAGATATGAAAATGAAGAAAAGAGCTCTCCTTTTATAAGAAATGAAAATGAATGGACCATGGAGATTAAGAGGCAAAAGATTTAACCAACGGTGGAGAAAAAAAGAAGCTTGATCCTTGTGCACAAATATCCTCCAATGGAAAAATAAGAGTTGACTTTTGTGTCCATATGAGACAAAAAAATATTTTTTTCCCTTTTATAAAATAAGAATAATGCTTTATTTGTGCAACTTAGGATAAGAGGAAAAGTGGAGATTTTTTATTTAAATAAAAGGGGAGAGAATTCCTTTTAAATAAATAAAAATTTAGGATAAGATGGTTAGCCCATAGAAAATAATCAAATAAATGATAAAACTAGGATTTGATCAAGAATAAACAATTTATGATTTAGCAAAAGGGGCTAATAGTCTAGGTGACCATTTTTGGGTGTATACAACAGTAACACTATTTTGGTAGAAAAAGATGTACTTGTATTTATGTTTCTACATCTTAGAGATATCATGAGAATGCATTCTTAGTACTATCTTGATTCATTTCATTAGCATAATTGTTAAAAGGTATAGTTGAGGTAATCCATATCCTTAGACTTGGGTATCTTTTCTCTGGTTAGTTAGGGGGATAAATGTGACATTTTTTTTGCTAGGCATATTTTGCTTCTGAGTAGTTTTTGATGGTTCCAGATTTTGATTTGCAGAATTTGATGACTTTACAGTATAATTGATATTTTCAATAACATCATGATAGTGTATTTGATTATTTAATTGGATCTTCATACATATTTTTGTCAGTGGTACATGAACAATGACTTTGTTTTGGTAGTAGTAAGACTTTTGGTTTGCAATAGATATGATACACTTCCTTGTAGTATTTTGATAGAAGTTGTATTTTTTTTTAGTGTTGAATGAAAAGAGACATATTTGCCCATTTTTTGGAACTATGATATATCTCATCTTGGTATTTTTTTTTAGGATACCTCAATTTTTATTGATTCTAAGTGCTTACAGAGATACAATTTTTTTTTCTTCAGTATTTGGTATTAATTCTGACTATAATAGTAAGTTGATATTGTATATAGGTTATGTGACATTGATTTCAGTGACTTTGTTGTTTCATATTTGATGGATAGTGGTTCAGTGGTTATGATGATTATCTGTTGGTTGTGTCAGTGATTTTTTCCAATACATTTATTTTTGACAAAGATTAGTGAGCAACATTTTGGTATTGATTTTGATTTGATTTTTAGTAGGGTATATTGGACATTACTATGGTATTTAAATAGTATTTTATTTTCTTACTTGATTTATTGGAGAGTTATAGAATGAACTGATAGCCTACGCAACCTATAGAATATTATCTCATGCTTATCATAGTGACTTGAACTATACAGGTATAGACATGTATCCATTTTTCAGGTATCAATTGACAAATGAATATATTTATATGTGTTTTATTACATAGGCATAGAATATGGTTGTTGGTAATTAATATGACATGATCATACTCATATATTCTCATATTATTGTGATTATATTGGAATATGGTTACATTAGTGACATTCCATGAACATTCACATTATAATGATCATGGACAAACATTCTCAGGTATATGGACAAGTTTATATGATTAGGTCTTCAAATTGCATATGACACATTCTATATACTTAATTCATAGCCTTGTTAATTGATTATATGCATATCTTATGCTACATTAGGTATTAATGTCTCATAGTTTGATTTTAAAAGATCCATACCTTATCAAAGTTTTATGGATTAGACATTGATGTCTTGATTAATACAAAACTATAAGTCATTAGTGATCCTCTCCTTATAAGGTAAATATGAGTCAAGTGAAAAGTTGTGAATGGTAAAGAGCATGTTCAGACAAGGTTTTCATGGTAAAGATTGTGATCACATGCATATCTCTTGGTAAGTATTACAAATGTTTTAGATACGGTTTATATCATTTGAAAAAATCTTGAAGAATTTCCTATTGAATTATGTGCAAGCTTATCAAAACATGGTAGATGATACACTTTGATTCCTTGAACAAGGTTATAATCATGTTGATAAGATCAAACTGATGGTCTTATTTTCTTTAGTATAATAGTTTGCATAGATATTTGATTAGTTTTGGCTCTCTCACCATTGTCCTTTGTAAACATGTTTGACATTGGATATGATATGTTCTTGATTTTGACATCAATGCCAAATGGGGAGTTTGTTGACCCCCACCATAAGCTTTTTTTCATTGATGTCAAAAGGTTTTAGTATTGATATCTCTCTCCTTGATACTGGAACAACTATTCGATATCACTAGTGTCATTGGTATATACTACTTCATTATAGAATGCATGATCATTTGATATTATTCATGTGTTCATGTTAATTCATTGGATAGGTACATAGGTATTTTGATATGTTATCTTTGACATAAAAGATGACGAAGTTCATTAAAGTGCATAAATCTTGTTGTGATCTTGGTTATACATGTCATAAGTTGGTAAAGGTTACATTACTAAATGACAAAGGTTATCTAAGATAGTATTTTCATGCTCATGCAAAATGATCTTATTGATAAGACATATTGTTTATATGATCTTCAATATTTTGCAAAAAATAATATTATGATCCATTCTAAAAATCCATATTATAAGACTTTGTTGGGCATATAAAATACCATAAGCCTAAGGTATAGGCATGTACTTTGGCATTACAATAAAAGAGGGAATTAATCCCATCTTGGGGACATTATATGTGAAGAGTTTAATGAAAAATTTATAAAATTAAAAACTCAAAGGTCATTCAAAATGCTATTTTAACCATTTTTTTTGAAAGAGATATCTTTCAAGATAGGGCTAGAACTGTTAGGATTTGAATCTTTTTTGAGGATTTTGGTAGTGGTTTTTGCAGTAGTATGGGTGGATACCATATTAGAATGTTTTGACATTGCATGCTATGGCTCAAAAGAAATTTTGTGATAGTTGGGACATGAAATAAGGTGCAAGGAAAATGATGTGGTGGGTGTATTTAGTTTCTCTATAATTGTCTTGTTTCATAGTTACAAAAAGGTTTATGTTTTCAGTTATATTAATAACAAAATTTTAGTTATCTATGTTATGTATGGAATAAGGGGGGTTTGGTTAAAATATTTATTATATTGAGTTTTTTTCTATTTCAATTTATTCCTTGTTAACCCTTGTTAGGTTTTGTTGCATGTGAAATTGTACAACCCTAGTTGAAGTTATCTATGGTAAATTATTTGATAAATATATGTTTATAAGCCCCTATTTCTTAGAACCCTAGTTGGGAACTTGAATTGATCAATTTATGTAACTCTAATTAGAGTTTGGTTGTTTGTTAACTCTTGTGGGTTTGAAAAAACTAGTTGGGGTATTCTAGTTCTTTTGGTTTGTTTAACCAAAGTATGGGTCATTATTCTGTGCATATCCATTTCTATCACCATACATGTTGGAATTTTATCATGCAGCTCCATAATAATTTTAACCTTGGTTATGTATTTTGTGTGGTCTTCCTGTGAGTGTTTTAAGCTCAAGTTTGAGTTGCTTAACTCAGGTCTGGAGAGTTTAGTTAGTTCAAAATGCATATTGTTGATCATATTCATTATTCAGTATGGAATATCATAAGTAGATGATTATTGTATTGTATTTTTAGAAAAGGAAGTAAAAATATTTATTGAAGATATTCAAAGGTACTAGTATGACTGTTATTTATTAAGAGATTATTAAAAGAGCAGTTATGATGATAGTTTTTTTAGCTCAAAGTTGAAAAACATTATATATGTTACTTTTAATTTATTCTTGAGAGAACACAAACACACACACACATACACAAAGTCACATGTACATATGTGTTGGTATGATATATAGACACACACACAAACAAATACATATGAGTGTGTACAGGATCATGGTATGCCAAACTATGGCCTTAAGTGGCAATGAAATTTTAGCAAAATAGGGTTACACAACTTGACGTAAAAACTTGAAAAAGTTATCAACCTTATATCAAAAAGATGTAAGAAGAGAATTTTTAGGATACTGAATTTAGTTTTTAAGCTACTATATTTTTCTTTAAAAAAATCTATTTGGTGAAAGTGGAAATTCCAATGCAGTGAAACATAAATTTCAATAAAAAGATAAGAAGTAGGTGTATGTCTAACCACCTTAATAACAATCAAATGATAATTTTATATAAGTTTCCCAAACAAATAATTAATTATGATTTTTTTACTACAACATTTTTGGAATTAAAAAACTCTTGTGTTTGATCACCTTAACTTGGTCAAAACTTAATATATTTCAATCTTTTTTTTCTCATAGTATCCGAAGCATAGAATGTGATGCATGTTTTAGATTTGAAAAATGTTATACTATTTGAAAATTATAGATGTTTTTCAATCAGCCTATCAATCAAGACTTTAAACATATTCCAATTAGAAAATAAATAATAATTTTTTTATTAAACTTGAAACTTGACAGAATTTATATAGGTGGAAAGTTGAGAACTTTCTTAAGACATCCTCTTCATTTCATCAATTTTGGATAAAAAGGCATCATTTATAAGGTCAAAGTTTGGAAATGTAGGAAGATTTCTAAAACATGTTTTTTGGGTTGACTTTCCAAGTTTTGCATTCCTAAGCCAAAACCCAAAGCAATCTCGAGGCAAATCTTTAGGTTGGTGATTTGTGTCAAAGGTATTCGATATCAAATACGTATCTGATATTAGAATAATATAATATTATATTATATTTTAATATAATATATATTATTTTAGTGAGTTTAAATTTTTTTTACAGAATATCTCCATTTGGTGTAGGTATTGGTAGGAAAGAATAGAGAAGAAAACTTTCAGTATTGCCTGGGACATAAGTTCAGAAATATTATACATAATCACTAATGAGGGCACTCCTTCATTTCAATTTTCTAATTTATAATTTCCACATTATATGATTTAGCATTTATTTACAATTTATATAATTTATTAAAACTCCACATTTTGATGTTTGTTTCATGTCATTGATCTTCATGAAAGTCCTCTAGCTTGGTATCCCTCAAAGATAATACCTTCAAAACATACATTTCAATCTTCACCAAGATCCTTGTTAGCTTTGATAGAATAATACTATAATATGTAAAAATATAAGATGAAATTCATTCATTTACTGATAAAACATCTAGCTCCTGCAATTTAGAACCTAGGTTAGTGGGCAATTGAGAGTTTTTTTCTTAACTATTTTCAATGTATATATTTGAGAGAGATTTAAATCTGAATTTTACTCTCCTACAAGAGATGGTTTAGATATTATAAAGTTGGTCAATGTTCAGTTGTCCCTTGCATTATTGTATCCTTGTCATCTTCTATCTTGATTTTGTTAACAGAATTCAAGGTAAAAGATTACCAAGGCTACAATAACACAAGATAAGGTACAGATCTCAACTTCATGTAAAAACTTATTTAAAATAAATCAATACTATAGAGGTTGTGATGGAATAATATTTCCTTGTTTGAAGCACCCATGTATTATATTCACCTTTCCTCCCATCATCTATTGAGAATACTACTATTTAAAAACCAAAGTTTAAAGGGTTCTTTTTATATTGAGTAAATCAATAAAGTATACATGAAGTTTGCATTAACTGCAAAAATTATCTCAACCTCATAACCAAGACCATTGTTAGTATAAATGAAGTTATTGCACATAATCAAATGCTATTATCATATAGGATCCAGTTAAATGTAATTAAATAAGGTTCAACAATATAAATAAATTTCTTAGTTCGTGAGGTGGGCTCTGATTATTCCTTAAAAATAAAGCCCATGCTCTAAGCCTTAGGATAATCTATTGTGGGATTTTTTAAGTCTTATAGGTTAGATCACACTTCTTCCCAGTGATTATCACCTACTTAAATATATGTTTTAAATTTGTTCATATTTAGATCACCCTATCTTGTAGGTACTTATACAAGTGCATGTTTGGTTGTATGGAAGTTGTTTAAAAGCATAATCAATTTTGTGGTTGAATTGTTTAAGTACCTATTTACACTGATTCAACCCCCCCCCCCCACCCCCCCTCCCCTTAGTGCCTCTTATATCTAACAATTGGTATCAGAGCCTAGTTTCCTTTAAGAAACCTAACGACCTGGGAGATATCCTTGAGGAAAATATGGAATCCTATAGAAGGAAACTTGTAGAGGTTGAAGACATGATTGCGAAACTTAAATAGTAGTTGAATAAATCTAGGACTAAAAGACAAGAACTGGTTCAACAACTAAGTGAAAGTCAAGACCTAATTGGACATTTGATGAACCAGAGTGGATTTGACGAATCTGAGGTAGAAGTTGTGGTCTTGGAGAATGAGAAATTACTAAGGACAACAAGGATATTCATAGGGAGCTGGATAAATTGAAGAAAGAAAAAAAAATCATCCAAAGAGAGTTGGAGAACTTTGGAATTAGAATGAAAGATAGAAGCAAGGAGAATGGTAGATGAAGAAAAGAAGGTTGTAGAAGATTCTCTCGAAGCTAAATATGGCATCCTATAGGATAAGATGGAAGAACTATTCAGATCTAAACAAGAAGTTGTTGTTTTTCATGAATAAATACATGATATACATCTAGAAAATACTAGTGTCTTAAGAGAAAATGAGAATCTGAGGAAAGAGAATAATAAGTGTGTGTGGTAAAAATGTGATTCTTTAGACTTGAAAATCACGCACTTCAATAAACCATTACATCAAACATTATTAATCTAGTAAGAACATTAAATAAATAAAGAAATATTTGAAAGCGTCTTATTGCTTCCTATTTGAAGCGAGTTTAGTTCTAGATTGTGCTCATCAGATTGAGACAATAGAGCTACTGAATATACAACCTCAAAATGGAAGATTCACAAGATGATCCCAATCTTCTTTGAGTTGCAAGATGAAATGTAAAGTAAACTAGGAGGATTGCAAAGCTATGAAAAAAAAGATTAAACTAAGAATGACAATACAAAGTAAGCTATATAAATGAACTAGATTAAGCAAATGTAATAGTAATATATGATGCAATGGAAGGTTCACAACTATACAATGAAAAAACTAAGCTAGAAAGGATGCAAAGAAACTAGTATTCTAGAATGAAAATGCAAGAAACTATGTTATGATAAACAATGCATGAAAGTAAACTAGATTGCTAAGAATGCCAAAAAAGTGCTCTATAATGCAAGTATGCTTGAATGCTTGATTATTGATCCTTTTTTCAATGAAGAGAAGAGTTTTTAAATAATTTTCCTCTACAACGAAGGGTTAAGATTAGGTGGAAAAGAATGTGTGATTGAGATTAAGAGGCAAAAGGAGAATGAAGGAGATGGATGGTTAAGTAGAAACAAGTGGTGAGTATTAAGAGGCAAAAAAAATGTTAGGTAGAATAACAAAAAATAATAATTTTGAAAGCACAAATCCCCTTTAATTGCTAATTAATCAGGATTAAGTATGTGCACACATATGAATGTGTTCCTTTATAAAAGTGTAGATATTAAAAGCAATATTATAGCAATTAAATAAATATGCAAGCTCTAGAAATTAGACCATAGTATAAGCTTGATATAAAAAAATTTATTTTTGATTTAATTATACAAAGGGAATTTTCAGGGTTACTCTGCACAATTATGTCTAGTAAATTTTGTCATAGGGATTTAGATTTAAAATTAGGAAAATTGATTGAGATTAAGGGCTTAGGTTTTAGTAGACCAAATTTTGGTGATTACATTTTCCCCTCTTTGAATCAGTGTGTGAGCTAGCACATTGACTCAAAGAATGGATTGAAAGCTAGGTCAAGAACCCACTTGGTGTAAAGTGATGAAGCTATTTCCAGGGATTAATTAAGATAGAAGATATCAACTCTAGACTTGATTGAGTGAAGACTAATGAGCAAGACCAGAGTGCCTAGTTTGATGTGGTGCGATGAAACTGAACACTTGTTCAAGAGATAGATGAAAACTAACTAGTTTGATGAGATGTGATGAAACTGATCAAATTCAAAGATAGATTGAGCCAAGAGGCTAGATAGAGAAGCAATCTCAGATTGGTATGCCCAGAGAGATAGCTAGATTATCTATCTGAGTGAATTGATGTGAAGCGATGAGAACAGTCTGCCAAAAAGGATGCAGAGAATTTCAACTTGATATGGTTCTAGAAGTTGAGATTCCTTGAGTGATGTTGTTTTAGTCACTGATTGAATTGATCAATAAACATTTTGTTCAATTTCTATATTTGTAGATTAGGAGATTTGATTGATGAAGAAGATTAGCTATATTGGCATGCCCCCTTAGGCTCAAAATCATAATGATGCAAAGAGGGGTGGAAAATAGGTAAAATGAGATGTAGAATAATGAGGTCAACATGAAAATATTTTGGGATCTCTGATATAGCGATTAGAATCAACTTCAGGTGTCTTGTTGACTAGGTTTGTCCAAGTTTGACTAGAGTTGACCAGGGTTTATTGGAATGGAAAGATAAGGGACTGGGAGGGGAGGGGTGAATCAATGCCCTCAAAAAATTTTAACTGAATATTCAATCTGCAAATAGTAGTATCTAATCTATCCAATTGAATCCATTGTTTGCAACATTCATTCAATTAACTTGGTAAATGTAAAGCACATGAAAAACAAACAATAAATCAATCACATAACACAAGTATTGTGGTTACGCATAAACCCTTGTTAGAAGGTAAAAGCTATAGTGGGGATGACACCCACAAATTCTTCACTACTGTAGATAATAAATTATGCCAATTAAGGCTACAAGTTGTGATCACTTTTGGCGATCTTACCCTGTTAGGGGTAATAATTAGATTGACTAGATCTACCCAGTTAAAGGATTTAAACAACACTACTTGAGTGTGTACTCAGTTAAGAGATTTACAAACAAACTATAAAGTCTACTCTGTTAGGAGATTTTACTAACTCTGTTACAATGATTAGAGAATAATAGAAAAGTATATGTAAATTGAAAATTATACTTTGTCTAAATCAGATCTATGTTATACTGAATGAATATCACCTTTATGTGAAGTAAACTGTCCTCTTTTCTACTTGGTAGCCTTAACTGCTTTTGAATAAACTGAATTGTATCTTTGTTCACTGCTCATACATGGAAACCTTGTCTGAATTCTGATGTCTTGAAGGTGGCTACTACTTCAAGATCTCTCTCTATGTGATTCATTTTCTTGCCTTTTATCAAAATGACATGAATTACAAATATATAGCAAACTGCATGATTTCCATGACCTAATTAGGTTTACATCATCTTAGGAAAACCTAAGATCTACAGTGTACAAAATTGACCTAGATCTAGCTTTACATAGGAATCATCATTAAATTTAGAGATTACATCTACAATAAATAATCCTCGATCTTGGTAAAACATTTTGTGAATCTGTGTAACCATTTATATAGGTTGATGTGCCATTATTGATTACTATGTTGTTTCCTGGATTGCTTAGTAAACATAGCCTTTCCTACTCGGTGAATATACTGGTGCTCAATGTCTAGTCTGCTCAGTGTTTATTGACACTCAGTGCTCGGTTCAATCTGATGCTTGGTAAATATGCTCTTGTGCCCAGTTAAACCTATTTACTATTAACTTTTGGTTCTGCCTTGTGTTATCTTGGTATAAGGACTTGATTGATTAACTAAATAGCATATTTTAGCTTGATGTTCTTCCTTTTACCAACTGATCAACTTAGATAACTGACTGATCTTATTTGATACCAATGACAACATCTAATGCTCAAATAGAGATAAAAATATCCCCCTTTGGCATTAGTATCAAAACTTGTAATGTATATAAACTGATATCTTCAAAATGTTCTAATACTTCATATATACATGACAAAACTGACTTTTTACAAAATTTGCATTACTCCCCCTCGGTGCATGCTCCCAGTATGTATGTAGTACACATAACATATATTTATAAAATTGGCATATACATTATATTTCCACCTTTTTGAGATTAATGCCAAAAACAAAAATGTGTATGTACATCCTGTCAAAATGTGCTTGTGGGTTTTCATGAGAGAATCTAAGAGGTTTTCCCATTCCTCTTTCAAGTTGGTGAGAGCAATATGCTCAAGAAAGACTTGTGAATGCATATCAAACATATTCTCCAACACTTAAATTTTAGGTGTTGCAACTAAGGCTTGTTCTTTGACAATATGTTGCTCAATAATTTTTAGGTGGGGAAGCAATTCTGCTTGCAAATCGGTGACTTGGTCACATAACTTATCTTCCCACTTCCTCATATCTTCTCTTAATCGCCTGAGTTCTTGCAATTTTAGTATATTATTATGAAAAACATCTAGCTCAGGTAAGGAGGCATTTGTACTGGCTTGGATTTTGGTATCTAGCTTCTTAATCTTTTCACTAACCTCAATAGTGAAACTCTCCACAGTGCATAGCTTAAATAACATTTGAATTATTTTTTAAAAAATAGATTAGAGATCGGTGATTACCTCAAAAAGCTTTACTTTGTTTATCGCCACTTCTTGGCTGATCTTTTCTGTCAATTTATCCTAAATCTTAGCCTCTTCCCTTTCCTTAATTGTCTTTTCAGCTTCAATATTTGGGGTGTTTATTTCTTGTGCAAGAGTGGCAAGTTGGTCCAATATAGGTGTTTCTTCATTAATCTAGACCTTTGATACAACTTTCTACAAGATGTCTCTCAGATCTTCAAGAATCTACTTGCTCTTGCACTATTTCCTTAGCTTCTCCTAAGTTAACTTCCTTGTGCATAGCTCCCCATATTTTCTCAACTCCTCAGGGTCCAAAGTCCTCGGGTCACAGTCAGGTATTTCAATGACTTCATCAAGTGTGACTGGGCCTTTGCCATGCTTTTTCTTCTTCTTTTTAGGCTCTTGGGGTTAATTCTTAACAAAAGGAACTATATCCTTTGCCTCAACCCTCTTCTTAGTATGCACGGTAGACATTGTGTCATCTTTCTTCTGCTCCTTGGTAACCTATGTGTCGGTTGATTGAGAGGGAGCAGCAGATGTAGTGTATGTTGGTGTAGACTCTGTAGGCTTAGGGTCATCTTTTCCTTGTATATATGCCTCTTTATCCTTAGGATTTTCTATCTCTGCAGTGGTTTTTGTTCCTTATTCTCCTGATGTGTCCTCTGGTTTCTCGGGGATTGAGCCTTCAGGTGCTTCATGAGTAACAATATCAACTGCTTGCATCAAGATCGGAAGATCACCTAGTATAGAACTTACTGTTGGCTCAGTTGTGGTTCCCTCTTCTTGTGGTTGAGCTCCAGCAATGGTGACATCCTCATCATCCTTGATGTCATAGGGATCACCATTTTTTATGTCCTCAATGAGTACATCAAGTGCATTATTATCAATCCCTTGTATTTCTACTTGTTTTGGTGCATCCCGAATTATGCTTATGTCCTCTGTGGCATCTGTTGTATCAGGTACCTTAGTATTTGATATATCAATTTTGTGCTTTGGTGTCAGGTCTGCATGATCACTGTAAATTCCCTTACCTTTTCTCTTAAGTTTCTTCTTAGGAATAATGGCTAAGGCCATCTTTTCAGACTCAGCTCGGGCAAGTAATATGGAAGTCCAAAAAAGCTGACTGCCCTCATCTATATCTACCAGATTCTCATCAAGTATCTATAGTGCTCATTTCTTCACTCAAAATCTCTTTGAATACTTATTCATTAACTCCTCAATTTCAGGAATTGTCAATGTTGGCATTACTAAAACTAGGGATTGTTCCCTCATTCTTTTCTTTGCATTCAAGGCATATGTCCATTTCTATGAAATTTTTTCTTCTAATGCCTTGGGTAAATGTTTGGAAAATTCAATTGGTACCTTCTTGAATTTGATCATCATTTGGATGATAGCCTCTTCAATTTTGTTCTAGTCTTTGATTGACAAGTGCTCAAATCGACCAATTTTAGGATCACTTAATCCTCCATTTTCAATTATTTCTTCAGCAACCTCATCAATTGACCGACTCTTATTTAAAATAATTTTAAATTGATGATTATCATCTTCATCATCATCTAAATCATATTTCCCTCTAATTAGCTTCCTTCTTTTCTTAGGGGCCTTGGTAGAAGATTTAGTACCTCTCTTTTTATAGGTCTTCGTTAGTGTTGCTATAGTAGGCCTTGTTATTTTTCCAACTCCTTTCTTCAGTGGAGGTGAAGCTGCAATTGTTGATCATGTGTGTTCCCTTGTCTGCACTTCTAACTACTTCTTCTTTAGAGTGGGGAAAGGAGAAACCAGTGTAGGATCTACATCATTGTCTGACTCGGTTTCTTCACTGTCATGTGGCTTGTCAAAAAGAAGTAACTAACCTTTGGTTGCTACCTCAACTAGTATACTCTTAGATGATCTAGCATCATCACCAAATTTATTAACCAAATTCTTCATCATTTTCTTTGACTTCTTTGTAATTTTACTGATGACTAGGCCTGTTTTATTTCTTGTCTTGACATCTTCATAAGTTCCAAACCTGTCTGCTTCAGGATCCTTAGGCTCAGCCAATAAAGCCTTTGTTGATTTAGAAGAAAAATCAATATCTATTTCATATCCCATGGGGGCTAACCATTTTTTTCTTGGACCCACAGCCTTAACCAAAGTATGATCGGTGTCAAATAGAAAGCAAATTTCCTATTCGTAGTCTTTAACTAGTTGCCTTGGAATTTTGCTCTAGGAATTCATTCTACCTTTTGTTATATCTATTGAGCCTTCTAAGGTTGTCATTAGTACCAAAGGTGTGTAAAGATATCGGTCAGTTACTTATAATGAGCTAATCAGTAACATAAAGTAGAATAGACTAGTCGGTAAAGCCTATACACCGAGCAATAGACAGTTTACCGAGTACCAGCAGACACCGACACTGACACCAACAAATAGTAAACACCGAGCATCACAGTGTACACCAATAAATTTATACAGTGTCTATCGATGATCACATGAAACAACATAATAATCAGGAATGGCACATTCTTCTATACAAATAGTTACAACGGTTTATAAAACATTTTACCAAGATCGAGGAATATTTAATGTAATGATATTCATTAAATACAATGTATATCTTTTGTAATAGATGATCTAGGTTATTATTGTACACCATAGATCTTAGGGTTATGATTATAATGTGTAACCTAATTGTGTTAAAATGACAAAAATAGAACACTATATATTTATGTGTCTGCATCATTTTTGGTGTGAGAGAGAAGATATATGAATCACGGAGCACTTGAAGCATTTTCCCTATCTTCAAGTCTATCAGTTAATAGAACAGAACCGAGCATAGTAGAATTCAGTTTGAGCAGAATTAGTAGAAGCTACCGAGCAGTTCAGAGTAGATATTCATCACAAGTAAGGTGATATTTTATTAGAGCTTATAGATATGTAACAGACAATTGAGTGTCAAATAGTAGATAAATACCTATTGCTTTCTGACAATTGTAATAGAGTTTTTGGATAAAATCTCTTAACAGAGTAGACTTAATAGTCTTATGTAAATCTCTTAACTGAGTGCACACTTCATTAGTGTTGCTAAAATCCTATAACTAGGTAGATCTAGCTGATCTAACATGTCACTCCTAACAGGGTGAGATCACCAGAAGTGATAAAAAACTTGTAGCCTTAACAGGCAAACCTTTTCTATCTGCAGTAGTGAAGAATTTGTGGGTGTCATCCCCACCGCAGTTTTTACCTTCTAACAAGGGTTTCTACATTACCAAAATACTTGTGTCATGTGATTGTTTTAATGGTTCTATGTTGTTTACTTACTTATGTTAAGTGGATAAATGATTAATGCAATTAGATTCAAGTTATATTGGTCAGTTATCACTGTTTATAGTTTTAGATTTGAAAGGTTTTACAAGTAAAGTTTTTGAAGACACTGATTCACCCCTCCCCTCTTAGTACCTATCTCTCCTAATTCCAACAATTGGTATTAAAGCATAGTTCTCTTATTGAATAGTTTAACCATTGAAGGGTAAAGATCTAAGTCATGGAGAGATACAAGCTTGACAAGACTATTGAGAATCAGAAGATACAAATGCAAATGTTTGTGGAATAGTATAAGCAAGCCAAGGAAGGACTGAAGAAATTACTGGATGAAAGGAAGAACCTAGCTAGACTACAAAATGAGATTGGTTATCATGAAGAACCTATTGATGACATATTCAAGCATATTGGATCTAGTTCTGGAAGCATCTCTGATGGATCTAAAAGCATAATCATTGATCTATCTGAAAAGAATCAATATCTAACTAATCAAGTGAAAGAACTACAAATCGGTCAAGAATCTCAGATGGTGAGAATGATAGAAACAATGAAAAAAGAAAATCAAGATGAGTAAGAAAGAAATCTAGCTATCGATGACCGAAGATAGATGAGTGAACAACTTCAAACTAAAGAAAGTGAGATACAAAGACTCACTGACCGACATTTCCAAGTAACTAATCAAGTGATGACTATGAATCAAGAGGTAAACCGAGTGAATGCAAAATTGTTAAGAAAACTAGAAGATGTTGCAAGACTTAGAGAAGAAAATGAGAAGCTAAGAAATGAAGTGAAAAATCAAGAACAGAAAAATGAAATGAAGAAACTTGCTAAGGACAGCTCCAAGAAGATTGACGACTTCTTAACTAATCAGAGAAGATTTGGGAGAAAAGCCAATATAGGCTACACTGGTGAAGGAGAAACATCACAACAAGCTGAACAAGTCAACATCAGTCAAAATTAGAAACCTAAAGTTTTGGCATGTTATCACTGTGGCAAACTGGGACATACATCTAATATGTGCAAAAGCAAAGCGCAAGGTCAACCTCTTATCACTCCTAAGTTTAATGGACATTGTTACTACTGTGGAAAGTTCAGACATCCTGCTTATGAGTGTAGAGCTAAGCAAAATTATCTTACTAATAATACTACTATGGATAAAATATGCTATACTTGTAACAAGCATGGACATATTACACAAGACTGCAAGGCAAAAATGAAGCAAGTCTGGACACCTAAGGAGAAACCACAACGCAGGCCATACCAACCAAAGAGATAAGGTAACTCTTATGTTTGGGATTATAATACATGGACTAACTATGTTGTATGTGGTAGATATGGACACATTGTAGCAAACTAGTATAGAAACAGTTGGATTGGACAATCAAGAAACTGGACAAACTCTGGGATGGCTTGTATGCACTGCCACAAGGTCGGTCATTTAAGCAAGAATTGTAGAGATCGAGCACCAGATGAAAACCATATATTTGAAAGTGGATATACTATTGCTGATATCATGAAATTAAGGAACACTATGTGGAAGAAGGCATCTAATGAGAATGCTGAGTCAAGTAATGTTGTCGGTGAAACCTCATCCACTAGATTGGGTGACATTGGTACCTCCACTTAAAGTGAAATAGGTATGTATGGGACTGATATTTTAAAAGATCACATTTTACATACAGTTCCTTATGCATAATGTTCTTATACCAAATCAGCATGAATAAAGATGCACTATGGTTTAGTTGTCATGAGCTAACAATGTTATAACAGTCAGTAAAAGAGAGACCGAGAGTTGGTTACACATCAGTAATCACTATCTAAGGTTAACCGAGCATATGTATCAACTGATGAAGAAAGTCTATGTTAACCAAGTGAATGAAAGTTTTAGTAGTCATTGAGTTGACAGCTGTGTTGTACCAAAAGTTAGATGGAGCATTTATTACATAAAAGTTTGAGCGGGAACATCGAAAGGCTATAAATACACAAGAACATAGTTCATTTCTACAATGTGATTTCGAAGAGTGGAGAATTCAAAGAGCAAATTTCAAGCTAAAAGATTTTTTGAAGGTTTCAAGGCTACGCTAGATCAAACAAACATCACTCTTCACAATACTAAGTAAGTTCATTTGCGATCATACACTTCCTATCCTATTGCTTGTCGAAACCCTAGAATTAATTTATGGCATCAACATCATCTGCAAGCAAAACTCAAAGTGTCGAAGAGGAAGTTAATCTAATCATTAGGGAAAATTTCATCAAACCAAAATTTAAGCCACATCCTAAGGTCATAGCACAGACAGATACAATGGGCGCATTTTCAAGCATACTAGAAAGGGTTTTATTGACAAAAGACATAAGGTCTTATATTCACTGCAAAATCAAAGAATTTGGGGACTTTGAAACTATTGCAGCATATCAACCAATCTGTAGCCCCGATGGAAAAATGAAATCAGACTACAAGAAGATTGAGGAATCAGGCTTATCATACTTTACGCACTTACCGCAATCATTCAAATCGGATTGGATTAGAATCATTTTGAGTAGATATCATGATGACAAGTTCTGGCTGGACAAACTGATTAAGGTCAACAATAAAATAATTAGTAGGGTTACTGGGCTCCCTACAATTGACAAAGCTAAGGCTTTTCAAAGTTCTTCATGACTGAATGTTGAGAAATACACTGGAGCACAATGGGATGATCGGGCATTGAAGATTTCAAGAATCAAGGACCTAGCAGTAAAATTTGCAGCACATGTGATTGGGTATAAGTTATTTCAATCAAGCAAACTCAACAGCGTACCCTATAGCGTAGTAGACATGGTGCACAAAATTGTAGTGAAAGGTCACCAAGTTGATCTTGCCAAGGTACTACTTCATCAACTTCAAGAGAATATGAAGAACATAAGGAAAAAGGAATCTAACACATGTAAGTATGGATCTCTACTTGCATGCATATTCCTATATTTACAAAAGTATGTGCCTGGCACTGGTAAAGTAAATTGGATACTGGATATACCGATAACAAAACAAATTGGTGAAATGATGAACAAGTTAGGAGATAAGCTGAATGTAGAGTTTAATGCTTACTTCACTGAATTTCAATCTAAAATGCAAAAGAGAAGCAGAATTCTGAGGGAATTAGTTCAGAAATTTGAAGATGACATATGTTTTGTGGTCAACACCAATTATACCTTGATAAAAGTAGTTGAGCCTAGGATAAAATGGTTGGCACTGATGGGATATGAAATAGACCATGATTTCACACTGAAATCTATTAATGCACTACTTGCAGTACCGAAGGATCCCATAGCCACTAGGTTCAGAGTATATGAAGAAGCTAAATCTAGAATATCTACTAATATTGAGATCGGTAAAATAACTAGAAAGGTAAAAAAGATGAAGAAAGATCTCACTACTAAATATGGAGATAATTCTGAAACATCTAAAGGGATACCAGTTGAACAGGCAACCAAAGGTCAGCTACAGTTAGCTAACAAACCATATGATAGTGAGGAGACCGAGTCCAACAAAGAAGTAGATCCTACACAGGTTCCTCTACCTAAAATTCCTACAAAGATGCAGTCACCTATACATGAAGGTATGAAGACACATTTTCCATCTTCAACACCACCTACCAAGAAAGAAGAAGTAGTAAAAGTAACAAAAAGAAGAGCAGCTACACCGACAAAGAAATACATTAAGAGAAAGAACAAGGCAGTAGCTAAGGCACCAAAGAAAAAGAGGAAATACATAAGAAATAAGGAAGATCTAGAGGATACAGAGACAAAGGATGATGTAAATCAATTCAAAGTGGTTAGTAACAAGGCCAAAACAATAGATGAAGTCATTGAGGACATAATTGAACATGGAGACCTCGCTGATCCCTTGCTAGATAGATTTGACAAAATTTCAAAAGAAGATCAAACTAAAATTGAAGAGGCTATCATCCAAATGATGATAAAGTTTAAGAAAGTTCCAATGGAGTTTGCTTGTGCATTACCGAAGAAATTGGATGATATAATTACTAAGAAATGGGTTGTTTCATTAGACACCAAGAAGAGAAAGAGAGAACACTCTCTAGTTCGGGCAATTGCATACTTAAGCTTTGGACAAGTTAGTGAATACTTGACCAAGTACCAAGAAAACTTTATGATCAAGAATAGAGCCTTAATGATCATGGATGACAATGTAGCAGATATGGATATCACTACTAATTCTATATGGACATCAATTCTAAAAGCCAAAGAAAAAGCTGAGCAACAAGCATTTTTTAACCTATCTAAGAAGAGACAAAATTCTAAAGGTAAAGGTATTTACATTGATGGACCATCAAAGAAATCAAAGAGTACGGGTATATTAGTTACCGAGGCAATTGATATAATCGAGGACAAGGAAGAAATAAAAGTTTCACAAGATGCACCGGATAAAGTTGAAATCCAACTGGAGAAGAAAACTGATGACGATGTACTTGTTGTAGACATCACACATGGTGATCCTGATGACCAAGATGATGAAGATGTAAATATTGCACCAAATAAAGATGAAGCACTAGACATTGACAGTCTATTTACATCACTACTGGGTGAACTTCTTGTACTTGCTAAAGTAGCTAAAATTCTTTCCCAAGTACAACCCGACAGCTTAGATCTTGAGCAAAACAAAGATACAACAGGAGATCAACACACAGAGAAACCTATAGAGACAGATGAGCCTACACATACAGAGGCACCTTCCACTGAACCAAAGGAAATAGATGAAGCAAAGGACACACAAGAACCAAAGGCAACCGAGGTGAATCCACAGAACACCACAACTAAGACCACCACTACCGAGGAGTAGAAGAAGGAAGAACAAGTGCTAACAAGGAAGGACACTCCGAAGATTGGAGATAGATCTATTGCCATCATTGAGAAGAAATCACCACTAGCACAGAAGAAGAAGAAGAAAGGAAAAGGGCCAGTGACTCTAGATGAAGTGATTATTATACCTGAGTGTGACCCGAGGACCCTAAGCCCGAGGACTTGAGTAAATATGGGGAGCTATGTTCAAGGAAGGAAACACAAGAGAAGCTAAAGCAAGAGCACAAATGAAAAGAAGTATTAAATGATGTGCAGGATATCCTCCAATAGGTAGTACCTGAGATACATATTGATGAGGATACACCTATTATAGATCAACTTGCTACACTTGCCGAGAAGATCAATGCCCTAGACACCGATGTAGATAAACGAATTGAAGAAAGGGTAGAATCTAGAATACAACACAAATTAGCCGAGAAAATCAGCCAAGAAGTGGCATTACTTAAGGTCAAATTATTTGAGGTAATTAATGAAATAAAATCCATCACCTAGACAATTTGTCAATACTTATTGAAGCTATGTACTCTAGACACCTTCACTGTTGAAGTCAGTGAAAAGATCAAAGGTTTGGAAGCAAAAATATAGTTGAGTACCAATGTAACTATCATCGAGCCACATGCTTTTCCAAAGCATATTCACCGAGTTCAGGAACTCTAGCAGTTGATAGAAGATTTGAAGAACCAAGAAGTGCACCTCATAGATCAGGTTATTGAGTTACAAACTGAACTCATTCCGTACCTAAATTTTTTTGAAGCACATATTGTCAAAGTCAAGCTATTAGTTGCAACACTAGAAATTTTAGTATTAGAAAACATCTTTGACATGCATGAAAAAGTCGGTCTTGAGCACATTGCTCTCACCAACTTGAAAGAGGAATGGGAAAACCTCTTGGAGTCACTAAAGAAAACCCATCAGTCAATTTTTGACAAGCTGTGAGTATACTACCTCAATTTTGTATTTGGCATTACTATCAAAAAGGGGGAAAACAATGTATCAGATGTTATTATGCCAAATATTATGTACATGGATGCTATGTATACTATATTACTGAGAGCATGCACCGAGGGGGAGTACTTAGTACTTAGAAATATTTTTTGATGTGTATATGTATATGGTGGAGATATAAGGAGATATAAGTCACATAGAGATTTTTGTCTTTATACATTCAAAGTTTTGATACTAATGCCAAAGGGGGAGATTGTTATCTCTACTGAGCCTTCTAAGGTTTTCATTAGTACCAAAGGTGTGTAAAGATATCAATTGGTTACTTACAATGAGATAATCGGTAACATAAAGCAGAACAGACTAGTCGGTAAAGCCTATACACTGAGCAACAGATATTTTACCGAGTACCAGCAGACACTGACATCGACAAATAGTAAACACCGAGCATTGTAGTATACACCAATTAGTTTACACAATGTTTACTGAGGATCACAGGAAATGGCATAGTAATCAGGAATGACACATTCATCTATGCAAACGGTTACAACGGTTTATAAAATGTTTTACCAAGATCAAGGAACATTTAATGTAATGATATTCATTAAATACAATGTATATCTTTTGTAATAGATGATCTAGGTTATTATTGTACACTGTAGATCTTAGGGTTATGATTATAGTGTGTAACCTAATTGTGTTAAAGTGACAAAAATAGAACACTATATATTTATGTGTTTGCATCATTTTTGGTGTGAGAGAGAAGATATATGAATCACAGAGAACTTGAAGCATTTTCCCTATCTTCAAGTCTATCAGTTAACAGAACAAAACCGAGCATAGTAGAATTCAGTTTGAGCAGAATTAGCAGAAGCTACCGAGCAGTTCAGAGTAGATATTCATCACAAGTAAGGTGATATTTTATCAAAGCTTATAGATCTTTAACAGACAATTGAGTGTCAAATAGTAGATAAATACCTATTGCTTTCTGACAATTGTAATAGAGTTTTTGGATAAAATCTCTTAACAGAGTAGACTTAACAGTCTTATGTAAATCTCTTAACCGAGTGCACACTTCATTAGTGTTGCTAAAATCCTATAACTAGGTAGATCTAGCTGATCTAACATGTCACTCCTAATAGGGTGAGATCACCATAAGTGATCAAAAACTTGTAGCTCTAACAGGCAAACCTTTTCTATCTACAGTAGTGAAGAATTTGTGGGTGTCATCCCCACCACAATTTTTACTTTCTAACAGGGGTTTTTGTTACCAAAATACTTGTGTCATGTGATTGTGTTATGGATTTCATGTTGTTTACTTACTTATGTTAAGTGGATAAATGATGAATGCAATTAGATTCAAGTTATATTGGTCGGTTATCACTATTTATAGTTTTAGATTTGAAAGGTTTTACAAGTAAAGTTTTTGAAGACACTAATTCACCCCTCCCCTCTCAATACCTATCTCTCCTAATTCCAACACCTTTGAATTGTTCAAAATAGTTATCTAGTACACTGTTAAAATTATCTCCCAAGCTCTTAATCAAATCTGTAATTTGAACTGTGACTGGCTTGTCGGTTGACCATTCCACATTACGAACTGATGGAAAAGATCTTTGCACATAAAAGAATATGCAAACTAATAGGGATCTAAAATTACATGTATTTTACTTTTCCGACCGGATTGTCTTCATGTTCTCTTCAATATGCTTCAAAAGAAGCTCGGCGAGGTCCATCTAAAAACATTTCTTGACCATTTTGAAAGCTATGTCAACACCTCCACATGGTACACTATTCAGTCTTCTTGATTGATAGATCTTGTAACTGATGACATGAGTTGCAAATTTTATCTCAAGGTCTTTGATTGTGTTTATCTTCATAGCTTGGCCATCCCATTCGGCTCCCATGTTCTTTTCAATTTCATCCCTTGATGCACTATGAAGTGTTTTTATCTTGTTAGTGGAAGGATACCCGTGACAACATGAATAATGTTCTTAGAGATTTTAACAGGCTCATCCAACCATAACTTTCCATTGTGGAACCAACTAAGAACAACCCTGATCCACTCATTCTTGAAGCTTTTCAGAAAGTGTAGGGCATTCACCGGTCCTTTTACTTCCAGTTGCTCATGATCAGATTTCAATTTTCCATCTTCTCCACACAACTTATGATAGGCTACATACATTTCAAAATCACCAATTTCCCCTATCTTGCAATGGATGTACAAGCGCATGTCCTCAACCAGTAAAAACCTAGGTGGTATGCTTGAGAAAGCTCTCATTTGGTCAATTTGGGATGCAACTTTGGGATGAAGTTTTTATTTGGGCTCATTACATGTTGCAGAAACTATAATATTAACTTCCTCCTCTGCAAACTTAGATTTTTTTATCTTTGATGCGGATGCCATAGTTTCATATTTTAGGGTTTCGGTAAGTAATGAATGAATAGCTCAATGATAACAATACTTACTTGGAAATGATGATGAAATCACTTGGAAGATTTTGAAACTTTTCTCAAATGCTCTGGAAATCCTTTGCTAAAAATCACTCTGGGAACTCTTCACTCTTCATAAACGCTGGTGAAAAATGAACTAAGTTCATCACATATTTATAGCTTTTTCAAATTCTTTCTCAAACCTTTTTGCAATAAATTGTCGACCAAATCATAGCTTGACAACAACTGTCAGACTTGATGTGTACCACAAAATACCAATAGCTCAGTTAACATGTAAATTTCTACTCGGTTAATACTAATACTCAGTTAACCTTGCATAGTAGTCACTAACTACTAGCTTCTCACTTGGTCTAACATATACCGACTATAAACTCTTTAAAGTTCAAAACTTGTAAAACCATAATGCATCTTAATTTATGCAGATTTGGTATGTGCACATCTAACATAAGGAACTCTATGAAAAATGTGATCAACTTGAATTATCAGCTCCATACGTACCATTTTTAGCTTAGGTGGAGGTGCCGATATTACCCAATCCAATGGACGAGGTTTCACCGACTGCATTGCTTGAATCAACATTATCATTTGATGCTTTTCTCCATGTAGTGTTTCTTATCCTTGTGATATCTTCAATTGTATTGCCATTTTCAAAAACTTGTGTTTCTGGTGCTCAATCTCTGCAATCTTTACTTAGGTGACCGACTTTGTGACAATGTAAACATGTCATACCAGTTCTTGTCCAACTTTGAGATTTTCCTACCCATCTCTTCCTCATGCAATTAGCTTCAATATGACCATACCTTCCACATACTATGTAGTTAACTCATGTGTTATAATCCCAAGTGTAAGCATTACCTTGTCTTCTTGGTTGATAGGTTTTATTTTGTCCTTTCAGTGTCTAGACTTGCTTCATCTTTGTTTTGCATTCTTGTGAGGTGTGTCCTTGCATGTTGCAAGTGTGATAGTGTTTCTCCATGTAGGGTTTGTTAGGAGTCCTATTCAACTTAGATCTACATTCATATGCTTGATATCCATACTTGTTACAACTATAATAATGACCATTAAATTTAGGAGTGAGTTTAGGTTTATCTTGTGCTTTACTCCTACAAACATTTGAGGTGTAGCCCAGATTACCACAATGATAACATGTCAGTGTCTTGGGTCTTTGACTCTTGTAGTTATTTATCTATTCAGCTTGCTTAGAATATTCTCCTTTCTTGGTGTAGCCTAATCCAGTAGTGCTTCCAAGTCCTCTTTGACTAATCAAAAAATCATCAATTTTTTTGGAACTATCTTCAGGCTTTTTCATCATCTCATTATGTTTCTGTTGCATCTTCATTTCATTTCTTAGTTTTTAATTTTCTTCCCTAAGTAATCCAATGTCTTCAAGTTTCCTTAACAGCTCATTATTTACTCGGTTGATCTCTTGGCTTACAATAATCATCTGATTGGATATTTTGAAGTGATGCTCAGTAAGTCTCAGTATCTCAGATTCCTTCACTTGTAGTTTTTCAGTCATTTGTCTTATGTCTTCAATAGATAGGTTTCTTTCTTGTTTAGCTTGTCTAGCATTGTTCATCACATCAACCATTCTTACCATCTGTGCTTCTTAACTGATCTACAGGGCTTTAACTTGTTCAGTGAGGTGAAGATTTTTCTTAGATAAATCAGAAATTGCATGTTCATAAATGTCATATATACTACCTGAACTGGATCCAATATTCTTAAATGGGTCATCAATATCTTCTTTATGATAGTTAGTCTCACATTGCCGAATAGCCATGTCCTTTCTTTCAACTAGTAACTTGTTCAACTCATCCTTAGCTTGCTTATATTTGTCAACAAGGATTTGCATTTGAATCTTTTGATTCTCAATGGTCTTGTCCAACTTGTATCTCTCCATATTTAGATCTTTCCTCTTCAGTGGTTAAACCTTCCAATAATAGATCTAGCTCTGATACAAATTGTTGGAATGGAAAGATAAGGGACTGGGAGGGGAGGGGTGAATCAATGCCCTCAAATTTTTTTAATTGAATATTCAATCTGCAAATAGTAGTATCTAATTTATCCAACTGAATCCATTGTTTGCAACATTCATTCCATCAACTTGGTAAATGTAAAGTGCATGAAAAACAAACAATAAATCAATCACATAACACAAGTATTTTGGTTACACAGAAACCCTTGTTAGAAGGTAAAAATTGTGGTGGGGATGACACCCACAAATTCTTCACTACTGCAGATAATAAAGTATGCCAGTTAAGGCTACAAGTTGTGATCACTTCTGGTGATCTTACCCTATTAGGATTAATAATCAGATCGACTAGATCTACCCTATTAAAGGATTTAAACAACACTACCTGAGTGTGTACTCGGTTAAGAGATTTACAAATAGATTGTTAAGTCTACTATGTTAGGAGATTTTACTAACTCTTTTACAATGATTAGAGAATAACATAAAAGTATATGTAAATTGACAACTATACTTTGTCTAAATTAGATCTATGTTATACTGAATGAATATCACCTTTATGTGAAGTAAACTTTCCTTTGTTCTACTTGGTAGCCTTTACTACTTCTGAATAAATTGAATTGTATCTCTTTTCAATACTCATACATGCAAACCTTGTCTAAATTTTGATGTCTTGAAGGTGGCTACTACTTCAATATCTCTCTCTATGTGATTCATTTTCTTTCCTTTTGTCAAAATGACATGAATTACAAATATATATCAAACTGCATGATTGCCATGGCCTAATTAGGTTTACATCATCTTAGGTCAACCTAAGATCTACGGTGTACAAAATTAACCTAGATCTAGCTTTACATAGGAATCATCATTACATTTAATTATTACATTTACAATAAATAATCCTCGATCTTGGTAAAAAATTTTATGAATCCGTGTAACCGTTTACATAGGTAGATGTGCCATTACTGATTACTATGCCATTTCTTAGATTTCTCAGTAAACACTGCCTTTCCTGCTCGATGAATAAATTGGTGCTCGGTGTCTAGTCTGCTCAATGTTTATTGACACTCGGTGTTCGGTTCACTTTGATGCTTGGTAAATATGCTCTTGTGACTGGTTAAACCTATTTACTATTAACTCTTAATTTTTCCTTGTGTTAGCTCGGTATAAGGACTTGATTGATTAACTGACTAGCATATTGTAGCTTGATGTTCTTCCTTTTATCAACCGATCAGCTTAGATAACTGACTGATCTTATTTAATACTAATGACAATATCTCATGCTCAAATAGAGATAACAGGGTTGACTAGAGTTGATCAAGATGAATGAGTATGGGAATAGGATGATTTGGGATCAAGATGCATTTGTGGGATACATTTTTATTAGAAACTTTAAATCCATAATTTGAGGCACGAATTGACTCCAAATTATGATTTTGAGTCCAAAAAATGAATTCAGGATGTTGAGCCCAAAAAATAGATGAAGCTTATGAGAGTTTAGCACTTGGTGTCCCTAGTGGGAACTGATATTACGATGGAAGATATGTGAAGGATAAATATAGTTGACCACTTCAACAGGAGGATGGAAGGGAGATGATCAAAGGATCAAAGCTGAAAAAATAAATAAAAACCTAGAATGAAATGCAAGGGATATGGTGTGTGTAGTCACTAGTCCATCTAGGATATTATCATTTTAATCACCATTAGAGCAGTTTTGGGACATCGAGGTCAATAAAATCTTCAATGGTCTAAGAAGAACCGTGAAGATATGAATACAGACCTTATTGGATATAATGTAGGAAACAACCATAAGTATCTACACATAGAGACCGAGATGACTAGAATAGTATTTCCAGGTTAATATAGAAGGATCGCACCAATACCAAGACATAAATGTTAGGATAACCATGAGTGATTTCCTACATACACACACAAGTAGAAATTAAAGAAAAAAGAAAATTTTATGCCCCTAGTCATACACCTCTAGTCCAATGACACCCTCGAGAGTCATGGGCACACAAAAACCAATTATAATAGATGACATGCAAAAAAATAAGTTCAATATATCTCAGCTAGTTTCATGTTTTGGCATATGTGTTTGTGTGAGTGTTAATAAACACTAGGGAACTTGTATGCAATGTTTTAGATAGTGCAATATCCAATATGTGTTGAAAAACACAATTGATGTCCAAGGGTAGTATTGAGAAACATTATCATTGGTGTCAGTGATGATTGATTCCCAAGAAGGATAGATGACTGAATCAAGTTAAGCTCAAAGAAGAAAGGTCAAATGATGGTAACTAAGCTTAGACATGAAGCAATATAAGATTCCCCTAGTGGCAAGAAAGGACTGAAGACAAAGATCAAGACTCCAATCCAAGGTGACACAAGGGAAAGATAATGGAGAGATAGGATAAGCAAGTGAAGCAAGATGGAGGCAAGAGCTAGCGTAATGGATTGATAGATAGAGATAAAGTTACAAGTAGTGCCTATTTATAGGTTTTCACCAGTTGTAATTATTTCATATTTTTTCTACCATGGTGCTTGTTTCCAAGTTTTCACCAATGCATAATTTTTATTTTATTTTTGGCATTATCAAGGTGCCTATTGCTAGGTTTTCACTAGGATAACTATTTTTTAAGGATCATAAGTTGTTGTATAGGATGAAAAATGTCTATCTGTAGAACTGTTTCAGGTGGAGAGTGTTGATAGGATCTTTGGGAACATCACCTTCTAGAGTAGCTAGCTGATAAGCTCTAGAACTAAATGTTGTAGTATTGATAAAAGGACCCAACTAGTTAGGTTCAATTTTTTCCTTTTGTTCTCTATGTTGTTGATTTTTTGGGTTAACGAGATCACTGACCTGAAATTCAAGATGGAGAACTTTTTTGTTGTAGCATTTAGACATTCTCTTTTGATAGACCCTTAGATGGTCAAATTATATCTTTCCATTCTCATCAAGTAATTCCATCTCTTGAAGTTGTTAGGTTTTGTAATCTTCATTTGTGATGAGTCCATGTAGGGATACCCTCAATGAAGGTATTTAGACTTTTATTGGTAATAGTGCTTCAGAACCATAAACCAATGAGAAAGGTGTGGCTCTTGTAGGAATTCTAATTCTTATTTGATAAGCTCATAAAGTTGGATTCAATTGTAAGTGCTAATCCTCCCTATTTTTCTAAGTGTTCTATGCAGGATCTTAAGGATTTTTTTGTTTGAAGCTTATACCCGTCCATTCCCCTAAGGATAGTAAATAGATGAGGAATGATGTGTGATGTGAAACTTAGCACAACTCTCATCAATATAATTATTATTGAACTATCCTCCATTGTCTGTGATAATTGAGGAGGGTATTCCATACCTATAGATTATGTAGTTGAGAATGAACATGGCCACCTACTTTCTTGTTGCCTTGATAAGAGGTATAGCTTCAAACCATTTAGTAAAACATTTAATTGTTATATTAATGAACTTGTTTCCATTGGAGGATGAAGGATATATACGACCCACAAGATCAAAATCCCATTTCTAGAATGGCCAGTGAGTAATAAAAGGAAAAAGGTCTTGAGCAGGAGCGTGAATTAGGTTTTCGTGGAATAGAAACTTCTGACATGTTTTAGCAAAGTGGATAGCATTTTTTTCCATGGTATGCCAATTGTATCCTTCTCTCAAGAGTTTCTTATCCAAGGAGAGACCATTCGAATGAGATCCACAAACACCCTTGTGGAGTTCTCTTAATGCTTTGTCATATTCCTCGTGCTCTAGACACCTAAGGAGGGAATCATCTAGACTCCTCTTAAACAAGTCATTAGCGATAAGTAGATACTGGGATAAACTTCTTATAAAGTTTCTCTTTTAATTTTTAGATATACCTTTAGGAATGGTTTGGTTTTGAATATAGTTATAGATTTGGGAGTAGCGTGAAGAGTTGGAGGAAATAAAGGAACATACAATTTGGGTCTTGGGTGAGTCATAAGAAGGGAAAGGAAATTATTCCACTAGGAAGTCATAGAAAAATTGATATTCTTGAAGCTATAACATAGATGATAATGTGGTTATAGCATCAACTACCTTGTTTTTTGCTCTTGGAACTTGCTAAAAGGTAATGAAGGCAAAATATTTCTTAAAATCATCAACCATCTTCTTGTATGGTGTCAACCTCTCATCTTTAGTTTTGTATTCATTGTTTACTTGGTTAATCACAAGTTGAGAATCACCATGGATATGTAGCTCTTCAATTTTCCACTTGATTGCAAGTTTTAATTCATTGGCAAGAGCTTCATATTCAGCCACATTATTAGTACATGGGAACTTATTTTGTAAGCTTTAGGAATCTTATATCCTTGAGGAGTAATAAAAAAACCCAGCACTAGTGCCTTGTTGTGTACATGAGCCATAAAAATACATTTTCAAGGGATGTTGAGTAAGATGCATAATTGATTCATCTGAAAACTCCACGTAAATTGGTTTGTTCTCTTCTAAAGGTGCATCAGTAAGTTTATCTGCAAGGACTTTTCCTTTGATAGATTTTATGTCAACATAAGTGATGTCAAATTTACTAAGGATCATAGCCCACTTAGCCAAGCTACCCGTGAAGAGATTTGCTAAGAAAGTACTTAAGAGGATCAATTTTAGAAATTAGTTGAACATAATGTGCTGGCATGTATTATCTGACTTTTTGAGATGCAAATACAATTGCCAAGCATGCTTTTTCAATGGTTGAATAATTGAGCTCATAGGAAACCAATGTGCGATTGATGTAGTAGATTGATCTTTGCTTTCCTTGTTCATCATGTTGTGGTGAGTAATGCACCTAAGGATTTTGTTGTAGCTAAAATATAGAGTAGTGAGGGTTTTCCTACAATGAGATCCATGAGAAATGAAGGATTAGCTAGATAGTTCTTGATTTGGTGAAAATTTCTTTCACAATCCTCATTCCAATTGAAGGTAACCCCTTAATGCAATGTCTTGGTAAAAGGTTGATCTTTATCTCTAAGTTGAGAGATGAATCTTCTTATAGATTGGGTCTTTCCTTGTAAATATCTCACCTAACTTATATTGCAAGGATGTGGCATTTCAAGTATGGGCTTCACCTTGGCAAGGTCTACTTCAATGCCTCTTTCTGACACAATATATCTTATAGGTTTACTTGAGGTTACTGCAAAAACACACTTTTTTAGATTTAATCTTAACTTGAATTGTTCCATGCAATCAAAAATATCATTTAGGACAATGAGGTAAGCATTTCTTGTAGAAGAATTAGCCAGAGTGTCATCCACATATTCCTCCATACATTTATGCATCATATCATGGGATATTGTTGTCATAGCTTGTTGATAGGTTGCTCCAACATTTTTCAATCCAAATAGAATTAAATTCCAATAGAAATTACCCCATGTACAGGTAAAGGAATTATTTTCTTGATCTTTCAGTGTGATTTTGATTCGATTGTACCCAGAGAATCCATCCATTAGAGAGTACATTTGGAATCTAGTCGTGAGATCAAAAATAATGTCTATGTTGGGTGGTGGGAAGTCATCTTTAGGAAATTCCTTGTTAATATATTTAAATTCAATGCATACTCGAATGGATTTGTTAGGGTTTGATACAGGTACAATGTTGGAAATCCATTCAGCATTGTCAATTTCTCTAGTGAAACCATCTTTTAGCAATTTTTCTAATTTAGCCTTCACAAGTAAGGCAATGTGAGGATGCATCTTTCTTAGCTTTTTTTGAATTGGTTTGACACATGGTGCAATAGATAGATGATACATAATGATATTTTTATCTAAGCTAGGCATATTTGAATATGACCATGCAAAATTTATTTTCTTTTCCTTGAAAAACTGAATGAATTGCTCTTTTTCTTCCTCACTCAATGACTATGCTAGGTGTATGATGTGAGAATTCTCCATAGTACCCAAGTTAATTGACTGACTGGGTTCTATCAACACTTAAGATTTTCCTAAAAATGATCAGGAAGAATATCAAGCATCCAATCATCAGGTGCCTCTAAGATATTTTCACCTTTAGATACATCTTTTATTTTTACTATTTTGGGATCTAACACGGCCACAAAGTGGTTTTCCCCATCATATCTCTTTTTATTTTTATTGTTATTTTTGAGACTCAGATACTTGATATCTTCCATGGTCATGTGTCTTCTCATTACACTAGTCAAATGGTAAGAGGGCTCAGTAGCATTGAGGTAACAAGATAGTTCACGGTCAATGTCAAATGATATGAGATTTATAGATTCAGAAGGGGTCCAGTCAATTATCTTAGGATGGATGAGGGATAAGGGTTCAATAGGCTCAAGTGAAAAGACATCAATATTTTCCTCATCATTCATGAATGTCACCAAGAGGTTAAGAAAGTTCTCCTCCATAGAGTGTTGTTGATCATGAGTTATCCTAGAAGAATTAGAGGAGTTTAGAGGAGTGTTACGCAAACCTAACTAAGAGGGCCTAATACTAGACCTAAGTTTCTCTTCCCATTCTTGAATAGACATGCACTCCAAAAATGTATGAACGGGAACCATCTCAATCCTAGACCTTTCCAAATTCCATGTAGCTATTGTAGGGTGAGGTCTAATCTACCCATGGTTTTCTTGATTAGTTGGGGTATTGACTTGATCAAAAGTAGATGGCCCAGGAGCCATGGGGATGATCTCCATAAGAGGATTAGAGGAATCATCATCATTTGGTTTATTTTGAGAACTAGAGATTTCTCCTCTTTCAAAATTTGTTGTAGTAGCGTATTTGTGCACAACATCTACCTTAATCTCCATTGTAGTATTTGATAATGAGTCCCATTCATGTTCATTTGAATTTGTTTCACTATTATGGTATTGTCTAATGTAGTCATCTAGGGACATTATAGGAGTAGATTATCACCATCACTTTCTTCTTTCTCAAGAGGTGGTTATTTCTTATTAGTGTTAGCTTGTGTTTATTCAATAGTGGTATATTCAATAGGGTCTTGTAACTTTTAGTAGTAGAGGCTTGTTCATGTAATAATAGCAGTAGTTTTATCATCAACTGTAGTGGTAGTATAGTCTAGAATAGGCATGAATCTAGGCATATCCAAGATATGAGAGACATCAACAAGTTTCCCCCAATTAGGATGTATGTAATCAGAATCAATAATGATTTTAGCAGTAGCAGTAGAAGTAATAAAAGTACTAACATCAGTAGCAGTAGTGATTTTCTCAATACGTTGAGTGTAATCCTCTTGATCATGACCATTTCCTTCTAGGTTCATGGATTCCAGTTGGTTATATTTTTGAGGAACTTGAGATGACACATATGGTTCTCCTTGATAGTTCAGATTGGGAGATTGAATGAGTAGAAGCCTCTCATATGACATTGATTGAATTTCATCATCTTCTTCTTCATACGATTCCTCATATTCGTCAAATATAGGAGCGCTTCTTGTAGGTTCATCAAACTTATGTTCATGGTATCCAATACCATTCTTGTCTCTAGGATTTATGAATTTAGTATGTATAGGTTCCTCAATTCCTTTTCCTAAAGGGCCACGACCATCATACCCCATCTTTTTAGCTAAAGTGTACCAAATACCATATGTATCACGATATATTTCTACATGTTTGGCATCATCTTTGGATTCTCCCTCCCTATATAGCGATTGTAATATCACTTTCTCTTCATTTTTCTTAGCAAGGGAGAATTTAGCTTTAACCATTCCCATTCCATGATGTATGAAAGATGTTTTTGCAACTGTAGGAGGAAATGAGGAAGATGGTTTTCCATAAGATCTTGGGGAAATTGGAAGAGTGTCCACTCTATATTCTCTTGTACCAGTGGGTCTGACTACTATTCTTTTCCCATAATCAAATAAAGTGGATTTTCATTTTTGATCTTCTTCTTTAGTGTTTGACCATTATTTGTTATGAAGAACCATGATCTCTTCTTTTTTGATGGTATTGCATCGGTTATCAAAATTAGTAAGAATAGTTATCTCAACACTATTGTGTGAGAACTTTAGTCATTGGTGATATGTAGAAAGAACTTCCTACATCACATGAATCCATGGCCTTCCTAAGAGAATATTGTATGCTAAAGGAAGATCTAATATTTGAAAAACAACATCTCTCTCCATAGGAACGACTTGGATAGGAAGGAAAACCATGCCCTTAGAAGATCTCTCCTCTTTATCATAAGCCTTAATAGTTATTTTTCTCCTTGGATCATTGACATTCAATGAGAACCCAAGATTTTGGACAATACTAAGTGTAAAAATATTCAAACCTGGGCCTCCATATATCAAGATATGCTTGACTCTATGTTTTTGGATAAGGACTTCAATATGGAGAGGTAGATTATGTGGATGGTCCATAGATCTATCACCTTCTTTTGAAAAGGTAACATAATGTGGAGATGTAATATGTCCCACCATGGATTGGAATTTATCAGTCTCTAAATCCTTAGGTACGCTTGTTTTTAGCAACGCTTGATCAAGGATCTCATGACATGTAGGGGAAATATTTAGCAATCCAAAGATAGATATCTAAGTTGAGGTACCCTGAAGATGATCCACAAGACTATAGTCTTTTGAGGAGGACACAATTTTCTTGGAAAGGTTTTGGGATGAAGTGGAGGCTTGTTTTGTATTAGTAGTAGAATTAGGATCTTACAAGATAATTCTCCCCTGGGATTGGGTAACAACATTGGAAGACTGAGTCCTTGGTTGGGAAGACTCTCTTTAATTTTGATGATATTGATTGATTTCTTGTTTGGCTCAATTATGTGAATGACATTTTCTATATCAATGTATGTATAGCCAACTTTGTTTCCTTGATATTTACAGGATTCACCTTTTTTATATTCAAGGAATGGTTCTTTGTAGGCATTATGATTAGTATTGGTTTGAGGTTCATCCACAAAGATGGTGCCATTGTTGATTAATTCTTGGACCAAGTGTTTGAGCTTCATGCATTCATTAGTCTTGTGTCCCTTGTTCCTATGATATTCACAATAGTGGCCATCATTCCACCACTTAGGCTTGACTGGAGGTGCAAAGGGTTTGGAATTATTAGGAAGAGTGATAATCTTGTTTGAAATAGTACTTTTTAGGGTATCCTCTAATGGATCTCCTAGGAGAGTGAATGTTCTTTTAGGTTTAGAAACCTAAGGTTTATCCTTATTTTGATTTGAATAAGATTTAGGATTAGGAGGGAAATTATCCTTGGCTTTGCAGCTTGGATATTGATGGTAAGATTGAAGGATTTCTCCCTAGGCTTGGATGAGGTTGTGGAAAAAATTCCATCATTGACAACATCCTTGGTTTTATTCCACTATTTTATCTTGTCCTTGTTAGAGGGTTTATTCTCTTTTTGCAAAGTGATATCACCCTTGCAAACAGCTAGGAGATCCTCCACCCTAAAGGAAACTTCAACAAGTTTATCAAAAGCGGAATGGATCTAGAATTGTAGAGCATAGTTCATTTAAGTAACCAAGGTGTTTGCAAAAATGTCAATCTTTTCTATCTGATGAATTTTCCTTGGATATATAGCAAACATCTTCCTCCATTGTTGAAGGAACGTGACAAAAGGTTCATCCACTCTTTTCTTGTTGTTGAAAAGGTCTAGCATAGAGACGGGGTGTTCTATATTATAGGAGTAATGTTATATGAACTTTTAGTCTAGCTCATCACAGCTCTTGATACCAAGTGCGAGGAACATAAACCAAGACATGGCTTGGCCACCAAGGCTTCTAGGAAATAGTCTCATGATGTATGTTTATTCATGCATGAATTCCATACTAAGGGTGCAAAATCTCCTAACATAATCTTGACGGTCACCACTACCATCATACTTGTTGTATTTTGACATCTCAACTTTGGATGGAAATGGTGGCATATAGAGGTTCCTATCAAAAGGAAAGGGACATATATTCTCAAGAGAATATTTGTTAGATGAAGTCTCAATAGATTTCTTCATTTGCATGAGCTCCCACTTGAGATCTTGGAATTGTCTAGTTAGGGACATCATAGGAGACTCTTCCTCTTTCTCAATGAGGCCTTCAATGTCAAAGTTGGTAAGTAATTTAACTCCTTGGGATGCAAGATGTCTGAAGTAATTTTCTTTATCTTTCTCTAGGATAACATGTAGGAGTTTTAGGAAGCCTTTGTCCTCTTGGCACTTTTGAATTTCTTCCTCAGTAACCTCATCATCTAAGTCATGGTGGAGTCTATCATTGTCATTATGATAAGCCATATTGGTATGAATAGTGTGATTAATCTTAGGATTCTTCTTGGGTTGGTCAAACAAGATGTTTTGGTAGGTGGTGGAGTAGAAAGGTCCTGAAAAAGGAGGTTGGAAAGGTTTGTGCAAAGCATTATGTAAGGGTTGTAAAATAGAAGGATTGGGTGTGGTAGGTTGATTCTTTCTTGTGGTAGAGGGTTCAAATTCAAAGTTACAACTCTTATCCTTAGCTATTTGATATTGACTATGAGTAAAGATTGACATAAAATTGTCCAAGTGAACACAAACATATCAGCCAATAAAATAAACATGTAGTAAAATGAATTTTTTTGACATTTCGTTAGGGTGAAAAATAATAACTCAAAGGAAATAGATTTTTGTCAAAAATGACAAAGCAGATAAGGGATTTGATAAAAATAGCTTCTCAAGGGATTGGAATACATAGAGATAAATTAGATATTGCCTCAATTTGTTTTCTTAGAGGATGTGGGATATAAAACAAATAGTTTTGTAGGGGGTTATATCATAATTTGAGTGATCTAAAATCAAGGATAAAAACTATCTCTAACATGGGAGCTTATGTCAATCATTCTCTAAAATGATTGCAGCGAGAAGAATCTTCAAAACTCAAAGTTCCTTCATCGATCAATTGTGTTATGGATTCATGTGAAAAAAGACAAAAATAAAACAAAGGATGACATAAATCTATACATATATGTAAAAACTTATATGTTTCTTCATTAAGTGAATAATTTTAGATGTTGTCCATTGTGTGGCAGCAAAAATGGTGTTCCATCTTGATACACTGAAATAAAACCATTCTCACCACATTGTTGGTGAATGGTGAAAGGTTCTTTCTACGAATAGCCAAATTTTCCATGCACCCCTTTCTTCTCTATTCTCTTATCCCATAAAAAAAACTAAATCTCCAACTTTAAAATATCTAGATTTTTCTTTCTTGTCAAAGAGCTTTATGTTCATCAATGTGATCCACCACTTGTATCTGATTCTATTCTAATTCAAAAATACACATCATGTGTTTATCCATAGATTTTTCAAAAGTCTCATCCTCAGTTTCCTTAGCCAACTTCAATGTAGGAAATTCCAGTGTGATTGGAATCTCAACATTCAAACCTTACAAGAGATGAAATAGAGAAATTTTGATTGCTCATTTAGAGGAAATATGATTCACCCATAATGTATTATACAATACCTTATGCCAGTATCTTTAATTTTCATCCAAAAACTTTTTGATTATGGTAACCAAGTTCTTGTTAGTAGAATCAACTTGACCATTCCCTTGGGGTTAATAGTTAGATAAATGAGAAATAACGATTTCATACTATAAATAAAACTCTATTATCACATAAGATGAGAAAGAAGTAGAATTATTTGTCACTATATTATTTGTAACACTAAACCTTGAAGTGAAGCTCTACTTAGTGAAACTACTTACTGCCTCTAAAGTAGCATGTTTGACTTGAATGGCTTCCACCCACTAGGTGAAATAATCATTTTCCATGAGAACATAGGCATGTCCTTCAATTGATGATGGGTTCACTAGACCAATGAAATCAATATCCCATTGTTGAAAGGGTTCATCCATTACCACTATCATGAAGGGTAGTGTTGCTAATTTTAGTTTCCCCATAAATTATTGGCATAACTCACACTTATGTACCCAATTATACATATCTTAAAAAAGTGTGGGCCAATAGTACTTTTCTCACAAAATCTTGTGAGAAATTACTAGAGATCTAAAATGTCCTACACATGCCAAGTTGTAAAAAAATTCCAACAACTTACCTTTTTTGTTTTGTCCACACAACACTAAATGTACCATCAATGCTTCTCTTATACAAACAATTGTCTCAAAGAACAAAATTTTCAGCCTTGAGCTCGATTGTCCTCTTCTCTTTTCCAGATAAGAAATCAAGACATTCACCATATGTGAGGAAGCATACAATTTTCAAGTACCGTGTGTCCTTCATACTTACAAAAAAGACCATAGGAACACTTTTATAGCTTTCTTCCTCCTCTTTACACATCCCTTATAGGTTAATACCAATAATTAACTAACAAAAACCTTTCCCGAGAACTAACTTTGTGTACTTATTTTCCATGTCATACTCTTGAATTTTTGCAATCCAATTACCTCTTTTAGTCCCAAGCTCATGTTGAGTCAAAATAAATTTGATTGTTGAATTAGGCACTAATGCAATGACATGTAAATTGAGTGTGTAAAATCTAAAATACTTAACTTCTTTTACCACAACATAAGCATGCTTCTCAGTTGATGAGTACTTGCATTCATGAAATTTCAAAGGCGATCTTGTAAAATCTATAGGAGATTCAATCCCCTTACTAGTTTATTGCACCAATATAAAAGGCAGACTGTGTTCTAAGGCATCATTATAAATGATGATGTATTTTGTATAGTACAGATAGATTATGAATGGAGCATGAGAAATAGCTTCTTTAATCTTATTGAAAAAAACTTTACCTTATGCACTCCAATGGAAAATTGATTTTCATTTCATCGTATCCATGATATGATGAGTCTTTTCTACAACACATGGAACAAAAATTTTCAATAATGTAACCTTCTCCAAAAAGGAATGAATAGTTTTCATACTTGAAGCTGGTAAAGTAAGATTCTAAATAGACTTGAATTGATCTAGATAAATCTTGATACCTTATGCACTATGTGTCCAAGGAGATTACCTTTAGTAACCCAAAAAATGGACTTTTTGGGATTTAGGGAAATACCATGTTGTCAACTTTCCAAAACTTGTTGTAAATGATAAAAATGGGCTTGATGTTCTTTAGAAAAGATAGTAAAATCATCAAGATATACCACAATGAACTTACCCATAATATCACAAAAATCTATGTCCATTTCTCTTTTAAATATGGCATCAATATTTATTAAACCCAAAGATATTATGTGATAAGAAAATGTGATCCATGGAGTAGTGAAACTAGTTTTACGTTGTTCGTCACTCACTTCCACTAACCTAACAAAAAATCTAACATAGATAGAATTTGTGAATTTGACATTGTTTGTAAAACTTGATCTATTACCAATAGTGGGGAATTATCTTTAAGTGATGATTGATTTAGGTTTCTAAAATCCACACAAATGCAAATTTTCACATATTTTATGAACTGGAAAAATGTTAGTTATCCAAATTGAATGATGAACAGGAAAAATGATTCTTTCATTAAACATCTTTTGGATTTTAAATAGAACGGTAGATGAGATCATTAGATTATACTTCTATTTTTTCTTGTATGAAAAAGCACCTAATTTGAGTCAAATTTCATGTTAAACATCATTTGGATGACAAGAGTTAAGGTCATCATAGGAATAGGTAAGCATGTCTATGTACTATTGTAAATTTTTTATAAAATTTTCCTTCTCACCCACTATGTAATACTTACCAACATTTACCATTTTAGGATAATCTTCTAACCCTAAATTACATTGTTCAGCTTCCATTATTGAATTAGCTCCAAATTGTTGTTGGATTTTGATATAGTAGTCATTCTTATCAAAAAGTTTCTTGAGAGACCAACCCTTTGGGAATTTTATTCCCTTTTAGCTGGAAGATTTCATCACTAGTTTCCTGACCTATTGTTACCAATTTTTACTACATGGCTTGAATTGCCAAGTTGGTTCAGATTTATTCTATTGATTAAGTGAAAAGTTTCATTTCTATCCTACTTTTCCAAAAATGTTGTGCCTAATTGAGTTACAAAAGAAGTTTTCCATTATTGGATTAGCTCCAAATTGTTGTTGGCTTTTGATATAGAATGCATGCTTATCAAAAAAATTCTTGAGAGACCAACCCTTTGGGAATTTTATTCCCTTCTAGCTAGAAGATTTCATCACCAGTTTCCTGACCTATTGTTACCAATCTTTTCTACATGGCTCAAATTGCCAAGTTGGTTCAGATTTATTCATTGATTAAGTGAAAAGGTTTATTTCTATCCCACTCTTCCAAAAATGTGTTGTTCAATTGAGTTACAAAATAATTCTTTGATTAACATGTAGAGAGCTATTTTAAAATAATTAAAACTCATTTTTCCATTAAAGTACATCAACTGAACGCATATACAAATGAAAGAGTTTTCTTTTCATTTTTAAAAAATGTACTTTACAATGTTTCACTGCAAGTTTCAAAAGAAATAATTTACAATTGAGATGTATTAATCACAAATACAAGTTGCAAGTATATTTATTATCATTACAAAAGAAATGGAAATGATAAATGACCCACACAAGCCATGGGGAACTATTAAACCATGAAAAAAATGAAAATGCAGGCATAGAAGTCAAGACTAGAGAAGGAGAGATTTTTCATTGCCTATTAATGGAGAATTGTGGTGTGCTTGTAGAAACTGACTAAAAAGATGAATCCATTTCCTTAGTGTACCTATAATAATTGTGAAGATGATGCTAGTCACAAAGACTAAGTAATGAATAAATCTAACGTATTTGTAGAAGTTGACTACAATATATACATTTTCAGTCAAATGATGTCATAAAATTAGGAAAAAAACTAACTGAAGGCACACAAATTAATCAAAGGTTTTAACTAATGAGTTTTTGTCACATGTGAATCTGTAAGAATGAAGACAATGAATCATTAAAGGGACACATCAACTTGATAAGAAACCTTTTGATTTAGCATATTGAAGATAGAAAGCAACATGATAATACTTAGTTAAACAAAATATACTAAAGGAAGAGGGCAGATCTGATCAAAATGTATAGCATCAAGAGTGAAATAGAACATCAAAGAGGTATACTTGGTTTAGAAAATAATTTAAATAGAGCATTACCAATATTATTGTTAACATTAATGCAATTACATAAAGGTCATGAAGTAGTATTTATAGATATAGTCATCAAACAGAGCAATATCTATTAAGTGCAGTGAACAAAGGAGAAGGGAATTCATTGAAAATATGAGCAACAAGATATGAACAATCAATGTAATCAAAACAAGAATAAAGTCAATTATCTCAAGTATTGTGTTACATATCAAGGAACAATCGCTTATGATAAATCAACTATAGGATGTTTAGTAATGGTAAAATTATATGCACAATAGTTCACATTGTGTTACAAGAAGTCTCTGATGTGTAACTCAAGTCTAATCAAGAGACCAAAATTTTTTCAATCAACATATTTTTATGTAAATGATTAACACCAAATGAGTGATAGTTAAATTAAAATACTTGAGAGCAAGTAGTTTATAGAAAGAAGTAGAACATGGGAATTTAAATTGTTGTTTACATAATACTTGACATAGAAAAAATAAGTCAAACTTATCAGGAAAGTTACATTTATGTTTCAAAGCAACTTGATGCAATTATAATTATAGGAAACATCAATAAAACCTATTGGATTTAGAACAATAAACATATGTATGGATTTTCCATTACAAAAGTAAAACAATGTACATTGCTAGCTAATACAAAAGGTATGTTATAAGAGCACATAAATATCTTGTAGCACAATCACTAAAATTTATGCCACTTGGAGTAACCATGGCATCACCAATAGAAAAAGAAGCTTTTAGGTTCTTTTAATACATTTTCTATAATGACAGATCAACAAAATCAAAGGGAATGTAGATCAATTTCATTAATTAGCTACAAGAGTAGTATTAGACAAGCTACATTAAAATGTTTCATCAAAGATATAGCTATTGAGTAACAATTAGTTGTGATAAGGGAAATAAATAAAGAGTTTCTTTTATGCTATGAGTTCATACAAAAAATATATTAAGATGAAGCCACAATGCAAATATACACAATGCATAGCTATAGTATGGAAAGAAACAACAAGGTGTTGACTCACTTTGATCTATTAGCCATGAGATAGTAGGCCCATAACCAAGTGAACAATGTTCTATGTAGTATCTGACAGTTAGAGAATCTTGAAAAATGTTTGATGTAGTATGTGACAGTTAGAGAATCTTGACAGTCTGAAACCAAAACACATAAAATGCTGACATACTATAGAAATAATATCTTTGTACTTTTGACAAATATTTTTCAATGCACCTCCTTAGTACAAGGTATGATACTTGTATCTGATTTTATTTAAATGATAAAGAAAATAATTGTGATGTAAAGTGGATGCAAAGGTATATCATAGTACAAAAGGGATCATATATGTCATCCAATTCAAAGGATATGCTACAATAATACAAGTAATGCTCATATCTCAATTATAGGTGGCAGATGGAAGCTATGAATATAAAGTGTTCAAGAGTAGTAGTTAAGGTGATAGGCATATTACTGATTATACATAAGGAGAAGATATAATGATTCAATAGTTTATTACATCAGACCATGAAAAAAATAAATTGGCATTTTGTAATCAACATAATAAATCAACATTGTAGCTACTAAAGAAAAGGCTTAGAGTTCAAATCTGTGAAGTTTATTAAGGTTTCAAAATATTAGGGTTTATATTTCTAGTTATTTCATTCAAACCCTCACAACTACATATATTCTACAATCCTCATGGATTTGAAGTCACAATTATAGAAAAGTTTCTCTTGAAGCCCTCATTCTTACGTAAACATGAGAAAAATCATAAGATCATATTTCTAAAATAAACCCTCATAAGTTGAGAGTGCCAAAATATAAAAAGAAATAAGGATAGATACTCACAATATTTTACATAGATATCCATTAGGAGACAACAGTGCTACATAGATTTATCTGGGTATAGGTTTATGAATATAAAACTAGGGTATAAAAATTGTCATCAAGTTTGTGAGCTTTTTAGAAGATAACAGTGAAGATAGAGGAGAGCGACAATGTGCACATGCCCAAGAAAGAGCCATGATTTTTCATCTAAATATGACAAAAGTATAAAAATAGTGTTTACTTTTTATTTCAAAAGATAAAAATCTCAAATAAATGGTGAAATAATTGCGTATAGAGTGAAAGTATCAACATGGAAAAGCCTTGTTGATGTTGAAGAGGTCTCCATAAAAAAGCTTCAGATATTCCATAGTGAGTTTCTCAAAAATCCTAACCTACAACAATGGCTTCAACCACAACGAAGAATCAAAATAGGCCAAAGTGTAAAATGAGGTGAAAGATTAGGGTTTGACCCTATTTCCATGGAATAGTTTTTCACTTTTGTGTTTTTTAGTGGGATGTTTGTTAAAAAATGTCCATAGGTTCAATACCTAATGTTATAATTTGTAAACTTATGTTTTATATTAATATCTTTTAAAAGACACCTCACCTTAACAAATATTTATATAAAATATAAGTTTTTATTATTTTATTTTCCTTTGCATGATAATCAAATGTAAATTTAATTATTATTATATGATAGTTATTATAAATTATGTAATAATAATTAAAACCAAAAATCAAGGATTGATAAGTGAAGTTGGTATTTTTTCCATGTGCCTACAAGGGAGGGAGTTTTTCTTTTCTTTTAGTTTACTTGGAGTCTAATTTTCAGTGGTTGGAGGCTTTTTCCATTTTTTCATGATATATGAGAATTAGAGTAGAGTTTTCTTCACTTCATGAGCAATTCAAAAATTAGTAGAGCTATCTTCCAATTATGGATCATTTGAAAGGGCTTCCTTTGTAGTTGTACTTCAATTATTCATAGTTATGCCCCTACTTTGATGGGATTACTTCTTGTATCTGACCCCATGTTTTATATGTTTGGAGGGTTTTAGGGTAGTTTTGGGAGGTTAGAGAGTAGTTTGAGTGGTGTTTCAATTTTTTGTGACTTGCAGATACTTTTGGCTCACTTGATATCTTGTTTATTGCAGTTAGGTCCCTTATTTTTAGGGATTTTCAATTCTATCTAACCCTTGGAGGTCCTTTGTATATATACTCTCTTTGGAGCTCATTATTTAGGAAATTCATCTTTTTGCTACTTTTGGCACATTGTAAATACTAGCATTATTGTATTGGAGCCATTATTTTTAGGATTTGTACTAGATGTTTCCCCTTGTAATTGGAATACATATAAGAGCTTTTCCTTCCCATTTTGTGTTTATATGTTTTTGAGTAGTTTTTACATGCTTATAGTGGTTTAAAATCATGGAATTATCTTTCCCTTTTTTAAATGATTGTTGAGAATTAAAACCTTCTTTAGATCTAATTATTACTTGTGGGTTGTGAGGACTAAATCCCTGTTTTGAGTTTATTGTGGATGCAAGTTTAAGTGAAATTATGAAGATTAGATAAAATTTAGTATATCACCATTTAATTCAAGTTATTTACATTTCAAAGCACCCTTTTATCCCTTTTCCAATCAAATTTATTTTTAGGTGAACATAAAGGAGGAAGCCTACTTATGATTCAAAGATTCATTCTCAAGCACAAGTTACCCACCATTGAGAATGTTTCCATGTTACAATAGGATTTTTGAGTTTTACACTTAGCATTTCTAGGTGCAATGCTAATTGATAATAGTTTTTGGAATGTCCGATGAGACCTCAAACTGATATTCAGTTCTTTTGAGCTACATATTTGTTGCTATTTAGGTGTGAACAATAAATGTTTAGCATTTGAGAAGGTATTTTAAAGAACTTGTGACTCTAAGTTTTGGTTTTATGCAAATCCATTATTGTATCCTATGAGAAAAGTTCAGACAAGATCAAGTATGAAAATTTTTTACTACCAAGAATTTTAGCTTGCAAAATGAGGAGGCAGGACAATGAGAAGGGGATCGAGGGTATCCAATAACACAGGAAGAACAAAACCTTTTAGCTCTAATCCTACATTTACAGGATTTGGTAATCCCATTTTTACAAGTTTTGAAGATATTTATGATCGATCTCTTGAAGATTTTACTTTTCCTAGTAGTTTTGGTACCCCTAGTAGTTATGGTTCATAATTACCAGCATTTGAGAATCACTTTCCACCAATTGTAAGTTATATAGCATCAGCTAATCATCCATTACCATCTTTTTTTATCTTGATTAGTCAAGTTTAGAATCCAATGGCTCATCAACAACCCAAAAATCTACCTTTTGTGGATTTTAATTTGGGAAGTCATCTAAATATTGTAAATTATAATGATATTCATGTTGCTACCTTGAAAATTCTAACATTATTTAAAGGAGAGGATCATGTTACAACTATAGAGAATATTCAAGATGTGGCATCTTTATGTGGTCTACATCAGGTGACTGAGCAAGACATTTCCATAAAGCTTTTGGTAGTATCTTTCAAGGGAAAACCCTTAGTATGGTGCAGAGGGTTATCAGTCAATTCCATAGCTAGATGAGATGATTTGGGGGAAAGATTAAACTATAAGTTTGAAGATAAATCAGATCATTATCATTGGTTGAGCATATTACAACAATCAAAAGGATTCCTCATGAGAATATTTTTGATTTGAATTTTTATGTTTTTAGAAGACATGGAACAAAACACCAGCTCTAGTAAAGCCTTCTAATGAGTATGATTTCTTTTTTAATCTCAAATATTTAACTAGTGATATTTCAGTAAAAAAAAATCAAAGGGGGGTAACACGTTACAAGCTATTTTTGATATAGAAATAAGGGAATACAATTATCTAATACAAGCAAGTAAGATAGCCCCTAGGCTACCAATGCCAATTTTTGTTGATATACAACCAATTGCACCTATAATTTTGCCTACGGTTTCTATTGTCCCTACATTTACAACCTATAAACCTTAAGTTATAGCTGGAAAAAGTGATCCAAAAACATCTTCATAAGAGCTCAAGGGGATAAAGGAGAAAAATCAAATGTTAGCTAAGGCATTGTACAATCTTGGTAATCAAATGGTGAATTTAAAGAAGTAGAATGAGGATAATAAGCTATATCAAGTACATTTTTAGACCAATAGTCCTAGTTATCATATTGGTAACTAGGGTCAAGGAAGGATTTTCAATCAAAGGGCCAACCAACCATGCAATCCTAATGTTACAATCACATCAAAGAAGCTTCAAAATAATATGGCATAGGATTATGATTGGTGCTACCCTTGCAACCAACCTTAGAATTAGACTAATTGTGCTAATGGAGTACTTAATTAGGCCTTAATGGTACAAAAAAACACCCTAAATTAGCAAGGTAGAAATCAAGAAGGTAATAATCAATCAAGTGGACAAAATGATCAGGGTTCATCACATGTTTCTCTAATGAATCGCATGCAAGATGAAGAGTTTTGTGGTGTAAATTTTATGCAAGATCAAAACTAGCATTATGTACCAACTTCAATTGGTACAAGGTCCAAGAAAAGTTCTATTAAAATATAACAAGATGAAAAGGGAAAAATACAAAATGATAGCACTCGAAATCAGGCTTTTACAAGTCAAAAATGACAATCTATCATTCAAGCATCAAAGAATGTACAAATTTTTCCCAAAGGTCAAGTTTTACTAGCAAAGGAGTAGCCTGAAGTATAGATTTTAGTACCACAAATGTAAAAGGAGGTTGCAACTGATAAAGTATGGCCAAAGGTGAATTTTCCTTAACTAAATATTGTTGATTATATGAGGAAAATGACCTATAGTATTTCAATGTTAGATGCCTTACATCTGCTAGGGAAAAAAGAGAACATGGTTAAGGCTTTGACAAAGATTTTTGTGAAAGATCAATCAACTGAGAAATTAATGGTTATGGTTGCAAAAGATGTAACAATAAAGGATGCAAAGCAAAAATCATAGGTAAAGCCTCCACCCTTCTATGTTACATTGGTTTTTGATGATTCATTAGTCCTTAATTGCATGATTAATTCTAGGGTAGGAAGTTTTGTGATGGCCAAGTAGTTAGTTGAAAAATTGGGTCTAGTTTATGAGCCCATAGAAAATAATGAAGTTGAATTATATGGGTCAACCATCAATACCATAGGGGTGATTAAAAATATGAGTTTGAAATACATTCATGCCCAAATTATTTCATCCCTCAAGATGCCTATATTATTGACTTACCACCATACTTTGGAATCTTCCTTAGTAGGGATTTTACAACCAAGTTAGAAGGCTATTTATTATCTGATTGGCCACATAGTCTCTTTAGAACTAGATACGGTACTAGAGTGACCATATAATCAAAACCATTGGCTAAACATCATATTGGACCATACACTCCTAGTGTTGTAAATGTTAATTTGGCCTTTCATGATCAAGATGATCTTGTGACCCATGACTCAAAATGCCCATTAGAAGGTATATCAAACATTTTTTTTAATATTGTAAATGTTCAGTTCTAGAATTGTTACCTCTATCAGGCAATGAGGCTAACAACAATTCCAGCTGACAATGGAAAGCTCTCCTAGCTGTGGGTAGACTATGATTAGAGAGGAATCTCTGGATTCTAGGCTAGTTCCTATAAAATATTGGCTATCACTTTACTAACCTGAAAAACTTGATGGGAAAAGGGAAAAAGGAACTGAAAAACTTAGAAAATAAGGTGATACACCAATGACTAAATAAAAAATTAGAAAAGAAAATATTAACTCCAAATCTAAAACAATGAAATTTAGATGTCTGGTACACTGTTCAACATATAGGTTAATGAATTTAGTTATCAGGATTTAATCACAAATAACTCAACTCTTAACAACATACATTTCTCAAATAGGGTTTGATGGATCAGATTTATCAATCTGGAAGGAATAATGAAACATTCACATCCAAATTCAAAATTAGAATAAAAAAACACTTACTAAAGAAGATGAAAAGGAATTGATAATCTGAAGACAAAATGAGCTGAAATCTGGTATATTTTCTTCAAAAATCTCTGCAAAATGGTTACAAAATTAGCTCTTGAGCTTTTAGGAACAAATCAGTTCACTATAGGCTCTCAATCCCACACATGCGACCCTGAAAAAAGTCTATCTCCCTTCCTTAAGAGAGCTCAAAAACCCTAATCTGGGAATGCCTAACCCCTAGAAATTTGCTCTGATTTGGCCATAATTATGCCACAATTTCAGCCTAAATGTCATCTAAAAGACAACCAATCTTCTACCCCTAAATTTTGGCTAATTATAAGGAATTTAATTCCTTTTACAATCTATTGTGCCAAAATTTAAACTATCTCTTTAATAAATTTGGCTTTAAATAAGGAATTAATAAAATCCTTTTTACAATTCATTGCCAAAATTTAATAAAAGAAATTAACTTTAAAAAGATTCTAATATTAATTATCCTATTCTCTAATAATCTCTAACTTAGATAAAAAATCTAAGAAGTAACTATGAAGTGGAGAGTCTAAACATTACTCAATCCACTTGCATTTTTACAAAATCGAGAAAAGAGACAGGTGGCAATTTTTAAGTTTTTGAAGCAACAGCTGGTATAGACGTCCTCTACATTCATTTAATATCTCTGTCACATACTCACCTTGTAGACTCCAAATAGTTTTATGCTTCATTTGATTCTTGGCACTTGTGTTATTCGCAAAACATTAGGGATGAAACCCTAGTTTGCTGTAGAAGTTTCAAAACTTGACTGAGAGTTGGGCATTTGATTGCTGTTGAAACTAGAAACTCAACTTTTGACAGGTAAACTGTAAGTTCATTTCAATGAATATCTCTGTTATCATTTGCTATCAATGTGTTTACTTCCAGTTTAGAGTTAGAAAACTCTTCTATTTCACCCTTTGTATTGAATACTCATTACTTGTTTACAAAGATAAACTGTTTGTTTCTCTAAACATATACTCTCAGTTATGAACTTGAATCTTCTTGCTTATCTTTCCCTTGAATAATGAATTTGAAAGACAATAGATGTCACTTGCTATTCGATTTTCTCTATTTGATTTCCATGAAACTATCCACAAATCTAGAAGTTAACCTTTGGTCTATCTTTAGCAAATGGGTATGAACTGAAAATGTGCCCTCCATTTCAATATGTAACCACAGACACTTTTCTATTTGTTGTACCATGAACTCATGGTTCTTGAAATTTGAAATCTCTATTTTATTCTTTGCATAAATGAATGAGTTCATAATCTAAAAAACCTCACAGTTGCTGTCTATTTTCTTTTGAACAATGAGTACAAACTCTGTTCTTCAGCGTGCACCCCTTGCCGATAACTCTTTGTTATCATTTTTTGTTTGAAATGCATCTTACAGCCCAAAATCGTGGGCTCTCCATTCTTCTAATAGATGCTTCACTATTCGTTTCAAAAGATAGACTGTTTGTTTTAGAATGAACTCACAGTTATGAGTTTATGAACCCTTTGTTAAGACATAAGATGCAACTCTCAACATTGAGATATCTTGGGTACATTCGAAGGTTCTTTCTCTTTTATTTGGTCTCCACATTACCAAAATAGTAAGCAAATATCTATACACCATCATTCACAACATCTATCAAAGCTTAATTAAAGATCTTGGTTTTTCCTTTTTGCTGAAAAAGATCTCAAACTTACAGTGAACTCATTGTTTATCTCTTAGCTTGAGAAAACTCAGATATATGAGAGCTTTCTTTTATTTGCAAAAATAGAAAACCCATAACATGATTTACGACATCTACTGTCAATAAATTTGTTGAACTTGTTCATTCACTTATAGCTTCTACTGTGACTTGTAACCGTAGATCTATGCCTTCTATCTGTTATTGACCATACATATATGGGCTTCATTTGATACGAGCTCCATGTATTTCTATCTGGGCTCAACCATTTGTTTAAAAAAAAAAAAAACTATCTCTTTAGGAAAAGTACTCACAGTTTATGAACTCGAACCTGCTGTTTATCTTCTCTTTTATTGCATAAACAACAAACTACCACAAGCTCTGTTATGGTATTTGTCACAGTCAATGACTGGTATCATCTTGTCGATGGCACATCTTTAGATCCATTATTTATATGTTGTACTATTCTTTGTATTTTCTGTTGTTAACACTGTAGACTCAAGCTCTGTGATTAGTTCATTTTGAAACCAAATATAGACATGAATCATCATTTTGACTTGCGGCTTTTGACAGTTGATAAATTTGCACTTATTGTTTCACTTCATTAGTATTCATTTGTAAACATGAAATCATTACTATTACTCCAGCATAAGCACATCATTTTTGAACTTTGAGTTCAAATTTCAAAATTTGATCTACACTCCAGCATTAATAAATTTGATATGTTACTTGTCAGAAATTGTACATATGAACTAGTTTTTGTGATTTCTGACAAGTACTGAAAAATGTGATCCATTGGCATTCTGAAATTAATAACACCAGCATTATTGAAGCTCCTGTAGCAGATCATTGTACACTTCCTTTTTGATACTAAATTTGTCAATTTATGACATGAAGTACAACAAGATGTAAAAGTTTATTATTTTGTTAATGAAGTTTGAGCACGGGCTCATGACACTCAAAAATGATAGAATGTTAATGACTGAGGTTCAAACACGGGTTCGTGACACCCAGTCATAACATTTTGTAAACATTCAAAATATGATTCAATCTTGAAGCACTTGAAAATATTCAGCATTAAGTCATTGAAAGTTTTGAAAATGTACTCTATTCATGATGAATTCAACATCTCTTTTGGTGAAACAATTTGATTCCTCTGTAGATCAGCAACCTGGAACTTCCTGTAGCAACTTGGCATGGGAAACCAGCTTGTTCTGCATCTTGAAAAATGACTGAAAAATGAACCAGTCAGCTATTATCTGCAAAACAACTTGTTAATTTCAAGCAATATCAATATGAAACACAATCTGAAAAAGGTTTCTTAGTTCAGAAACATACTAAGTCCCTTTCATTCAGATTCATGATTGTTCAAAATGAAAACACACACCACAATAGGTACTAAAAGCGAAAGGTTTCATGCTCCAAAACACGTCCCTTTAAGACTTTCATGCAATGAGTGATAATTTTCATTTACTTGCTACATTTGTTCTTAGATTGATATGTAGATAGTAACAGATAGTTGATGTATGTAATTTTTTTCCTTGTATTGCTTAGATCCATTAGGATCTAATCATTCTTTTCCTTTTTTCCAGATGATGATTTCCCTAAGGACCTGAATGCTGATGGAGACTCGGGAGAGACATAGATGTAGAGGACCTGACAGAGACCAATAGAACCAACACAAACATGAGGCAATACATGGGAACCTTTTACACACTTTAGTTTTCTGTTCTAATTTGCAAATGTACTCTGATTATTGAATCATGTAATATGAATCAAATGACATTTGTGCTACATTCTTATGGATGCACAATGTAATGATCAATGATAAATTTCTGATTTTGTAATAATTTGATCAATACTTAGAGTACAAAAGTAAAATTTGATAACAAATGTAGTAAGTAGATGCAAACTAACAAAACCTATAAGACAGTGTTAATTGGATAACATAAATGTGCAAAATTCTTTTAGTGCCTATTGTGTTGTAGGTTACATTTTGAATAACAATAAAGAGTATCAACTGATAAAAAAAACTAATTACCAACAACAATTAGTGTTTTTGTTGCTTCCTACCATCACATATCTATACCATATACATAATACCAAAAAAACCTTATACAGAGTACATGTATCTGGTGCACAAAAACATGACAGTATTATCTCGATTCTTCCCATCCATCAATATTGTTCCTATATTCTTTATTATCCCACCCATTATTGCTATTTCCTTGTCCATAACTGTTCCAAATGTCATTGTTAGCCTTGTTTTCCCATTCACTATTATATGCATCATCTTGGTTGTCATCCATATTTCCATCATCTTCATTTGTGCTCTAAGTGTTTAGGTGGTTGAGGTCTTAAATTCAACCAATGTTCCCTTCTTGAGGTATTTCGACATATGAGGAGGACTGAATATATTTCTTGTACACAATCATTTCACCTTCTTTCACTAATGATAAGAATATTTCTTCTGGAACTTCTATCCTTGTAGATACCTATGAGACAATATGTAAATGTGTAAGTTTAATATGAAACTCAGTAAGATCCCATTTCCTGGCTTGGAAGATCTCATTTCTCTATTTCCAAATGACCCAAAGAATTTCAACATTTAAAGTAAACCACAAGTTATTCATTTTGCAATCAAAGGTTTCCACAAAACCAACAACAACCTCATGCCAAGAAAAATTGTTACAACGGTTCCACAAATTGGGGTACCCAAAAAAACTGGACCATATTCTCTTATCAAATTCACATTCAAAGAAAAGATGTTCAAAGGTTTCAGGACAACTACATATGGAACAACAAATACTTTGCTAACCACAGTGAGAAAAAAAAGATCCAACAACATTTTTTTTGAAAGAAGCAATCATTGAAAATAAATAATTTTTGGTTCAACCTGTGAGTGCCAAAAAAATTCAAAGATAATTCCTTGTTTTGATTAAGATTCTAGTTTTGATTAATTTTGTTGATAAGTCCATTTAAGATTCTAGTTTTGATTAATTTTGTTGATAATTCCTACATCCTCCTTAATCATATCATATATTTTCTTGCATGAAAAATCACTCAACCATTTTCCATCAACCCATTTCATTTGATCAATCATCTATTTAGAATTCAACAATTTACCAGGAAAGTGCCTTCCCACAGCTTTAGACATCGGGGTATAGGTTTTTTTCTGAGAATTTGGGATATTGAATTTATTCCCAATATCTTCCCAAGATCCCATTTTCTTGTCCATCAAAACATATTGAATGAGAGAAATTATTTTTTGATGCCAAACTTTAGCAGAACAACACTGAGTCAATGTAAGAGGTTTACCATTTAAGTATAAGCCCCACCAAATAGATCTATCCAAAATTGAAAAAGAAGGGTTTTTTCCAACATCATTCCTTGAATAGACTTGAGGCCTAACTTGACACCATGCCTTCCAAATGGTATGAAACATCATGGACCCAAAAAACTTGAATATCAAAGTCACCAAACACAATATCATGCAATGGAATACCTTTCCATTTCTTACCTTTTTTATGGTCAATCTCTCAATGTTATTTTCAAAAGGACTTTCCATGGTTCATTCCCTCTTAGGGCTTTGAGAATCCATTTTGCAGCCAGAGCAATACCTTGGGCCTTTAGGTCCCTCAATCCAAGACCCCCCAACCTTTTTGGAGTGCAACACCATTCCCACTTGACACAGTGCCTCTTTCTATTACCAAGCCCATTAGACCATAGAAACTCCCCCATAATTTTTTCTAATTTGTTGATTTGACTATTAGCTAGCATCCAAGTGGAGGCATAATATACCACATGGGAAGAAAGATCTTTTTGAACTACTTATTCTCTTCTAGCTAAAGATGACACATGTGATTTCCACTTGAGATGCTTGTTCTCGATCTTTTTATAAATCCATGCCCGCATATCATTGATTGAGGGATTAATAGCAAAGGGTATACCCAGATACCTGACAATGGTAGAAGATCCTGACCATTACCACTCTCTATTCTCTAGCCATCTAGGTGGACCCTCTGTCCATCCCAACATATTGGACTTATGGGGGGATATTTTGGCTCCTGATGCCATGTAGAATACTTGAAGTCTTCTAAGCACATTGTCAAAGTTTTCTTCCTCTATGTCCAAGAAAATGGCAGTGTCATCAGAAAATTATTCAACTACAAGGTCCTCATTATTGGGCATATGAGTCCCCTTAACAGGTGGACTGAGTTCTAAGGTCTTGAGGATAAAAGATAGAGCATCAACAACAATAGCATATAGGGAAGGGGCAAGAGGGCACACTTGTTTGATAGACCTCTCAAGTGGAATATGTTCAGATAATTCTCCATTTACATCAATCATATTTGAGGAGTCTTTAAACAAAATATTGACCCACTTGAAAAAATATTATGTAAATCCAAAAGCCTCTAACATTTTGAGAACAAAATGCCACTCAATTATGTCATAAGATTTTTCAAAATCTATGAGGACCATAGCCACATTCTACCCATCCATTTTAGCCCAGTGCATGGCTTCCCAATTGGTAATGATATTGTCTAAGATATACCTCCCTTTTATAAACCCAGATTGAGTAACTAACACAACATTTTTAAGAATTTCTCTAATTCTTCTAGCCATGACTTTAGAAATTATATTGTAGGAGATATTTAGTAAAGTGATAGGTCTCCAATTATTGATCTGGGACTTATCACCATCTTTGGGTAAGAGTTTGACTAACCCTCTATTAATGTTTTCCCCAAATGACCCTGTTCCAAAAGCTTCTTCATACACTTCTAAAAATTCACCAAATATCCAATCTTTATTTTTTTTTGTAAAATTTAGCAAGCAGTCCATCAAGTCCCAAAGATTTATCATTTGCTAGAGACCCTATAGCTTCATCAATCTCTTTAAGGTTAATCCTTTGGTCAAGCACCTTGGCTTGTTTGTGAGATACCTTCCTTGGGATTATTTTAATGCATTGGTTCAACATCTCAATATTCTCAACTTTGTGTTCTAGGAAAAAAACAATTTCTTATAGAATTCTACAAAATCATTCAAGGTGTCTTTGTTGTTGTTAGTGACTCCTCCGTCTACCTAAATTCCAGTGATTTCCTCTTTGTTGTGCTTTGATTTGATCAAATTGAAGAAGTATTTAGATCCCTTGTCCCCATCCTTAATCTATCTAGCATTGGCCCTAAGTTTTTGACCTTGGACTTTGTAATTTTGGATTTTCCTTAGTTTAGCTTTGGTTCTTATCAGGGATTTCTCAAGATCTTGATCATTTCCTTTTTCTTTCAATTGTGTTTCTATTTGATTGAGTTTACTTTGGTAAATATTTTCTTCTTGATTCATGTCTATGGCTTCCTTGGTTCCTACAATTTGAGTTATTCTTCTCCATATTTGAGCCAATTGGTCCCATTTTCCCCTCGCAGAGAGAGTTGAATTATAAAACTTAGAAAGAATAGTAGCAGTTTGAATGGCTTGGAGGGAGTCCTCATCTTCTAATAAGGATGTGTTGAGATTAAAGGTACTCTTTCTTTTCATATTGGGTTCTTGGGTGTAGTGGGTTTTAAGAATGATGCAAGCATGGATGGGAGAATGATCAGATAAACTAACTAGAGTCCTCCATGGGATTTTGACTAGGATGATTGGATAATTCAAACATAACCTCTTCAAAATATATCATGTCCAATCTGTAGTAAATCCTATTTTTTCTATCCTGATTATTGCACCAAGTGAACCAAGTTTTATTGTACTTCTACTTCATATTTTCCAGAGGGTCACTGATTTTGAACCTTCTCCTGAATTTAGCCCAAAAGAAAAATTCATTCCCCTTCCACTCATGTTTATTTCCTCCACATTTGTCTTGTTTGTTCTCAATATGTTGAAATCTTCGATAAAAATCCACTTAGCATATGGCAAGTTGTTTGATAACCATTCCCATAGATTAGCCCTTTCTCTATAGTCATTGGGAGCACATATATTACAAATTCCCACCATTTGACTATTTTCCTTAAACAACCCCCATACTACCCTTTGACAAGGAGAAGTGCCTTTAGAAGTCATCTTATCATCCCAAGTGTTTCCTATTAGCATGGCTACTCCTCCTTTACCTCTATCATGCCCTGAATATATGCAAGTGGCTCTATCCCAAATGAATTTGAGAGTTTTATGGGCATGGTATCCAACGACCTTGGTTTCTTGAAGACATACAATATTTTTTATGAATCTTGTTACACCAATTTCTGACAATGTACTTTCTGTCAATCATTTCTAATCCCCTAACATCCCAGCTATGTATGTTTATCATCATAAGAGTTTGGGGGTATTTTGATTCTTACATAATCTATTAAAGAAATCTTGGAGCTCTTTTCTTTTGATTTAGATTTTTTTTCCACTATTTTTTAGACTACTACTTCTTTCATAAGTTTTCCTCTTTTTCTTTTTAGAGACCACTTCTATAAACCCACCATCATCATCTCCTTGCTCACTATATAAAGACTTAGAAGGGCTATCATTAGGGCATAAATTAATCTTTCCAATGGAGTTATGATCCATAATTCATTCTTCATGTTCTTCTTATGGTATTTAAAGAGGCATGTTGTTAGGGCAGGCATTACCCTGTTCAACCAAATGTTGTTCTGACCCTTTTAAGGCATTTCTATTTTTAATTTTGGAGAGGGTTATTTATATGGAATTTTGAAAGAGGGCATTGTCTTCATACTCTCTCTCTAGGAACATGAATGTACTGAGGATGACAAGCAAAATGACTTTGAATATCCTTATTTTGAGCAACAATGTGAATTTCAAACTCATCCTCAAAGAGAGGATTAGAGAAAGACACAAATTTATCCAATGGAGTATCTAGGGTTTCCCTTGAGAATCCACTATTATATTTTGAATTATTATTGTCTTGATTCTTTCTAATACTACCTCCACCTTTTCCAATACTAGGGTTACCAGCCGGATTATTGAAATTGTTAAAATTATTGTTATTATCTTTAGTCCTTATGGGAGGATCTTTTTTATTCATGGAGGCTTTCTTAAAGTTCTTTTGAATATTCTCCAAAAGAGGACAGTCTCTTCTATTATCACCATTAAGCTTATAGCGGAAGCAAGCTTTGATGTCTCCAAGTTTGACAATTTTCCATTTCCATTTTTCTCCTTCAATATCAAGAGATATTTCATCCAGAAACACAACATTGGGATTAAGGGTAATTAGGGCCTGAGCATTAAGGTGAGGTAGCGTGACCTTGGATTCTTCAACTTGGAGGACAAAGCTAAGAGGCTTGAGCAAGTGGGGGATAAATTACCAAAATTTAGGTTGAACATTCCTAAGTTCTACCTAGAAGGGAGACAAGCGGGTGATAATATTTTTAGACTTACAACTGGGAGACCATGGGACAGTGTTGAACATAGTTTTCCCTACATTCCAATATCCTTACTTAAAACATTTTCTTGCATAGCATGGTTTTTTTTAAAATAAAAATAAACCTTTCTGAACCATATAGTTGAAGCAAACGTTTATACCAATATTTTTTCTCCAAATGTTACCAATCCAGTCATCCAAAAATTTCCTAGTAGGTAGGAATTTCATATGCATGCAAACAAAAAAGATAGCAATATTTTTTAAATGAGATTGTTCATAATTAATAGCATTTACCATGTCTATATTTGGAGAGAGAGTGAGGATCTTAGTACCAAGTGATAGGGTCTTACCTTCCTCTCATCCCTCCTTCCCCCCTGTGGAGCATTCTATTACAAACTCATTTCTTTCTCCTCTTGGTCGATGTCCATCGGGGCTGGGAGATCTTCCTCCATTATCATTAACCACTTCAAATTGTGTTGACTATGTTAAAACCATTTTATCAAACAAAACTACTTTTTAGTAAGGCTTGTTTGACTTGCTGCATACATTAGAATCCTTTCCTTCTACCCCTTTATTACCTTCTTGTCTATCTTTTCCATCATAAATCTCTCCTACGACTATTAGAACAACTCATGGCAGATCTAACTAAATCCTTACTCTAGATGTCCTTCATCTTAGAAAATTAATGACACCCACAAACAAGCTAGAGCCAAAGCGGGGAGGAATAATGAACAATGAGGGAAGAAAACCATAAACATGAGCCACTGCAAAAAGGAAACAAAGGAAAAAATAAAAATAGGACACAAAGAAAGGAGCAAATGGGGGCATAACAAACAAACAAAGAAGAAGCTGCCACAAGAGCTGAATAGAGGAGCCACAGGTCCCTCCTGTTGGAAACTACAATTGAAGAAACTATTGTATTGTCATTGATGTCAACACTTAACTGGTAAGACTATTGATATCTAAGAAAGTACTATATCTATTTGATTGTTGAGAAGGATTAGAGTAAAGGTGATAACAATAGCACCTAAGGAAAGGTTGAGTTATCTTGATACTTCAATGGGTACTTGATTATGTGGCACAATGATAAGATACTGTATTGCTTATCTAAGTAAGAAGTAAGACTAAACAAGTAGGCTTAACCAAGAAAAAGTGAAGAAATCTAGTTTAAGCCGAGTGATGTTAGTGTCGAATGAGCTAGTGTATATGCCGAGTAAATTCAATGTTGACCGAACATTAGTTTATTGCTGAGAAAGACAATATTAGTTGAGGAAACAATTTCAGTGGTGATCGGGCTACCCAGTGATGATCGAGGAGTTGAATACAGTATTGACCAAGTGTTAGTAATTTACATTTGAGAAATTATTCAGATTCCTAGCTGACATAGTTGAATTCTTGGATTATGTAAATCATGTTGACTTTATTTATTGAATCTATGGAAGCATTTAATGCACTGTAAACCATTTTATTATAATTCCATAAAGAGATCAAGATGTTTCTAGAAGGATGGATGAAGAACATAATGTTGGAAGGATTCGATGAATCTGACCTAACCCTAAGATCTACAGAGGAGATTAAGCGGCAAAAGTTGGATCGACCTATCGAAGAGGTATTAAGGAAACCTACATGTGAGGTTGAAGTAGGATGCTGGAGTTGTTGTTATTGATTGAATAAGCAAAAAAGGCTGAAGGAGAAGGAGTTGTGATTTCTTGAAGGTATTTCTGAGCAAATCAGTGATGGAGATGGAAATGGATCACAGTCAGTAAGGCATCATATATTTGTAAGAATTGGATCTGTTATTTACAAAGTGAGTTGTATGTTTTCAAATCAAACACTGGTGTTACTTTCTAACCATTGTATCAATTTAAATCCTTTAATCAAGGTTAACCTAACAGTCATTATATAAATCCTTTGAACAAGGTTGCATTATAATGGAATGTACTTAATTCCTTTCACAAGGCGCACTCCTAATAGGGTGGTTAAAATCCTTTAATCGGGTCACACCTAGCAATGTATTTGTAAACCTTTGATAGGGTTGGATTTTCACAGAGCTCATGTCAGAAGAGTGAAAATATCAGTAGCTTGTTACAAAGTGGTTTTTCCCAAATTGGGTTTCCACTATAAATCCTGGTGTTAATACTTGTGTCAATGTTTTGGTTTGAACATTTCTATGTTTTGCAAGTTAAATACTATTGGATAGTGGACTGCACTGTTATATGTTCCTGATATGCATTTTGTAATGACCGAGTAGCTGTTGGTTGTTAGATCTGAGTTGTTGAAGAGTTTGAAAGTTTATTTTATACATCTAGACCTAAGAAAAAATGATTCACCCCCCTTTTTTGTTCTAAATCATATTAACACCTCCTACTATAGACGACACCAACAGGATCTCCAATCACCGCTTGGCCAACTTGTAGAGCATTCTTTCTATATAAAACATTTGTTTAGATAAGTGAGTTGATGAGAATAATGAGGAACAACCATTTCACCATATGGATGTAGTTGGTCTTGGTAATTACATCATGTATGCATGAGCATAATATCATTCCTAACCTTATGAAAGGTGAGGAACAAAAAATTGATCAACAACCAAATCAGTTATGGAAGTTGTATTTTGATGGCTCTAGAAATAAGAACAATTCAGGTTGTGGTACTATGTTGATATATCCTATAGGTAAGAAGTATTGTTTTGCATTCTATTTTTCTTTCAAATCTACTAACAATATAGTAGAGTATGAGTCACTTGTTCATGGCCTTGAATGGACTAGGAGGAAAATTGCCACCTTATATGTTTATGGTGATAGTGAGCTTGTAGTGAATTAGGTACGAAACTTGAATGTGACTAAAAATGATGTCCTAAAGTTGTATAAGCATAGGAATTTAAATATGATTGAAGAGTTTGATGATTTCAACATAATCTATGTACCTAGAAGTCTAAACAAGTGTGTTGACATGTTGGCAACCATGGGGGCTAAATTTGATATTCCCAACGAAGTGACCAATGTGCAGGTCCATAATTACATGAAGATGGTTTTGAGGCCTTCAGTTCTAGATAATAACATGAGTTGGAAATTTTTTGAGAATGATGAATAGACTTTAAATTTTTTTGGTTGAGGAGGCTAAATTTTATTTTGGAAATCAAAAAAAGCTACAACAATAATTTGGTGACTAGATTATATAGTTAAAGACAAACAAAATGCTAAAGGGGGTGGTCACCCTTGAGTTAATTCTCAATATTGATGATCAGATTAGAGCTGATAAAACCAAAATGACGGTTAAAGAAGAGCATTATAAACCTGTTGAAATCCTCAAGGATAAGTTTTTGAAACTTGGTAAGGTATGTGTTGAAGGTGAACAAAAGCTATTTATTTCACCTTTTTAGTAATACAATGATGTTTTTACTTGGAAATATCATAATTTGAAGAGGTTTGATCCCCAATTAGCCTAACATACCATAAATATAGAGCCAAACACAAAATTGGTAAGGAAAAAAGCAAAGACCATTTAATCTAAAGCTAGAACATCTGATGAAGATAGAATTGGTTAAGTTGGTGGAGGGTAACATTATTTTTCCCATTAAGCATACATCTTGAGTGTCAAATTTGGTATCTTTGAGGAAGAAAAATGATGAACTAATATTGTGTGTTGCTATCAGAGACCTCAACTGAGAATCTCTGAAGGATCATCACCCACTGCCCTCAATGGAGCATATTTTGCAATATGTTTCAAGTTATGATGGATTGTATCTTTTAGATTGATTTTCAAGATCTAATCAAATTATGTTCAAATAGGAAGAATCGTACAAAATAATATTTACAACAAAGTGGAGAACCATGACATACGAGAAAATTCCATTCAATTTATCAAACACTGGTACCACCTTTCAAAAAGTAATGGAAAAGGATTTTGATGGCCTTATGAACAAGTTTGTACTTACTGATTTAGATGATGTCACTATATTTTCAAAGAATTATGATGAAAACTTTGTGCATTTGAGATAGATCTTTGAAAGATCCAAAGAATATGGGGTTTCTCTTAAGCCCAAGAAATGTATATTTGTTATCCATGAAGAAAAAATTCTTGGTCACATTGTGTCAAAGAAGGGTACAATAATAGACCCTGAAAGAGTAAGTGTTATTCTTGAGTTTCCTTTACTAACTCAGAAGAAGGCTTGCAGAGATTTCTTGAAAGGATTAACTTCCTTAGGAGGTTTATCCCTTATGTAGAAGCCATATTTAAACTAGTGATAGTTATGATAAAAAAGAATGTAAGATTCAACTGGTCAAAGGAAGGTAAGCAAAGTTTTGAAGATGTGAATGAGGCAATTGCTATAGTGCACCCACATTGGTTAACCCAATTTTTGATAAGGATTTTATTTTATATGCATTTATGGTTGATGATTCAATTTTAGCAATGTCGATCTAGCATAATTTAGAAGGCCAGGAGAAACCCATTTCATTCTTTATCCAAGGATTGGAAGGCTACAAATAAAGGTACTCCTTTGTTAAGAAGTATGTGTTAGCTATTATAAGAAGCTTGAAGAAGTTTAAACCTTTGATTTTGAGTAATATAATTTATTTGATGGTTGCCCATCCAAGCGTTATAGAATTTTTTTGAATAAAGACTTGAATGATAAGAGAGTTGGATGGATTGCCAAAGTAATGGAATATGATGTACACATCAAGGTAACAAATCTTTTTAGGAGAAAATGAATGTGTGAGTAGATTGCTTCTATTCTGGAGGACAACCACCAATATCAAACTATGTAGTTCTAATTCATGATAATTTAGATCAAAATGAATTACCAATAAATTCTACCACCTGGATTGAAGAAATAATGCATTAACTTCATACTGGTAAATTCCCTCAAGGTTTAAGTAAATCAAAACAAAGGTTTTTTATACTTCATGCAATTTGATATAAATGAGGACTATTTAGAGGGTTATGGGTCATGCATAATAGTGACATAAATGAGTATAAATCACATAGGGTATGAGTTTTAACTCAATGCCCTATATTATTGGCGTAGTACCAAGGTGGGAGAATCCCCAAAGGATATGCCTAACCTCACAACTAAGGGTAACACAAGAAAGCAACAACACAAAAGTGGAGAGAGAATGAAAAATCCAATATATTCATCTAGAGATAAAAAAACATACATGTTGGGTTGTCAGACCTTCCCACTTACAATCATATACAAGAAAATGAATCTGATTAGTCTTATTTTTTATCTTCCAAAGTCTTAGATCTAGGTTCCATGAACCAACTACCACTACTACAAACAAATAGGTCCAACCAAAATGAATCAAAGATCCAAGAAAGGATTTAAAAATATACGCGATCATAGGAAATGATTCACAAGAGATCCACAAACCACATGCAATGATCACAATGGTTGGAAGCCACAAATCAATGACCACACATCGACTCTCTAAATAGGTCTAAGAAATAAATGAACATGTTAACCATGGATATAAAATGGATCAAATCTCAAAAAACCATGAACAATAAAAGGTGAGATCATAGGAATATGATCCTAGATAGGTCTAGAATAAGAATTTATGATCGCACACGCTCTCTCAAAAAAATGACAATAGACTAGCATAATCTCTCTAACTGAAAAAGAAGAACAAAATACAAAGAATTGTTTTTGGTTGATGCAATTTTTCTATGAACCCAATATGCTCCTACATTAGACACTTGGGGTTAATTAAACTGATGCTCTGAATTAGAGATTTTGTACAACCTGAGAAGAATCCAAATGATCCAACTCAAATTGGGAAATATAAGTAGCATCCTCAACTGATCTATTTTTCCACTTGACCAAGTACTCCATGTAATCATTTTCCCTTGTGATTCTTCCAATCCTACTATCCAAGACCTTATCAATTTCCTCTATTTACTTCTTAGGATATTCCTACTTCATGTCTAACTCATGGTACTCATAAAAATCAGCAATGTTGAATATAGGTGATTTATCCATGTCAATTGGTAACTCAACCTCGACAAAAGCACTACCACTATCAAATTTATTTAGTATCTTACAAGGCCAAAAATTCTTCATCTTACTATAGGTCCAACAATAAATCTGCCCTTCTTCAAATGAATGATAACTTCATCACCAACCTTAAAATTATTATGTCTCCTAGATCGGTCAGTTGTATCCTTATAATTATGATTACTATGTTCCAAATTATACTTCACCTCATCATGAAAAGTCTTCATGAATTCAACATATCTCTCCACTTCAACACTTCTCTTCTCTTCTAGGCCAAGATCTTTCAAATCTGATATTCCTTTAGGATGCATGCCAGTAACAATTTCAAAATGTGTTTTACCTATACTCCAATTCACTAAATTGTTATATGAAATTTTTTCTTGTGCCAAAATAAAATCCCAATTACCAGGTTTATCTCCAACAAGACATCTTAACAAATTACCCAAACTCATATTCACAACTTTTATTTGTCCATCAGTTTATGGATGAAATGTAGAACTGAACTTCAAATCTGTACCCATCTTCTTTCAAAGTGTCTTCCAAAAGTATCCCACAAACTTACTATTTCAGTTAGAAACAATAGTTTTAGGAAATCCATGCAATCTTAGAACTTCTCTAAAGAATAGATCAACTATATGAATAGCATTTTATGTTTTCTTACAAGGAATGAAATGTGACATCTTTAAAAATATCTCTACCACAACAAATATAGAATAATTACCTCTTTGTGTCTTTGGTAAGCCAAGAACAAAATCCATGCTAATGTCTTCCCATGGTCTATGAGGAATAGGTAAAGGTGTGTATAACCCTATTTTTTTATTGACCCCCTTAGCAACTTGCCAAATTCTGCAACTTTGGACAAATTTCTAAACATCCTTATATAGCTAAGGCCAAAAGTATTTCTCCTTAATCAAACTCATAGTTTTATCAATGCAAAAATGTATTGCAAGTCCTCCACTATATTTCTCCTTGATTATATTTTCCCTCATTTATCCTCTTGGTATACATAATTAAATGCCTTTGAATAACATACCTTCTTGAATGAAGTATTCAACCCACTTACTCTAATTATCTATGATCGGTTCCTTACATGCTTTCCAAGGTTTTGCAAAATCAGGGTCAGTTTCATAACAAAATTTCAAATCATCAAAACCAAGGACCTCAACTCTCATCTCAATCAATAAACTTCATTATATTATCTTTGATCAGTTCCTTACATGATTTCCAAGATTCTACAAAATCAAGGTCAGTTTCATAAAAAACATTTCAAATCATGAAAACCAAGAACCTCAACTCTCATCTCATCAATGCCAAAATGTATTGCAAGTCCTCCACTATGTTTCTCCTTGATCATATTTTCCCTCATTGATCCTCTTGGTATATATAATTAAATACCTTTAAACAACATACCTTCTTGAATGAAGTATTCAACCCACTTAATCTAATTATATGTGATCGGTTCCTTACATGCTTTCCAAGGTTCTACAAAATCAGGGTCAGTTTCATAAAAAAATTTCAAATCATCAAAACCAAGGACCTCAACTCTCATCTCAGTTAATACACTTCATCTTCTTCTCAATGCATTTTCAACCCTATTTGACAATCCCCTTCTATGTTTCAACACAAAATCAAAATTTTGCAAGTATTCAACCCACTTTGTATGTCTCTGATTCAACTTATTCTAACTACCCAATTAATGCAATGATTTATGATCAGTGTACACCACAAATTCCTTAGGCATAAAATAATGTCTCCATTTCTTTAGAGCTTGAACAATAGCATAAAATTCTTGATCATAGATTGACTACTTCCTCTAAGCATCATTCAATTTCTCACTATAAAAAGCAATAAGTTTACCTTCTTGACTTAATACTGCTCCGATTGGACTTCCACTTGCATCAAAATCAACTTGAAATACCTTAAAGAAATAAAGTAAAGCTAGTACTGGTAATTCAACTACCTTCTATTTTAAGGGCTAAAAACTTCTATCAACTCCATGTGTCCACTTGAAATCTTTCTTTTCTCCTCTCATTGTCTTTGTCATTGAATTACAAATAGAACTCAAATTCCTTACGATTTTTTGGTAGAAACTTGCCAATCCATGAAAATATCAAAGTTCACTAGCATTATTAGGTGTAGGCCATTCCAAAATTACTCTAAATTTCTTAGGATCCATCTTCAAACCTTCAGCCAAAATCACAAAACCCTAGTACACTATATCTTCCTTCATGAAAGAGCATTTCTTCAAGTTAATCAATAATTTTTCCTCTTTCAATCTCTGCAATACTTGTTTCAGATGAAACAAATTATCTTCCTTACTCTTACTAAATATCAAAATGTCATTAAATTAAACAATCGCAAGCCTACCCAAGAATTTATTCAAGACCCCATTCATCAACCTCATAAAAGTACTAGATGCATTAGTCAAACCAAAAGGCATAACCAACCACTCATAAAAACCTTCTCTTGCCTTTAAATAAGTCTTCCATTCATCTCCTTCTCTGATTTTGACTTGATGATAACCACTATTAAAATCTATCTTGGTAAGTATTTTTCTCCACTCAAACAATCCATGATATCATCCATCCTAGACAATGGAAATCAGTATTTCACTATGATCCTATTTATAGCTCTTGAATTTGTACACATCATCCATTATACACTCTTCTTAGGTGCCAACATAGCTAGTACTACATACAAACTCAAACTTTTCTCTTATCAAACCCTTTTGTAACAATTCTTGAACCTGACTATTCAATTCTTCATTCTCTTCAGGTGTCAACCAGTGAGGTGCCTTATTAGGTAAACTAGCTCTAGATATTAGATCCATGAAATGAATGATGCTTCTAATAGGAGGTAACCCATCAAGTACATTAACTGAAATGATATCTTGAAATTCTCTTAACAATTCATTAACTTCCAATGGTGAATCATCCTTTGTCTTTACAACTAGCCTATTAGGAATCAAAGCATAGCATACATCATTCTTCTTCAACCCCTTTATGAACCATTTTACTTCAACCAATAAAACTCTAACATTAGTGAAATTATCACTCTTATATTCTTCCACCAGAGGTAAAAAACCTTGTTTCTTCCCATTAGCTACAATAGTATACCTATTCAATCTACCATCATGTATAGCTTATCTATCATACTGCCATGGTTTACCCAACAAGATGTGACAACAATCCATCAACATAATATCACAAATAAATTCATCATGTTAATTTCCAATCTTAAATTTCATAAGACATAGTTCACTTACCAAAAGTTTATGTTCATCCTTAATCCAAGCAATCTAATATGGTTAAGGGTCCTTCATGCTCGTTAACTACAACTTTGTAACCAAATCCTCTAATTTTAAATTCTCTAAACTTCAATTATCAATGATCACCTTGCAATAATTTCCAACAAATTTACATCTATTTTTTAGTAAGCCTCTCCTCAAAGGGTCCTCTTTAGTTACTTCATTCCACAAGGCTCTGCTAATCATCAAGTTTTCACCACCTTTTGATTTGTTCATTGAATCAAGTCAATCGTCTTCCATAAGTGCATTCCTACTACTACTACCAACCTTCTTACATTCAAATTCCCTATGTCCTTCTTCACTACACTTGAAATAAGTGCCCTTAAACCATATTTTGTCTTATCTTTTATGATCATTACCTCTAGGATAACTACCTCTTTGGTATAGGAGCACCCTAGTTAATCTAAGTGTTTGAAAGAAAGAAAGGTTCTATCATGGACACCATTTGTAAGACCTAGCCTCGGGATTGGCATTTATAAGCCCTCGGGTAGCTAATGGTCAACAGGCTGTCCTAAACCTTACCTTAGGCTATTTTCTTAGATCTTATGTTTTCTTCAATAAGATCCATGGTGGATCGGAAAGATTTGGTTAAGACCAAGTTTGGTCTCTTAGTTTTAAGGATTGCAAAATCTTGCAATTGCTAAAAAGTTATTAAACAACTTTTAACCAACATTGCAAGATTTGCAAAAGCAAAATTGTAAGCTTATTCCCAATAGCTAGTTGGTTGCCAACTTATTGCAACCACTAGGATGCCTACTTAGCCTTACAGGTGGGAAGTAGGAAACACAATTTGTAATCCTTCTATTTTAAATCAATAAAGAAATCAACTATTTTTTTGCAACCTTGCTCACTGTTCCCTCTTTTCACGAAGAACAAAAACTTGGTACAGGCACCTAGTATGGTGTGAGAACAATCTGGGCAACATTCTAATTTATTTTGTGAACCCACTCTTATTGGAATCTATTTGTATGCATTGAATTGATCAGAGGAAGAAGTTTCAAAGAATTTCATGGAGTATTCTTGAAACTGGATGCCCTAGTTCGGGTCCATACCAAAACCGAGCATAGCCTCAAATTCCACCATGGGAATCTGAAATCCTTTGGTGGAGTTATTTTTTTCAATGTTTACCATTATATTTTGTGAGTTTGAACTCATGGTTTGTAGGGAAATGGGTGCTTGTTGATGCCTTGGGTGTACATATCCTAAGTGTGCACTCAGTTTCTAAGACACCAGTCCACACCATTTGGAGTTTTTTGACTATTAAGGCTCAGGACTGAAGGTTTTGTGCATTCACACACTCCCTTACATCACTCCAATAGTAATTGGGAGTTTAGGTGCCATGTTGATGTTTTGGTAATGAGTTTGGAGCCGCTCGGGCTTATTTTCACAATAAGTGGATCACGATTTGGTGACAGTCACCCTTATTATCAAACCCCGAGTTCATGATAGCATATTCCTCACCAACCAAGGTGTCAAAATGAAGTGGTATGACCGCTCAAAGCATGTGGGCTATGGTGTCGATAGCTAATGGTATATGTTCGAAGAAGTTTCAAAAAAAGGATTGTTCTGTTCAAAACTGAATGTACCAATAGTGACATTGCCAGTCTTCCACACTGTTCCATTTCTCACTGTTCTCATGCATTTCTCCAGTTCAAAAAAAGTACGGAAGTCTTCAATCCACACCAAAGTTTAGTGAATCAATTCATGTGCTCACTTGCAGTAAGGTATGTCTCGATCATAAACTTGTAAGCCATTTTCATTGCAAATTCTTGAAATCAATGACAGTGCACTTCCCACCGAGTAAGGTGCTAAATGTGGTAGTAAGACTATTGAGTGTGTGTATTGGTGTGATATGTGTTAAGACTATTCTATTAGTCTAGTATGCCATAGAGTTGATTTGAGTGGCCATTTGCATGAGTATGTTACACTATAAACCTGCCTAGAACACCTGATATTCTTAATCATCCTAGTGACTCATTATGTAACAAATTAAAGACCTCTAAATGTATGCTCTATGCCTACCTTGTTAAATAGTGATTATTGGGCTTGTGTCTTAATTGGGACTCAGAGATTGGGTACCTATTTTTTGGGTTGTGATAACCCGAATTGTGTCACTTTGAGTGATTGGGATAGAGTGTGAAAAGTACACACCAGTAGGAGGATCTTGTTTCCAGGCTCATTGCCAACCTTTAGAAGGTTTTGAAGGACAAATTTAGTCCATATCACACTTCCACTATTCCACTTTGCATCAAGTGGTATCAGAGCCATGTCTACTCCTAAGGATGGGGAAATTCCTACCAGGGTCACTAATATGGAACTAGCACGGATAGTGAGAGAACAAAAGGCAATGAATGCAACACTTACCAAGAGGCTCCAAGAACTCAAGAAGAAGGTAGATAAGGATAAGGAGAATGAGTCCGGTGATGAAGAAGGGAGTGTACAAGAGGAAGACAACCCTGACCAAGACATTCTGGTAGACCAAAGACCCTTCATCAATGCTTTGAAATCTATGGGGAGAAGAACCATGGAAGAGAAGATAGACTTACTAGTTTTCAGTGGTAAAATGAATGCAGATTTGGCCTTGGATTGGATAGAGGCCTTAACAAGTTTCTTTGAGTGTGAGGATATCCTAGAGAAGTAGAGAGTGAAGATGGAAAAATCCAAGTTGAAGGGGGCAACCTTAACTTGGTGGAACTTCATCCAGACAGAGAGGGTGAACAATGGAAGAAGCATGATCAATTCATGGAACAAAATGATAGCCCTAGTCAAGGAGACATATGTACCGGAAGACTATGGGGTGCAACTTCATGGGAGGAAGAAAAGCCTAAAGCAGAAGGATATGGATGTAGGCTCTTACACTGAGGAGTTCCTAAAACTATACATGAAGACAAATGTGGCAGAAGATGAAGAAGAAAAATTAGCATGGTATATGAATGGCCTCAAGGTATCCATTCAAGAAGAACTCAGCCTACACTACCCTAGCATAGTAAACAAGTGCTATCAAATGGCACTCAAGGTAGAGGATAAGTGGAAAAGAAAACAAGAATTCAATAAGGGGAAGAACATTCACAGTGGCAAGAGTTATAGAGGAAGAGGAAACTCTTGGAACAAAGGGTAGAATAATGGCAGCAGCAGCAGGACCAATGATCAAACTGACAAAGAAAATAATGATTACAACTCTAGAGAAAACTATAGAGGAAGGAGACCCTCCAATAGAGGGAGATCAAACATAAGAAGAGGTAATGGACCCCTAAGGTTTTATTACTACAATCAGTTGGGACACCATGTGGGAAGATGCCCGAAAAAGAGGAACAATAACAATCAGGGTGAAAGAAGAGCACAACTCATTCAAGAGGACAAACAAGAGAACACTGCAGATACAAGGGACTTAGAACTGGAGGAAGGAGTATGTTTGATGATGATTCAAGTCTTCCTTCAAGTGCCATAAAACCAAGAACCTCCACAAAGGAAAAATCTCTTCAGGATGAAGATCAAGTGCCATGGAAATTTGCTTATAGATTCTGGTTCAACTGAAAACTTGGTGTCTAATGAAATGGTCCAAAAACTAAACCTTCCTAGGAAGCCACATCATTTCCCCTACCATGTCTCTTGGCTCACCAAAGGTCAACAAACACTAGTAACTAAACAAGCGTGGATAGAATTTTCAATTGCAGATTTCAAGGATAAAGTCCTGTGTGATGTTGTTGAAATGGATGCCTCCCACATCCTTCTAGGAAAACCTTGTCAATATGTGTGGATGCCACACATCATTTTAGGAATAATACCTACTCCATCACCAAAGATGAGAAAACCTTCACCATGAAGCCCCTGCCTAATAATAAAGCTAAAAAGGAACCTACTATCATCATTATGGGTGAAAAGGAAATGCTGAAAGTGTTGAAGGAATATGAAACTGAGACCTTTGTCCTAATCTCTAAACCCAAGGACAGCATAAGATCTGATGATAAGGATCCTATACCAAATGAAGTCAAGAACTTATTAAAAAAATACAGTGTTGTCACTACTAGTGACCTACCCTCAAGCCTCCCTCCCTTAAGAGATATTAGTCACCAAATTGACTTAATACCGAGTTTATCTTTACCCAACAAGGCCATGAACAAGATGACACCATCTCAGAATGAAAAGATTGCAAGGCAAGTCAGTGAATTGTTGGAGAAGGGACTGATTTAGAAAAGCCTCAGTCCATGTGTTGTCCATTCAGTCCTAGCCCCTAAAAAGGATGGCAAGTGGAGGTTATGCAAAGATAGCAGGGCCTTGAACAAAATTACCATAAGATATAGGTTTCCCATCCCAAGAATGGAGGATTTGCTGGATCAACTTGGCACTACTGGTTACTTCACAAAAATTGATTTAAAATCAGGCTATCATCAAATCAAGATTAAGCCGGGGATGAATGGAAGACAACGTTTAAGACAATGAAAGGTTTGTTTGAATGGCTTGTTATGCCATTTGGCTTGAGCAATGCTCCAAGCACATTCATGAGACTCGTGAATGAGATTTTTATTGATTTTATTGGTAAATTTGTAGTCATATATTTGGATGATATTCTGATTTACAGTCATAGAAAAGAAGAACATCTTGATCATGTTGAGCAGGTCTTGAGGAGACTCCATCAACACAAGTTAGTGATTAACTTGGAAAAATGCATGTTCATGAAGAAGGAACTCATCTTCCTAGGATTTGTCATCTCCCAGGGCACTCTAAAAATGGATCCGGAGAAGGTTGCAGTAATGATCAACTAGCCCACACCAAAGAATCGAGGTGATGTTAGAAGTTTTCATGGTCTTGCAACATTTTATAGATAATTTATTAAAAATTTTAGTCATGTATGTGCTCCCATGCTGGATACTATTAAAGGTGGTAAGAAGACTAAGTTTGTATGGACTAGAGAGGCAAATGATGCTTTCCAATACCTTAAGAATAGGGTATCTTAGTATCCAATCTTAACCCTTCCAGATTTCAACAAAGTGTTTGTGGTAGAGACAGATGCAAGCAACTTGGCAATAGGTGTTGTCTTAAGCCAAGAAGGTAAGGTTGTAGCTTTCTTTTCTGAGAAGCTAAATGATGAAAAGAAAAGGTATTCTACATATGACTTAAAACTATATGCAATGGTACAAACTCTAAAAAAATTGAGGCATTATCTACTCCTGAAAGAATTCATTGTTTATACAGATAACCATGCCTTAAGTTTCTTAAACAATCAGGAAAAACTTGGAGTCAAACACATCAAATGGATGGAACAATTGTAGGCATATACATTCAACATCAAACACAAAAAGGGGGTAGCAAACAAGGTGGCTGATTTACTAAGCATAAGAGTTGGATTGGTTAAGGAAGTACAACTTCAGAGTGTGGGGATTGACTCCCTAAAACACCTATATGTAGATGATCCAAAATTTGGAGAAATTTTTGAGGTATGCACCAAAATGGTAGGCAAATACCATACTAATTTTTCTAATTTTTTGATTCAAAATGGACTCTTGTTTAAGGGAGCCCAATTGTGCATTCCTAAATGCTCCATGAGGACAAACATTATTAAGGAGAAACACTGTGGTGGCTTAGGAGGACACTTTGGCATAGATAAAACCACAAATTTAGTAAAGAGGAGTTACTTTTGGCCAAAAATGGGAAATGAAATCAAGAAGTTTGTACAGTCTTGTACCATTTGTCAACAAGAAAAAGGAGTATCCACTAACCAAGGACTATACCAGCCTCTACCGATTCCCACTAGGCCTTGGGAATCAATCTCAATGGACTTCATGATGGGTTTGCCAAGAATAAAAGAGGGCTATGACAACATTTTTGTCATTGTGGACAGGTTTAGTAAGATGGTACATTTTGTACATTGCAAAAGCACTAATGAAACCTCTCACATTGCTCATCTCTTCTTTAAAGAAGTAGTAAGAATCCATGGTCTTCCTAAGACTATAGTCTCAGACAGAGATGTGAAGTTTCATTTTTGGAGAACGTTGCACAAGAAACTAGGCACAAACTTGACCTATAGTTTAGCATACCACCCCCAAATAGATGGATAGTCAGAGGTGGTCAATAGGTCACTTGGAAATCTCTCAAGGTGCCTAACAAAATAGTACAATTAGAATTGGGATATGATACTTCCCCAAGCAGAATTTGCATTTAATGATTCATTGAATAGGTCCACTAGAAAGATACCATTCCAAGTAGTGTATGGGCTTCATCCTAAAGGTCATTTGGATTTGGTAGATCTTCCCCATGACTTTAGAGTTAGTGCACAAGGACAAGAGCTAGCAAAACTCATTGCTAAGGTACAAGCAGAGGTTAAGCAAGCATTATAGTAGTCCACCATGAAGTAGAAAGAGCAAGCTGATAAGAGAAGAAGAGAAGTCCATTTCAAGATAGGAGACAAAGTTTGGGCATATCTGTGGAAGGAGAGGTTTCCAAAAGGAAAATACTCAAAGTTACATATGAAAAAAGTGGGACCATGCACCATCCTCAACAAGATGGGTGAAAATGCCTATGAAATCTCTCTCCCCCCTACCTTACTCATTTCTCCTATATTTAATATTTCAGATCTCACCCCCTATAAATGTGTTTCAGATGTCTCAAGTGTGCAGGGCCAGCAAAATGAAGAAGATGGAGACTGTCACTGATCTTCCACAAAGCAAGCTGGTGGAATTAGAAGAAATCCTTGAATCCAATGTACTCAAGCAAACAAGAAAGAACAAGTACATGTAGTACTTAGTGAAGTGGAAAGGACTCCCCACAATCGATGCTACCTGGATGACAGAGGCACAGATCCAACAGCATGGCACCACCGTTAACCAGTTACTCTCAAGTAGGAACTTGAGTTCAAAATCTCTTGGGGGGTATGGTGTAGGAGCACCCTAGTTAATCTAAGTGTCTAAAAGAAAGAAAGGTTCTATCATGGACATCATTTGTAAGACCTAGCCCTAGGATTGGCATTTATAAGCCCTCAGGTAGCTAATGGTCAGCAGGCTGTCCTGAACCTTAGCTTAGGCTATTTTCTTAGATCTTATGTTTTCTTCAATAAGATCCATGTTGGATTATAAATATTTGGTTAAGACCAAGTTTGGTCTCTTAGTTTTAAGGATTGAAAAATCTTACAATTGCTAACAAGTTGTTAAACAACTTTTAACCAACATTGCAAGATTTGCAAAAGAAAAATTGTAAGCTTATTCCCAAGGGCTAGTTGGTTGCCAACTTATTGAAACCACTGGGAATGCCTACTTAGCCTTATAGGTGGGAAGTAGGAAACACAATTTGTAATCCTTCTATTTTAAATCAATAAAGAAATCAACTATTTTTCTGCAACCTTGCTCACTATTCCCTCTTTTCACAAAGAACAAAAACTTGGTATAGGTGCCTAGTATGGTGTGAGAATAATTTGGGTGACATTCTCATTTAGTTTGTGAACCCACTCTTATTGGCATTTGTTTGTATGCATTGAATCAGTCAGAGGAAGAAGTTTCAAAGAATTTCATGGAGTATTCTTGAAACTGGATGCCCTAGTTTGGGTCCATACCAAAACTGAGCATAGCCTCAAATTCCACTGTGGGAATCTGAAATCCTTTGGTGGAGTTCTTGTTTTCAATGTTTACTATTAGATTTTGTGAGTTTGAACTCATGGTTTGCAAGGAAATGGGTGCTTGTTGATGCCTTGGGTGTACATATCCTAAGTGTGCATCCAATTTCTAAGACGCCAGTCCACACCATTCAGAGTTTGCCGACTTTTAAGGCTCAAGACTGAAGGTTTTTTGCATTCACACACTCCCTTACATCACTTCAATAGTAATTGGGAGTTTAGGTGCCACATTGATGTGTTGGTAATGAGTTTGGAGCCACCCGGGCCTATTTTCACAGTAAGTGGATCACGGTTTGATGACAGTCACCCTTATTATCAAACCCCAAGTTCATGATAGCATATTCCTCACCAACCAAGGTGTGAAAATGTAGTGGCATGACTACTCAAAGCATGTGGGTTGTGGTGTTGATAGTTAATGGTATATGTTTGAAGAAGTTTCAAACAAAGGATTGTTCTGTTCAAAACTGAATGTACCAACAATGACATTGCCAGTCTTCCACAATGTTCCATTTCTCACTGTTCTCATGCATTTCTCCAATCTAAGAAAATTAAGGAAGTCTTAAATCCACACCAAAGTTCAATGAATCAATTCATGTGCTCACTTGCAATAAGCTATGTCCCGATCACAAACTTGTAATACATTTTCATTGCAAATTCTTGAAATCGATGATAGTACACTTCCCATCGAATAAGGTGCTAAATGTGGTAGTATGAATATTGAGTGTGTGTATTGGTGTGATATGTGTTAAGACTATTCTGTTAGTCCAGTATGCCACAAATTTGATTTCAGTGGCCATTTGCATGAGTATGTTACACTATAAACCTGCCTAGAACACCTGATATTCTTAATCATCCTGATGACTCATTATGTAACAAATTAAAGACCTCTAAATGTATGCTTTGTACCTACCCTATTAACCAGTGATTGGTGGGCTTGTGTCTTAATTAGGACTTAAAGATTGGGTACCTAGTTTGTGGGTTGTGATAACCTGAATTGTGTCACTTTGAGTGATTGGGACAAAGTGTGAAAAGTACACACCAGTAGGAGGATCTTATTTCTAGGCTCATTGCCAACCTTTAGAAGGTTTTTAAGGACAAATTTAGTCCATAGTCACACTTCCACTATTCCACTTTGCATCACTCTTGCATAACCTTCTCTTCCTTGGTATGAAATTTATTCTTTCCATTTTGATTTACTTTCATCCTAATTTGTTTTATCCTAATCAAATCTGCCACTTTCTCCATAAGATCTACCTCTTCCTCTAGAAAATATACCACCTCTACCTCTCTCCTTCTATTCATGCCTTCTTTTACCTTCTCTTCTACCTTTAATGCAAATTGATAGGATTCCTCAATTTTATTCATCTTGACCAAACTAATTTCATATTGTAAGAAGTTATTAATCCATTTAGGTACCTTGCAACTCTTTCAACTTCATCATCCCTATGTGTGGATCTGATATCCAATATGTAGAGCTCTTTAGTATATTCCTTTACAGTAGTGTCCCTTTGCTTAAATTTTTTCTTTCTTCTCAACAAACTAACTTCATAGTTGCTCGGTAGGAATTTACCATTCAATTTATTTACCATTATCCCATACCTTGATCTTTTTCTTTCTTCTTCTCTATCGATCAATTTGCACATGTTCCCACCATAAAGATACATGTCCTTTTAATTTTTTACTAGAAAAATTCACCTTCTTATCCACCGGTGTAGCTTCATATTCAAAATATTTCTCCATTTCATAGATCCATTCCAATAATTCATCTAAATCCAACTTTCCATTATATTTAGGAGGATTGAAATATGGTTTTACATTCACACTTTCTAAATTTCTCAGGAATCTTTCCTTGCCTTGTTCAAGAACATGGGCTTGGTCTAATCCTTCTTCCACTTCTTCAGCTTCATCTTCACTAACATATTCAATAGGTCTTCCTCTTCTTTTTAGTTGTATCAATAGATTCAATCCTACCATAAATTTGTCTCCACATATCCAACACAATAAGATCAACATCTCTCCTTCTACAAACCATTTTCACAACCCTCTGCAATTGTAAGCCTGACCATAATCTTCCACCCTACAAACAATTCAGCTAGGGCTTGTTACAAACAAAACCTTCTCTAATACCACTTGATGCAGTGCTAAGGTGGGATAATCCCCAAAGGAGATGCCCAACCTCGTACCTAAGAGTAACACATGAAATCAACAACACAAAAGTAGAGAGAGAATGCATGACCCAATATATTCATTCAGAGATTAAAAAAAACATACATGTCAGAATGTGAGGCCTTCTTGGTTACGACCATATACAAGAAAATGAATCTCAGTCCTAATTTTGATCTTCCAAAGTTTTAGATCTAGGTTCCATGAACCAACTACCACTACTACTACTCAATATACTTCAAGTTATTACATATAGACACTGCCTCTATAGGTTGACCAAGAGAGAATTACATTCCCCAAGAAGGAAACATGTACAAAAAAATAGGCCCAACCAAAATCAATCAAATATTCAACAAAGGAAACAACAAGATATACAATCATAGGAAATTATTCATAGGAGATCCACGAAACACATGAAATTATCACGATGGTCATAAGACAAAGATTAGCGACCGCACATCAAATCTCTAAATTGGTCCAAGAAAGAAAGAAACACATTACCTACAGATAGAAAATAGATCAAATCATGAACAACCATGAACAATAGGAGGTACGATCATAGGATGATGATCCTAGATAGGTCTAGAATAAGACTTTATGATCACACATGCTATCTTGAACAAATGATGATCGACCAACATAATCTCTTCAACTGAAAGAATAAAATACAAAGAACTATTTTTGGTTGATCCATCAATGCAAGATTGCTATGAACCCAAGATGCTCCTGCATCAATTATCCATAATCATTACTCAGGTTACTGTTATAGATAACAACAAGATTTTTCAGCTAGTTTTTCAATTTGTGATAGATTAAGGAGGTCTAACCTGGTCAAAGTGATCATACTTCCCAAAAAGAATGCATACCATATTAAACATGAGTTAGAAAGCTCACTGTCTCATATCATATAAGTTCACCTCATGCAATCTAATAGATTTCATCAAGTTAAAACTCTTTCTTTTTAGTTTTTGAGTGGTGTGTTTGTATCACTTTTGTTTTGATTTTGGAAGGAAGTTTTGATTCCTAAACTTCAGATTCTTGTGCCCAATGGATATCATAAGGCAGTCTAGTCCTAGCATTTTTAGCAGCTAAACAACCATCAGATGTCGCTAGAAATATTACCAATTTTTGCTACATGGCTCAAATTGCCAAGTTGGTTTAGATTTATTTATTGATAAAGTGAAAAGGTTTTTTTCTATCCTACTTTTCCAAAAATGTTGTGTTAAATTGAGTTACAAAAGAAGTCTTTGATTATCATGCAGGGAGCTATTTTAAAAGAAGTAAAGTTCATTTTACCATTAAAATACATCAACTAAACAAATATACAAGTGAAATATTTTTCCTTTCATTTTTTTAAAAAGGTACTTTATAATGTAAAATGAAATAATATGGATAATTGAGATGCATTAATTGCAAAGACAAGTTGCAAATACATTAATTATCATTAAAAAATAAGAATAAATGTTAAATGCCCCACACAAGCTATGGGGAACTATTAAACCATGCAAAAAATGAAAATGCAGGCATAATAGTCAAGACTAGAGAAGGTGAGATCTGCCTTTCTTGCTAATGGAGAATTGTGTTGTGCTTCTAACCTATCTCTAGACGTTGACTGATATATATATATATATATATATATATATATATATATGGTCACATGATGTCATAAAATTGGGAAAAAAAACCAATTGAAGGCACACAAATCAATCAATTTTTTTAACTAACAAGTTTCTGTCATATGTACAACCACATGAATGAAGACAATAAATCATGAAAGGGAAATATCAACTTGATATGAGTCCTTTTGATTTAGTGTATTGAAGAAAAAAAGTAACATGGGAATACTAGAATATGCTACAAGAAGAGGGTAGGTTTGATACAAATGTATTCAATCAAGAGTGACATAGAAGATCAGAGAGGTATACTTGGTTTACAAAATAAATTAAATAGAGCATTATCAATGTTGTTGTCAACTTTAATGTAATCATAGAAAGGTCATGAAGAATTATTTCTAGATATACTCATCAAAGGGAGCAATGTCTATTAAGTGCAGTGAACAAAGGAGTAGGGAATTCATTGAAAATATGAGCAACAAGATATGAACAATCAATGTAATCACCAAAAGAATAAAGATAATTATTTCAAGTATTGCATTTCATATCAAGGAATAGTTGCATATGCTAAATCAACTATATATGGTCAAATCATATGCACAATATTTCACATCATGTTACAGGAAGTCATTGTTCTGTAACTCAATTCTAATCAAGAGACCAAAGTTTTTTCAATCAACATCTTGTTATGTAAATGATCAACACAACATTAGTGATAGTTAAATTAAATTCCTTGAGAGAAATAAATTTACAAAAGAAGAAAAACATGGGAATTTAAATTTTTGTTTACATAATACTTGACATGGAAACAATATGTCAAAATTATCAGGGAAGTTAGATTTATGTTTCAAAGCAACTAGATGTAATTACAGTCATAGAAAACTTGGATAAAGCCTATTGGAGTTATAAAAATAAACATAAGTATGGAGTTCTCATTACAAAAGTAAAAGAATGTACATTGCTAGCTAATACAAAAGGTATGTTACAAGAGTGCATAAACATCTTGTAGGAAAATCATTGAAATTCATGCCACTTGGAGCAGCCATGGCATCACCAATAGAAAAAGAAGATTTTAGGTTCTTTCAATACATTTTCTATAGTGATAGGTCAGTGAAATCAAAATGGATGCAAATTAATTTCATTAATCAACTACAAGAGCAATATCAGACAAGCTACATTCAAATGTTTGATCAAAGACATAGCTATTGAGTAATAATTAGTTGTCATCGGGGGAATAGATATGAAAATGAACAAAGAGTGTCCTATATGTTATGAGTTCATAGCAAAAATCTCTTAAGATGAAGCCACAATGCAAATATACAATAACATGGGGAACAATGTATAGCTATAGTGTGCAAAGAAACAACAAGGTGTTGAATCAATTAAATCTATAAACAATGAGATAGAAGGCCCATAACCAAGTGAACAATGTTCTATGTAGTATATGACATTCAAAGCATCCTAAACATAAGTAACAAGGTGAAACTAAAACACATAAAATGTTGACATAATGCATAATAATATCTTTGTACTTTTGACAAATATTTTTCAATGCACCTCCTTAGTAAAAGGTATAATACTTGTATTTGATTTTTTGTAAATGATAAAACAAATAATTGTGATGTAAAGTGGATGTCAGGGCATAACATAGTACATAAGGGATCAAAATTATCATCCAATTCAAAGAATATGCTACAACAATATAAGTAATGGTCTGATCTCAATTACAAGTACCACATGGAAGTCATAAATATATAGTGTTCAAGAGTAGTAGTTAAGGTGACAGGGATATTACTAATTATACATAATTAGAAGATACAATGAGTCAACAGTTTGGTACATAAGACCATGAACAAAAAATAAACTGGCATTTTGTAATCAACATAATAAATTAGTAACATTGCAGCTACTAAAGAAAAGGCTCAGAGTTCAAAGTCATGAAGTTTATTAGGGTTTCAAAATCTTAGGGTTTCTTTTTCTAGTTATTTCATTCAAACCCTCATAGATACATAGATTCTATAACCCTCATGGATTTTCAATCACAATTACAAAAAAGTTTCTCTCAAAACCCTTGTTCTTGAATAAACTTGAGAAAAATCAAAAGTTGAGATTTCTAAAAGAAATCATCATAAGTTGAGAGTGCCAAAATATAAAAATAAATAAGGATAGATGCTCACAAGATTTTAAATAGATATTGAATAGGAGACAACAATGTTACATAGATTTCTTTGGGCATAGGTTTGTGAAGATAAAACTAGGATTTAAAAAAAGCCATCAAGTGTGTGAGGTTTCTGGAAGGTAATTATGAAGATAGAGGAGAGTGATATTTTCCGCATGCCCATGAAAGAGCCATGATTTTTCATCTGAATGTAGAGGAAAAAGCAACTTGAAATAAACTCTTTTTGACTTCATAACAAAAAAAAGTATAAAAACTATGTTTAATGTTCTTTCAAAAGATAAATAGCTCAAATAAATGGTGAAATAATTGCCTATAGAGTGAAAGTATCAACAAGGAAAACCCTTATTGATTTGGAAGAGGTCCCCATAAAAAAGCTTCAAATTTCCATTAGATATTCCATAGCGAGTTTTTTAGAAACCCTAACCTCCAGCGGAGGCTTCAACCACATTGAAGAAGCAGAATGGGCCAAAGTGTGAAATGAGAAATGAGGTGAAAGATTAGGGTTTGACCCTATTTCCATGGAATTACTTTTAATTTTTGTGTATTTTGGTGGGATTTTTATCAAAAATACCCATATGTTATGAAAGGGGCTTTGCAACCATATGACTCCCGAGGCTGAGGTGTTGAGCACTTCTATCATCATACTTTGCAGATCCCTGTGGCTTTTCTCTATTTTCCTTTGTGGTTTTGTACCTTTCGTGGTCTTTTTTGTCTTGTTTTTCCCTTTGCTTGGTTTGGTTCTTCTCATTTTATTTTTTGGCCTTTTTTGTGTGTTCTCTATGGGGTGTGATTAGGGTTTTCTTAGGGATGTCATCAGAGCCAGGTTCTCTCAGCTCCCAGCCTGGTTCATCCATGTGTGAGTTTGGAGCAAATACGATGAATTATGGAAAACCTTTAAGTATGGATATTGATGGAGGCAATAAAGTTATTAATGAAGAACATTAGGATAATAATACTCAAATGTGCCAAGGGGATACCACTAAGATTAATAATGGGAAATTGGAGGATAAGCCGTCATACAAGGATGTGTTGGTAGAATAGTCACAACCTAAGTGTGTGTTATCAATTGCTTTCAATGGAGTTTTCTCGCCAGTAAGGAACCAACTCGAGGGCCCACAACTGATGGAGATAGATGGGGAGGGGACGTCACTGAGAATGGCACGGCCAAAGATGGAGAAGGTGGAACTAGTAAGCTCACTCCCCATGAAATTCAGACTCTCTCACTCTCCCCTAATGAAGATATGATAAAGGCCATTAGGAAGGAACAAGTAAGGCTTAAAGAAATTGCAATTTTCTTTGTATGCTTGGAAAAAGATTCTCTTCCTACAAGAAAATTTTTTGATGATTGGATTGCACATGTTTGGGGAAAGAAACTAGGTATTCAAGTAAGTTTCTCCAGGATGATTCAAAAGGGTTTGTTTGTTGTTTTTTTTCAAAACACATGCCATGTAGGAAAGGGTGCTTAAGAAGAGGCATTGGAATGTGGGTCGGTCCATCTTTAAAGCTTTACAATGGTCTACCAAAGGGGAGGTCGAGTAGGTTGTGGCTCGGGTTGCTCCCCATTGGGTGGAGATTAGAAATCTCTAGCCCAAATTCTGGCCTTTTATTGCCCAAATTGTCCACCCTCTTGGGTCAGTTCTTCAAATTGAGGAAGCAAGATATACTTTACCTCATTTGAATGCTAGAATCTTGATGGCCCTCGAACCAGAAATTGAATTCCCAGATATTATTTCTATGGACTTAGAAGATGAACAATTTTTTGGGAAATTGCACTCTTAGGTGATTTAAGTTCCTATTTTCATTGTAAACAAAATGGGCATTCCAAAAGGGAATGTCTAGCCTTACGGGTCTATCAAAATCCTAAATTTACTAGTAAGTTGAATATGAATGATAGATAGGTCAGCTCAGAAAATAATGACCCTAATAAAGAAAAAGATGCTAATAGTTCAAAAATTGATGAGACCAGTCCAGTGGATGGTAAAATCTCAGCCTCGAGCCGAATGTTAATAGTGAGATAACTATGTTTTCTTATGTATTAATAACCCCTTATTTGATGGAGAGGAGATTGTGGGCCAAAATAATGTTGCTCTCGAATCCCCAACTGATTTCCAATCAGTTCCCATTAAGTATGTTAAAAGTTATGAAAAATTTCCACCCCCCCAAACTGAATGCTCAACAATTGGCATTAACTTCTATCAGTGATAAAGCCACAAGTGTTAGGAGGAACTCCAATGGACCCTTGAATAGAGAGAAGGGGGGTTAGGGAATCGTTAAAGTTACTAGTGGTCACAAACTGCAGAATGTAGTAGCCACACCTGTGGCTGAAGAACCTTTTACTAAAGTTAAGAAAAAGAAGAGAAAGATGATTGAAAGAACATCCCTATCTAATGACAGCAAAAATTATGGGAAGGGAATGCCAGATTGTTTTAATAGGCTTTATAATAACCCTAAAATGTTACCTCAATGATGCACATACATAGCTGGAATGTGAGAGGGCTAGAGATGTCTAATAGAAAATACTTGGTCAGGAAATGGTGTAATAAACTCAAAGAAAAAGACATTATATGTCTCCAAGAGATCAAGGTTGTTGGCTTTCAAGCATACACCAGTATGAAGTTCATAAGGGATAGAGCTACTGGCTTTCACTCTAATCATCCTAGAGGTAGAAGTGGCACCACCATTCTGGTTGGACCTCAATGGGTGAACAAGCTCAATTCAAATGGCTCCTCTCCATGCCACAGAGCATTATGGGTCACATTCAAGCACAAGGATTTTATGATGGGAATTTGTAATATCTATGCCCCCAATAACTATAGAGATCATGCTGCCCTATGGGAATGGTTAATTAGTGGCCTTCCTAAGGCACATTGGATCTTTGTTGGAGATTTAAATATGGTGGAAATTAGGGAGGATAAGTGTGGTGGAAATGTTCAAGGGTGGAAAGGGAATGAGTTGTTTTTCTAGTCTAATTTTAAAAGGAAGTTTAAAATTGAAGACCCCCTCAGGCTTAAGAAGAGATCCTACTTAGATATTTGGTTCACATGGTGTAATAACCAAGTAGGGCAGTAGAGAGTCTACTGTAGGCTGGACAGGGTCTATGCAAAAGAGTCTATCTTCTCCTTTGAGAAATAGGAGGGCAGGGCCCCTATGAGTGTCTCCCCCACTACTATGTCAGATCACCACCCAATTTATGGTACAGTTTCCCTAGAATGTGATGAGGGTATTTCTCCTCCTAAGAAAAACAATAGCTTTAAATTAAATACCTTGCTTCTTAAGGATGAAGACACTGGTGAAGCTTTTAAAATGGTCACCAAGTTATGCAAACTTTGTAATCAGGGATTGAATCAAGTGGACATGTGGAGCCACTTAGTGGAATCTTGGAGGAGTATTTACTAGATTATAGGGAAGCAAAAGGCCATGATTAGAAACCAAGATGAGCTTACTCTACAGTGTACCCTAAACTCTTCAAAGAAATAATTACAGAATAAGGGGTCTGACCCACAATTGGAAGAAAAAATTAAAGAGACTAAATGCTAGCTTAGAAACTATGAATAATATAAAATCAATGGGAAAAAGACCAGGGCTAGGATGAACTAGATGAAAGGTGGTGATAAAGGCTCTAAGTACTTCTTCAATATCATTCGGTGCAAGTAGAAAAGAGAATGCATTGAAGGCATTCAAATTGATGGGGATGTCTCTATGGATTCTAACAATATTAAAGTAGCTTTCTTTAATTTCTATAAGAACTTCTTCTCCTCAGAATTCAATGAACACAATATCAAAAAAATGGAGGAATGTCTCAGGTTGATCCCTAAGAAAATTCAGGATGTGGAGGCTAATAGACTCAACCTACCGGTCTCTTTGGCAGAGATTGAAGATGCTATCAGGTCCCTAGCTAATGATAAAGCCCCTAGGCCTGATGGACTCCTTGTTGAGTTCTATAAACGTAATATAGGTTGGATTAGGTAGGAACTATTAGAATTATATGAGGAGGCCTTCCATCATAGCTCCCTAGGTTCTGACATCAATAGGGGAGTTATCAAGCTACTTCCCAAAGATGGTGACAAATCTCTGGTGAGGAACTGGAGGCCCATTACACTCTTGAATTTTTCCTATAAAGTGATAGCTAAATTTCTGGCCAGAAGGATTGGTAGCTTACTAAATGATTTTATATCTCCAACCCAGACATGATACATTAAAGGGAGATTCATCTTGGAAAATGAAAACCTGATTACTAGTTGGGAAGCAATGCATTGGGAAAAGAGTGAGAAGCAAAATGCAGTCATGGTTTTGTTGGACTTCGAAAAGGCTTATAATAGAATTGAATGGCCATTTGTTATGGGAATACTACTGGCATTTGGATTCCCCCCTACTTTTGTAAATGGATCAATATCCTGCTCACTGACTCTACTATTATAGATGTAAATGGAGAACTCTCTAAATGTATCACCCTCCAAAGGTCCATCAGGCAGGGGTGCCCTATTTCCCCTACCTTGTTTGTTATTACTGCTGATGCCTTTTTTTATATTCTGAGAGCCCCCCAGCTTGGTCCTCCTGTTAGAGGAATCACTCTCCCCAATGAGGAATCCCTGCTTAATGCCCAATTTGCAGATGATACAACACTTTTTGTTATCTTGGAAGAGGAGAATTTTGACAACATGCTTCATAGATTATAGTTCTTTTGTGATCTCTTAGGAGCTAAAGTGCCCCCTCATAAATCCTCGATTATTGGTTGGTCATCTGATTCTCCAGATTGGGTGGTAAGGAAAGGTTGGAGGTGGTTAGGGCCTAATGACATTGTAAGATATTTGGGCATTCCATTCTCTATTGATCCATCCCTCAAAGATATGTGGAACTGGCTATTTGCCAAGATTGAGAAGAAATACATCAAATGGCAGACACATACATTATCTCTGGCTAGTAGGGTTCAGATTGTTTAGAAAGTTTTGTCAGCTCACCACATTTATTTTTCATCTACATGGTTATTTTCTAACTATCAGACTGGGTAGATTGAGAGAATTATGAGAGACTTCCTCTGGTCTGATGGCCTTGGAAAAAAAAAAAGGAACTGTGTCAAATGGCAGTAGTGTTGCATGCCAAAAAATAAAGGGGGCCTGGGCATAAGAGATTTGAAGGACCAGGGTATGGCTCTGGCCTCCAAATGGGTTACATAAGCTGTGACACGTGATGAACTATGGAAGGTTTTGATCAGGAATAACATCAATAATTCAGAGATTAAGAAAGGGAAAGGATGGAAAGATGTGCCTCTTTGGGACAAATTGATGGGGTCCATGAACCTGTCAGTTTTTGGTTCCAAAGTTTTTTAGTCCATTTGGAAAGCTTGGGTTCAAGTCAGGGATCTTCTCCTATTCAGGGGTGCTAGTGGTGGTCCTCCTACATACTCAGTGGTCGATAGATTGATTTGGTGGGGGGTGGAGACAAATAGAAATCCTTTGGCCTTAACACAAAGTTTCTCTACCAAGAATTGGGCTAAGTATGGTATATCTACTATCCAAAATGTATTGATTGACAATCGGCTTGGGGATTGAGAGGAACTATCTAAAAAGTTCCATATCCTGAGCTCATAGAAAAAGACATATTCTCTCCTTTCTAAAGTAGTGGGTTAATTTTTTCCTAGTAAATGTATGACCATTGAACAGTTCATGCAATGGGTCAAATGGAAGGATGGTAGTGAGTTTCACAAGACCTCTACCAAATAGAATTATGACATGTTGAAAGATAAAAGTGACATTTTTGAGAGGGTGAACCTTGGTTGGGGGCTGGATTTTCCAGTATCTAAATGGAAAACCTTTTTAAACTTTTTTTGGTACTCCCCTTATGAACCTAAGAAATATTGTTTTAGGCGGTTTCTGCTCTTAAAGAAACTTGTTGTGGGAAACACCCTCCCTCATGGTTTAGGAGAACCTATTTGGTGTGATTTTTGTTTTGCCCTTGAATCCTATGAACATTTATTTTTTAAATGTGCTTATGCCTGATGTATATGGTCTATCTTTATGCCTGATGTATGTGGTTTCTGCTCTTAAAGAAACTTGCAGTGGGAAACACCCTCCCTCATGGTTTAGGAGAACCTATTTGGTGTGATTTTTGTTTTGCCCCTGAATCATATGAACATTTGTTTTTTAACTATGCTTATGCCTGATGTATCTTTCTTGGGTCTCTAGTTATATGGAATAGTAAACCTGGGCTGTCTTGGTCTGAAATTGTTGCTGGTTATGTTGAGTCTTTTGATTTTAAAATGAATTCTTTTTGGTCTACTCTTACATGTGAAATTCTTTGGTTTTTATGGAAAGAGCAGAATAGTGAGATATTTCATTAAAGAAGGAGACAGCTTACTGAGTTTGGATGTAAACTCACACATTTTCACATCATGTCACAAGTCGCTGCTTCCTTAGAAATCTCCAAGGACATGTTCATGATCCTTATGAGAAAAGGCCAGTTGTTGATTCACAAAGATGACATTGTTTCCTGCCAATACTTCTCCATGCACAAAGATATGCTTCGACAGAGGGAGCTTGACAGCCTTAAACCAGTTCATCAAGGATATGCAGCTTGAAGATAGAAGGATACCAGGACCAGATACATAATACTTGTGAGGGAACTTTCTCTTTTTTGTTCTTGACTAGTTTGCAATGCAACAGATACTCAAAGGATTACAGTCCATTTTTTTTGTATTAACAATCATCAATTGTATTTAATCCTTATTTTTAGAACTTACGAGATGATATATATGTAATGATCTGACTTAATATCGAAGTTTTGATTGGTTAGTAATTTTGTATACCGAGAACTTTGATGTAAATAGTTTATCAACTATGTTAATACAAAAAAAAAACCATATGTTCAATACCTAATGTTATAATCTGTAAACTTATGTTTTATATTAATATTTTTTAAAAGGCACCTTGCCTTAACAAATATCTATATAAAATATAAGTTTTTATTATTTTATTTTCCTTTGCATGATAATTAAATGTAAATTTAATTATTATTGTATTGTAGTTATTATAAATCATGTAATAATAACTAAATTCAAAAAGAAAGGATTGATAAGAGAAGTTGGTATTTTTTCCATGTACCTACAAGGGAGGGACTTTTGTTTTCTTTCAATTGACTTGGAGTCCAATTTTTTAGTGGTTGTAGGCTTTTCTTCTTTTTCATGACATATTGGAATTAGAGGAGAGTTTTCTTCACTTCATGAGAAATTCAAAGACCATTTGTGCTATTTTCTAGCTATGTATCAATTGAGAGGGATTCTTTTGTAGTTGTACTTAAGTTATTCATAGTTATTCCCCCTAAATTGATGGGATTAATTCTTGCATCTGACCAGGTGATTTACATGTGGATTTGGAGGGTTTTGAGGTATTTTTGGGACAATTAGAGAGTGGTTCAAGTGGTGTTTCAGTCTATGTGACTTGGTGACACTTTTGGTTTAGTTGACATCTTGTTTCTGGTAGTTAGGTCCCTTATTTTTAGGGATTTTCAGTTCTATCTGATCCTTGGAGATCCTTGGTCTATATCTTCTCTTTGGAGCTCATTATTTAGGGACTTCATCATTTTTCTAGTTTTGGTACATTGTTGAATCTATCATTACTGTACGGGAACCATTATTTTCAAGATTTGTACCAGATTTCGCCCCTTGGAGTTTGAATGTAGCAAAGATTTTCCTTCCCATTTTGTGTTTATAGGTTTTTGAGTTGCATTTACATACTTTTGATGGTTTAAAACCATGGAATTATTTTTCCCTTTTTTAAATGATTGCTAAGAATTAAAACCTTCTTTAGATATGATTATTACTTGTGAGTTGTGAGGATTATATCCATGATATGAGTTTATTTTGGATGCAAGTTTAAGTGAAATTTTTAAGATTAGATAAAATTTGGTGTATCACCTTTCAATTCAAGCTATCTACATTTCAAATCATTCTTTTATCTATTTTACATTCAAGTTTTAGTTTTAGGTGAACACAAAGGAGGAAGCCAACCTATGATCTAGAGACTCATTCTCAAGCACAATTTACCCACCACTAAGAATGTTTCCATGTTACAATAGGATTGATGAGTTTTACACTTAGCATTTTTTGGTACAATCTTGATTGATAATAGATGCATTGCCCCCATTCCCTCCAATACATGTTGTGGATGGACCATTTGGTTCACCTACAACCCTTGAAGATCTTTGAATAACCACCATCAATCACATGCACACACTACACAACCACCATCCCCAAGTTTTTAATTTTCCATTTCCTATTTTAAATAAAGCTACATGGATGTGTGATGCAGGAGCATCCTGGGTGTAAGAGAAATCTTGCATCACCCAAAAATATTTTTGGTTTTGTATTCAATAAGGGCTATCTTGTGCAGAGCTGCTATTTATGGAAACTTGCTATGTTTAGTAAGTTGGTCATCCAATCTTGGAATGTTCTAATTTCTTCCCTGGAGGTTCATTTTGGTCATATCAGCTTGCCAGTAAAGTTTCATTAATAGATCAAGTCTAGCTTTGTAGATATTGAAGATTTTTGGTATTGGCAACAGGGTATAGAAACTTTGAACTCAGTTTTGAAGGCTTTAGAGGCCCCGTTTGAGGTCGAGAATTTGGGTGACAAGTGCTTGCACTAGTGAAGCCTATAGAGCGCTTTGTGGCCTTTCCAGAATGGGGTTATAATAGTCAATCAGATCAATTGGCGATGACTTATGGTCTTCAGAAGTTGGGTCACCTGAAATGACGGAAAATGATTTTCCTTCAAAATTTATGTTTGGGTTTCAAAAGTTATTTTGAGCTAACTTTGATGTAATAAATTGTAAAATAAAATAATTCTAAGTTTGGTCGGCCTTGTTGGCTAAAATTCTGGAACCTTCCCAGGTGGTGGAAAATTGCCTATATAAGGAAGGTTGTAGTGTTGTCTTAGGTAGTTCGGGATAGTTCTGGGTAGTAGATCTGGGTATTGATTCGAGGCTTTGTCCTACAAAATATTGTAAGGGAATGCCCATGTGGCTTTGCATATTGTAATTCTAAAAGTTTGTAATTCCACATTTGTGGAGATAGTAAAAAGCCCATTTTAGGTTCTTGCATATTGTTGTTGTTTCTTTGTTTCTGTTATGTGTTTGTGGTATTAAGGGGAGCACCCTTCATCAATGTGCAAGAATTTAGTTTTTGGACCTATTACATATTGACTCATGAGACCTGATTCTTGAAAAATATTCCACAACTTTTAACATGCATCATCATTGCATGCAACTAGACATTTAGATGAAGCACTATATATTTTGACAATCATTTTAGACGAAGCAAACCTAGTATCGAACAACTATAAGTTAGGTACACTATACTTGTTATATCTTTTAATATCACTTTATAATTATTGATTAGCACTATTATATAAAATTATAATTATTATACACATCATATACTATTATGTATTTTCAACCTATGTCCATCATTCGAAGATAAATGAGTATTTAAGTTAGGAGAGTGTCTTGTGTGCTGAGTCATGTTAATTATACAAAATTAGATGTCTTTCTTTTCTGTGACTAAGAAAGTTACAATTTCTAAACTTACATGTCATCATACTACAATGTGGTTGAGATTTGAATTGATATCTTTTACATTCTTAATAAAAAAGTTGTAAGGATAATTATTAGATGGAATTAAATTGCATGTCAATAGTTAAGCAAGAATTAAAAGAATGAAATCAATCATTTTCATTACACTTCATCTTTCACTAAGAGTTTGAAAAAATAACATAAGTTTGTTTGCAAATTAGGTGAGTTTTGTGTTGAAAAGGGTATAGTGTGAGATATATATGCAGAGTATTTGGTTTTTTTGGGAAATTACAAGCAAAACGGGATTGTTAATGAATTTTTAGAAAGAAAAACCACGAGAAGCCATGGGTGATAATCCTATCCGTATGGAACCCATGGATCATACACTAGTGCTTTGGGATACAAGTAGTCTTCCCTCATTTGAACAAGTTGGATGGATTCACTACTTCCTTAGGTTGACCAAATTCAACCCTAAAATGATTGAATAGTTTGTAGTAACTTTTGTCAACAATGAAGCAATTGTTAAGGGGATTAGAACGATGCATCGAAGGTTGTAATATCACTAGATGTAGAATTTGCAAGAAGAAAATTTGCATGACTCGGTGAGGAGTTTGAGTCTATGATCTAGGGTATAAATTTTTATCTTTACCACTACTCTAGAGAGAGATCATAGGTCATATAATTAGGTATTTAACATGCGATGACTACCACTCTCTATTGTATACTTATCATCTTAAATTAATGAGTCATTTAAGGTATAACAGATGAATTAATGTTCCAAATTATCTCCACCAAATATTAACTAGGATGGCTATAAAGTATAGGAAAAAATAGGGTACACAAAATTATATTTCTCATGACTCTTTAGTTGTGTTGTTGGTAAAAATGAGTCATTCTATCGAATATTTAAATTTTTCCCATTGTGAATTTGTAGAGTGGGATAATTTTCCTAATAGACTCCTCCAAAACATATCGAATGAGGAAATAATTAATGAGGGGAATGCACATGGTAATGAGAATTTAGAAAATGAAGGGTTAAACCCTTCAACATCCCCCATTATATAATATATTGTGTATAAATATGTGGATTTAGAGTAGGAGATAATAGGGAGGTTGAAAATCCCTAAAATGAAACCACTCTTATCCACTACAAAAGTGTCTGCATATTTTGGAAAATAGGGGTATGAATTCTCCCCAAAATAGGAAATGTCTTCACTCAAATAATGAGTAAGGAAACATAAGGATTATATTCCCTCTTCATCTTAGTAAAAAGGTTAAAAAGAAAGAACATGTATCCTCTAAGAAGAAACCCTTGAAGGATAAACCCTCCAAGTTAGAGTAGAAATATATAAGGGTTCAGGAAGAAGAGAGAACTAGACAACAACAAAATGAGGAGCCACCTAAACTAACTCAAGATGGTCGTTGGACGAAGGGAATTCAAGAAAAAGAACATATAGAGGATAAAATTAATCAAAAACCATCTAAGGAAACACCTAAGGTAAAAATAAATATGAATTTTCTAAAGGAAACAAAAACCTAAACAACATTCATGATGCCTTAACAAGTAGAGTAAGCCATGTAAGCCCTTAGAACACACTTTTACAAATGAAAATATAGACTCTGGAAGTGAATACTAGTTTAAAGAAGAAATAAAATAGAATAAACAACCATAGAAAGAGGTTCAACATGATAATTTGGAGGAATTTCAGGATCAAGGTGACATGAGAAATATTGATTATGGGTTGGAGTACGATAAACCTCATGTAGAAGAATATGAGGTTGAGGCTCCATTGTAGCTGACCAAACCAACCCCTAATTCTATTACACCTTCAATTTATCTAGTAAAACTAGAGCCAACATATAGTAAAGAACCCAAATGCATCCTCATAGATGATAGTGAGGATGGTGAATTGCAAATTGCATTGAGAAAAATCAAACTTCTTGAGGATGAGCTAAATTTAGAAAAAATAAAAGAAGATGAGCTTTCCACATAAGTAAAAATTTTATAAGCCTAGATCAAATCAAAGCCAAAGAAAAAGTAGGTTTGAAAGGAGAGCATTGTATTAGAAGAAATTGTAACAAAGTCATTTCATATTCTTACCATAATGACAATTGGAATAGAGATATGGAAACTATATTTCAGATTTATGTGGCACAAAAATCATCAGGCTAAAGAAAAGAGAAAAATGAAACTTTCTCATAACATGTAGCTTCAAGAGAAAGAGGAAGAGGTAAAGAAATTGAAAGTCTCCCTAGAACAAATGGAAGATTGGAAAATCAGTTATGTAGTTGTACACCTCCAACAAGGGTTTACTCCATTTATTTGCAAAAAAAGTTAATGTATCCAAATTAGTCAGTTATTAAGAAATCTTTCAATCTCCTTGGTCACTCCAAGGTCTTTCCTGATTTGTTTTGCCAAAGTACCCCAAGACGTCCAAGATCAATTGTGTAAGTTCTATATGCACAATTTAATCGTACCATATAACTCAAGTTGGAATTCTTTATTTTATGTTGGAAATATATAGATAAGAGCTCTAATCTCTTATCTAAAAAAATAAAAAGGAACAAGAAGAGTTAGCATGGAATTATTAGGAATGAGAAAGGATTCACCCACTATATATCAGAGTAGAAGTAGAGAATCCAGGGGAGATAATTGATGGGTGGACTAAAATGATGTGGAAAGGTACAGTTGCAAAAAAGTTCATCAATACAAACTACATGATTAAGGAATGTTTTTCTACACATGGGAGGGAAATCAAGGGTGTATGTCAAGAACAATGGTCTAGACTCACCTAGGCATTGAAGAAAAAGGATCCCCACTCCATTTACAATTGTATTGCATTAAATCTAGAGCAGTCAAGTATATTTGAGCAACAATCGACACTAAGACTAGTCGGCTTCCCTTAAAGTTCCAACCACCACTTCTCTACCTAGTGTCACACTGGCTAGGGGGGTAGATAGTGGACTTTGTTAAGGATCATGATATATGGGAGAAAATTAGAGGTAGGAAGGGGATCTACATGATAGAGGGTATAGGTGTCATACATGTTGTGGACTATAGGATTTATGTTCTTGAGTATAATAGTAGGCTTACTTGAGGGCAAGCAAGAATTTAAGTGGAGGGGTATGATGAGTCCAGGATTGGTGTCTTTTTGGGGGTATTTTAAATTTAGTTTCATGACACTTTAACAAAATTTACTAATACTTTATTACACTTAAGTATATCATGATGGCTTATTATGGTTATTATATACATGATATAATTTTATAATATATTATAGTTATTATTGTATGTGAAATGGTAATCAATCTTAATTAAATGTGATGTTTTAAGATATTTTGATGTTCTTTGTATATCCTCTCTTGTATAAGCTAACTCACAGTTGCAAAATGAGGAAGGTGAAGATGATGGACTAATTAGTATTATAGCTATAGTGGAAGACATGATTAATGATGTAATCAATGAACTTGTTATTTTTACAAATGACACAGACTGAGACTTATTGACTAGAAATGATTACTCAACTAAAGGAAAAAGTCTTACACCGATTCAGTCTATTCCATAATGCTTGGCCATGTCTCATTTAGAGATCCATGTTTTAGCTTTTTTGTAAAAACTTTTTTATTAGTGAATAAATTAATTTATTCTAAGAAAATGCCAAGGGTAATGGAAGCTTTAAAGATTTTTTTGTTAGTTGATTTGAGATCTCTCATATAAGAAGCAAATAAATCTATAAAAAAAAATTAGTTGAAATAAAATATAGTGTTAGATAATGGTCCAACTAGCATTACAGTTAAATTGTTACTATACTTTCATTTGTGGTTAATAAAAATTAGATGTTGATTTCCAGTTAAAGAAGATAATTGTGTCAATATAAGGTTATAGATCCTCAAGCAAGTGCCACTTGCATTGACATAATTCTCTAGAAGAGTAGAAGTAGCTAGCTACATTTTAATTAATATATTTCAATTATAATTATTAACTAGAATAGTTCATCTTTCATTTAGCTCACCTTCATATGATGTATGGTTAATGTAATGATTCCTAGTTAATTTCTTGGATGGGTAATGTAAGATAAAATAGTTAAGATTTTGGTAGTAGTATTTTGATTAATAGTTATTTTTAATTAATTTCATTAAATGTTGTTTCTATTCACATGCAACCATATTGCCTTACCTACAGCCAAAGTTGCATGAGTCAAAAATAGTATAAAATACTTTAATGCAATTACATTCAATTTCAATTTTGTGTTTTGGTAGATGTTAGATTGACTGATACATATTGTACATGTTCCATATAAGAAAATATGTCCCTAGTCAATAATTAATTGAGTTTCCATTAGGATGAAAGGTTACTTAATTGAAGATTAGTGGCTTCATTAGGATAGTATATTGAGTTGTCTACACTTATAAATCATCCTTAATGAAAACCAGTCAAACGGGACTTACTAATAAGAGGGCTTAATTGAGATAAAATAACAAATAATATGCTTATGCTACCAAGAAGAAACCTATGTCCAAGATTATAGAAGGTAAAGATAAGTATAAATGTTGAGAAGGTATGTCTTCTTAGGAGGAGTGAGTAGAAGAGTGTTTAGAGAAAGGATTACAAGAACCTCTAAATACTGTAGAAGGAGAATCTACACCAGAGGTTTCTTTAGATGTTTTGACTTCTATATTAGTACATGTAGATTCTCTTGGTACAAATATAGTCTTTTCCTAGTTTATTTTTTAATCCTATTACACCTACTATTAAAATTTGGTCTATTCTACCTTCAATTGCTAGTGAGTCTATTTTTGACACTCCTCATGAAAATATTGAGAATATGTTTGACACACTTCCTTTCTTTCAAAGTTTTTTAGAAGTATCCACATTTATGTTTGATACCAAAATGATAGATTTTAATAATTTTATGTCTCATTCTTTTCCAAATGTGTCAAATGTAGAAATATTGTATGTAGTTTTGACCAATACTCCACCATTATAACCATTGTTGTGCAAGAACACGATACACTCACCCAAACACCTAAGAGAAAAAAGAAATCTACTTGGACTAGATAAATTTTATTTGGAAAACTTTTTCTATAAAATCCCAAGGTTGCCAAAAGATCTAAAACACTTTCAAGGGTAAGAGTTGACCCATCAATGAACAAGTATGCATAAGTAGCTGAGCCACCTCCTGATAAATGTATTGAAGATGTTTAGGTTCTTGATAATATGATCAAAAGGATTGGACTTGATTAGAAAATACACGAAGGTGCCAAGGAGGAATTGAAAGCAATAATAGATGCATTGATAGAGAGGTATGGTAGAAGAAACACCACCCAGGAGCAAACTAAAACTAAAGGTAGATCAAATGACCACATTGTTGTTAAAGATAAGTTAATAATCTGAGATGATTAAATGAGTGATCACATCTACTAATAATGAGGTTGTCAAAATTAATGAAATAACTTAGGCCCAAGGGATAGCAATGAATGTATGAGTTAAAAGATTGATTGAAAAAGGTACTCATCTCTTGAGATCTTCCATTAAAATTTTGGACAATATGAACAATGTAAATAATGAGTTAGATCAAATACTTGATGTGCTATCTCATTATTTATAGCTGTGACAAAAGGATCTTGAGGCTTGGTCAAAGATAAAAAAAATTCAAGTTAGAAATACTAGTTCAAAATGGGGTAGTTCCCACAAGGAAGAAATACATTTAATATAGAGAAGTAATAAAACACAAAAAGGAGGTTCTTGGAGAAATAATAAAATATTTGTATAAGGCTTAGGAAATTTGTATTGACAAAGGGAAAGACCAGGTCAGAGAATTCCCATGTAAATTGATGTAAGAGAACCAAGAAATGCTTTTTGAATATGCAAATATCCAAGATTCATCTCACTGATTCATATAGAGGTAAAATCAAAATATTTTTCAATATATTTCATTGATAAGTTAATAGATTTTCAAGTAAATTTGGATAACTTTAAATTATTTCACGGTAAATACAAGAAGGCCTTCATTAGTATAGAGGACTCCATCACAAGAGTTTGAGCTATCTCCAACTACACACTAGGAGTGGATGATTTTAAAGACAAGGTGCCTTGCAAAGAGATGTAAACTTGCTGACAAAGAAAGTTGATAATGAGAACATGTCTTCAAACACTTAGTTTATTTTTTCTATGTTTTCCATATATAAAATTTGTAGTTTTTTATGATATTTTACATGTATTTTTTAAAAATGTAACATCTAAGAACAACACAAGTTGATGTAGGAGCATCTTGGGTCCTTGGCAATCTTGTGTCACCAAAAACATTTTGGAGTTTGTATGTGTTGCTCGATTTCTTCTTTGACTGAGTTGGTCGGTAGTTGGTCGATTTCCTTTGGTTACCGAGTGTGGTCGGTTATCTCCTAAGTGGTCAGTTGTTTCATTGGCACTCGACGATGCTTTTCTGTTGCTCGGTCATTCTTTCTTACCAAGTAGTTTCTTTTGAGTTCTTGTTGAGCCGACTTGTGCATTTATTATGGGTCATGGATTTTATGTTGGAATCCATCATTGGGAGGTGTGTGGTCTTAGATTTGACTTTTCCTTCCATTGATTGTGGATCTGAAGGCCAACTCAATTTTGTATACTCTTGTATAAATGTAGTTGTTTAGTTGTAGTTTAGAGGCAGTTCAGTTAGAAGAGAGAAGATAGTAAGAATAGAGATGGTTGGAAAACCCTTGCATGTTTGAGGACTTCTGTAATTCATTGTAGTATCTAGCCCTAACTGGGAAGGCCTTGCAACCCAGCATGTATGATTCTAGTTGATGAAAATTATTGAAAGATTTTGTATTCTCTCTCTCACTCTTGTGTGTTGTTATTTCCACATGTTGTTGAGTAGGATGAATCATTAGGGTGTGCTATTGTTTGGCCCCTCCTCTTGCATTAGGTGGTATCAGAGTGAGGTGAGATCTTGATCTAGGTTTGTGGATCTAGGTTTGCAGTTTCCTCTTGAAGCCCTAGTTGATTGTTGTGGGATAGAAAATTGTGATCTGACCTGCAATTGTAGAGGGTTGTCAAGATGGTTTGTGGGAGGTGAGATGTAGATCCAGGATTGGCAAATATGCTAAGATAGATTGCTGCTAGGTTGGAAGCCATTGAAACATCCTAGAGAAGAGGTAGACATCTTGAAGATGTTAGTGATGATGAAGTTAAGGAAGAATAGGAAAATGTAGAACTTTCACATGTTATGGATCAAGGTGAAGAAATATTTTTGAAGGCTTTGATAAGTCTAAAGTCTACACCACATTTCAATCCTCTTGAGTATGGTGGAAAATTGGATTCTGATGAATTGGTGGACTGGATCACCAAGATGGAAAAGTATTTTGAGTATGAAAACATTCCTAAAGACAAGAAAGTGAAGATTGCAAGCACAAAGTTGAAAAGCCATGCATCCTTATGGTGGGAATATATGCAGTTGGATAGGAAGAGGAAATGCAAAGACAAAATCAAGGAATGGAATAAAATGGTGAATAAGTTGAAAGGAAAGTTCTTACCTTGTGATTATCAGATTAACCTAGTTCGATGAATGAAAATTTTAAGGTGGTAAAAGAGTATACTGAGGAATTCTATAGATTAGATATCAGATCTAGACATGATGAAGATGATGTGGAAAGAATTGGTAGATACATGAATGGTTTGAGAGTTTCCATCCAAGAGGAAATTAGTTTGGTCAAATTGGAGAACATTGAAGAGGCTTATCAATTTGCATTGAAGGCTGAGGAGAAATTGAACAAGAGACATGAGCAAAGACAAAGAGGTTGAGGTGGTAGATTCCCTAGAGGAAGAGGTAGATCTAATGGTGAAAATGGTATATCTGAACCAGAAAAGACAAATCTAGAAAAAGGCAAGACTGAGTGGAAAGGTGAAAGTTCATCCAGAGGCAGACGCAGTAACTACCAAGGTGGTTATAGAAAAGGAAGTTTCTGAGGAACTTGTTACAATTGTGGAGAAGGACATAGATCTTTTGAATGTACACATGCTAGTAAGAAGGCTGGTAGTAGTAGAAATTCTTTGGTGCAAGAAGCGTCACTGAACGAACCTGAGAAGGAAAATAACTTGATGTTAAGGAGATCACTATGAAATGAGAGAAAAAAGGAAGATCCAGTAAGGAAAAGTTTGTTCAAGAATAGATGTAGAGTTTCTAATAAATTTTGGAAGGTAATCATTGACAGTGGTAGCTTGGAGAATCTAGCATCTAAAGAGATGGTCACAAAGTTGCAGTTGGAAAGGTTGGCACATCTGAAGCCCTATCAAATTTCATGGATCAAAGATGAGCATACACTCCTGGTAAGTGAACAATGTTATGTGAATTTGAAGATTGGAAAGTACTATGATAAGGTGTTATGTGATATCATGCCTATGGATTGTTGTCATGTTGGGTATACCTTGGAAATATGATAAGAATATTATATATGATGGGAGATTGCATAAGTATACTATTATGGCTAATGGAAAGAAACAACTCTTGTTACCATTGATGGAAGAACATGTTAGTAATGTTTGCACATTTGTGAAAGTTTTTTTTATGGAGGGAAGAAATTTTTTTAACTCTTTGAAGAAGAATGATGTATATTTTGTTGCGATCCCTAACAAATCGAGTAATAAAATAGAGGATAATGTCCCTAAGGAGATTGATAAGTTACTCATTGAGTATAGTGATATCATTTATGATAATGTACCTAATGGTTTGCCACCAAAAATAATCATTTATCATTGTATGGATCTAATCCCTGGAGCTATTTTATCAAATAAGGCACCTCATCAGTTGACACCTATTGAGAATCAGGAATTGAACTGATAGATTTAAGAGTTGCTGGAGAAAGGTTTGATCAGAGACAGTTTGAGTCCTTATGCAGTACCTGTTGTATTGGCATAGAAAAAGAATGGAGAATGGATAATGTATATTGATTCTAGAGCAATCAATAAGATAACAGTAAAGTATAGGTTTCCTATACTGAGAATGGATGGCATAATGGATAGTTTGACTGGAGCAAAGTATTTCACCAAAATTGATTTGAAAAGTGGGTATCATCATATCAGAATTAGAAAGGTGATGAATGGAAGACTGCTTTCAAGACAAAAGAAGGTTTGTATGAGTGGTTGGTTATGCCTTTTGGTTTAACTAATGCACCGAGTACTTTTATGAGGCTGATGAATGAAGTTTTGAAGAAATTCTTGGGTAAGTTTGTGATTGTATATCTTGATGACATTATGATATTTAATAAGACCATAGAAGAACATTTTTTGCATGTTAGACAAGTTTTGTAGAGATTGAAAGAGGAAAAGCTGCTGATAAATCTAAAAAAGTGTTCATTTATGAAAGAGGAGATTGTGTATTTGGGATTTGTGATCTCAGCTGATGGTTTGAAGATGGATCCTGAAAAGGTTGAATCTATTTTGAATTGGCCTACACTTGTGAATGCTAGTGAGGTAAGATCATTTCATGGTTTGGAAAGTTTTATTGAAAGTTCATAAGGAATTTCAGTTCAATATGTAATGCTATGACTGAGACTATGAGAGGAGATAAAAGAGAATTCAAGTGGACACATGGAGTTGACAAAAGTTTTGAGACTTTGAAGCAGAAGGTTGTTGAATTACCTATTTTGGCATGACTTGATTTCAGTAAAGTATTTCAAGTGGAATGTGATGCAAGTAGAAGTGCAATTGGAGCTGTGTTGAGTCAAGAAGGTAAACCTATTGCTTTCTTTAGTGAAAAGTTGAATGATGCTAGAAGGAAATATTTTTTGTATGATCAAGAATTCTATGCTATTGTTCAAGCATTGAAGAAATGGAGACATTATTTGATACCAAGTGAGTTTGTGTTGTATACTAATCATAAGGCTTTACAATATTTGGGTAATCAGGATAAATTGAATCAGAGACATATGAAATGGGTTGAGTATTTGTAGAGTTATACATTTGTGATAAAGCATAAAAGTGGAGTCACTAACCGAGTTGTTGATGCATTGAGTAGAAGAAGATCTTTGATGACCAAGATGAAAATTGAAGTTCTTGGTTTTGATGAGATGAGAGATTCTTATGAGTTTGACCCTGATTTTTCTAAGCGATGGAGAAAGTGCAGAGCACCTATTCAAGATCAACAAGATACTAAATGGGATGAATATTTTAATTAGGAAGGTATGTTGTTTAAAGGTATTTAGTTGTGTATACCGAGAAGAGTAATGAGAACTAATTTGATAAAGGAGAAGCATAGCAGTGGTTTGGCTGGACATTTTGGTATTGATAAAATATGGAATTTGCTTAAGGAGAAATACCATTGGTCGCAGTTGTATAAAGATGTTCAAAAATTTGTGAAAAGTTGTGGAATTTGTCAAGTTACAAAAGGAGTAAGTCAGAATACTGGATTGTATGTACCGATTTTTGTACCTAAGAAACCTTGGATTGACATTAGTATGGATTTTGTTCTTGGCTTACCGAAGACTATAAGAGGCAATGATTCTATATTTGTTGTTGTGGATAGATTTTCAAAGATGACAAATTTTATACCTTGTAGAAAGACATCAGATGCAGTACATGTAGCAGATCTTTTCTTTAAGGAAATTGTCAGATTGCATGGATTACCGAGAAGAATTATCTCTCATCGAGACAGTAAATTTGTTGGATACTTTTGGAAGACCCTTTGGAAGAAATTTGGCACTGAGTTGAAATGTATTTCTACATTTCACCCACAAATTGATGGATAGATTGAAGTTGTGAATAAAAGTTTGGAAAATCTTTTGAGATGTTTAGTTGGAGACACACCAAGTAATTTGGATTTTGTGTTGGTACAAGCAGAGTTTGCATACAATAATTCAGTGAATAGGAGTACTGGAAAGACACCATTTGAGATTGTGAATGGCACACAGCCAAGAGGTATATTTGATTTGAGAGACATTGTTGATGAAAGTAAGAGAAGTGCTGAAGGAGTAAAATTTGCTGAGTACATGAAGACATTGCATGAAGATGTGAAGCTAAAGCTGGAAGGAAGTAATCATAAATACAAAGATAGATCTAATAGATCGAGGAGACATAAGAATTTTGATGTTGGTGATGAAGTGATGGTTCATTTGAAGAAAGGCCAATTTCCTATTGGAACATATGGGAAGCTGAAAATGAAGAAGTTTGAACCTTGCAAGATTTTGAGGAAATTTGATAGTGGAAATGCATATGAGATTGAGTTACCTGATGACATGGACATATCACCTATTTTCAACATTGCTAATTTGTATGAGTATCATGAACCTGATGAGGAAGTGATAGTACTGACATAGTATCCTAAGAAGCAGAATGAAGAAGTTGAGCAGATCTTGAAGCAAAGAGTTGGAAAAAGTACAAGAGGAAAAAAAAATGGAATATCTGGTAAAATGGAAAAATAGACCGATGGAGGATAGCTCATGGATTTCATAGTCTAATTTGGATGCATCTTAGATCATACCTACCAAATGATTTGGAGAATCATTTCAAAATAACCTCAGGTGTCTGATGCAGGAGCATCTTGGGTCCTTGGCAATCTTGTGTCACCAAAAACATTTTGGAGTTTGTCTGTGTTGCTCGGTTCCTTCTTTGACCAAGTTGGTTGGTAGTTAGTTGGTTTCCTTTGGTTACTGAGTGTGGTCAGTTATCTCCTGAGCAGTTGGTTGTTTCACTGGTGCTCGGTGATGCTTGTTTGTTGCTCAGTCATCCTTGCTTACCGAGTAGTTTCTTTTGAGTTCATATTGATCTGACTTGTGCATTTATTATGGGTCATAGATTTCATGTTGGAATCTATCATTGGGAGATGTGTGGTCTCATATCTAACCGTTCCTTCTATTGATTGTGGATCTGAAGGCCGATTCAGTTTGGTAGACTCTTGTATAAATGTAGTTGTTTGGTAGTAGTTTAGAGGTAGTTCAATTAGAAGAGAGAAGATAGTAAGAATAGAGATGGTTGGCAGACCCTTGCATGTTTGAGGAATTTTGTAATTCATTTAGTATTTGGCCCTAATTGGGAAGGCCTTATAGCCCAACATGTATGATTCTAGTTGATGAAAATTACTGAAAGATTCTGCATTCTCTCTCTCACTCTTGTGTGTTGTTGTTTCCACATGTTGTTGAGTAGGCTGGATCATTAGGGTGTGCCATTGTTTGGCCCCTATTGGCCCCTCCTCTTGCATCACAAGTCAAATGTCAAATAGGACCTTGATGTTGAATAAGTCAAGTTAGTTGTTACTTTCCCCTTTTTTCTCATAAGATCTCTTCTATTTATGTGAGGGGGCTCTATTGTAAATATTTTATTTTAGATAATGCAACAAAAATCTTCCAATTTGTAGAGAACTTTGGAACTTTTCTTTCAAAGTGAAAATCAAAATTCAATCAATAAAAAAAGAAAGCTTGCATCCAATCTTAGTCTTGGATATAATTTTTATTTGATAGGATTGTTCTTCTGTCTTTCTTGCTACATTATCTTGAGGTGATTGAATCATAAAGTGGTGTTGATCATTTGATTACAATGTACTCTAAGTTTGTTTTTTTAGTCTTTGAGTTGCATTACTGAATTCAAAACTTGTGTTATGTTTATGAAATAGAATTAATTTAGAAACTTTGAACTACATGTTATTATCTAAGTTAATTTGATTGGGATCTTGTGTATGTCTAAGACTTTGGACTACTTACACACTATATATTTTTTCTTTCATCTATATATAAATTAAAAAAAGTCTTTGTGCTTTCATGGGATTTTTTAGTTATTCAAATTTTTTGTTGTCTTAATGGTATTCTTTTGTTTCACTATATTGTATATAAGAGTTATTTCTCTAGCTAGTATTTAGAGGTCAACTGCATTATTATAACATGTCATTGGTCATTTAGTGTACATAAGCTTAGTTAAGTATTAGTTATTTTTAGTAGCAATAAGAAGGGAGTCTCCCTTTTCTGATAGGAGAGATTTAATATCATTATTGTAATGGACCACCAAGGAACCATTGGAAATAAAAAGGTTAAGTGTGCACTTAATATTTTTTTTTGAAATGAATCATAAACATAATGTATCCACATGCATCTCATAACCATATCATAGGAAATTAACAACATGAAAAAGATAAACTAACAAACATCACATGTTCGCACACAAGCGGAAGACTTCAAAACCATTCCAAAGGTTCCAATACAACCTCGTACATACCTGAGATGGAGAAAACATGTCCATAAGACTTACCTACAAGGATTTGAGCAATGTCCATGGATCTCAAGAGGTTAATCTGGAAAACATTCACGAGTAACAAAAAGGGAGACAAATACAAATCCAATCTCATCACACATATGTTCTTTTTAAGCCCAAATAGATGTTCCTACTATGATTATCCATACAAGTTCATTTGCTTTTCCAACCATGATCATGAGCAATAAGTAAATAAACAACCACAAACAATGATAAACAAGATTCAAAAAGCATACAAGAACCCTCAAGAATCAAACCCAGAAGCATACGCAAAGCACCTAGGTCACAAAAATACTAGAAAATATAAAATGGGTGGAGATGATGAAAGTAGGCAAAGATGTTGATCTACATTATGTAGATGTTGATTGGTGGATACACCAATCTGTGACTAGAAGACCTCTAAGACAAAAAGACTTAGTCCAATGAGGGAAGAGATGCTGATTGATAGGAAAAGATGTTGATTTGTGCAAACACCGATGAGAAGGCACAAATGTTGATCTAGGAGTCTTGGCCAAAGTGTGAGAAATTATATAATGAAACATATGTTGACTCCAATGCATGGTTAAAAAGCATCTTCTCCACACCAGAGAGTACCTAAACAAAAAATATCAAGGCCATAGTCACTTGATTATATCTAAAATACATAAATGAAAGCATAAAGGGAACTAGGATAATATCTAGAACATCCATGAGAAAATGAAATACATATGCATTTACCAATGCCATAAAGTGAAGTGACCTCTCAAGTTCTAAGTCCTTGTAACTAGAGGAAGCTCACCCCTATACATCGGTCCCTAATAGTGGTATAATAATGCAATGCCACCCTACCACTTAGAGCCCTTAGGCCCACCCCACTATGCTCACAGAGATAGCAATCCAACCACAATCACAATGTAAACACATAAGCAAGGACTAACCAACACACATGCCGAGTAGATTCATAGTCTCATAACAAAGATATAGTAATCCAATGCAAGTACATAATGCATGACTCAAGGATGAAATTAAAGTCTGAGTATAAACACAATGCAAGGTCTCAAGTATGCTACTCAGAGCTATAATAAGGCTAACATGCAGGGACTTTGGTGGAGTGTCATTACTTGGCTCATAGTAGTCCAATTAGCATCTAGTCTTTAATCAATGTTCATAGATGGCTAAGATCAGAATGTATCTTTGATCAACACCCATAGGTGTCTAGATACCATGTCTTCAATCAATACCCATAGGTAGATAGACATTGACCTACCTTCAATCAACACCCTCAGGTGGCTAGGTAGACCATTATTCTTGTCCATAAGTTTTAACCCCATTAAGTTTATTATGTTTTTAATTTTTAAGCAATTAGCCATGTTACTAAGTTGAGCTACTTACGGGTTAGGGTACATGTGAGAAGTCACTCCACACCCTACCCAAGAAATAAAACCCTCCTTTTATATAATGAGGCAATAAGAAAAATGTCATAAGGAAAAAACCATAAAACTCAAAAGTACAAGGGACTCGATTGACCTCAAACCAAGAGTGTGGGTCTCTTAAGATCCTGACAAGGCACACTCAATGTGTTTTTGATGAAGCCTCAAAAGCCTCCATCACATACTCAAGATGTGATATCAAATCAAGCATTGAGTCAATCCACCCGAAGATCAATGCAAGGCAAATGCACAAGGTAACCCAACTATGCATTTTGTCGAGAGTACAAATTCATTCACGAATCCAAAAAAAATGCAAAGGCACACCACTCAATTGGCCACTATTCCAAGAGCATTGATTCCCATGGAATCTTTCATATGTCTCATTACAACATGAGGAAGACTCGCAATGGTCAAAATGAGAAAAACCCCATTTCTAAAAATTTCCAACAAAGAGCAAAAATCAACAAAATTAGTTCAATAAGGCATATTCAAATTGTGACTAAAGATAACTGAAATGTCTTATATCTATTATGTCTTTGCAATCATAAAATAGAAATGGGAGACTATCAAGAACTCTCACTCATTTATGCCCAAAATCTTTTCATACATAATCTAGGTGTTATGGAAAATGAGGAAAACCCAAAAATACCAAAATTCAACCATCTCAAAAATCAATAAAATTAAAATCCTTTTCCTCTTTTGTACCCAACATCCCAAAAATCCAATAAAATTTTGATTGCAGGCACATGTGTAAAATCCAACAATATAACAAGGCAAAAACTTCAAAACTCAAATGAGCAAATACATAAATGCTCGCACCCATCCAACCGGGTGATGAAATCCAACAAAAGTGTGGGGGAATACTAATACCCTACATACCAATCTATTGCAAGAAATATAGTGCAATAAAATGAAGTAATTAAAAATGGTAGGAATCCCTACCTCACTCCAAGCGGTAAAAACCTAAGAAAAGGATATATAAATGGATGCTTTGTCAAATTAGATAAAATCTGTGGCAAAGTGGAGCAATCCCAACCATATTCCAATGAGCCACTCAATGTGAGAATTTGACAACAAAATCGAATGCAATGAGCGAACGATTGAATTTATCCAAAGTAATTTCTAGCAAATTCCCAATTCTTATGAACCCATAAGTGAAAAGTGAGTTCCAAAAATTCTAATTTCACATTATAAGGCACTTTTGTCTAAAAGACCCAAAAATAAAAGAAAATACAATCACTTAAATAAATTAAGATGACTATATAATCTTTCCCAAGTCACCCAAAATAATTCCAATTAAATGGAATTTGACTGCAACAATTAGCCGACAACCAAAAATAAAATAAAATAAAATAAATAAAATTCCCAACTATAAAGAATCAACATTTTAAATAATTCTTTCTGTGACAATCACAGAGCTCTAAATGCACCAACACATTCATGAGTCTAACATGATATGCATAATGAATCTACATACAAGGACAACATCATCTCAGTATGCAAGGCCAAAGCTAATATCTCCTATGTCACTGTTGGGGATATAAACATACTCAAATCCTGTAGTCAGGCATAACATGTTTGGTACTTGTTCATAGAAAAAAATGAAGCGTAGATGCTCATAATACAAATAGATGAAGCACATAAAATGCATGATAACAAAAAACAAAGGAGATTGATTCATCATGTAGATGTCATGAATGAGTGACTACAGCTTCATCTCACTTCATACCAGCACAAAGGGCATTAACACATAGAAATTGTGCCACAAAGTAGTGAGCATCATATCATTAAATTAACATTGCCTTTAAATTTAAAGCATTTATATAATTCATTTTATGGCTATTTGGAGCATAAATCATTGAAAGTAAATAACTGCAATAGACAACAACATATATGACACAATTTATAAATGAGTCCAATAAAATCATCCAGATAATCATAATCAATAGTCTCGAATGCAAAATACACTTGATATCATCATAAAGAATCATGTCACGTTACTAGCATTATCATCTAGATATGATAAAACTAACAATAGTAACACAATCTATCCATCTATCACAAACAATATACTGGCAACCAAAATAATAATTATATTTAGTTTCTTGATTTTGGTTGTATTAGGATAGTGGGCTAAGAATTACCATTCCCCCATGTTCTTGCTTCTTTTCTCCACCTGGTTGGGTGTGTGTGAGATTTTATACATTTCCCATTTGTGATTTTGGGTTTTAATGTTGTTATGGTGTCTAAATTTCCATGAGTACCCAAAAATGGAATTTTATTTGAAAAATGTGATTTTGGGTGCCTAAGGGAAAATGGGTTTTAATTTTGTCAATTTCTTTGACATTTGATTTTTGGGCATTTTTGTGTTCACCTCATTTTGCATGCCACCCATATTTTTTGTTTGGCATGTTTGACATATTCCAACCATTGGATTGGATTTTCCTCCATGTTTACAACCATCCTATGTTTTTACTTTGTGATATTCAAATTTGTGGATGAATCTATACTCTTGACAAAGTGCCATGTTGAGTGTGTTGTGAGCATTTGTAATTGCATGTTTTCATTCTTGTGGAATTCAACAATCGATGTTTGATTTAAGATCACATCTTGAGTACGTAATGGATTTTTTTGAGACCACATCACAAGAACATTGAGTGTACCATGTAAGGATCTTGAGAGACCTGCACGCTTTGTTTGAGATAAATTGAGGCCTATGCCATATTTTGGGGTTTTGTGGCTTTTGCATTGTTTGCATTGTCCCTTATTGTATAATGAGAGGGTTTTATTGCTTGGATAGAGGTGTGGAGTGGATTCTCATGTGTATTATGACCTATAAGTGGCTAGAATTTTCCATACAGAGAAGTACTTAATAAGTGAAAACATAAATAACTAAATTGGGGCTAAAACATAATGATAAGAGAAATTGACTACCTAGCCACTCGAGGGTGTTGATAGAAGGTAAGTAGATGTCTAGCCATTTGAGGATATTGATCAAAGACATAGTATATGGTGACCTACAAGTGTTGATATAAGATACATTTTGAGCATTGTCATCTACAGGCATTGATAAAAAAACTCGATGCTACTAGGGCTATTGAGAGTCGAGTAATGAAACTCCACCAAGAGTCCCTGCATGTTACCCTTTATAGCTATGAGTAGTGACCCTAATATATTTCATTGTGTTTATAATCAGACCATTGTTTCATCCTTGAGTCATGCATTCTTTTTTGCATGAGTGTATCCTTCTTGGTGTGTGTAGTTACCTTGTCTTTGTGTTCGGGCTACTATCTCCATGAACACGATGGGGTGAGCCTAAGGGTTCCACATGGTATGGTGGCATTGCAATATACCATTGCTAGGGACTAGTGTACAAGTGACAAACTTCCTCTAGCTATAGGTGTATACACCTAAAAATGGTCACCTAGACTATTAGCCCCTTGCTAGCATTTTTGCTAAAATCATCAATTGCTTATTCTTGATCAAATCCTAGCTCTATCATTTATTCGATTATTTTCTATGGGCTAACCATTTTATCCTAAGTCTTTATTTATTTAAAAGGAATATTTCCTCCCCTTTTAATAAATAAAAAGCCCCCACTTTTCCTCTTATCCTAAGTTGCACAAATAAAGCATTATTCTTATTTTATAAAAAGAGAAAAGCACTTTTTGTCTCATATGGACATAAAGTCAACTCTTATTTTCCTATTGGAGGATACTTGTGCACATGGATTGCTCCTCTTTCAAGCTCCACCATTGATTAAATCTTTTGCCTCTTAATCTCCATGGTCCATTCCTCCTCATTTCCTATAAAAGAAGAGCTCTCTTCTTCATTCTAGATCCCCAACTTTTTATGCTAACTTTATGCTGCAGGTTTTCTAGGTCACTTTGGAGTTTTTGAATATTTGGAGCATTCTTAGCATCTACATCTCATTCTTAGCATCTACATCTCATTCTTGCATTCTTAGCTTAGCTTCATATTTATGCTTTCTTAGATTAGCTTCATTTCTATGCTCTAGATTAGCTCACATAGATTAATTAGCTTGGGTTGTAACACTTTCATATTTCCTTTCATAGCTTAGCTTGCATTTCCATTTCTAGTATAGCATTGCATTGCATTTTCATTCTTGATTCTTGAGGATATTGGCATTCTTTCCCTTGTCTTCATTGAATCTCTCATTGCATGGTTTACTAGCAAGGTTATAGGCTAAATAGCTCTAGCTGAGAGCATTCTTAAAACCCTTGCACTCCATGCCTAGGGAGCTATGGATCGATTTGTGAGGGCTCATTCTTGAGTTTCCTTGCATGTAATGATCCATAGAAGTGTGACACAATTATAGCACACATTTTTGGCGCCCATCATGGGGCAGAGTAGATAGACTTTGTCCTTTAAATTCTGCATTTTCGTCAATTTTTCGGCAAGTTTTTAGCTTAATATTTAGTCTCTATTTTTTTGTCTCAAACTGTCGCGTGATACTTTCTAGAAGTATCACGCGATATACTTCTGTATGCATGTGCGATACTTCACCTGTCAGAAGTATCGCCTGGCTATAGTAGAGAATATCGCCTGGTCTCGGGCAAAGTATCGCCTGGTCTCGGGTGAAATATCACGCAGACTGATAAGTATCGCCCTAGTATAATGTGAAGTATCATGTGATACTGGTGTCTGTACCTGGCAGTGACCTATTTTTGAGTTATTTTATCCATCTTGCAAGTTTCAGGTTCTTAGCTATCTTTTTGAAATTTTTTGAAATTTTTAGCATTTTCAAATCCGTGCCCATTTTTTTTTAAAATTTTGCAAATGGTATCAAAAGTTTAAGTGTGATATATCGTTGGAAAGGTCTTTCCAATCCTAATCCAACCATGATGGTTTCATTTTCAGATTTTATCATTTGATTAGTTATTTTTGCAGATTATCTAATTTTTCATGTACTAATCATTGTTGGATTTTGGATTTTGATTCTCCTAACTCTTGTTGGTCTAACAAGTTGTGGTTGTAGGTGCCTCTTACTTGAGATATTTTTCCAAAAGAACGCATGTCAAAGAGGGCTACTAATGGTTTTTGTAGGGCTGCCCTAAGCATAAAAACCAAATCAAGTGCTTGTTTAATTGCTTTCTTTATTAAGTGTGGCATATACTAGTTGTTTCCTTTCATAGGCACTTAATACCTTGTTGTAGAAATTTTGAGGTGGTAGGAGAGTATGCTCTTCACCCTTGTGGTGAAACAGAAATCTTGACCCATCTTGGGATTTTGAAAGCAAGGGGGTAATTGAATTTTTGCTTGGTGTGTTTGGGAGAGATTCTTGAGATAGGGGAGTATGCTCTTCACCCTTGTGGTGAACCAAAAACCTTGAACCTCAAGAGTTAATCCACTTTTTGTTTAGTATAAGGATCCTTTAGCGGGCCTACTCTTGAGCAATCAAGAGGAACGACCCAAGTGGGGACAACCTTGTCATCATTTTCCTTGGTGGCGAGTGATTCCAACTCACTATAATCTCAAGGCTATTGAGGACACAAAACCTTGGTAGACATAGTACTTATCTTCACTTGATGTGAGTAACTTGTGGGATTGTGACCATGAGGAAAGCATTAAGCAAGAATTCTTAAGGTACTCTTGAGGCCATGAAGTCCTAGTCCTTTATGAAGAGCAAGAGGGGTGCTATGAATGGAAACCCTTACTATGAACCATTAGATAGAGGCCACCTTCTTTTAGCCGCTTAGCTTCTTGGTGCAAGGATTGATCCAAGTGGACTTACCCGGATCACCCCAAGACACTCACCATATGTGTTCCTTTGGTTGTGTTTTTGACACTTCCATGACAACGCCAATATCTCTTGTGGGAAACCACTTCGTGTGAGGCAAGGGAGCATCAAGTTGTGGGCCATGTTGCTAAGTAATGAGCCTTGTCTTTCTAGGTAGTAATTGCTTGAATTGTCTTCGATTGTGCTATGCCCGTGTAAATTTTTTCAACATTCAAACACATGGTAGCGTTCATAAGGTTTTCTATTTTGATATCACAAGTGCTTGTCTTGGCAAGGTTGCTTTTGCCCTTGTTTCAAGTGTTCTATGACATGTTTGATCACCTACCGTTTGCAAACCTGTCTTTTGTCTACTATTACTGCCTGTCAAACTGAGAAATTATACTATCCAACCTTTGAACTTGATCAAAATGCTTTAAAACTGAGAATTTTATGTTCACTGGTCAAAAAGTCATACGAATCTGCAACAGTATCGCACGCCTTACTGAGAAATATCGCGCGATAGTTCACACCCTGCTATTTTATTGCGCGATTTGCTGAGGTATATCGCGCGATAGTTCGTGCCTTCTGGACTATCGCCCCGCTAGCCTGGAGTCTATCACCCAACCATACTATAGTCTATCACCTGGCTTAAGGTGAAGTATCACCCGAACTGAGAAATATCACCCTGTCTGCCTGGAAAGTATCGCCCAGAATCTTTTTGCTGTCCTATCATTGCTGCAATTCGGAGTGGCTAAACTTGCACTTTAACCTGTCGTAGATTGTCTTTTTCTGTTCTTACCTAAAACTGGTTTGTTACCTACATGCTTAGATTTGTTCTAGACTCAAACAAATGAGCTAAAACTATTGGGTTTGAGTTTAATGAATGCTACTCTTGATCACTTGTCACATCACGGTTACCTCTCTAGCTACTTGCTTATTGAGCTTCTTGCTCGTTGCTCGGCTTTAGTCAATTGATTGTTGTAAGTGCTTGAGCACTTTTGACAAGCCATCTCTCTATTGTTCTACTTTGACAAGTGATCTTTATTAGCTTTTCTTATCTCAAATCTAAGAAACTTTGTCTCATTCTATTAGTCAACCCACATCTCTTTTCATGCCGGTTACAACTCGGTCTCAATTTGAGCAGGAGAGTCATCCTCCGTTCAATTATACACAGTTACCTTCTCCAACTAGACGTTCAAAAGCACCCATTAGCAACAATAGTTTTAGTTCTGACCAATCTGAGAATTCTAAGGCTACACCATGGTATAAAGGAGGTTTCCTCTTTTCTGCATTCAAGACCCCCAAAAACACAGACAGTGTCTCACTCACTTTGACTGAACAAGAAAAGTTTCAACTCTTACAAGAACACTTTGAGCGTAAGGATAATCAAGCACGCTTAGACAAAGAACACAATCAACAAAGGATGGATGCTACTAGGCACATGGCTTATAGAGGGACATTTCATGAGCAACCTGAGACTAGTAACCATGAGCATAGACCTCTTTTTAACAATGGCAACAATGACAACAACATGCCACCAAGATCTCCTCCAAGGCTAACTTTTTCTATGCCTTCTTCACCACCTAGACCTCCTCCCTCTCAACATGAGGCAGAGGCTAATGATGAGATTTCTAGTGAGGATCTTATGAGATGTGAACAAGATGTGGATTTCCAACGAATGATGCATAAGCTTTTAGAGCGTAATGGCGATCAATATTTTCAATATATGACTTCTAGAGGATACAAGCTTCCTCTCAGCTATGATGTCAGACAAATTGTCCAACAAAGAGTACCAATTGAATTGGAAGTCCTTCAAGAAGAATTACGTCGGACAAATCAACGCCTTACCCAAATGGCATTAGAAAGAGAGCCTCCAAAGGTCTCTTTTGTAGAATCAATTTGTGCTCTTCCTTTTGATAAAGATCTATACATGGTCCCGTTTCCTAAGGATATTGAGGTTCCTAAATATGACAAGTATGATGGAAATGGTGACCCTCATGACCATGTGCGTCATTTTTATGCTCTTAGTATGGACTTTCTTCATGAAGACACATATCTCCTATGCTTATTCCCTCGAAGCTTAAGAGGCCAAGCTTTGGAATGGTTTGCAAAATTGACACCACCACTTAAGACTTTTGATGAGTTAGCTCAGTGATTTACCCAGCAGTACTCTTACAACATCCAACAACCTGTCACTGTGATAGATCTCGGTAATTAAAGACAACATCAAGGTGAGCCATTTGCAACTTACTTACAACGTTGGAGGTCATTGTATTCTCGATATCCTCGTCAGCTACCCAAAAGAGAAAAGATTGACATTTTCGTCAACACACTTGTGCCTGAGCTATTTTATGATCTAAGGAAGCAACTGTTCTCCTCCTTCCATGACATGGTTGAAAGTGCATATCGGATTGAGGATGTAGCTATAAGAAGAGGGGATATTGTTATTAATAAAGATGCTAAAGGCAATGGTAAAGACAAGAACAAACCTTGGAATAAGAACAAGTATGTTGTTAATGATGGGGTTGTTGATGCTCATAAAGTTAAAGAGCCCGCTTTCAATCTCTCCAACGCTATCTATGCAGCAAAACAACAAGAAGCTAGCAACACTCACAATGCTCCTAAACCTCAATATGCAGATAAGCCTAAGAAGTCATTTCGAAAGTGAGTCTATACCAAGTTGGCAGAACCTTAGGATGTGATCCTTAAGACTTTGGTTGACAATGGATATCTTACACTTCTTGATAAACCTGGTAACTAGGATCCGATAAATAAGCTTGATTGGTGGAGAGAGGATCATTACTACCATTATCATAGAAACAAGGGACATCCAACAGACAATTATTTTAGGCTTAAGGATGATATTCAGGATCTTATTGAGAACAACACAATCTCCACTAATGGCTTAACTAAAAATTCTGATCACACAGCTTTCAAAGATCCTCTACCTAAGCATGATAAGGGGGAAACCTCTCAAACACATAAGAAGAATCATGATGCAAAGATCAATTACACGTATCCTTCTAATATGCTTGTGATTAACATGGTAGAGCCCGTTGAGAGTGTTCTAATGATGAGGTGTCAAGATGATAATAACACCAATCATGGTAAGCCAAAGTTAGTCTTGCAAACACATGGTAGTTCATCTTCCCGAAGTGAGACACTAAATGCTGTTACTAGGGGGCAAGCCAAGATTGTCCTTAAAACTGCGCAAGATCCCAAGCAAGCTTTGCCTTCCAAACAAGTGGCTCCTTCAGCCACCCCTAGCTATGATCTTGTCCAACATTTGCAAAAGACACCAGCACAGATATCTATCCTTGATTTGCTTCGGTTATCCCCTTCGCATAGAGAGATTCTTGATGAGGCTCTACCTACAACACGTGTTCCCAATGACATTGATCCAGATCAATTTCAAGCTATGGTCAACCACATTTCATCTCTGCTATCTCTCTCCTTTTCTGCAGAAGATGACATATCTATTGTTCACCCGCATAATCTAGCTTTACACATTGAAGTTCTAGTCTACAATACCCAAGTCCGCCGAGTCCTGATAGACAATGGTGCAGGGTTAAATATTGTTTCTTTCAATGTCATACAACAATTGGGTTTGTCAGAATATGCTATGGATTCTAAAAAGAAGATTACTATAAAAACTTATGATGAAGTGGAAAGATCTTCCAAAGGTCTTGTCACACTGCCTGTCCGAGTGGGCCCTATCACGAAAGATATTAGCTTCCAAGTATTGGACATCCCACTCACATATAACATTCTTTTGGGTCATCCTTGGATCCATGACATGCAGGCTGTTCCTTCCACTTATCATCAGTGCGTCAAATTTCCGTACAATGGCACTAAGGTTGTGATTCCTGGAGACCATACTATTGCTATCAATGCTCTTGCTGCTACTAAAAAATTTGTTCCTCACAATGAACGTACTGATGATCCTAGTACATCTCTAGTTGCTACTGAGAAATCATTTAAGATGATGAGCCTTGGTATGGGTGAATATAAACTGGGTTCCTTTGCTTCTATACCTATTTCTCCTAGGTCATATGGGAGACCTTCTGATCACATGAAGCCTTCCACTTCTGCTATGGTGATCTTTGATACTTTTGTTCCTTCATCCATTCCTTTAGAAGCAGAAAGAGAAGAACAAGCTATTCAAGAGTGGATCTATAGAGAGGATTCTAGAAATACTCCCATGCTTAGTAATTCAGACACAGATACAGATAAGTCACTGCTACACACTATGGCTCAAATGGGAGATGATCTTCCTTCTACTTCACTCCTTTGGGGAGAAGAATGTATATCTACTGATGATATGGCTGAGGCCTCTATGTCTAGAACCTATGTGCCTAAAGAATCATTACACTATGATAGACAACATCGCAACATTGCACGACTGCCTCAAAGAGGTGATCTCTCACATAATGACATGAGTATCTCTACTTCTCAGCATCTTAAGCCTCTTCCAGAAGATCCTCCCATGATAGATATGGATGTTGATGTGGTTCATACCTCTCGTAACCCACTTGACGTGGTTGATGGGTCTTGTGTGGGGTCTGATGAGTTTGTTCCTCATATTGCCTTAGTGGACCACGCTGGTTCTTCTATGACAAGTCTAGATCTAGCTACTTTTGGAGCTTACTCTATAGGCTCAACCTCTCATGTCACCAGAGATGACATCCTTCACATAAATACTATTGAACTGGTCACTTCATTTCATCTCACATCAACACTTGTTACTTCTTCCACCAAAGAACTAGCAACAAAAAAGATTGAATCAGCAATCAAACATCACAGTCATTATGTCAAAAGAAATGAGCAATGGTCGGATGGTGAAAACCACATTGTGGTAGTATCCGCACCTAAGAAAAGTAAAAATAAAAATCTGCTAAAAAATAATGATTCTCAAATAAAAGATGACAAGTTGATTCTCTACAAAAAAATGGTGCACTACTTCAAGCATGATCTCATATCTGTTATACTTCAGCCCATTCCTAGAGCTAAGAACAAAGTTGGTAATGCCTTGGTTACTTCAACATCCATCTTACAAATGAAAAAGCATAAATTTTGCTTCAAGTTCCTGGTGGATGAATTACGCTATCATGCTTACAAATCTTGCAATCCTACCATCTTTTCATATCTTCCACCTCATATTCCTCTTGCAAATCCACCACGCCATTCCTTCCACCATCCCTTACACTTTGCCTTTGTCTCTGATGACTTGTATAGGAAGGGTCTAGATGGAACTCTCCTTAAGTGTCTAGAAATAGAGGAGTCAAAAAAAGTGCTAGCTGAAATCCATGATGGCATATGGGGATCACATTCTAACGATCCTTCGCTAGCTCAGACATTGCTTAGGGCTGGTTATTATTGGTCAAATTGGTTGAGAGCTCCTATCATCACAGTTGCAGCATCTAGGCTTGGGGCCTATCAGTTCTCTACATAAGAGGAAGCAGATTCTTGATGTCCGTTTCTATCTGGGGCATCCTTTGTACATATTTATTGATCCTAAAAAAATTCAAAAAAAAAAAATTCATATATGATGCTGAAAAAAATCCTAAAAAGCATAAAAAAAACTGAAAAAATGAGCATCCTAGTGAAAACCTAGCAATAGGCGCTTTGATGTCTCACCCCAAAAAATCAAAAAATTCAAAACATCAAAAAAATTTGAAAAAGTGCCTTGGTGAAAACCTGGAAATAGGCACCTTGGTAGCAAAAATACAAAAAAAATTATAAAAAGTCCTAAAAAATCTATCAAGTGGTGAAAACCTGGAAACAGGCGCCTTGGTAGCAAAAATACAAAAATTTTTTATAAAAAGTCTTGAAAAAATCTATCAAGTGGTGAAAACCTAGAAGTAGGCACTGCTTGAGACCCTCTGCACCTATGTCTATCAGTCTTGCATGTTGCTCCTTCGCTCCACTTCTCGCTTTGCCTCTCCTAGCTTGGAATTGACTCTTGTCTTAGTCTAAGGGGCATCCGTTGTTTTCAGCTTATCTTGGGTCTCTTTGTGCGTCTGGGTTTCTTAGGCACCTTGTAAATGGTGTTTTTCAACACCACCTCAACTGTGTTTTTCAACACTACCCTAGCGTCAAGTGTTTCTTAACACTTATCAAATATCCTTTCCGCCGTCTTGGATGATGCAATATTTCTCACTGGCAGATGTGATACTCAAAGTTTGACTCTATGACCTACACACACGCACTTGACTCGCTGAGACTTGCTTAGCTTTATTTCTTTGTGTGTTGTCTATGATGCTTTCTTTGCTAAGTGTTCTCCCCCTATGATCATTTTCGATGATGCATAGCTAGAAGACTGAGGGTATGAGAACATGTTTTATTTATTTATCTGCTTGTGGGTATATTTTGTTGGTCCTCACTGTCATGAGCATTTATGCTGGTCTTACTTGCCACTATGGACCTACAAGGTATTATCCTTGACTGTTTTGCAAGTGCATGCTTATAGTCATCTTGACTTTCTTGTGTCTCGATGCGAGCATAATCTTGCCATATCAAACTTAGGTAATCTCACTGCATTAGTCATCTTGACCTACATGTCTTTGATGCCTAGGTGGGATTTCCACATTTCTATCTGATAAAGATCATATTCATATCTACATAGTTATGCTAGTGTGTATTGTATGATCTTGTGACACTACCAATAATGCTCAATGATGAATATTAGATGTCTATTGGCTTTGTAACCTTGCAAGTAAACCACTTTTCATGTAGCTTGCATTCTTAGGTTCATGTTAGATTAGTTTTGCATCTTGCATATGGAGAGAGCTCTCCTTTCATCTTTCATGGACTTTTTAATCAACTGCGTTCACCTTTCGCTTCTTCCCAATCATGTCTTTCACTTCTTGTCTTTCATATCACATCATTTTCCTTTCATTTTGAGATCGAAACCGAAATCCAAGTTCACCTTGATCATCCAAGTCATCTTTTTCCTTCTCCTGTGCAGTTGGCTAACCTTTTGAGGCCTAATCCTTCCATCTTTGCTGGGGCATTCTTCACCTCTTCATCCCCATCTCTTTCAAACTTCCAATCTTTCATTCACTTTCAATCCCAAGTTCCAATTCTTCCCCTCTGTGGTGTTTTCGGGTTGAGGGACCGCTTGGTTCGTGCCCCAGGTCCCATGTGTGGGGCATCCCTTCACTACTTGATGGTTGTTCTGTTCTCTTTCTTCGATTATGATTTCTAGTGATTTGATCATGCTGCTCTTGCTTCTGCTTTCCCTCTACCTGGATTTCACTTTCGATCCCGAGGGGGCAGACACATCATATCTTATTGGCTATCTCTTTCCTAAGTGTTCAGTACTATCGCTACCAGGTTGATCATGTAGGATTTGCTATCTCTCTGCACTTCATTCTTTGGAGTCAGATCACTATTTGCTTGCCTTCTTGGCTATCTGCTTGCTTTCTTGGCCGATCTGAGTTATTTTGTGATCCCAAATCGATCTCACATTTCAACTTCATTCTTTGACTACATGTGTTCCCAAATCAATCACACATTAGTCAAAGAGGGGCAAATGTATACACCTAAAAATGGTCACCTAGACTATTAGCCCCTTGCTAGCATTTTTGCTAAAATCATCAATTGCTTATTCTTGATCAAATCCTAGCTCTATCATTTATTCGATTATTTTCTATGGGCTAACCATTTTATCCTAAGTCTTTATTTATTTAAAAGGAATATTTCTTCCCCTTTTAATAAATAAAAATCCCCCACTTTTCCTCTTATCCTAAGTTGCACAAATAAAGCATTATTCTTATTTTATAAAAAGAGAAAAACACTTTTTGTCTCATATGGACATAAAGTCAACTCTTATTTTCCTATTGGAGGATACTTGTGCACATGGATTGCTCCTCTTTCAAGCTCCACCATTGATTAAATCTTTTGCCTCTTAATCTCCATGGTCCATTCCTCCTCATTTCCTATAAAAGAAGAGCTCTCTTCTTCATTCTAGATCCCCAACTTTTTATGCTAACTTTATGCTGCAGGTTTTCTAGGTCACTTTGGAGTTTTTGAAGATTTGGAGCATTCTTAGCATCTACATCTCATTCTTGCATTCTTATCTTAGCTTCATATTTATTCTTTCTTAGATTAGCTTCATTTCTATGCTCTAGATTAGCTCACATAGATTAATTAGCTTGGGTTGTAACACTTTCATATTTCCTTTCATAGCTTAGCTTGCATTTCCATTTCTAGTATAGCATTGCATTGCATTTTCATTCTTGATTCTTGAGGATATTGGCATTCTTGCCCTTGTCTTCATTGAATCTCTCATTGCATGGTTTACTAGCAAGGTTATAGGCTAAATAGCTCTAGTTGAGAGCATTCTTAAAACCCTTGCACTCCATGCCTAGGGAGCTATGGATCGATTTGTGAGGGCTCATTCTTGAGTTTCCTTGCATGTAATGATCCATAGAAGTGTGACACAATTATAGCACACAATAGGGACTTGGAGCTTGAGAGCTAATTTGTATCTCTATCATTTTTGGTAGCATTGATATATGCTTATGTATATGTATATGTACACTGATGTTCTTGGTATTTAGATTAGTTTTCTTTATGTGCATTCAGTTGATGTATTTGTTGATGAAATTGAGTGAATATGGCCTTGATCTATACCATCTGGTAGTCCCTAGTGTGAAGCTAGGTGTTTATCAACCATATCTTGGAGTCAACTTAGGAATTGGCCTTTGTGCCTTTACATTTAAGCCAAGTTTCATGAATTAGTGTCTCTACCTTCTTTTAGTGTCTATGCATATTAGCATCTTCACAACCTAAATAAACATCTTTGAATCATTGGTCTGTGACTTTTTTTTTTGTCTCAGATTTCTTCCAATCAAGAATACATGTCTCTGCCATAAATCAGCATCTCCACGATGAATTAGCATATGTGCCTAGTTGGATCTTTTGCTAGATTTTGATTTTCATTTCTTTTGTTGTGTCTTTTCTGGCTTTTTGTTGGATCTTTATTTGGTTATGTTAGGACTCTATTTTGGTTTACGAATGATTTAAAGATGTTATTTACTTGTATTCTTATCCATGATAGGAACATCTCCTTTGGTCTTAAAATAATCATCAATTAAGTGAAATTAGAGGACAGGTTAGTCTCCTCCTAGTTTAGCCATGAGTTTTTGCTAGCCTAGCCTTGTTTTATTCATGGATGTTATTTAGATCTATGTAGGACAGTCTTGTGAACATGTGTACTCCATTCAAGTATGTGTTTGGTTTTCTTGGAACCTTTGGAAGTTCTTGTGAAGTCTTCTACTTATGGGTGATCATGAGATGATCGTTATGTTTACTCTTGCATGTTGTATCTTTCTTATTATTATGGTTGTGAGATGCGCACTGGTACATAATGTTTATTTTATGTTTCAAAAATAAAATTATTAAGTGCATATTTAACCCTTTATTCCAAGGGTTCCTTAGTAGGGCATTGCACCTGGTATCAGAGCCCATGTTCTTATGGTGGGATATCTATGTTATACTCCCATTATGTTTGGTGTGAGAGGTGTGTGGTTTTTATACTCTATGATGGTTATCATTTATTTCTATTTCCTTAGTATGGATTATGGTGCTTGTTATATATGATCTTGACCCATGCTTTGTTTTTTCTTTGAAGGATGCCTCCTAGGTATGGTGGTGGTTGACATAACTCCCATCGAGATGACTACAAGGATGAACACCACAAGGAAGAGCATTAAGAGGAAGATAAAGAAGAAGATCATCATGAGGATCACTATGAAGATCATAGAGATGGTCATGGTGGTAATCATGGGAATCCCTAGTTGGTTTAGTTATTTTAGGAGATTATAACTCAGTTGGGACTTTGATTGGAGGAGTCTCACTATGGGGATTCACAGCTATTTGAGCATGGAGAGAATGAGGAGAGGGGGGAGTGTAAGAGTTCTCATAATCTACCTGGTTCAAGAGATGATTATAGGAGAGACATGGAAGTGGTGGATGAGGATGCTATCTATGCTAGAAATATGAGAGACCTTATGAGGTCTCGTCCACTTTTCTTTGATGGTACATGCAGTGGTACTGAGGTTGAGACTTGGCTATTGGCTATTGGATATTGCTTCACTATGCATGATTATGAAAGAAATATTAGAGCTCAATGTTCCATCATGCACCTTAGGGATTTTTCATCTTCTTGGTGGCACATAGAGGAGCAAAATCTCAAGTTAGATATTGTGACCATTTCTTAGGAGATCTTTGAGGAGCGGTTATGTGAGCATTTCCTTTCTAAGAAGTATAGAGAGGCACATGTGAATGATTTTTATGAGCTTTGACAGGGGACTATGATAGTGGATCAGTATAGGCATAGGTTCTTTGAGCTGAGGCAACATTCTAGTTATCATCATGACAATCCTATGTTAGTACAACATTTCATTTGGGGTATCAATGGTCATATTGCAAGGGACATTCCTATGCATTAGCCCATGACACTTTCTTTAGCCACCATGGAGGCAAGATTGGATGAGAGTAACCTTTCTAGAGGCTTTGGTAGTAGGACAAGTGCACATGTTCATAGTGCACAACCTTTTGGGTCAGCTCCACAAGGTACATAGATACAACCTATAGGAGCTTCCTAAGTACATTCAAAACCTCCAAGGGTAGGTCTCCAACAACACCATAGACAACACCATCATCAAGGTCAACAGAGTGGTCGTGGTTCAAGTACCCCAACACTAAGAGGTCATAATTAGTATTGTGATAAGTGATCTTATTCTAGTCAACCGTCCCAAAGTGTGTAGTAGAGTGCTAGTAGGGACAATTTCCATTAGTCTAGTACTCTTGCAAGACATGGTTATAGTTTAGAGGCATGTTTTACTTGTGGTCAACATGGTCACATGAAAACATTATGTCCTTAGAGAGTTGTTCTAGGAGCTATTTAGAAGAAGACTACTTCTGAGCCTACTATTGGTGATGCAGGTAGATCCTACAGAGTTTTTGCGGTAGTTGATAACTTTCAAGCTGAGCACTAGGGAGCCATTGTTAAGACTATAGGTGTATTTCTTAGTATTCCTACCTCTATACTATTTGATACTGGTGTTTCAAATTCCTTTATTTCCCCCTTCCTTGTTGAGTGATGTGGGCTTGTGATAGTATGACAGGTTTATAGTTGGCAAGTTGAGTTAGCCATATGTTCTAGAGTAACTGTGGAATCCCTTATTGGTGGTTGTGTTGGATTTGGGAAACTTCACCGCCACTATAGATCTTTGTATCCTACCCTTGGGATCTTATGGTATTGTTTTGGGTATGGATTGGCTAGCTTCCCACCATTCCAATATAGATTAATGATGAAATTTGGTATAGTGTGTAGATGACACAAGTGGGCGTGTTGAGATTGTAGGGGTCCAAAGACCTATTTCATTTTGTATTATCTTATCTAAGAAAGTGAATTAGAGTATGTGAAAGGGTTGTCAATTTTTCAGTCTCTATTAGTGACCTTGATGGCATTGAGATTCAAGAGGTTTCTATTGATGATCACCCACTTCTTCATGAATTTTTGGATGTGTTTCTAGACGAGATTCCATATGTGTTGCCTCAACATGACATAGATTTTCACATTGATCTTATTCCTAGAGTTGAGCCTATTTCTTGGGAACCTTACGGTATGACTACTCAAGAGCTCAGTGATCTTCATTTATAGTTAGAGAATTTGTTGGCCAAGGTCTATATTCATCATTATATATCCCTATGGGGTGCACCAATCATCTTCATGAAGAAGAAGGATGGATATTCACATTTGTGCATTGATTATTGATATTTGAATAAGGTGATGGTAAAGAACCGATATCCATTTCCAAGTATTGAAGATTTGTTTGATTAGATGAAGGGAGAGAAAGTTTTCTCAAAGATAGATCTTAAGTCAAGATACCATCAACTTTGTATCCATGAGGATGACATTCATTGTACAACTTTTCACACACGATATGGACAATATGATTTTATATTTTTACCCTTCGAGTTGACCAATGCACCATTAATGTTCATGAGTTTGATGAATAGTGTGTTCCATGCCTACCTTGATCATTTTGTCCCTATATATCTAGATGAAATTTTGGTGTGTTCAAGGATAATTGAGGAGCATGAAGTCCATTTGTGTTAGGTGTTACAGTGTTTATGTTATTGGAAACTAATCCAAATGTGTGTTCTTCCAGACTAAGGTAAATTATTTGGGTCATATCATTTTTGGAGAGGGTATTTTTGTATATCCTTCAAAGATCTAGGTTATTATAGATTGGTTAACAATATCTAGTGTTCCTGAGGTTTGTAGTTTCATGGGTTTGGTGGGTTACTACCGCTAATTCATGAAGGATTTATCTTAGTTGGCTCATCCAATCACTTCTCTTCTAAGGAAAGGGAAGAATTTTTTTTGGTCTGCACAATGTGAGTCCAATTTTTAGGTTCTTAAGGAGTATTTAATGAGTGCACCTATCTTGGGAGTGCTAGATCTTGCAGTTGAGTTCAAGGTGTGCACTGATGTATGTTAGAGGGCGTGGGGGTAGTTCTTATGCAAAAGGGATAAGCGATTGCATATGAGTCCCAAAATCTCAAGGATCATGAGCTAAACTACCCCACCCATGATTTGGAGTTGACAAAAGTTGTGCATGCACTAGTGCATTAGAGACATTTCCTTTTGGGTCACAGGTTTGAGTTTCACAATGATCATCACAGTTTATAATTTATCTTTTCTTAGTCGAATATAAATGCATTACAACATCGATGGATGGAATTTTTGTGTGAGTATGATTTTGATGTTCATTAAATCAAGGGGAAAGAGAATGTTTTTTTGGATGTCTTAAGTAGGAGAAGGAACAAAATCTCCATTTTGTTAATTAGTGTGGATTTGTATAGCCTTGTCCTTGAGGTGTTACCTAGTGGCACTTGGTATTAGAAAGTTATAGCGGAGTATTGAGTCTGAACGAACCCTTTAAGGGATTTTTTTAGGTTACTCTTTGGAGTCATATGGACTTTTATGCCACCATGAGAACATTTATGTGTTTCTATTAGGTGATCTTCATTCATTGGTTTTGTCTGAGGCACATCGTGCACCGTATTATGCACATCCTAACATCAAGAAGATGCATGCTAACCTTATATATTTGTGCTTTTTAGGCAGGTATGAGGCATCATGTTGCCAATTTTATGGTTAGATGTCTTGAGTGTCAGAGAGTGAAGGTAGATCATCAACATCTGACAAGTCTTTTGGAGTGACATTTCATTCTGGAATGGAAGTGGGACATTATATCTATGGATTTCATTACTAGGTTACCTATGTCTTTGCATCATCATGATGTTATTATGGTTACTATGGACAAGTTGTCCAAAGTGGCTCACTTTTCACCCATGAGAGCTTCTTATACTGCTGATTCAATAACATGTGTTTATGGAGGATATAGTCTAATTGCATGGGATCCATCATAGGATTATTTCATATAGAGATCTAATGTTTACTTCTGCATTGTAGACATCTCTCCATCATGCTTTGAGTGCGTAGCTCAATTTTAGTTCAGCATATCACCTCAAGATTGATGGTCAGACGCTTCACATGTATGTGATTGATCATAAGTCAATGTGGGAGGACTATTTGTACTTGGTTGATTTTGCATATAATAATGGGTACCATGGTTCTCTTTGCATGTCTCCTTTTTAGGTATTGTATAGTTGACTGTGTTGTACACCTTTAAGTTGGGAGCAGTTAGAGGACCGAGTAGTTTTGATCATGCGATGATTTAGGATATGGAGCAGTAGGTTGTGCATATTAGAGAGAACTTGGTTATTTCTTGGATTGATAGAAGAAGTATGTTGACACCCATAGGCTTTACTGTCACTTCTTAGTTGGTGATTGTGTGTTTTTGTGAGTTTGAATGTGAAAGAGCCCCATCTGTTATGGTAAAGGCTCTAAGTTAGCATTGCATTTTGTTGGACCTTTTGAGATCCTTCATAGGATTTTTCCTAATTCCTATCACTTGGAATTTATACCTAGCCTATTGCACATCTATGATGTTTTTCACATTTCTACGTTGAGATAGTATATTCCTGATGTGACCCATGTTCTTGATTGGGGTTCTTTATAGGTAGAGGATGGAAAAATTTATTTGGAGACCATCTGCATTCTTCAACATCAGAGGTTGACCCTTAGGGGTTGATACATAGAGTAGGTAAGGGTCCAATGGGAACCAAGTGATGAGACTTCTGCTACATGGGAGGATGCTTCACATTTGAGAGATTTATACCCTTATAATTTTGCAGGCTTCTAGGAGTAATCCTATGCTTAGAGGGAGAGGATGTAGTCCCTCTCCTGATTGCATTATGTTTCATGGTGATTTTGATATGAGATATACTCTTATTATGATATTGTTATTATCTGCAGGATGAGATGCATAGATGATAGGATAGTATTTTGTTTGACATTATCTTGGCTGTGATAGATGGTTACATTATGTTGTATTCAGTTTGATCATATCTGCATGATGATGCTATTGATTTGACATGATGCTTTATGATTGTATCTAGTGTATTTTGTATTTGAGACTATTGATTATGTTATCGGGATGATTTTATTGGACTCCATGATATATTGTGCCTTATATACTGTTGGGTAATTCAATTTTTTACTTTCATTGATTTATGCTCATATTGCTATAAAATGATTTATTTAAATGCTTTATATTTAAATGAAAGGTTTAAATTAAAATGCAATGTTAATTTAAAGGATATGATGCTTACTGCTATGCTCATATAATTATTATGGATTATGCCTGATGTGATTGTATGAAGTGAGACAAAGTCATAGTTACTCATTCATGAGGTCTACATGATGGTATCATTCTCCTTCACTATTTTCTATCATGTACATTCATGTGCTTCATCTATTTATAGTGTGAGAAGCTACACTTGACATTTGCATGTTTTAGTTAATAGGTACCAGACACATTATGTCTAAGCCACATGATTTGAGTGTGTCTAAATCCTTGACAGTGGAACAAGAGATAGTAACATTGAACTTTCATATTGAGCCAATGTCTTCAGACTTCATATTGCATCTATGATAGACTAGTGATATGTTTGTGTATTTAGAGTTCTTGCAGTTGTCACAAATGATTTATTATTAATGTTTATTTTTAATGTGTTGGGGATTTTAATATTTTATTTACCGACTAATTTTCCATAGTTGGATTTCACTTAATTGGAATGAGTTTATTTGGTTTTGGGAAAATGGTCAATATTTCATTTAAAATATTTAAATGACCTATTTTGAAATTCACTTTGGGAAAGTGATTTATGTTTGGAAAGTGATTTCTTTTTACTCACTTCTCACTTTTCCTTTGTGAGAATTTCTATTTTTGTTCCAAAATTTCATTGGAGAAGTCATGTTTGTGCTTGTAGGGTACAGTCCACTTGCCGGATTTGTTCTTGGATTGGATTGTTGGAATTGTGCCATAATTGCTTTACTTTTTAAAAAGCTTCATTTAGTTTCATCAAGTTTTTAGATTTTTTTTTCTATCCGCTTGAGTTTTATCCACTTTGGGTGAGGTAGGGTATCTCACCATTTATTTTTTACTTCATTTTGGTTACATTAGTTGAGTGGGTTGAGAATTAGCATTCCCCTACATTCTTGCTTCTTTTCTCCACTCAGCTTTATGTGTGTGAGTTTTTATGCATTTTCCCATTTTTTATTTAGGGTTTTAGCTTTATTATGTTGTCTAAATTTCTATGAGTGCCTAGAAATAGAATTTTATTTTAGAAATGTGATGTTGGGTGCCTAAGGGAAAATGAGTTTTAATTTAGTCATTTTCCTTGATGTTTGATTTTTGGACATTTTTGTATTCGCCTATTTTTGTGTGCCACCCAAATTTGTCATTTAGAATGTTCAAAATGTTCCAAACATTGGATTGGACTGTACTCTATGTTTACAACCATCCTATGGTTTTAATTTGTGATATTTGGATTTGTGGATGAATTTGTAGTCCTGACAAAGTGCCAAGTTGAGTGTGTTGTGAGCATTTGTAATTGCATGTTTCCTTCTTGTGGATTTTGTCTCGATGCTTGATTTGAGATCACATATTGAGTATGTGATGGAGGTGTTTGAGACCACATCACAAGCACATTGAGTGTGCCATGTTTAAATCTTGAGAGACCCACACTCTTGGTTTGAGACCAATTGAGACCTACATCATATTTTGGGGTTTTGTGGCTTTTGCATTGCTTGCATCGTGCATTCTTGTTTAACAAGAGGGTTTTATTTCTTGGGTAGAGGTGTGGAGTGACTTCTCATGTGTACCTCGACCTATAAGTGGCTAGAATTGATCACATGGAGAAGTAATTAATAAGTAAAAACATGACAAACTAAATTAGGGTTAAAACACAATGATAAGAGAAATTGCCAACTTAGCTACCCGAGGGTGTTGATAGAAGGTAATTTGGTGTCTTGCCATCGAAGGACATTGATCAAAGACATAATATATGGCCACCTATGGGTGCTGATAGAAGATACATTATGAGCCTAGCCATTTACGGACGTTGATAGAAGAATCAATGCTACTAGGGCTATTGAGAGCCAAGTAATGACACTCAACCAAGAGTCCTTGCATCTTATCCTTTATAGCTCTAAGTAGTGACCCTCAGATCTTGGATTATGTTTATACTTAGACCTTTGTTTCAAACTAATAGAATCATGCATTCTAATTGGTGTGAGTGCAACCTTCTTGGCGTGTGTGGTTAGCTTGTGTTTATGGCTTGGTTATTATCTCCACAAGCATGATAGAGTGGGCCTAAGGGTTCCACGTGGTAGGGTGGTATTTAACTTTACCACTACTGGGGATTGATGTATAGGTGACATAATTTCTCCAGCTATGAGGACTTATATCTTGAGAGATCATTTGTATCTCTCTCATTTCTAGTAGCATTGATATATACTTATGTATATGTATATGTACAATGATGTTCTTGGTATTTGGATTATTTTACTTTATGCATTCATTTGATGTTTTTATTGATGCAATCAAGTGAATATGGCCTTGAGCAGTACTATCTAGTATTCCTTGCTATGGATTTAGGTGTTTATCAGTAGTACATTGGAGTCAGCTTAGGAATTGGCCTTCATGCCTCTGTATTTTGGCCAAGTTGTATGAATCGATGTCTCTACATAATTTTAGCATCTGCACAAGTCAACATCTTTGTAGCCTAAATTGACATCTTTGACTCATTAGTTTCAGATTGTTTTTGTCTCAAAAGTTTATCACTCGAGAATTAGTGTCTCTACAAATCGACGTCTCTGCCATAAACGAGTATCTCCACCCTAAATCAATACCTGTGCTCAGTTGGGTCTTTTATTGGATTTTGATTTTCATTTCTTCCGCTAGGTCCTTGCTAACTTTTTTCTTAATCTTTGTCTAGTTATGGGAGGGTTCTATGTTGGATTATGAATGGTTTAAAAAGATAATTAACTTTTATTTGTTACCATGATAGGAACATCTCCCTTGGGATTAAAATGAACATTAGTTAAATGGAAATAGAGGATGGGTTAGTCTCCTCCTAGTTTAGCCGTGATTTCTTGCCAACTTAGCCTCTCGTGATTCGTGGACATTGTTCGGATCCATGTAGGATAGTTTTGTGAACATGTGTACTCTGATCCTAGTATGCGTTTATTTATCTCAAAACCTTTGGAAGTGGTTGTGAAGTCTTCCACTTGTGGGCGATCATGAGATCATCGTTATGTTTACTCTTGCACATTGTATCTTGTTTATGCTTATGGTTACCAAATGCACTTGTATGTTTGATTCATATATTTACCTTAAAAAAATAACAAAAAATATTAAAAGTGCATATTTAACCATTTGTTCCAAGGGTTTCTTGACATGGCATTACATATTGAAATTGCTACTTACTAAGTTCTAAAGATATCCCCGAGTATCTAGTTTATACTTATTTTTGTTTTGGAACTTTGATTTCAAGCATTGAACACAATACTCTTTGTGATGCAAATGCTTATATGGGTGTTTATTGTTCTTGGTGATTGGAATATTGCAATTATTGTTCAATTTATATCTGAAATAGGTATCTTATCTTTGAGTAAAAGCTTCTTTCATAAATAGTTGGTCATGGTTTGAATCTAATCTTTGAATTGTTGTATTAATGTTTAAATGGTTTCTCTTTGCAATTACTTCTTGGCGATGAGAAATTGTTAGTTCCTTTTTTACTTTTTGGTTAAAAGAATACCCTTATATTCATGTGATTTAAAAATCCAAAAAATTATCTAGAGGAGGGAATTGTACCCCACGAAATTTAGAGAGGAATTTATATCGATTTACTCAATTGGTGATTGATATATTATGTCTTATTTGTGTAATAGATTTTTATTTTAATAAAATCCTTAGAAAAAATAATCTATTAGCAAAAAAAGTCCAAATTTAAAATGTTGAAAAATTAAATTAGGGTTGAGGGATCAAGGTTACGACTTACTCTTTTTTCCAGATGACTAAAACTAGAAGGTTGTAAACCTTATGCTTTATTTTTTGATAACTAACAAAGAAACATGACCAAGGGTAACACTTCAAGGTTTAGGAATGAGTGATTAGCCTTTCCTTAAACCACAAGTAAAGCTTAAGGGATAGGGTGAAAAATTGATGTCTGGTGCCCAACAACCTTAGAGAATTTCATGAGGAAGAAGCTATAAAAAATTAGGGTTCAAGGTTAAGCCTTTCCTTATTCACGACTAAATGAAGGGAATATGGTGAAATATCAATCAGTAAAGCATAAATCACTTAGAAAATTTTCATAGTTTTGACTATGATTAGAGGGCTTTGGAAAGAATTATTGAAGCAGTAGAGGGGGGGATCATTTAAACTCAATTATAATTTCCTATATTCATTTTCCTTAACCATAAAACATCAAAGCAACTTAATCAAATAATTATATTATCATGTTTGATTCTAACACCAAGTCACATAATCCAATTAATATACACCAATATGATCTATCCAATTACACCTATTTTAATAGAGAGGTCCAATGAATGAATTTTATAATTTGTATTACAAGAGGACTCAAATGTCCTTCCACTGTACAATTGACATCTCAATGAATTAATTAAAAAACATAAGAATTTACACGAGAAAGAATCCAATAGAAAATCTTGGATTGCTACCCTTTGGAACCCAATAGTTGTAACCACACCACCCATTAACATGGAATCAAAATCTCCACTCCCTTTATTTTAGGAGATGAACACTCCAACCATGAGCACAATGAACCAACACATATGGAAATGGATCACACACACAATGCATAAAGTATACACACTCATACAAATCATACAAAGAAGTCATCAATAACATCAATGGGAAAGTACAATTCCTCATTGGTCATTGTCACCAATGACACAACCAAACACTTTGCACTCTCACCATTGGAGAAAATCAATACCTCATCATTGTGTATACTCATCAACAACACAAACCAAACACTCACATATGCAAGATACATGGAGTGAAGAACACATGACATTAAAGAATGCAAGAATGAAATCATCACCATTAATAAAGGAATAATACATCTTCTATGTGCTCAAACTATAGTAGGACTAGATACTAGACAACTAGTTAGGGAGTGTCATTATGGAGCACAACACATAGTTGCAACAAGGAATTAAATACCCTTTCATATAGTCAACAATTCTTGATCATACAAGTATCATGCTTTTAGAGTAGAATTATTTTCCCAAGTCATCATTAACCTTTATGAGAACTTAGGACATGCAAGAGGAAACTATTATTTTGGTTAATTAATTACCCATGTTTCATTAGTTTTGACTTGATTAATCAACTCCCACACATGATTACCATACACAACCACTTTGGGTTGGGGTCACATTGGGAGCTAGTCCTATAACTCTCTCTAGTATCTACATTCTAGGCTCACTACATTACCAACAAATGTGAAATTAAAAGAAAACATTACAAATTTCATAAATTTTTGTAAGTTTTCACATCACATTTACAAATTTTCCACATCATGAAAACCACATACATTATATTTATCTAAATGGATCTAATTTTTTTCCACATTTTCCAAGGTATACCAATACCTCCACACAATAATCCATCATAAATTTCATCAATTTCATATTTTCTATTTTCTTTAAGACCCGAAAATCAATATTGCTATTCAAGCTCCATTAAAATGCCTTCAAAATTTATCAAATTTAATTTTAAAAATTAAAGACACCCTTTAGTTCTAAAATTACCCAATGCCCCCTCTTTTAACATAGAATTCACATTTAAATCATTTCTTCAAAAAATGGGCATAATAACCCCATATCTGAGAAAGTTTACCAAATTTTTACACATAAATTAAATAGATTAATTTTTTAATTCTAATTGAAAGGGAAATGTGTTTCCTACTCAACTAAATGGTTTCCAAACAAACAAACAAACAAACAAGAAACAAGCAAAATAGAGGAGAAATAAGGAACTTTCTTCAAATTTACCTCAAATTTCAATCCTCAAGTTCTTAAAAAACAAAAGAAGACAATTGAAATCCACACAACAACAAACACCCTTTTCCATTCCTACCCAAATGCCACAAAACTATTTTTTTCCCTTTATAAAACCCAACTCACTTTTCCCTTTTGAAAATAATTATTTAAATAACACTTTTTAATTTCCAAATACTTATATTTTATCCTCATTACACAAAATAATTTAAAATGAATATACATAAGCCCTATTTAATTTTCAAACATTACATTCCTATTTAATCACCTCGAAATATTATTCAATTTTTTGAATTAAAATAAATAAAATAATTACTTTCACCTAATTTCTCCTTTGGACCCAAACAAACATTTAAAACATATTCTTTTGCACACAAAATTTTATCTTTCATTAAAATCTATGTAAGCACATGCTAAGATTGAATAATTTTTTTTTTGACATTTAAAGCATAAAATTCATTTTTGTACTTTAATTCATAGGAAATATAAATTAGTACAAAACACCCAAGCACTCTTTACAAGGCATCTACTTAGGGGTTAGGGTTTAAAAATGTTACCAACCATTGTATTTGAGGTAATTACTTAACAAAATAACATGGAATTATATTCAAATTGAGTATGATGTGTTAAGCTAAATAATTATGACCAATGTGACATCTTCTGTAGACAAGTATTGTTGGACTATGCTCAAACTTGTGGAGCCAAGTTGATTCGATACCTTGTACCTATAAACATTCCACAAATGTTAAGTGTACCTATGTAGGTATGTAGTAGCCAAAGCATCACAAAATTAGCTAATGAGGTTCAACACATATAATTTCATTTTATTAAACTACTATAAACAAATTAATATTTGATTTCAATGTGAATGCTAATATATGAAAATACCATACACTCATAATTACATGAAATCCTCATTTAAAAATATTCTTCAAATCATTAAATTGAATTATAATAAAATCAAGTATAATATTGTCTCACATACATCCCATGAAATATGATCATAAAATAATACATTAAGTGCACACATGAGGCTTGACACAATATTAGGCACACATCTTAATGCAAATAATACAAAAGGTTGACATGTTAAGGAACACCAGCTTGAATAGGTAGGTAGTCCATACACACCATGAGTTATAAATACACCATAAACACATTGAAACAAAGAATAAAATAATCACTCAGAAGTAAAACGCAACCACAACCTATGTATCCCTAGATACATAGTTGAACTAGGCTAAGATCAACACATCTCCAAGCTACAAATGGGAAGGGTATTACATGTTCTACAACTCAAACTATTTGTAATGAAGGTGTGGACACTAAAGTTCTTGGAGGTCATGTCTAATTGAATCAATTGAAATTGTAGACAATGATGAATGACTTAACTTACCCACACAAATTATCCAGCCAAATTGGTTGAAAGAAGATACTAAGAACTTTTGGGTACATAGATACATTTTAGTAAAGAGAATGCGAGTCTTTCCATTTCATCACTGCCATCACATGATCTAAGAGAGGTCATTCACTATTTTACAAATTAAAAATATGGGATGTAGAAAATGATATTAACTAAATCATAATGGGAATAGTGCTTCTGAAAAGGCATTGAATTTGTGTCATGCACTCAAGAACATGTATTGATAGTGAATGGGTATATAGGTATCTTAATTTTTTGATCTTTTGATGTAGAGTAACCTAAAGGTCAAGACAAGGTGCTTTTAATCAGTTGATAATCTGAATTTAAAGTTACCTAAAGGTACAGTCAAGGTGTTTTGACTAAGTCAAAACTCCCAAATTCTAACATTAGGTGCATAAAGACAAATGTTAAAAATTAGAGGAATACACATTAGAAATAATTGCAAGAGAGAAAAAAGGAGTAGATGAGAGTGGGGAAAGAAAAATGAGAAACAAACCAAGAAGAAAGATATAAATTGAAATTTGAGAGACAACCAAAACATAAAATTAGCATAGGAAATCTATGGGTTGTGAAGGGAGAGGGATATTTAATGGGCATAGAAGAAGAATAATAAACAATTAAAAATGACTAAAATATATTAAAACACACATAGAGAGATGTTTACGCTCAACAATATCTCCTCTATCATTAGAGCATCACACTCTAATTTCCAAATGTTTAAAATATTAAGTCCCACATTTGCAACTTTAACCAACCTACAAGCTGGGTGTAACCTTGGTAGCAAAAATGAGTTATTATTAATATGCGCAAGAAAATTAGGCTTTATTTGTTAAAAATAGCAACATCTAGGAGGTGGTCTATAACTAATCCATATTAAGTTCAAGTGAAGATGCTCATTTTCTAAGTAGTATTTTCTTTCTATGTAAGAGGAATAACCATTCCATTTCTTGAGTTTATGGAAAATTGAAGGAGACATCTCTCATTATATATAATACAAACTTCATTCATTGTTATAGACCACAATACTAGTATGTTACAACAACAATATTTATTCGTGTACCAAAGTTTTTATAGCAGTCAATATGATTGAAAACTTGGGTTTTTATATTTTATAACATTTCATTACAAAATTAGCATACATATGCAAGATCAATTTAGTTGATTCAAGTGCAAGAAATTATAAAAATATATTTAACTTCCCCTCTTTATCAATTTGCCCTCTTAAATTCAATAATACTTGTTTTGCATAAATGATCATATTGGAGAAAATAGAGACAAACAATAAAACAAAAACCTAGTGGATCGTATATAAAGTCCAATCCTTACTTGCATTAAATGCTACATCTCCAATGCTATAGGAAGTAGTTGCCATTTTTTTCATACTTACAAACACAAATAACATAATCCAAATGTACATAATTGCAACAACTTGTACACATGCAAAATAATTTGCATAGGTGTGGTAATGAGTGTGTTGTACTTGCAATGCTTTCACATGATTGTGTCTCTATTAGTTAATATTTGTGTATGAGTGTAGAGACTTTGAAAACATATGTCCATCATGAAAAATATGGTTTTTTAAAGGAGAGGTTTCACATATATGTATCTCAAAGTTAGGTTTGTAGTTAGCTTAGTATTATATAATGATATGGTGGTGTAAAATTAGCGAACCTCAAATATATTTGAAATAAGACAAACAATCTTAATAATGTAGCATATTATAAAAGTCTATATAATTGGAAAAATCTATATAGATAAATATTATTTCAAATTTTAGAAATACGTGTTAAAAAAATTGTATACTAATTTGAAGGCTCAAAAAAGGAAGGATAGATTCGTTGCTTGGAAGCCCTACCATTTGGAAATATTGATGGTAATAGATTTGAGAGTGGATTTTTCACTGCACAAGTAGGCTTTTCCCCTTTGACAGTTGAGTATGGGTAGTGATGGTTTTTTGTGCTCTCAACAAATATGAATGAGTTTGTTTCTATATGTCAAAGCTTGCACATAAGTAGGAAGACTTCAACAACAATAAATAATGGAATGCTAAGAAAAAGACTTAACATAGATAGTCAAAGCTAGGTCGAGGGTTAAACATACATAATATGTAATGATACAATGATGTAAAATAAATGAATTTCAAATGCATTTAAAACATAAAATAAAGCTATATAACATGATATTATAATACATATAATATGACATTGAATACTTATATCATTATATTGAAAACATATTATGACATTCCATCACATTTCAATATTTTAAAATATATATGTAAACATATGAATTTTTTAGTATAGTGTGGATACTGATCAGTCACCAAGTGGGAGATTGTTAGCTTGTGGTGACTAATCAGGAAAGTACTATCCAGGAAAGTACTGTACACTTTTCCTCCCGACCTTGCCGGGGTTCGGGGCCGGGCCGGGCCCCGAGCGGGGGTTGGGGGCGGCAGCCCCCAAGAGCAGGGGTTCGGGAGCGCAGCCCCCGAGGAAATTTTTTTTGAGGCCGACTACTTTTCGAATATTTGGGCCGACTACTTATAACTCATTCTAACCCTAAAGCGGGAAAAATATTGTATAATATGGCTTAGGGTTAGGGATTTTCATGATGTATGATTTTAGTACTTGCGACAGATTTGGGCTGTAAGGGATTACGGATTGTAATCAGGTTGTAATCACTGGATAATAATAATATTGGACTCGCTGTTGGTGGACGTAGCCCAGGGATTGGGTGAACCACGTTAAATCTGTGTGTCTTGTGTTCTGTTCTGTGTGGTTTATTATTTTCTGATATTAGTTATATTTGCACATAATTGTTATTTCTGCCTTGTTAATCCTAACAAGTGGTATCAGAGCTAGGTTATTTCATTCGTTCTTTCATCTATTCTCTGAAGCAGGTCTCACGAGTTAGTGGGAGAGTCTCTCGGTTAAGTGGGAGAAATGGAAGACGAGGGTAGGCTGAAGGTTGATAAGTTTAATGGGCAGAACTTCTAGTTATGGAAGATGCAAATGGAGGATTATCTCTATCAGAAGGATCTATGGCGGCCATTAGAGGGAGTAGCCAAGAAAGAGCAATCAATGTCTCAGGAGGATTGGGATATTTTGGATAGGAAGGCACTGGGGAGTATTCGTCTATGCCTGGCACAATCGGTGGCATTCAATATTACTGAAGCAAAGACAGCTAAAGATCTGATGGAAACCCTAGCGAAGTTGTATGAAAAGCCTTCAGCTTCAAACAAGGTATTTCTTATGAATCATTTATTTAATATGAAAATGGTAGAAGGTGGATCAGTTACTGATCATTTGAATGAATTTAATACAGTTACAAGTCAATTAACCTCAGTTAAAATTACTTTTGATGAAGAGGTTAGGGCTCTCTTGATTTTGTGTTCTTTGCCAAAAAGCTGGAATGGCTTGGTAATGGCTGTTAGTAATTCTATTTTTGGTTCTAATACCCTAAAGTATGATGATGTTATTGGTGTTATATTGAGTGAGGAAATTCGTAGGAAAAGCTCAGGGGCATCCACATCGGGTAGTGTATTGAACACAGAAAGCAGAGGCAGAACAAAAGATAGAGGAAACAACTCTGGAAATCGTGGGAAATCAAGAGGAAAATCAAAGGGAAAGAGGTCCGAATCTAAAGGGCCAAATGATTGCTGGTACTGTGGAAAACCAGGTCATAAGAAGAAAGATTGTTGGTCTCGGAAGAAAGATCAAGGAGACAAAAATGATGGAAACAAGGAGGCAAATGTGGTAAGTAACAAATCCGAGGAGGATGCTTTGCTCTTGTCCTTAGAAAGTATTGATGATTCATGGGTTTTAGATTCTGGGGCTTCATTTCATGCTACACCCCATAGAAGTTATTTTGTTGATTATGTCCAAGGGGATTTTGGGCTAGTTTATTTGGGAGATAATGAACCCTGTCAGATTGTTGGAAAGGGAAAAATTAAGATTAAGTTGCAGAATGGGAATCATTGGCTACTACAAGAGGTAAGACATGTTCCAAGGCTGAGTAGGAATTTAATTTCAGCAGGGCAACTGGGTGATGAGGGTTGCACAGTTACTTTTAATGATAAAAATTGGAAGGTTTCAAAAAGTTCCTTAGTAGTAGCAAAAGGTGTGAAAGTAGGCACCTTATATCTTTGTACAGGTCATACTGTTCCTTCTACTTTAATTGTTTCAGAAGATAATGAATGTTCAGGAACAGTGGCTGTAGTTGAGCAGGAAGAACATCAAACTGTTGCTGTAGATTTTGACACAGCACTGTGGCACAACAGACTCGGGCACATGAGTGAAAAAGGTATGAAATTACTTCATTCAAAGAAAGTTTTACCTGGTCTGAAATGTGTCAATATGGATTTCTGTGAAAGTTGTGTTTATGGAAAACAAAAGAGAGTTAGTTTTGTGAAGAGTGGGAAGGAAAATAAAAATGAAAGATTAGAGCTTGTGCATATAGATGTATGGGGACCAGCTCAGGTATCTTCCCTTGGTGGCTCTCTGTATTATGTTACATTTATAGATGATGCAACAAGAAAAGTATGGATTTATTTCCTTAGACAGAAATCTGATGTATTTCAAACTTTTAAGAAATGGAAATGCTTGTTGAGAATGAGACTGGTAAAAAGTTAAAATGTCTCAGATCTGATAATGGTGGTGAGTATTGCAGCACAGAATTTGAAGAATATTGTTCCTCTAATGGTATTCGTAGGCAGAAAATTGTACCAAGGACTCCATAATAAAATGGAGTGGCTGAACGCATGAACAGGACAATAATGGAGCGTGCAAGGAGTATGAGGTTGCATGCTAGTCTGCCCAAAAATATGTGGGCAGAGGCAGTGAACACTGCTGTTTATTTAATCAATAGAGGCCCCTCTACTCCTTTGGACTGTGGTATTCCAGAGGAAGCATGGAGTGGTAAGAAGGTGAGTTATTCTTTTCTCAAAACCTTTGGTTGTGAAGCTTTTGCACTTATAGATTCTGAAAATAGAACCAAGCTGGAAGCTAAGTCAAAGAAATGTGTATTTGTTGGGTATGGCATTGATGAATTTGGTTATAGGCTTTGGGATTTTGAAAATCATAAAATTGTAAGAAGCAGGGATGTCATATTCAATGAGAAAGTATTGTACAAAGATCTGTTGCTGCAGCATGAGAAGAAAGAAAATGACTATGTAGTACTGGATGATACTCCACAAGTTCATGTTCCAGTAGTTCCTTATGCTCCGCAACAACAGCAACAACAAATACCACACACCCCAGTGAGTGTTAGACGGTCAACAAGGCTAAGTAGACCTCCAGAAAGATTTTCTCCATCTTTGTATTCTATTCTGTTAACAGATGCTGGTGAACCTGAATGTTATAATGAAGCTGTGCAGGTGGATACAAAGCTTCAGTGGGAGTCTGTAATGACAGATGAAATGGACTCTTTGCTGAAAAATCAGACGTGGGATTTATGTAAGTTACCTGCAGGTAAAAGGGCTTTACAGAATAAATGGGTTTACAGGATCAAAGAAGAGGATGGAGGTACGAAAAGATTTAAAGCCAGATTAGTCGTAAAAGGATTTGCACAGAAACATGGTATTGATTTTGATGAGATATTTTTTCCAGTTGTTAAAATGACTTCTATTCGTACTGTTTTAAGTATTGTGGCTACTGAAGATTTGCATTTAGAGCAGCTTGATGTTAAAACAGCTTTTCTTCATGGTGATTTGGATGAAGAAATATATATGGTTCAGCTACAAGGATTTGAGGTCAAGGGTAAGGAGAATTTGGTGTGCAGATTGCAGAAAAGTTTATATGGCTTGAAGCAAGCACCTCGGCAATGGTATATTAAATTTGACACTTTTATGAATGGGCATGGATATAGTCGGTGTCATTCTGACCATTGTGTTTATTTTAAGAGGTTGGATGATGACAGTTACATTATTTTATGTTTATATGTTGATGATATGCTTGTAGCTGGGTCTAACATGGATCACATTAAGGGGTTGAAACAACAGTTAGCAAAATCTTTTGCTATGAAGGATTTGGGGGCAGCAAAACAAATCCTTGGTATGAAAATTTGTAGAGATAGGAAAAATAGGAAATTGTCTCTATCTCAGGTTGATTATATTGAGAAGGTGTTGCAACGTTTCTCTATGGAAAATGCCAAAGCTGTCAGCACACCTTTGCCTGCTCATTTAAAATTGACTAAGGATATGTGTCCCAAGACACCAGAAGAAGAGACTAAAATGTCTAAGGTACCTTATGCTTCAGCTGTAGGGAGCTTAATGTATGCTATGGTATGTACTAGGCCAGATATTGCACACGCAGTGGGAGTCGTTAGCCGTTATATGAGTAACCCTGGTCTTGAGCATTGGAATGCAGTCAAATGGATTCTCAGATATTTGAGAGGCACATCCAGTAAGTGTTTACACTTTGGGGGTTCTACTACTACTGTACAAGGCTATGTTGACTCAGATTTGGCAGGAGATATAGATAGCAGGCGGAGTACTACAGGTTATATATTTACTATTGGTGGGACAGCAATGAGTTGGATTTCTCGACTACCAAAGGTGGTTGCTTTATCCACTACAGAGGCAGAGTATGTTGCTGCTACAGAGGCAGCCAAGGAGATGATATGGCTTCAATTCTTCATGGAAGAATTGGGACATCCACAAAAGGATAATTTTCTACATACAGATAGCCAAAGTGCCATTCATCTTGCAAAGAATTCTGCTTTGCACTCAAAGACAAAACACATACAGTTGCGGTACCATTTCATTCGATCAGTTTTGGATGATGGACAGTTAAGGCTGGAAAAGATTCATACTGATGATAATCCAGCAGATATGTTTACAAAGGTAGTAACAAGGGAGAAGTTGAACTCATGTTTAGCTTCAGTTGGTCTTCTAGACTGAACAAAATAAAGGAACAACTGAGTCCAAGGTGGTTCAATCCAGTGGGAGCCTCATGTGGGTAGCGGTATTGCTACAGGATTAGTCTCCAAGTGGGAGGTTTTTTAGTATAGTGTGGATACTGATCAGTCACCAAGTGGGAGATTGTTAGCTTGTGGTGACTAATCAGGAATGTACTATCCAGGAAAGTACTGTACACTTTTCCTCTCGACCTCGCCGGGGTTCGGGGTCGGGCCGGGCCCCGAGCGGGGGTTTGGGGGCGGTAGCCCCCAAGAGCAGGGGTTCGGGGGCGCAGCCCCCGAGGAAATTTTTTTTTGAGGCCGACTACTTTTCGGATATTTGGGCCGACTACTTATAACTCATTCTAACCCTAAAGCGGGAAAAATATTGTATAATATGGCTTAGGGTTAGGGATTTTCATGATGTATGATTTTAGTACTTGCGACAAATTTGGGCTGTAAGGGATTACGAATTGTAATCAGGTTGTAATCACTGGATAATAATAATATTGGACTCGCTGTTGGTGGACGTAGCCCAGGGATTGGGTGAACCACGTTAAATCTGTGTGTCTTGTGTTCTATTCTGTGTGGTTTATTATTTTCTGATATTAGTTATATTTGCACATAATTGTTATTTCTGCCTTGTTAATCCTAACATGAATATTAATTAGTTCAATTTTATAAAATTTATTTAGTATTGTGATATATTATTGTAAAGACCATTTATATGTGAATTTAAATCAACACTTTGAAATTGATCATTTGAATTTATTATGTCTATATAATAACTCACATTAGACCTAGGGATAACTCTACAATAGCACCACACTTTCTTATTCTTGTCATAAAAACAAAAATGAAGATGGAAACAAACTATTTATCTATTATATTGAACATATATCTTTTATTTATTTTTTATTTTTAAATTGTAAATATTTTTTCAATATCAAAAAATTATGTTATATTATTTTATCAATATTAAAAATCCATGTTATATCTAGAAATAATAATAATAATAATAATAATATAGATAAATATATCTTAATTTTTTTCTCTTTAAAATATTAAATTATATAAATCTTATTTATAAAATAATATTATATTTATATTATATTACTAATTAATATTAATATAATATTATACAAAATACTAAATATATCTCATTATAAATTAATATATTAACAATATTTAAAATTATATATAATATAATATTCTATTAAATATATTTTATTAAAAAATAATAAATTAATAATAATAACAATAACATCTAGATATATTTTAAATATATTTCATTAAAGAATAATAACAATAATTTTTTTAAAAATATTTTTGATATATATATATCAGCAAAATCTAAAACACCAACTTCAAACTCTTAGATTAACGTGCTAACTATTTAAACTCTTAGATTAACATGCTAACTATTTAATGTATTTCGTTTCAGCTTTATTCAATTAAAAAAAACATGCTACCTAACCATTTTAGTTTGGACGTATTTAAAGCATTTCTTTTCGACACCCTATAATTTACTATAGTGGAGGAGCATGCAACTGTATAATTTTAGATAAAGCTGGACGTGTACTCGTCGTTTCTCCTACTCGTTCCGGTGTAATCGGAAACAAACTCCTCGTATAAATAGGAATGCATGCCCATGGAGAGGTGCGGAGTGCAGAGGAGAGGGCATTGCAGAGCGTGTGGAAGAGACGAAGAAAAAGAAATGGCGAATTATGGCAGAACAATCTTATGGACATTGATGATAATATTATGCCTTCCTCCACCTCTTACGCTCGTTAACTGCAAACTTTTGAAACGAGATGGTATGCTGGTTTAAACTTCAAATGTGCCTGGAAATCCGAGAATATACGTTTCTCTGACATGTTATTTGTATGCAGTGAAAGCATTGAAGGAAATACAATCTGTTTTAGGGTGGAAAGTGGTGTATGCCTGGGTTGGTGATGATCCATGCGCAGATCGATGGGCTGGAATTACTTGTTCTCCTCATTCATCTCTTCAAAATTATGAAGTTGTTACGCAACTGTGAGTCTCGTCTTGATAAAGTTATCTTTTCTTTTAATTGAAATGTTTATCGGGTGGATCTTTGGTGACATTTATTTTGGCCTTGCTTTCTTTGATGTTCATGAGGATTTCACAGTTCATTATATTGAACAAGAAGAGCTTCTGGAAAAGAGTGTGGGCTTTCTTTTATTTTATGTTTATAGATACGGAGAATTGTCCTTTCTGGAGAATTATTTTTGGTAGCTAGTATAAATGCTTTTCAATTAAATCAGAAAACTAAAGGCGGGAAAAATTTGCTTTTTCATCCTTGTTAAATAAATATTACACTGTTACAGATTTTGTAAAATACTTCCCTGAACGGTGATGTTGTGTTCGAATTTTGAGATTTGAAAAAGAAATTTAAAAAAAAAGGGGAAATGTAAAATTCTTTTATATAACAAAATACTTACAATGTGTTTAACTCATAAAATTGTACTCACTTGACAAAATTTAATACACTTTTAGCACTGTTTGAATGTGCTGCTCTGGTGTTTCTGAGGTGTGCATGCTTATTGAAATTCTTTTTCAAAGCAGTCATCTTGCAGGGCTTCAGTTTTCATTCTTTCAGAATTTTGTTTTAGATTCCAAAATCAATCTTCAATTTTTCATTCTTTATGCAAGTTGTTTTTAGCTTCCAAAGTCAAGCTCCTTCAAGGTTTTCTGTTTTGGCTCTCTCTTGGTTATTCTGCTTTGTTTTCCTTCTTTAATATGGTTATAAATAATTATTCTTTATTCCCAATGAAAATACTTGTGGAATTGTCATATCAATTTGTGACACCCATTTAAGCACATTTAAATTTGTAACTGCTATTTCATTGGCTATATCTATTGATGAAGTAGCGAATACCTTATGTAAAATGTTTGTAGCCGGCTTTACTAATTGTAGATATTGAGATTAAGCTGAACTATTTTGCAGCTCTTCTCTGAGTTCAACGATTTATATCATAGGACTATTTTTATACATCAATGGTGTAAGTCCACTTTGCAATGCTTAAAAATAAAATTTATTTGATTAGAATGCATGTTCATGTTTACAGTTTTTAGCTACCCGAGTCATGCCGAGTTTTTGTCACGATTTTTTTTTTTCAATTCTGAGTCCAAATTTAAGATGACTATCCCAAAATTTGAACAGAGTATATGTCTCAATACTATGCTTACAATACTTCGGTTCTACAAATCAAGTTCTGAAAATTCTCAATGCCATCAACCAATGATGCTATATCATCCATCTTAAAGCCCAATCATATTTTCCACAAATATCATTGCTCATAGTTTCCACATGGTCAATTAGACAATCTTCATTTCTAGTAATCATGTTATTATCTTGTCTCATATTCTAAGACACAACATTGTGCCCATTGGCTTTAGCTTGGCCATCATGACCATTGTCATTTGCAACTTGAACATCATTGATCCAAAATGGGTCAACATTTAATAGGTCTATGCATAGGTTATGTGATGCATGTCCATTTAGTTCTGGACAAAATTGACAAACTAAGGATAAAGTTGTACAATATTGATGTGAATTCCATATCATATTTCAAAACCTTAGAGATACATGGAAGGCTCTTGGATGAGTTGAGAGGACAACATAGCTCAACTTCTAAGACATGGAAGGTTAGTTCTTGCATCCCCACAATTATGCCTTGTAGAACAAGTGGACCTTCTGTAGTTACATTATGTTATTAGCATCTACGTGAATCTCTTCTCTAATTGGCAACAAAGAGAATAGTTGGTTGAAGGGTCACATAGGATTTGAATAGCCTACAAGTAGCATAATTTTTGAGGAAACAAATTGGAAAGAGTTGGATAGTTAGCTTTGTCTGCAAGTGCCCTATTTTGATTTTGGAAGGGCTTGGTATGATAAGTCTTTTAGAAATGGTAAGGAGATGGAGCAAAGGTGAGTGCATTCCAAAATTAATTTACTAATATTTTATTTTGTCAAGGACTTGTGGGGTGTATTAATCTCTCAAATTTGAGAGTGGAGAGAGGTGAGGGGGGGCGGTACAATTGGGTTCTTTTGAGAGATGTGTTGTAAGTCCTTGTTCCATGAATTTCTTTCATAGTGCCTCTTATATGCTCTCATTCATTTTAGCTTCATATTTGCCTCTTATGTTCCTATTATTCTCCTACATGATGCCCTTGTGCTTGCTTAATTCCTTTTAGCTATCCTTCAAATCCTTTTTAATTCATCGTGGTTTATTGAACAAAATAGGCTACATTGTGTTCTACTCAAATTTGTTCTATCTATATGAGCAATAGCCGATGTCATTAGTGACTAATAGTGACATTTTCTATTTGGAATGGAGATGTAGGATTTGGAACCTATATATCTCTATTCTTAGTCCACTTCATCGCTTTCTTTTCTCTACATTGGCAAATCACTTATTAGCTAGTGACATCATAAAGATCTTTAGTGCAAAGGAACTTCATCAAGGGAAGGTAAGGTTTAGATACATGCCTTGGAGATTCAAGAATAGATTATTTATCTCTAATAAAGCATACTAGTCTTACAAGTCCATTTCTTTGATCTAGTAGGGATTTCTCTAACCTTCTTGACTTCACCTATAACATCTCTTGACAAAGTACTGAAGCCAAGGGGGAGGTTAGTATACTAACAATTTGATTCTAGGAAGATATTCCTTTACCCTACTCCTATAAGTTATGTATGTGTAACTTTGGATGATCTTATCATATTACTTCCTTTTTATCTCCATATTGTGTTTCTATCTAGAGCTCTTGATTGTTGCTACATCTACTTATTGATTGTATATGTACCCATGAGTGTATAGGTTCTAAAATTACCCATCTTTTCTTGAATTAGTAGAGGCATCCTTTTAGGCCATACAATTTTATGAACACCTATAACTATCGGAACATCATAAATTTGGGCAATACAACACACCTTGAAAAACACTTTGACTAGGCACCCATGATAGAATAATGATGTACTAGATATATAAAAGCAAAATAAGCAACTCAACTAAACAAATCGCCTCTAATTCCCTTCAAAGATACCACCTTCAAAGAATTTCCAAAAGCTGCAAAATATATACATCAAGAGACGCTAGCTAAAACAAATAACCCATCTCTTCCATCCTTGAAGCTTGACAAAGTTGAGATTCCTCATCCCTAATTACACAACCTTTGAATCATATTCCCTATTGGCCAGCCCTTTCCGTACATTATTTTTGAATCAGAATTAGTAGTGTCTCCTCGTTGGATGGGTGCAAATTTATGTCTTTGTATAGTAAATGTTGTATTTTTTTTTTACCAAGTAAATAAATTATCTGGGGTTGGACCGAATCACTTTTTTTAACAATCATTTCACCTTGTTAACATGATGACTTTTTGGTCATGCAAATATGTATCAAGTACTGTTTTTTCCTAAAACTTCATATTTTTGTTGAGAGACTGCAGTTTTTGTAGCTTAGTAGGCATTGAAATTTTGTTGCTCTTAAAAGAAGTGTAAATGTGTTTTATGTTAATAATCTACAGAGAGCTTTATGGAGTTTCAATTACTGGCCACTTTCCTATGGCAGTGACAAATCTTTTGGATCTTACAAAGTTGTAAGTACTCTTACACTCATAAATGCAAATTCGGTAAAAGAAATTATATTTCTAGTGGTAGTGAAAGATTAAAATGATGCTTGACTTGTGCTATTTTATTTGGTGTTTATAAGCACATGTATACACATGCAAGCACACAGATGACAACATAATTTTGTACATGCCTTTTTCAATAAGAGAATTTGTTAAATCCCAGTTTGTAAGCACTTATAATGATCTATTATACTTCAATCAACAAAGTTTTCTAAATATAAAGGCAAACTCATTTTATTTTTCTATGATAAGTCTAGAATGAGTTCTCTGACTATTTTAAAATGAAGCAATCTGTTTGCTCATTACTAATATGATAGAGTTATTTCATTTTCTTTGGTCCTCATGGTTTTAATTTAATAACCAAATGAGACAAGAGGAGGCTACGTTATACAAATTGCCATAATCTTCTCAGCAGATGAAGGGAAGGCAACATAAAAAGTAAAAAACTGGGGGAGTCCCAATATTTGATAGAATTGCAAGTGAAATGGTGACATTTGATAACTAAGAGAAGACAAGTTAGCAGCAGGAACACAGAGTTGATCTAGCACTTTGATCCAAAATCCAGCTTAAAAGAGATAAATCATAACTATATCTGTGTATTGTATTGATAATTTGATAGTCATCTTTATAAGTTTGGCAAAACTAGACCATTAGACCCTTGAACCATTTTCCCTCATAGTTGGTATTGTCATTTTCCTTTTGAATGGTCCATCAAAGTCAAACAGTGTTAGGAGGAGATAATATCATGTATCTGGGTATCATTATGCCGTTTTTCATCAATTCAGACATTTAATGTCTCCTTTGAGACCCCTCTTCAGGGAAATTAAAAGATCAATAATGTGTTTTTTTGCTTTGCTCAAATTACTATTTAAGTACAAGAAGATAGACAAACTATTATAACTTGAGTAAGGTTGGTACCATAATTTTAGATTTGCTCTTGTTTATTTATTTTATAAAGTGTTTTCTATTAATCAAAAAACTAATTTCAATATCTTAATCATTATAAGGATTTTTTATAGAATAATTGCCTATAGGGGCCTGCCCCTCAGAAGAGATGAATACATATGCTGCAATAGTGAAAACTACATAATGGATGTTCAAAAAACTGCCCTAGAAAATGCAGGTGAATGGGACAGAAAGAGATATCCTATGGACCTACAGAAATGAGGGTGCTGCTGAAGCCTCATCATTTCTATTCACCAGTTGGACACTTGGTTCCAAAATTACATTCAACTAAGATAAAAATATTCCTTCTTGAGGTATTACAGGGGTGGAGAAATCACCACCAACATACAATATATTAATTTTAAAACTACATGCAGGTTATCATGACTGATGCTAAATCTTGACAATTTTTTTCTACATTTTCGATTATGTTAACGAGATTACTTTAAACTTATGCAGCTTTAATATTTTGTTGATTATCATTGACTAACTTAAGAGAGCCTGCAGTGGGGATAATGGTTGCAAAGCATTTACAATCCATTTGCAGGTAATTTCATCTGCCACCTGCAAACTGAGATATGACATGAATAAAGATGTGAAATAATCTCACTTTAGAAAGCCAGAAATTCTGATTGTTCTCTGTGAAAGATGTACTTTATGAACATCAGGGTAGCTTCATTATCAGATTTGAACATTATCTCCAGGTCTTCATCAGAAACAGTATCCATCATTCTCTGTTGCTGGCTATGCCACTCCGGCTTCTAGCACATAAAAACAAACAGACTGTTGGGCATCCATGTCTTCCTTCACCGCTTATAGGAGGATGACGATATTTTGAATATTCCACTGCCACCCACCCAATGCCAATTACATATTGTACAACTCACATGCTTGGAGTGATGTAGGGACACAATTAAATCAGGCTAATGCATTCACAATTTTTAACATCAATATTTCCCATACTTATTGCATTGATCATATAAGAAGGTGAAAGGAAAGTGGGTTTGGAGGTGGCTTGGCATGAATACCGTTAGCCAGCACATCATCTAATTGCCAATCTGAGGCTTTACAACCAATTTTTGCTGAAAAGGAACTCTACACGATCCCACAGCTAGCTAAATGATTGGCCACTTGGTTGTTTTCTCTGTTCTAGTGGTTAAAAATTATTACCAGAAAGCTCTTTTGCACGCATTTTAATTCATCTTTTAAGCTAAGTTACTGGTTCAGGTGCGGGGACAAGTGTGGGTAAGCGAACCTGGTATGTGGGTGTGTAAATTTTTTTTAAGGGTTTGGGTGCGTATGGGTACGTGCGTATATATATATATATAAATATGTATATATATAAAATATAAATGCTTTTTTATTAAATTTTGGGCCCACTTTTATAAGGTAGGTCTGTGGGCGCACCTAGAGTGTTGGGTGTTAGCAATATGAGTTGTCATTAGTGTATTTCACAAACCCCATTCACATCGGTAAAGGGTCACCGGTCACTCACATTACTTAGAAGACACCAGTAGATGAAGGACAGAGTGTAAGCATCGGTTGACCATTTCGAGGGATGCACCGGTAGACCGAACCAAGTATTAAGTACCGGTCTTATGAAGCATACAAGGACAAATCGGATACCGATCCAAGTGCAAAATAGATTCGATCCAGATTTTGTGGATCAATCTAAGTTATAGTTTGAGTTAAAAAGCTTGATTATACGAGACATCCACCACTCAGAAGTGGAGTTAGCTTTTTAACAGAAGTTAGCTTTAACTCTACGGATGATCTCAAGGTAAACTCTAGATCACAATGCACAGTTTTCATGCGTTGCATAAGTTATGGTTAAGTTTACTCCTTGGTTGTTCTATGAGTCAAGAGGTTCACTCTTGTATAAATATAGAGCATAGAACGCAAGATATGTTGTTGCTGTTGTTGATAGTTGGAGATTGCATAGAGCAGAGAAGAAATATTTTTTGAGTAGTGCTACAAGCATAGAGGTGAGGCAAGAAAGGAAGATCAATATCTAGTTAGACCGGGGAAGAAATCTACAGGTATGATCTAATCAGACAATCAGTGTCATAATAGATCACTGCTTTTATAAAGTGTTAAAAGCATATTGAAATCCCTCTATTAGGGTGAACCTAATTGGTTCGTTGTAAAAATCCCCTAGTAGGGTGACATCTCTGGTGATGTTCAAAGTCCTGTATCCAGGCAGCTCTTAACAGAGTTTAGATCTTAACTAATCTTTTGTAAAATTCCCTAATCGGGTAGCACCTTAACCAGTGCTTTGTAAGCTCCTAACAGGGCGCCTTCATTTGGTATTAGTGAAGTTGTGAACTCTGTCTCACCATGGTTTTTCCCTTCTAACCGAGGGTTTCCACGTATAAATACTTGTGTTGATCTGTGTGATTCTGTTTATGCTTGTAAACAATTGTTTAGATTCTGTTTTACAACTGAGAATCTGTTTACAAGGTTGAAATTTCATATAAGACAGTATTTACTGATTCACCCCCCCTCTTAGTAACCGGTAAGCATTAACAATTGGTATCAGAGCTTTGGTTCTCTATACAACAAAGTCTAACAGCTTGAGAAAAAGATCATGGAAGGTTACCGGTATTAGAAACAACTAGCGGAAGCCAATGACATCATTGTCTCGTTGGAGAGTAGACTAAGGAAATCACTTGCAAAAAGGAAGGAGTTGGCTCTAAAACTAAACGAGAGCAATGAAACCATTGATGAACTCTCTGGCAAAGTGGATCTGATGAGGTTGAGGAGTCTGTCTTTGAGCTTACGGAAAAGAATCAGATCCTAACCGGTCAGATTGCTGATCTCAAAATAGAGCAAAAGGTAAATGCCCTAAGGATGACTGAACTGACTGAGCAAAAACGAAAAATTGAAAGTGAAAGAAACATAGCAGTCAAGACATCAACAGCCTCAGAAAAAGCAATGAACCGGGCAGAATAAGCTGTAAGGGAAAATGAACTCCTCATTATGCAACTTCAAGAAGATATGCTGATTGTCACCCAAGAAAATGCCAATATGCACAAAGCATGGCAGGCTAGGGATGAAGCATGCAAGAAGCTGGCGATCGAGATATATCAACTCAAGGAACAAAAGAAAGTCCTTGAAAAAAGGAATGAAATGCTGAGAAAATACAATGAAAGCTCGGTCAAGCTTGATGAGCAACTAAAGGCTCAAAGAAAGCACAACGATCACACCGGTCTTGGATTCACCGGTGCAATCACCAAAAGAAACTGTGAGTCAGCTAGTGCAAAGTCAAGCAAGAAGAGCAAAAGGAAGACACTAGCACAAAAAGGTAAGAATACCTTTAACAATTCTTGTAAGCATTGTGGAAAACTGGGTCATAACACTAATGACTGCAGAAATGCACCGGTAAGAACCAACAATAGTTACTGTAAGAATTGTTGCAAAAATGGTCACAAGACCAATGAGTGCCTGTCAGGCCCTTTATCTATGTCCAATGGAAGCAGGGGAAGCTTCAAGGGATACTGTTATGCCTGCAACAAGTTCGGACACAAGGCTGAAGAATGTAGATCAAAGACAATGACATTTAGATCACCAAGACTGGTATTCTCAAAGAAAAGCAAAAACCGGAACGCAACTATTCATACAAACAAAAGGATGCATTGCAACAGTGAATCATGGGGCAAATCCCCTAATCCAAGAGGAATGATCCCATGGAAAGCAACCGGTATAGTCTGCTATTGTTGCAATAGAGTAGGTCACCTAGCTAAGGACTGCTGGACCCGGATCAGGAACAAAGGCAAAGAATCAGACAAACCAATGATGAAGACCTTGACTTCTGATAAGAAGAACAATAGAAATAAGGAGACCAAGAAAGAGGTGAAGAAGATATGGTTCGTTAAGGAATCAAAGAACTCCGCCGAGGAGAAAACAGAGGCAAGATCATCATCACAAGATGGTGATATTTCTTCTGCAAACTGAGCCTCCAAGACTTAGGGGGAACCGGTAGTGCAACTACCGTTCCCGATGGAACTGGTGAGTTTCACTCTCACTCAGTCCACAAGACAGTCCGAAGGAACATGAGGTGATCAACCGGGGCATGTCTAATCAAAAAGGTCGGACTACCGGTTAGCTAAGGTAGCAAGAAAGGTTAGGTAAGACATTTAATGCAGTAGCCGTTTAACAATAGTTACCGTTTGATAATTACCGTTATGCCCTAATCCTATAAAAGCAAAGAAGGATTGCTCTTTTGCTTTTACCTGGTGATCTTGTGTTTATCTTTTCTTTTGCTTGAGCAATATTCTTGCGAATCGATTATCGAGCGAGATTGTCTGTGAAAACGGATCAATCATCTCTCTATACAACCGATTAAGAGCAATGGCATCTTCGTCATATGAAGCTAAGCTGGTTCTAGCAAAACAAGTCGATCGTCCTCCGTATGATATCATGATGAATCAGAACAGGGAGATTGACATGGATGGTGCGCTCTCTTCAGTACCTAAAGGAGTGCTCCTAACAGAGGATGTAACTGCATTCATCCATACAAAGCAAGAAGAGTTGGGTGAGGCGTACATAAAGAGTGAGTATTGCTCGCTATGCAAAGATGGAAAATATCCCAATGGTTTCGCAAAACTGGTATCATCTGGGATCATCAATGGAGTCTCCTATCCCACCATATCTAGACCAGAATGGATTCGAATGGTGGTAAGTCGAGTGCATGAACCAAGATTTTGGGTCACGAAAGGAGTCTGCACTCCGATCATGAAAAACGATCTCCATAGGGTGATCGGGTTCTGTAATCAAGGGGAAGCCCTAACCCTAAAAATATCCAATATAGTGGTGGCCAATCTGACTAAATCAAAATCCGACAAGCGATTGATGACCGTAACTGATATTGAAGATCCAGTTGTTCGGTTGGCATCCGTTGTGATAGGTTACAAAGTATATCAATCTAGTAACCTAAACAACATACTGGGTGGAGGCATACATGCAGCCTTCAGAATTATACATGATAATGCATTATATGATATGTGCGAAATGCTACGAGGACAGATCTTTGAGAACATGAAGAAGCTAGGGATTGTAAAAAAGAAATCACTAAAATTTGGCACACTTCTGGTTTGTCTCTACTTTTACTATTCTAATTCCTTCCCTGGAATAGGAAAAGTGACATGGACAACAGATTGACTGGTCATGATGCAAATCAGTGATTATGCCAACCAACTAGGAGACCAGTTTGACAAAGCTATGACCAATCATTTCAAGGCCCTTCAGCTGAAATGCATGCTAGACAAAGAATTCCATCAACTATCGTTGACTTGTACAAAAAGGAGGTATGTTTTCTGGTATCAACTGACTTCTGCATTATTCAAGCATTAGAACCGAGAGATGAGTATGCATCGGAGCTTGGTTACGAAATCACTGCAAAGATCGCAAAGGCATATGTAGAGGCCTTGGATAAAGCACACTTGGATCTTGGTGCTCAACAGTTTGGAAACTGTGAGGAAATAGAGCAAAATTTGAAAAGGGGACCAATCAAGAACTTGTATGTGAAAAGAACGCTTACACCAAAGAAGAAACCATGAAAGCCCTGGATTTCTATAAAAAACAAGGCTTAGCTCTTCATCTCATATCTCTCGAATTTGCATCAAATCTCTCAAGCTTTCAATCAATCGATATCCCTCAAGCTTTCAATTGCATATCTCTCAAATTTGCACAATTACTCTGGTGAAATTACATACGAAGAATCAAGATTTTGCGACAGACAATTTTGTGAGATCAATTCATAGTTTTTCATAGCTTTGCATATCAATTCATATAATTCTTAGATTAATTTGCATATCATTTCAATTTCATTCTAGATTAATTTCATACAGTTTTTCATCCTATTGCATCAAAAATCCAAAAAAATAGATTAATTTGCATTCATATTTCATTGCTTTCATCATTTTAAATCCTTCATTTAGGTGTTGCATTTTTATTGATCTTGATTTTAATCTGAGAACATTATACTCGCACTTACTAGAAGGCAGTAAATCGCTTGGTTAGCATAGTTTCAATTACTTGCAGATTTCAGTTTTTGCTAACCTCTAATGTTTTACTGAAGTGTTGTGTCTACAACTAGGTACAAAATTCACACACACATTTTTGGTGCCCACCATGGGGCCCTAAAATGGGTTTCCATTCTATTCTATCAAATTTCTATTATTTTTCTCGAACCCACGACAACAAGGTTAATTTTTGTGAGTTTTGTGATAAATTTCTGGGCTATTTTTCCAGAAATCTGACTAATGTTTTTATTGGTACATGCACATATGACATGATATAGATCTTAAATTTATATTTCTGGAAGATTATTTGAGTTGGCTTTCATTTTCCGTTGGTTTGGATTAATTTCGTTTTGATTTGCAAAAGTTATGATAATTTTAGTGAAGACTTGTCTGAACCTGATTTTATGAAATGCGAATGATGTTTTTATTGGTACATGCACATATGACATGATACAGATCCGAAATTTATATTTCTGAAAAGGTATTTGAGTTAGCTTTCATTTTCCATTAGTTTGGATTAATTTTGTTTTTATATGCAAAAGTTATGACCATTTTAGTGAAGACTAGTCTGAACCTGATTTTATGAAATCTGACTGATGTTTTTATTGGTACATGCACATATGACATGATACGGATCCAAAATTTATATTTATAGAAAGGTATTTGAGTTAGCTTTTGTTTTCCATTAGTTTGGATTAATTATTTTTTGATTTGCAAAAGTTATTATTGATTTAGTACAGACTGGTCAGAATCTGATTTTTTTATGACAATAGGTTTTTCGATTATCAAATGACATATTATCTTTGACTAACCTGATTTTCTACCACGTGGGGTTGACAAGTTGTGTTTTTTTTTTTAATGGATTTTTATAACAGTGGGTTTCATGTACAAGAATAGGTAAGTTTTTCATAACAGTGGTTTGCAGGTGCAGGTGCAGGTATGTCCTGTGGGTACAAAAGATAGAAGACAAATGCTCAAAAATTGCTAAAACAGGTAAAATCTACTAAGCACGTTATGAGGAACTCAGGTATTTTGTTACATCTGATAACACTTTATTTTGGGACATTAAAAAAACTCTCTCGTGTCAAGCTTGAGTGCCTTTACAACTTTCATAATTCACACTTCAATTTTGGGCTCTAAAACGAACATAGGTTTTCTTTTTGCATATCTGTTACACATAGTAATTAGGCCCTATGAACACTATTTATGGAAAATCTTGAGAGAGTGGGCTTCTTTCACTTGTTCATGCATGCGAATCTTTTCTTGACGATAGATCCCTTGTAGGTAGGGAGGTTACTGAGATTGTCTTGCGTTCAACTAGATTTGTGCATCTTCAACTTTTGATTGATACATTCTCTCTTCGGAGAGGTTGATAGAGCATAAGCGGTTGACATCATAGATCTTTGCGAGATAATTTTGGTCTTAGCATGTCAGATTAATCTATCTGCTTTGTCTTGGTAAAGTGAAGAGGCTAGGGGATTATGCTCTACTTCCTTTTTGGATAGTACTAGAAACTTAGATCCTTGAATCTGATCTAGTCCCCCTGTGGTATCTTTTGTGAGTCACTTTTAGAGAGGGTTAACCATAGTGGACATTCCCTTGATTGGGTCAACCATGTGGATGAAACCTCAAGCAGTAATAGCCATTTTTTTCATGATAGCAACAACTACTATATAAATGTCCTTGTGGAGGAAATCTTCACAAGTGTGATCTCTTGTTGGGCTGTCAGATCTCCCTAGCAGCTCCTGATTGATTAAATTCTCGGATTGTGTCAAAACCCTGGTGCACTTGGATTGGAGTTTGCCCTCTTGAGATCACAAAAGTTGTAGAGTTAGACCATTAATACAAACCCTAGTGAGGCCAACTTTTTCATTTTCTAGGAATATGTGCGTTATTGAAAAACTTTTTGGAACATACACAAGTAGTATTTCTAAGGATTAGCACAATAAGTCACTATTGCTTGTTCATGCACAAGGTTGCTTTTGCCCTTGTTCATTGTTTTCAGATGATTTGTTGCTCCCCTTGCTTGCTATTCTGCGTGCTTGATATCTACTTGGTTACTTGAGACAAACTTTTACACAGATTTTCAAAAACTGGACAAAAAAATTTGCAAACAAACTGATACTGAAAAATTGAAAAATTGCAAATCTGAAGCAAAAATCCTTTTTGGTGTCAAAAGTCATCCTAAAATTTCAAAACTCGTATCAAATCCAAAGTCAAAGTTGTCAGAGATTGGTCAAATTTGTCAGAAATCCAGTTTTTACAGCCTATTCCCAAATTTTGTCAAAATAGCGAACTAATTCTTGTCATTTCTAGTCATCCTTGGTTGGTCTGGGTCAAATCTCAGGTGCTATGACATGTTGCTCAACATCCAAATGAACTTAAATGGTATCAAGTTGCACAAAATGACTCTTGGTCTTCTTTCTTCACATCTCTCATGTCTTCCTAGTCTCCCATTTCCGTCCTTTCTCCTATTCCTTCACGCTTCTTCCTCTTCTTCCTAAAACTATTCACATCTTCTTGATTCTTTTCCTCTTATTATCTACTCTACTTTCTTCTATTCATCTCTTCTGTCACTTCCATGCTTGATTCCTCCTCTTCTAGAACCATGAATTTCAACTATCTTGTTAATGGTTCTCTCTTGAAAAGGGATGATCTTGAACTCATTGCTCAATTCGAAGAGTATTATTCCTCCAAAAATCCCATGAGTGATAAGTTTATGTCAGAAATAAAAGAAAAAATGATTAAATTAGATGCCTTTTTTAGGATCATACATATGATCCTGTCACTACCTCCTTCTTCCAAATGTCTTTCATATTCTAAGTCTTTTCATTCTTCCAAGTCTTCCAAGTCTTCTTCCTCCACTGGGTCTTCACCTTCCTCTTCTCCACGATCTCGTTCCTCTTCTACTTCTCCCAAGAGTCTTACTCCTTATCTCAAGACATACCATGTTGAGCAACCTGATAACCCTTATGATACCTCTTCCACAGAGAGTGATATACCCATCTTTGATGACTATGATGATGGACAATGTAATGATACCTATGATACCTCTATTCCTAAGAGTCCTCCTAGTCGTGTGCTCGTGCTTACTGGAAATAGGTCATCACATTGGATAGATCATGATGGTGATCCATATGATTCTGATTTTGAAAGAGACTTTAATGATTTTTGTGAACAATACCTAGATGATACATCTACTTCTATTGAGGAAGAGAAAGCTTACCGCATTGATTATAAACATGCATACTACAAGGATCTCTCTTCTAAGAACTCTCATGCTGAAAATAAAGATTACATTCTCAAAAAAGATCATGTTAATGTTGAACCTTTGTCTTGTGATGGTTTCCTTCCATCTCCTACTTCCTCCAATACCCATGCATTTCCTAAAGCTTCCAAACCTATCAAATTTTTCAGAAGTCCTTCATCCACCAAAGGTCCTAATACTTTTCATGCGGTTTCCTATAGTTATCCTCAAGGGAAACCTCTTACAGAAACTCAAGATAACCTTCACTTGGCTGCAAATACTTTCAATAATGCTAAACCTAAAGAGCCTAAGCCTTTATATGCTATAATGCCTACTTCAGCTAGTCCTTCACCATCTCTTCCAAAGTCTTCCATACAATTGCAGCATGCTTCCTTGTCCTTAGAAGTGGCTCCATGTCAAGAGGACTCCAAAAATGATAAAGAAAAGAACATAAAGAAAGATCAAGATCAAGAAACCTTCATGTCATCCAATCCTTTTCATGATGTCTCTTATCCATTTCATGGTTCTTTTGATCCCGCGTGCCCTTTCTCATGCATTCCACCATGTCTTAAGTCTTCTCCTAAGCAAGATCACGCTTCTACTTACACTATTGAGCTTATTGACAATCAAAATAACCTTACCCCACTTCCAATTTCCAAAGATGATACTTCCATTAAGGTTGGTAAAAATGGTGTTGTTACTTCCAATGTTAAGCCTATTTAAAATCAAGAGAAAAATTATGTGCTTATGCTATCCAAAGATCCTTGTCAAGATCAAAGTCTTCCATCTTCTTATTCTACCACTCCATGTTCATTTCCACTTTCTACTCTTCCTAAGTCTTTGCAAGCTTTGAACAATCCTATCAAAGACGGTGCTCATATTCAAGATGTCCATGATTCTATTGAAAATCCTAATGCTCACTCTAAAGATGTTGATGTCCTTGGTTGTCATATAAATGTTGATGAACTTGTTGATAATCCTTTTGTATCTTCCACGTCCATCCTTGGACCTCCTCCACCAATTCTAAGAGCTTCACGTCTTCCTTCCATCTTGGGCCCTTATGTCCCTTCACTTTCCCCTCTTAACTCTCCTAATTTGTCATCCATCTTGGGTCCTTACGTCCCTCCATCTCCTATCTTTCCTCAAGTTCAACATAGATTCATACCCTTGAATCCTTTTCATCCACTCACCCATCTAAATCCGTCATATCCTCCCTCTTCTTCCACAAGTCCCAAGTCTTTTGGAAGTAACTTGAATGTTCAATACAAGAACAAGAAGCAATACAAAAATCCATGTATTGCTACAAAAATCCATGTATTACTTCCAAAAGACTTGGGACTTGTGGAAGAAGAGGGAGGATATGACGGATTTAGATGGGTGAGTGGATGAAAAGGATTCAAGGGTATGAATCTATGTTGAACTTGAGGAAAGATAGGAAATGGAGGGACGTAAGGACCCAAGATGGATGACAAATTAGGAGAGTTAAGAGGGGAAAGTGAAGGGACATAAGGGCCCAAGATGGAAGGAAGACGTGAAGCTCTTAGAATTGGTGGAGGAGGTCCAAGGATGGACGTGGAAGATACAAAAGGATTATCAACAAGTTCATCAACATTTATATGACAACCAAGGACATCAACATCTTTAGAGTGAGCATTAGGATTTTCAATAGAATCATGGACATCTTGAATATGAGCACCGTCTTTGATAGGATTGTTCAAAGCTTGCAAAGACTTAGGAAGAGTAGAAAGTGGAAATGAACATGGAGTGGTAGAATAAGAAGATGGAAGACTTTGATCTTGACAAGGATCTTTGGATAGCATAAGCACATAATTTTTCTCTTGATTTTAAATAGGCTTAACATTGGAAGTAACAACACCATTTTTACCAACCTTAATGGAAGTATCATCTTTGGAAATTGGAAGTGGGGTAAGGTTATTTTGATTGTCAATAAGCTCAATAGTGTAAGTAGTAGCGTGATTTTGCTTAGGAGAAGACTTAAGACATGGTGGAATGCATGAGAAAAGGCACGCGGGATCAAAAGAACCATGAAATGGATAAGAGACATCATGAAAAGGATTGGATGACATGAAGGTTTCTTGATCTTGATCTTTCTTTATGTTCTTTTCTTTATCATTTTTGGAGTCCTCTTGACATGGAGCCACTTCTAAGGACAAGGAAGCATGCTGCAATTGTATGGAAGACTTTGGAAGAGATGGTGAAGGACTAGCTGAAGTAGGCATTATAGCGTATAAAGGCTTAGGCTCTTTAGGTTTAGCATTATTGAAAGTATTTGCAGCCAAGTGAAGGTTATCTTGAGTTTCTGTAAGAGGTTTCCCTTGAGGATAACTATAGGAAACCGCATGAAAAGTATTAGGACCTTTGGTGGATGAAGGACTTCTGAAAGATTTGATAGGTTTGGAAGCTTTAGGAAATGCATGGGTATTGGAGGAAGTAGGAGATGGAAGGAAACCATCACAAGACAAAGGTTCAACATTAACATGATCTTTCTTGAGAATGTAATCTTTATTTTCAGCATGAGAGTTCTTAGAGGAGAGATCCTTGTAGTATGCATGTTTATAATCAATGCGGTAAGCTTTCTCTTCCTCAATAGAAGTAGATGTATCATCTAGGTATTGTTCACAAAAATCATTAAAGTCTCTTTCAAAATCAGAATCATATGGATCACCATCATGATCTATCCAATGTGATGACCTATTTCCAGTAAGCACGAGCACACGACTAGGAGGACTCTTAGGAATAGAGATATCATAGGTATCATTACATTGTCCATCATCATAGTCATCAAAGATGGGTATATCACTCTCTGTGGAAGAGGTATCATAAGGGTTATCAGGTTGCTCAACATGGTATGTCTTGAGATGAGGAGTAAGACTCTTGGGAGAAGTAGAAGAGGAACGAGATCGTGGAGAAGAGGAAGGTGAAGACCCAGTGGAGGAAGAAGACTTGGAAGACTTGGAAGAATGAAAAGACTTAGAATATGAAAGACATTTGGAAGAAGGAGGTCGTGACAGGATCATGCGTATGATCCTAAAAAAGGCATCTAATTTAATCATTTTTTCTTTTATTTCTGACATAAACTTATCACTCATGGGATTTTTGGAGGAATAATACTCTTCGAATTGAGCAATGAGTTCAAGATCATCCCTTTTCAAGAGAGAACCATTAACAAGATAGTTGAAATTCATGGTTCTAGAAGAGGAGGAATCAAGCATGGAAGTGATAGAAGAGATGAATAGAAGAAAGTAGAGTAGATAATAAGAGGAAAAGAATCAAGAAGATGTGAATAGTTTTAGGAAGAAGAGGAAGAAGCGTGAAGGAATAGGAGAAAGGACGGAAATGGGAGACTAGGAAGACATGAGAGATGTGAAGAAAGAAGACCAAGAGTCATTTTGTGCAACTTGATACCATTTAAGTTCATTTGGATGTTGAGCAACATGTCATAGCACCTGAGATTTGACCCAGGCCAACCAAGGATGACTAGAAATGACAAGAATTAGTTCGCTATTTTGACAGAATTTGGGAATAGGCTGTAAAAACTGGATTTCTGACAAATTTGACCAATCTCTGACAACTTTGACTTTGGATTTGATACGAGTTTTGAAATTTTAGGATGACTTTTGACACCAGAAAGGATTTTTGCTTCAGATTTGCAATTTTTCAATTTTTCAGTATCAGTTTGTTTGCAAATTTTTTTGTCCAGTTTTTGAAAATCTGTGTAAAAGTTTGTCTCAAGTAACCAAGTAGATATCAAGCACGCAGAATAGCAAGCAAGGGGAGCAACAAATCATCTGAAAACAATGAACAAGGGAAAAAACAACTTTGTGCATGAACAAGCAATAGTGACTTATTGTGCTAATCCTTAGAAATACTACTTGTGTATGTTCCAAAAAGTTTTTCAATAACGCACATATTCCTAGAAAATGAAAAAGTTGGCCTCACTAGGGTTTGTATTAATGGTCTAACTCTACAACTTTTGTGATCTCAAGAGGGCAAACTCCAATCCAAGTGCACCAGGGTTTTGACACAATCCGAGAATTTAATCAATCAGGAGCTGCTAGGGAGATCTGACAGCCCAACAAGAGATCACACTTGTGAAGATTTCCTCCACAAGGACATTTATATAATAGTTGTTGCTACCATGAAAAAAATGGCTATTACTGCTTGAGGTTTCATCCACATGGTTGACCCAATCAAGGGAATGTCCACTATGGTTAACCCTCTCTAAAGGTGACTCACAAAAGATACCACAGGGGGACTAGATCAGATTCAAGGATCTAGGTTTCTGGTACTATCCAAAAAAGAAGTAGAGCATAATCCCCTAGCCTCTTCACTTTACCAAGACAAAGCAGATAGATTAATCTGACATGCTAAGACCAAAATTATCTCGCAAAGATCTATGATGTCAACCGCTTATGCTCTATCAACCTCTCCGAAGAGAGAATGTATCAATCAAAAGTTGAAGATGCACAAATCTAGTTGAACGCAAGACAATCTCAGTAACCTCCCTACCTACAAGGGATCTATCGTCAAGAAGAGATTCGCATGCATGAACAAGTGAAAGAAGCCCACTCTCTCAAGATTTTCCATAAATAGTGTTCATAGGGCCTAATTACTATGTGTAATAGATATGCAAAAAGAAAACCTATGTTCGTTTTAGAGCCCAAAACTGAAGTGTGAATTATGAAAGTTGTAAAGGCACTCAAGCTTGACACGAGAGAGTTTTTTTAATGTCCCAAAATAAAGTGTTATCAGATGTAACAAAATACCTGAGTTCCTCATAACGTGCTTAGTAGATTTTACCTGTTTTAGCAATTTTTGAGCATTTGTCTTCTATCTTTTGTACCCACAGGACATACCTGCACCTGCACCTGCAAACCACTGTTATGAAAAACTTACCTATTCTTGTACATGAAACCCACTGTTATAAAAATCCATTAAAAAAAAAAACACAACTTGTCAACCCCACGTGGTAGAAAATCAGGTTAGTCAAAGATAATATGTCATTTGATAATCGAAAAACCTATTGTCATAAAAAAATCAGATTCTGACCAGTCTGTACTAAATCAATAATAACTTTTGCAAATCAAAAAATAATTAATCCAAACTAATGGAAAACAAAAGCTAACTCAAATACCTTTCTATAAATATAAATTTTGGATCCGTATCATGTCATATGTGCATGTACCAATAAAAACATCAGTCAGATTTCATAAAATCAGGTTCAGATTAGTCTTCACTAAAATGGTCATAACTTTTGCATATAAAAACAAAATTAATCCAAACTAATGGAAAATGAAAGCTAACTCAAATACCTTTTCAGAAATATAAATTTCGGATCTGTATCATGTCATATGTGCATGTACCAATAAAAACATCATTCGCATTTCATAAAATCAGGTTCAGACAAGTCTTCACTAAAATTATCATAACTTTTGCAAATCAAAACGAAATTAATCCAAACCAACGGAAAATGAAAGCCAACTCAAATAATTTTCCAGAAATATAAATTTAAGATCTATATCATGTCATATGTGCATGTACCAATAAAAACATTAGTCAGATTTCTGGAAAAATAGCCTAGAAATTTATCACAAAACTCACAAAAATTAACCTTGTGGTCGTGGGTTCGAGAAAAATAATAGAAATTTGATAGAATAGAATGGAAACCCATTTTAGGGCCCCATGGTGGGCACCAAAAATGTGTGTGTGAATTTTGTACCTAGTTGTAGACACAACACTTCAGTAAAACATTAGAGGTTAGCAAAAACTGAAATCTGCAAGTAATTGAAACTATGCTAACCAGGCGATTTACTGCCTTCTAGTAAGTGCGAGTATAATGTTCTCAGATTAAAATCAAGATCAATAAAAATGAAATACCTAAATGAAGGATTTAAAATGATGAAAGCAATGAAATATGAATGCAAATTAATCTATTTTTTTGGATTTTTGATGCAATAGGATGAAAAACTGTATGAAATTAATCTAGAATGAAATTGAAATGATATGCAAATTAATCTAAGAATTATATGAATTGATATGCAAAGCTATGAAAAACTATGAATTGATCTCACAAAATTGTCTGTCGCAAAATCTTGATTCTTCGTATGTAATTTCACCAGAGTAATTGTGCAAATTTGAGAGATATGCAATTGAAAGCTTGAGGGATATCGATTGATTGAAAGCTTGAGAGATTTGATGCAAATTCGAGAGATATGAGATGAAGAGCTAAGCCTTGTTTTTTATAGAAATCCAGGGCTTTCATGGTAGCTTCATTATCAGATTTGAACATTATCTCCAGGTCTTCATCAGAAACAGTATCCATCATTCTCTGTTGCTGGCTATGCCACTCCGGCTTCTAGCACATAAAAACAAACAGACTGTTGGGCATCCATGTCTTCCTTCATCGATTATAGGAGGATGACGATATTTTGAATATTCCACTGCCACCCACCCAATGCCAATTACATATTGTACAACTCACATGCTTGGAGCAATGTAGGGACACAATTAAATCAGGCTAACACATTCACAATTTTTGACATCAATATTTCCCATACTTATTGCATTGATCATATAAGAAGGTGAAAGGAAAGTGGGTTTGGAGGTGGCTTGGCATGAATACCGTTAGCCAGCACATCATCTAATTGCCAATCTGAGGCTTTACAACCAATTTTTGTTGAAAAGGAACTCTACACGATCCCACAGCTAGCTAAATGATTGGCCGCTTGGTTGTTTTCTCTGTTGTAGTGGTTAAAAATTATTACCAGAAAGCTCTTTTGCACGCATTTTAATTCATCTTTTAAGCGAAGTTACCGGTTCAGGTGTGGGGACAAGTGTGGGTAAGCGAACCTGGTACGTGGGTGTGTAAATTTTTTTTAAGGGTTTGGGTGCGTATGAGTACGTGCGTATATATATATATATATGTATATATAAATATGTATATATATAAAATATAAATATAAATATAAATGCTTTTTTATTAAATTTTGGGCCCACTTTTATAAAGTAGGTCTGCGGGCGCACCTAGAGTGTTGGGCGCGCACCCAACACGTACCCATAGATGCACTCGAACCGGGTACAAGATCTATAGGTACGAACCCTGCAACGTAGCTTTTAAGGTTTGGAGGTTGTGGACCTTGATCAAGTCTTTCTTTCAGGAATTGATAATAAGAAGTGAATCTCTTTCCACTTCTAACTAACCACAGCGGACCAATTTAGCTAATTTTGATCCTTTGAAAAGTTCAATAATCTCTACCTCCTTATAGGAATTAATTTCCAAAAAGTAGAAGCTTCCTTTTACAGTCTTACCCAAGGCAGTTCTTAACACCATTTCTATACTAGGTGAACTAGGTTTACCTCTTGCCACACTATTGAAATTCAACTTTAGATAACCACATGAGGACAAGATCGTAGACTTGTATTTCTTTTATTATTAGCTCCCATAGTCCCATCAATATGGTTTAAATATTAATAATATTGAAATTTCTATTATCAAATATAAAATTATTACAGTGTAACTTAGAAACGTGTTTCCATCCTAAATGCCGAAGTACCGAAAATGGAAACCATTTTGGGGACTTAGGGACAACTAAAAACGTTTCATGGATCATCATTGAATGAACCAGTGGTTTCTCCACATGTTGAAATTATAATTATCGAATATAAAATCATTATTATTAAGGTGGTTCATATTCTTATTAACAATAAAGTTCAAATTAGTAAAAAGTGAGTTCCCGCTCTGTTGCGTTTTCAAAACCTTCTTCCGCTCATGGCGGTAGGTTTGCTGTCGTTGAGTCCTCTGACATTGCTAAGTTCGCAGCGTGTCCCTTGGTTTCTGTTGTAGTGGTTTCAGGTCTTGGTGCTGGGAGTTGTGCGGGGTGTTCTCCCGTCAGTTCTTGCCTTCCCGGAGTCTAGAGCGCTCCTCCTTCCAATGCGGTTGTTGATAATGGTGCTCTGTTGTGTGGGGCCGGGTTGCATGCTGGTCATCAGGCTTCCTTTGGTATGGTGCCTCCTTCGGTGATTGCTGGTCTTGGGGGCTCTTTTGCGGAACGTGTCGCTTCTGGCAGGGGTAAGGGTTCTGATTTACCTTTCCCTGTGTGTTGGTCTATTGCCAATAAGTTAGAATCTGAGATGGTCGTTGAGATTGATCAGGTTGCTTCTAACTTGTCTTCCCTTGCTATAATCTGTCGGTTTAAGGATTTCTGGCCCAGTCTCCCCGGGCTCCATGATTAGATCTTTGAGCATTGGAAGCCCATCATTTCGGATTCGGTCCAGATTTTCCCCCTGGCTAAAGGATTCATTATTGCCAAGTTTGAAAATGCGGTGAACAGAAAGACTATTCTTTGTGAGCATTTTTTTACTTGGGAGAAACGCTTCCCTTTGTTGATGAAACCCTGGCATGAGGATTTCAACCCCTCATCTGAATCCTTCTGTAAAATGCCCATTTGGGTTAGACTGCCCTACCTCCTGCTTCATCTTTGGGTGGATTCGCTCCTAGAGGAAGCGGGTTTGGCCTTGGGGGATTTTATTATGGTTGATGAGAACTCTTTTGATATGCTTCATTCTACATATGCTCATATTTTGGTCGATATTGATGTTTCTAAGGGGCTGCCTGCGGAGATTAAGCTCTCAACTCCTAAGGGTTCTTGGATTCGACCTCTGGACTATGAAGGAATTCCCTTCAGATGTAGAAGATGCTTCAAGATTGGGCATATTGCGGCTAAATGTGATTTAGAGAAAGTTAAGTCGAAGAAGCCCTCTTGGTGGAAAGGTGCCTCTTCTCAACATTATACAGTTGTTAAGAGTTCTTCTCATTCGGGTGGGTAGGATCTTTCTTTGAAGCTGGATTTGGGTTCTGCTGGTTCTGTCCCCTTGGATCATGCTTCTAATTTATCTTCTGTTGATATTATGGATGTTGCTGTCCCTTTAGCTGTTGCTTCTGATTGCAAGTCTCAGTTTGTTGCTGAGGCTTCAATTATTGTTCCTTCTACTGGATCTACTACCTTGGCTGGATCTGTCCCTGCTACTGTTAATAACAAGGTCCCTGTTGGTGCATCTACTGGTGCAGTCTCTTTGTGGGTTCCTCCTTCTAGGGTTGACCTTGGCCCTGGTCTTGTTGATCATGCTGGTTCTTTGCTTATTGCTGGCTCTACTAGGTCTTTGCAAAGCGCTAGCCTCTCATCAAGTATATCAGTGTTAGAAGCACTATCCTGGTAGGAAGAGGCTGCCAAGGTGGAAGAAGGTTGGATTACAGTCAAAGGTAAACATCCCAAGAAGTCTCCTCCTTTTGGCATGACCCTTTGATCCCATGAGAAAGGATCCAAAGGGTAATCCTTTTGTTTTCTGTTGGGTGTTTGGTTTTGGTTTAGGGCTGCTGGTTCTTATTGTTCTTTTTTAGCAACATTTTTTTTGGTTTTTGGATGTTTGCTAGTCTTTTGGCAGCATTTTGTGTAGTGAGCTTTATTGAAAATCGTTTTTAAATATGGATGTAAAGGGTTTCGGGTCCCTTCAAAACCTGCTTTTTCTTTTAATAAAAAACAATAAAGTTCAAATTAATTTAATAAATTGAAAACTATTTTTATTGTTCTTGTTTTATTTTTTTGTATTGATATTGTTATATTTATTTTCATCAGGTGAACTAGGGTAACCTCTTGCCATACCATTGAAATTCAACTTTAGATAAGCCACACGAGGATACAGTTGTAGACTTGTATTTCTTTTATTATTAGCTCCCATAATCCCATCAAGAGGGATTAAATATTAATGTTGAAATTATTCTTATCAATATAAAATTATAATTATTAAGGTGGTTGATATTCTTATTAACAATAAAATTAAAAATAAATTAAAATTAATCAATGAAAATCATTATTATTATCCTTGTTCTATTACTTCTCATTAATATTGTTATATTTATTTCAATTTCTTTTATTTGGTAAGTCTAGCATTCTATTTGTTTCCTCATTCTAAGAATATCACGAACCACAAAATTGTTGGCTAAACATTTTGTAAGCAGTCATAGATACGTGACTTACAAAATGGAGTATTTAGACACAGTATATGAGAAATAATCTCTCTCCTCTCAACTTAGGGGAGGCACCTTGTAATGTCCCCTTTTTTGGGCACATTATTTCTTGCTACATCGTTAGCCATTTTATCATGGTCCAGGGGGCTAACTAGGGCTTTACATGGGTCAGTGTGATATTTGGCCTAGGTAATTCCAATTTCAGGCCAATTAGAGTAGTTTTCGCAGAGTTTCCGGATACTTACTATGATCAGTGCAAACCTAACCTGTTCGGAACATGCGTAGACAATCAAACATTAGTCATAGCAGCATATACCTAACATATAGAAAAGACTATTTGCAAGACACCTCAGATAGAGCTTAAACGGGAGCACCTTGTCACCGTTTGATTTGCTCTTAGATTAGGGATGTGGGTGTGCTCTCGAAACACTACAAGCATGTCCCCAATGCTGATTAGGAAGGTTTAGAACCATTTAGGAACCATGGATACCCATAGTGGCACAAAATCAGGTATGGTGAACCTGATTTGCCCCTAGAATCCCAAGGAACCAAATGAAGCCAGAATGCAGATTTGAGCTATGAATGCTTATGCTAAGTTGATTTTAACCAAAATAAGTGTGATGTGGATGTAAATGATATGCAAAGCATGAAAATGAACTATATTCAATCCATTAGGCTAAGCTAGTGTGAGTTAGAAAGCATAAAAGATAAGTAAATCTAACAGTTAGGAGATATGCTAAGATAATCTAGAAGTAATTTAACATTATAACAATGCATGAAATGATTATGTGAATTTGTTCTTTGCTCTTGGAATGAGGAGTATTTATAGGATTTGAGGAAGGGCTTGGGTTAGGAAGGATGGTTAGGGTCAGAGTCAGGGTTAGGGGTAGAGCCAGGGGTATGGTTAGAGGTAAGGTTAAGAAGGGATAGGAAGGCATTCATGGTTGAATCCCCCAAGGGTTGCTAACACGTGTGAGCAACAATTGGGAAATGTGCTTAGGGAACCATGGTGAAAGATGAGACATAGGCTCTCATTTATGACTGTTAGAGTCATAAATGAGGGTGTAAGAGGGTTATTAATGACTCTTACAAAGTCATTAATGAGGGTTGACTAGAAATCAAAGGAGGGTGGATTAGCCTAAGAGGGTTAGGAATCCCTCCCTAAGCCGGGTTAGAGAGATTTGAAAAGGGTACATAGGTTTAGGGTTTTTTAGAAGTTTCTAGGGTTTAAATAAATATTTAATTTATTTAAGGATTGTGACACAATTTATTAAATATTAATTAATAAAGTGGAGGGAATATCATTCAAATTGGATTTAAATGCTTTTGGGAGGGATTCTTTAATTAAATGTTTTTAATTAAAATAGGAGAGAATAATGGCATAATAATTAATTAATTAATTAATAAATGATGATGTCATCAGGGGTTTTTGCAAAATAAAATAGTTTTATTTGACAAAGGGTTTTTAGGTGTCTACACTTACTATTTATATTAAGTCAGCAGGGCTCAATATTCTTAGCATTTATGTGTTGGACTTGGAGCATTTCGTCGAGAGCTTTCCGGCAAGCTATCACACATCTACTTCTGAGTTCGTTTGGTCATCCATTTTAATGCCAGAAGATTTCATGGTTTATTGTTATGCTACTTTATTATTATATGGACATTAATTTGTGGTGGTTAAATTGAGACACAAGTGGAAATATGAAAGGACAGAGAAAGGGAAACTGAAGAGTCACAACTTGTTACTTTTAAGGAGGAAAAGGAGGCTCATTTGGACATGCTTAATTTTATGAATTTATCTCTCTTCTCTTGGAGAATCCAGGTTGCTTCCAGCTTTCTATTCTGAAACCTGAGGACGGAAACCTTCAAGCTTTCTTGGTGGATTGGATGGAAACCTGTTATTCCTAACCAGTTACTGAGAGGGGGGGTGAATCAATAAATACTATTTCTATTGTAATTTAAAACTTGTATAAAGATTCTTGCAAGATAAGCAGAATGTAAACAATCATCCACAAGCATAAATAGAAATACTCAGATCAACACATCATGTATACGTGGAAACCCTTGGTTAGAAGGAAAAAACCACGGTGAGACAGCTCACAACTTCACTACTGCAGTAATAAAGACGCCTTGTTAGGAGCTTACAAAGCACTTGTAAGAGTGCTACCTGGTTAAAGGATTTGGTAAAAGATCGGTTAAGACCTTAACTTTGTTAGGAGCCGCCTTGTTAGAGGACTTTCAACATCAACAAAGATGTTACCTGGTTAAAGGATTTTTACAAAGAACCTATTAGGGTTCACCCTGATAGATGGATTTCAATATGCTTTCACAATACAAAAGCAATGATCTTAACTTGCCACTTTCTGTTTGATTAGATCATACTTGTTGATCTTTCCCGGTTTTGCCTGGATGTTGATCTTTCTGCCTTTCACCTCTGTGACTGTAGCACTTCTCTCAGAAGGTATTTCTCTTCTGCTCTGTATATTCAACAACTATCAACAACTCCTCTTCTTGCGTCCTATGCCCCTGTATTTATACAAAAGTTCATCTCAATGAAACCCTTAACTCATAGAACCGCTAGGCTGTAAACTCGTCCTTAAATCATGCAACAAAACAAAAAGCTTTGCGTTCTGATCTTGAGTTCACCTAGAAACATCCGCGTAGAAATAAAACTAATTCCTGTTAAAAAGCTAACTTCAGTTCTAAACGGTGGATGCTCCGCATACTCCGGTTTTAACTTAAACAGCTCCGCATTCACCGGTGCGGATAGATATGCTGTTTGACCGGTGTCAATCTTGTACCCGGTCCATCCCTATATGTAATATAAGACCGGTACAATGCACTCTGTTCGGTCTACCGGTGCATATCCTCTGTTATAGTCTACCAGTGCCTATAAAGTAATATGAGTGATCTTTTGGTGTACCTATACCGGTGGGAATGGTGTTTGCTTCTAACTTCACTAATGACAACTTAACTTGCTAACAATCTTCCCCTTTGTCATTGGTGGCAAAACCATTGCTCACTAACCATTACTCATTTGCTCATCACAATTAATACCTTGTCCTGTAGACTTCTCTTTTCTCTGGTTGCATACTTCCCCTGTTCCACACTTCCCCTGTTTTGGTGCTTTAGTTCTTCTGTTCTGACCTCCTGACCCTTCTTCTCTGAAGTCTTCTTTTCTCTTCTCTTCTTCTGACCTCCTGACCCTTCTCTTCCCTGTCAATATCTTCTTCCCCTTTTTGCCTCCATAGGACAAAGGGTTATGCTTCACTTAAGATTTACATTTGTAGCTTTTTGAAGATATCCTTGTATATGTTCTTTTCTGAATGAAGGAATAGGTGCCATTGACCGGTAACATATTCAATATTTTTCTGTGTTGCTTTTAAAGAGACAATAATGTTCTCCATGTCCTCCACAGTCTTATAGTCCGGTTCACCGATCAGATTCTCAGCATCTGTTGCAGTCTTTTGCATTGAGTCAAATGTGGGTGCCTGAAATAATTAGAATCCAATTATGTCTTGGATTCTTTTGATCTTCTCTTCAGATGCCTTTCTCAGAATAAGAGCTAGGCTTGCTGAAAGTTGTTGCAAACTTGTTCTTTATGTCAAACTGGGAAGACATTGCTCTTATGTCTTCTGAAGTCTTTGTTGACTTCTCAGTGAGATCTTGAATAAAAGTATCAAAATTTGAAGTTCTGGACATCAAACTTCCTGCAACTTGAATCTGTTGTTGTAGTACCCTTAGATTGGTAGATAGTGTGACCTTTATTTCCTCAACCTGTTTGTGGAGAATTTCTATTCTCTTCTTCTTGTAATGATCAATTGCCATCGTCTTTGGATCGGGTAGATCATCTTTGATTGCTTGGGCTAATATTTCCAATTGATCTATTACAGGTTCATCTTCATCAATATCAGCATCAGGTACAAAGTTGCTTAGGATATTTTTGACACTTGTTAGAACCATGTCCTGTTTTCTTTTTGTTAGCTCTTTTAACTGCCTTGTTGACATTTTGCTGATCTCAACCACAGTCTCAGTAGCCTTGCTTCATTTTGCTTCAATATCTATTGCAAAAGATAGCTTCCTCTTGGATGAGGATGAGCTTGGAACATCTACCTGTTCCTTGTGTGTAGGTTCCTGTACCGGTAGTGCTTGCTCAATGTGTACAGGGAACTCTTGTTCATGTTCAATTTGCTGTTCTTGTTTGTTTTCATCATTTCCCGGTCGGGCTAACTCTTCTGGTAATGCCACATTTTCCGATTGTGCCTCCTCTTCTGGTAGGTCTTCTATTGCTGGTACTTCTTCCTCATTTTGTGCTTCCACTTTTGGTTGCACTTCAACTTCTGGTTGAGCAATATCTTCTTGTGGAAATTGCTCTTCTGGTGGGTCTTCTTCCTGGTGCTTCTCTTTAGCTGTATGCAGATATCCCACAACAATTTCTTCGTCAACACCTATAGTGTTGTTGGTGATCATCTTGGTTGATGACTCTCCCAGATTCACTTTTTCACCAGATGTGAACTGTTCTGTATGACTCTTCTCCTCATCGGTTGTAGGTTCTTCACGAGAAGTGAATTGAACTGGTGGTGCTTGTGCTGTTTGAGTTGGATCATGTGGACCTGTCCCTTCAAGAGCATTGAAGTCATACTGTTGCCAGAAATCTAAAGTCTCTTTATAGACTTCGTTTTCATATCCGTTGAGTATCTTGGCAACTCTATACTTGGTATCCAAGTTCATTGATGCTTCCTCTAGTAGAAGCTTGATTCTCTCTTCACTGAGACCAGGTCTGACCTTAGACAATGTCTCTTTATTGATTCTAGTGTTGGTGCCTAGACCGGTTCTCCATTTGGTCATTAGCCTAGAATTTAATTCAGGGGGAAACTTGGCTCTATAGTCCCTTGGAGTTCTGTTGTAATCCATAAAAGTTTCCACTATAGCTACTATGACTGACTATTTATCCTCTTCTCTTAGCACACTATACCATCTAGCGGCATTATCTATTTCTCCAAAATCCATCACCTCATCAACTATTTCATTGATAGTCATAGTGCGAGTCTTACCTTTATCCGGAGAGATAAGAACGGTTGGACGAGCTGGATCACTGCCTTTATCATCGGTGATGTTGATGATGACTGGTCCGGTAGGAATCTTTTCTTTGACCGGTACTTTTGCTCCAAGTACTCCTTTTCCTTTTCCGATATTGATGACTGGTGGCTCAGTTACCCTTTGGTGTGCTTCTTCTGCTTGTATCTGGGTCTGAGGGAGTTTGGTCCATATTGATACTCCTTCCTCATGAACCTTCTCAGCTTCTCCTATAAGCATCTGACCGATCCTCTTCTTTGTTAGGAAATTTTGTTGATGCAATTCCGCTTGGTGAGTGGCCTCTTCAAGAGTGAGATGGTTCTAGACCTCAAGCAGAGCTCGAATCCTTAGCTCCTTTTCTCTGTCCATTGAAGCTTTCCACCTTGCTTCAAGAATCTCTTGGAGATCATCAGGTACAGCCTTATGAAGTTCAGTAGGTGAGAGGTTAAATTTATAGATATAGTGAACTACTACTTCCTCAAATTTTCTCCTGTCTTCTTCATTGGCTAATTGATATCTTCTGTTGACAGCACCCATTCCGCCCGATTGTTTCAATCCTGCCACAAATTCATCAATTGTGGGCTTTCTCTTTCTTGGTGGATCCTCCTTTACCGGTTTGTCAAAAGCCCTCTTTCTGACTAGAGAAATATTTTTTTCAGTTTCTGTTTTCTCTTGTTCTTCCCCTTGGGTACTGGGTACTGGTTGAGCTCTCTTCCTTTGAGCCTTAGGTTGTTCTGTCACCGGCTTCTTCTTCAGTGTGGGAGTCCTTTTTGTATAGACTTTCTTGATTGGAACTCTTTTCTTCAAATTATCCTGGATCTCTTCATAGGTACCAAACTGGTAAGCAGAGAGATCTAGGTCAGCTTTGGTCAGGGCATCTGCATATGCCTTAGCTGTCTTGGAGTTGATCTCGTAGCCCAGTTCTGGAGCGTACCATGTTCTCGGTTCCACTGCTTGAATAATGTAGTGATTGGTGGAAACCAAAAAACATACATCATCCTTATATGAGTCAACAATAGTTGACGACACCCACTCCCTTGCATGCATTCTCAGTTGGAATGCCTCAAAGTACTCAGTCATTACTTTACCGAACTAGTTTCCCAGTTGATTGGCCATTTCACTAATTTGATGCATGATCGGTCGATCGGTTCCCCATGTCACCTTTCCAATTCCTGGGAAGAAATTTGCATAGTAGAAGTAAAGACATACCAGTAGGGTCCCATACTTCATGGATTTATTCTTTACAATGCCTAGCTTCTTCATGTTTTCGAATATTTGACCTCAGAGCATTCCACAGAGATCGTACTTGGCGTTGTCATACATTATCCGGTGAGCGGCATGAATAGCTCCTCCCAGTATGTTGTTCAGGTTGCTGGACTGATAGATTTTATAACCTATCACAGCGGATGCGAAACGAACTCCTTGATCTTCGATGTCATTTACTGTCATACGTTGACCATTGGATTTAGACTTTGTTAGCTTAGTGATGATCGCATTGGAGATTGTTCTTAGGGTTAATGCTTCCCCTTCCTAACTGTACCCAGTCACTTGATGCAAATCCTCCTTTGTAATTTGTGTAGCTGCACCCTTTTGGAGCCAAAACCCTGGATCGTGCACACGACTAAAAACCAGTCAAATCCAATGTGGTCAGAAGATAGTTGTATAGCTGACTCCGTTGATGAGACCGGATGACACCAGCTTCACATATCTATCAGGAAGCTTTCCGTCCTCACATAGCGAGAGATACTCGCTATGGATGAATGTCTCTCCCAGTTCTTCCTGCTTGGCGTGAATGAAAGCAATCACGTCTTTTGTCATGAGAACACCATCAGGCACGCAAGATAGTGCACCATTCATGTCGTTCGCCCTATTCTGAATAGCCATGATATCGTAAACAGGTCGATCAATTTGATTTCCTTGGATCAGCTTGGTGATGGATGATGAAGATGCCATTGCTAACAACTGGTTAATACAGAAAGTAGCTTGATCGTTCTAACAAACAATATCTTTCGATGATCAAAGCATGACAATATTACTCAAGCATAAGAATTGTTAATCACAAAATTGCAAAGTAAAGTAAATGAGTAATCCTCCTTTCTTGATATAGGGTTAGGGCATAACGGTAATTACCAAACGGTAACTATTGTTAAACGGCTACAACATTAATTGCCTTACCTAACCTTTCTTTCCTTTTTCGCCAACCGGTATTTAGGCTTTTTCGGTTGAACAAACCCCGGTTGATCAATGCTTACCTGTCCGGTTATACTTCCTGACTGAGTGAATGGGTTGCTCACCAGTCCTACCGGGAATAGTAGACGAGCTACCGGTTCCTTCTAAGCCCTGTAGGCTCAGTTTGCTGAAGAGATATCACCATCGACTGATGATCATCTTTCCTCTGTCTACTCCTCAACGGAGCTCTTTGATTCCTTCTTGAACCAAATCTGCTTGACTTCTTTCTTGATCTTCTTTCCTTTGTTGTTCTTCTCATTTGAGGATGAGGTCTTCTCTACCGGTTTGACTGATCCTTTTCTATTGTTCATTGACCAGTTCCTGCAGTCTTTAGCTAGATGTCCAACTTTGTTGCAGGTGTAGCAGACTATCCCTGTTTCCTTCCATGGATTCACCCTTTTGTTGTTAGGTGATCTGCACTAGGAGTCATTGTGACTGTTCATGCCACAATTAGCACAGTTGGTTGTGCTTCGGTGCTTGTTTCTTTTGGGGAATACCTATCTTGGTGGGGATCTGAATGCCATTGTCTTGGATCTGCATTCATCAGCTTTGTGTCCGAACTTGTTGCATGCGTTGCAATAGCCCTTGAAGCTTCCCTTGCTTCCACTGGACACACTTGTGGGGCTCAATCATCATTCATTGGTCTTGTGACCATACTTGCAACAATTTTTGCAGTAACTGTTAGTTGGCTTGACCGGTGCATTTCTGCAGTTGCTTATTTTATGGCCCGGTTTCCCATAATGTTTGCAAGAATTGTTGAAGGTCTTTTTACCCTTTTGTTCTTCCGGTTTCTTCTTTTCCATCTTGCTTTTGTTGGCTCCTGATGACTCACCAATCTCTTTGGTGTTTTTATCGGTGAATCCAAGACCGGTGGGATCTTTGTGCTTTCTTTGAGCTTTGAGTTGCTCATCAAGCTTGACCGAGCCCTCTTTGTATCTTCGTAGGGTTTCATTCCTTTCTTCAAGTTCTTTCATTTGTTCCTTCAGTTGATACAACTCTATTGCCAGCCTTTTGCATGCTTGATCTCTATCATGCCAACCCTTTTGCATGTTGGCGTTTTCTTGAGTGACAATTTGCATGTCTTCTTGAAGTTGCAGAACGACAAGATCATTTTCCCTTACCGCTTCCTCTGCCAGATTTCTTGCTCTTTCAGATGCTGTTAAGGACTTGACTGTTGTGTTTCTTTCATCTTCAACTTTCCTCTTTTTCTCAATCAGTTTAGTCATCCTTAGGGCATTATCTTCTTGCTCCCTCTTTAGGTTGGAGATTTGATCGGTTAGGATTTGATTCCTCTCCATGAGCTCAGAGATTGCCTCCTCAGCTTCATCAGATCCACTCTGCCCAGAGAGTTCATCAATTGTTTCATTGCTTTCACTCAACTGCAGAGCCAACTCCTTTCTTTTAGCAAGTGATCTTCTCAGCTGATTCTCTAGAGAGACAATGATGTCGTTGGCTTCCTCAAACTGTTTCTGATACCTGTAACCCTCCATGATCTTTTTCTCAAGCGGTTAAGCTTTATATATTAGAGAACTTAGCTTTGATACCAATTGTTATTCCTAACCAGTTACTGAGAGGGAGGGTGAATCAGTAAATACTATTTCTATTGTAATTTAAAACTTGTATAAAGATTCTTGCAAGATAAACAGAATGTAAACAATCATCCACAAGCATAAATAGAAATACTCATATCAACACATCATGTATACGTGGAAACCCTCGGTTAGAAGGAAAACACCACGGTGAGACAAAGCTCACAACTTCACTACTGCAGTAATAAAGATGCCCTGTTAGGAGTTTACAAAGCACTTGCAAGAGTGCTACCCGATTAAGGGATTTGGTAAAAGATTGGTTAAGACCTTAACTCTGTTAGGAGCTGGCCTTGTTAGAGCACTTTCAACATCAACAAAGATGTTACCTGGTTAAAGGATTTTTACAAAGAACCTATTAGGGTTCACCCTGATAGAGGGATTTCAATATGCTTTCACAATACAAAAGCAATGATCTTAACTTGACACTCTTTGTCTAATTAGATCACACTTGTTGATCTTTCCTGGTTCTGCCTGGATGTTGATCTTTCTGCCTTTCACCTCTGTGACTGTAGCACTTCTCTCAGAAGGTATTTCTCTTCTGCTCTGTATATTCAACAACTATCAACAACTCCTCTTCTTGCGTCCTATGCCCTTGTATTTATACAAAAGTTCATCTCAATGAAACCCTTAACTCATAGAACTGTTAGGCTGTAAACTCGTCCTTAAATCATGCAACAAAACAAAAAGCTTTGCGTTTTGATCTTGAGTTTATCTTGAAACATCCGCGTAGAAATAAAACTAACTCCTTTTAAAAAGCTAACTTCAGTTCTAAATGGTGGATGCTCCGCATATTCCGATTTTAACTTAAACAGCTCTGCATTCACCGGTGCGGATAGACATGCTGTTTGACCAATGTCAATCTTGTACCCGGTCCATCCCTTTATGTAATATAAGACCGGTACAATGCACTCTGTTCGGTCTACCGGTTTATATCCTCTGTTATAGTCTACTGGTGCCTATAAAGTAATATGAGTGATCTTTCGGTGTACCTATACCGGTGGGAATGGTGTTTGCTTCTAACTTCACTAATGACAACTTAAATTGCTAACAAAACCTAGTTCATGTCTGAGGTGGATTCGCAATAGAGTTCACAATTGCACTTCCAGGTTCATGTTATCCGATCTCCTTGTTGCATACTGTATTTCAGATTGGATTGTTTTGTAATTCCATTGTTGTTGTATTGTTGTTGTATAATGCAATAACAATTTCTGAGGATTTATTGGAGCATATTGCTGGTTTATATCTGTTGAATCGATATTTCATTGCATGCAATTATTTGTTTAAATTTTGGAGATGTCTGTGAGAAATATTGGGAAAAATATCCTTCGGGGATATTACAATGGCATTAGAGCTGGTTTTCCTGCGAGCCTGTGAAGCTTTACCAGAGATAGTTTTATCAAAAAGGATTTTAATATAGTTTTGATGAAATTTGAGCTTCTAACTTGTATTTGCGGGGGACTCGGTGGAAAGATTGAAATATTTGTTATATGATAATTATTTTTCATTTGTCGTCTCTCTGCTATCGGGTTGAACCAAAGGATATGGTGCCACTTCTATTAGTTCAAATTATAGGCGCTCCTGCGGCAGATTAAAATTTATATTTTTGAAACTTGCCACATTTTGTAAGGCTCATAAAGGCTTAATATCGTATGGTTGCCAAGGTCATAACATTTCATTGGAAAAGGTTAAATTATTGGGCTCTCTTTAAACACTTATCTCCTTCTCTATAGTTATCAGCGAATATATTAAATGGAGGCGCACAAAGATATTCTAAGTGGATCCCTTTGATAGTTGCTAAATTATTAAATAGAAACTATAGTATAATATTTCCTTATGCAGCAAGATGCTATGCGAAACTATCATGAGCAGTGTCAATTATTCTTTTTGAAGGCATTCATCGAGTGTAAATATTTGGTGTTCTCTACAATAGCCAAAGCTAATATATTTAGGCTTGAGATTTTACATTCCTTCTGGACGCAAATTTACCAGCTCTGTTGTGTAGAAATAATGGTGTAACTGATGCAACTCTCCAGTTTCCATATTGTTGTTACTTCGTCAGGGTTGCGAGCGGAGAAGACAAAATTACAAGATACTCACTAAACTTGCCCTCTTCTATCGCATCTAGACATTAGTGTGTGCCTGGGTGACATAATAGTATCTAATAGTTCTGATATTTTACGAGCAATTTATCTGGAGAAGTTTGAGTTGATATTAATATTTGAACATTTAACCATGGACAAGGGATTATAGATAAAAGTTAAAACAAAGAAGTATAGACGATTCTTATCCTGCAAAGGAACTATCTATATAGTTTCAACGACATCTGAAGGGAAAATACGTTGCCATTTATCAAGAGCCATAACTTCCAGTATTTGCTGCTTGCACGTAGTGCCATTGTCAATGAAATTGGAGGAATGAATATTATAAAGTTATCGGGCTCAAATAAGTTGGGGAATATTATAAGTGCTGATATCAAGACTATAGTTTATTTGAACTATATAACAAATAAATTCCATTAAACATTTGAATATTTGTAATTTCTTGGCCGTGAAATATCAAGGAAGCGCAGTTAGATTTCAAGATTCTAATTATTTCATTTGGAGCGTTTAATAATTATCGGCATCAGATTGCACCCTCTTCCACGTTAGGGATATTGCAGTAATCGCTAGTTGGGTGTTGAGCAGCCGTTACATGTAGGTGAAGTTGCAAAGTTATCTTGTTGGACTGGGAATGAGTCGCATGGAGAAAGGAATAAAATACAAACTCAGAACATGATTGAGCATCGAAAGTGTTAGAGCTTCTAGAGGTGTTGCAGAAAATCACGACACACTAGAATCCAACCGAGAGTTGTTAGGAAGCTTGAAGTTGAATGGAGAATGCAAGCAGTCGTTGGAAGTCGACAGTTACATTTGGAGTAGAAACGGCAAGGTGCAGGCATCCGTTGGGAGTCAACGGATCCCATAGACCCCGACTGGAGTAGAATCGGCTCTAAACTTCTATAATTTTGATCCGTCTACTATATCATTGCCGCGAGGATATTATATATCCAACCGACTAATTTTCTTGTTGGAAATTCAGAGTCATTCATCGTTGTGTAATGAAATTGGATTCTGTAAGATATTGCAAGAGAACCGATAGTTACATTCGATGACAATAAAGAGCTCTTAAAATCGTCGGAAATAGCGATATCTTTGAACTTATTAATCACGTATGAGATTAAAGGTGACCAGCAGCCGACGCTATTGAGCCACTCCGCATAGCACCTGAGCATCTATCCAACAAAACCACTATTACCGTGGAGGACGGGCATTCACAGACTGCAGCCGGCTTCAACACAGAGGTCACGGGCTAACAACTTCTCTTGGCACCATATTTAACAGGTGCATACTTGATTGGATATTATTTCTAGTCACTATATATTTGATATTATACATTTGGTCTGTAATCTGAAGGTTTAAATGTGTGACTGCGATTGAAGTTATATTCTGTTAGTAATTATCAATAGATGCAATCCATTTAAATGTCTATCTCTGCTGCAATTCGTATTGGGCTAGACTTCTTGGTGTAATGCGAACAATATTAAAGATTCCTTATATCTCACTCAAAACTAGAAGAGACACCCAATTCTACAAATCAGAATTCTTGCAAACATTATTAGATGTCGAATCAGTGATACACTTGCAAGCACATGGTTGTCTGATAATCTGAATCTTTTATTGAAAGCACATTGTGTGGTACAAAATCTAGTAGGTGACTTGCAACAGTGAAATCTTGTCCCAACAACAGGAAAGACATTCTATAATTGGGCAGAATCATAGGCAGGTGAAGCAGTCATATTCATCTACCCTTCTTACTTCAGCAGGGACGGCTGTTCTTAGGAACAAGCATTGGTTGCTAAACGGTTGGTTGTGTAACAAATCAAAAAATTTAGGCAATAGAAAATCTGAATAAGGTGTTCTCAAAGGAATTCAATGACACCTTCAAGGGTGAACATTTAAGGGACCGACAGAAAGAAATTGAAATAGGGAATGAATTATATTGCCTTGGATGGCAATTGGAGAATATGAAAGTCATGGGAGTTGTGCTTGCTAGATTAGAGAAAATAGATTCATATCTGTCTAGGATAGACTAGTCTGATTGTAGGCTCTTCAATTGGGCTTTGCAGCCCTCAATGGTTGCTTTTGTCCAACACAGGTTTATGGAACATCCACATAAAGACTTTAGGCTTGCAGTCGCCTCATGTCTTAGTGAGATCATGTAGATTACATCTCCTATTACACCTTATACTGATAACATTTGGAAGAAGGTATTACAGTTGATTGTGGATAGTTTAGGTGGACTAAATAATGACAAAGGTCCTACGTTTGGTAAGCAGGCAAAGATCTTGGAATTAATGGCAAGAACTAGAATTTTCATTCACATGTTGAATCTCAGTTGTGATAAGATGATTCAATAGTTACTTCAGTGCCTCCTAAGTAATTTCAGGAAGCATCATCCAGACATTGCGAAGGCTTGCATAAAAACTATCACGTCCTTGATCTTAGATGAGGATAATGACCTATGTAAACAATTGCAATCAGATTTGTTGGCAATCTGGAGAGGAGAACAAAAGACGTCACCCATGGCATATGAACTCTTAGCTGAATTGATTAAGCATCAAGTTGAAAGATTCAAGAATTTATTGACTGAAAATGAGCGAATGTCAATAGGCATACAGGTTGCAGGATCTCCATAAATGAGCAAGAACCAAATGAGAAAAGGGCAGATTTGTTTTATGTGCCAAGAGGACTGGTCACATGAACATGTTTGTCGTATTTGTTGTGAGGTCTCACATCATCGCCCCAAGGAATTTGGGGACCCCCATTTTCGAACAAGCCTTGGCATTGTTTTCTCTAGATCCCGATATCTGGAGGCCTTTGCAAGTATTTTCGGACCTAGATGGGTGATATTGTTTAAAAATTATTGAAATCTAAGCCTTGGGATTTTCGAATTTGATTGAATTTGGTCTTTTGAAATCTTGCAAATTTTGGATGTTGAAACGAAGATTAAATAAATGGATTAAATGGCCTAAATTAAATTAATTTGCCAAATGGGGTTTAGAGACTAATTAGACCTATCACCTCAATTTGTTTCTAAAATCTGGTCACTAATTCGAAAAATCTGAACACTTAAATGTAAATTTTACTTTGCAAATCGAAGGCCTTAGCAATTAAATTCGAAAATCTGAGATTAAATTTGTAAAATTTGGACAAATAAAATCGATTTGTGCAATGTAATTCGAAATCTAGGCATCAAATTTGAAAATATGGCCCAATTAAATTACAAAATCTGGGCATTTATTTAAAGTCTTGGCAATTTAAATTGAAATTTGAGCAATAAAATTAAAAATCTGCTTGTAAATTCGAAATCTGGGCAATAACAGTTCAAAATTTGCTTTGAAAATCCAAAAATCTGGGTTTTAATTTTGAATTTGGCCCCTCATATGTAGCGTATGGCATTAAAAATAAATTTAGGGCCTTTCTTTTGTGGCGTGTGGCCTTGGGATACAAAATGGGGCCTCCTTTAGTGGCGTGGCTAGCTCACCCACTCTAATTTCGATAATCGATGCTTAATGTTAAAATTTCAATGCAAATTTTTTTTTTTTTTTATGCAAGGTCGTCCCTCCTTTTGGTTTGCTTTTAATTGTTTTTTTGGTTGTTCTTATGGCAGGTCGGCCCTCTTGCTTTGGAGGCTAGAATTTGATATTTAAGAGGCCGCCTCCCCTCTTCTTTCTCACAATCATTCCCCATTCGTCTCTCAACTAACAGAGCAGATTGAAGGGCAGCAAACATAAAGGAGCAGAGCAGATTGAGAGGCAGCGAACTATAAGGGAGAAAGGAGTGAAATTGTCTAAGGGACTTGCGATTTTGTGTGGAGCTCCAAGTTCTAGGGCAGATTGAAGACCTGCGACTTTGATCTAGAAGGCAGAGGACCACTGAAATATAGCAGAGGCAGCGACATTTTTTAGACTTGCTATTTGGAGATGCCCAGGCCGCCATTTGATTGGAGGAGCTGCAAATAAAAGGAGCAGACCTGTTATAGTAGAAAGAAGAGACTTGTGAAAATTATAAGGCAGGAGCAGAGCATTGATAAGGGCAGCGAAATTGGAAGGGCCAGCGACATAACAATGAGAAGCAGCAAATAACAAAGAAGACTTGCGACATTTGATAGAGGTGGCAGACCTGAGACTTTGATAGAGGGCTGTAAACTTCATGCCCTAGTTGCGAAATTGTCTCAAGAGGAGTAGAATTTAGAAGAAGAGCGAATTTTGGATAAGAGGAGACCACAGATTGCAAGAGGCCTGCCAATTAGATGAACAAATTTTGCAAAATTTCTTGGTGAGTGGCCTATGTTCTCAATTGTTATCTTTTTTCTTTGATGTTGATTGTTTGGTGTAAGAGACAAGCTTCATATTTGAGAGTGAAGACTGGTCTAAAAGACAAATTTTCTCCTTGTTCTTCCTTGGTACATTTCCCTTTTTTTTTGCTTGCATCATCCATCCATCACCTCATCATCTCATCTAGGGCTTGAAGTTGGGAGATATAAGTGTAGTTTCCGTTTACGATTTGGATAAAGGAGATATAAGTGGCAGTCCCACCCCTAGGAACGAAGTTGGGAGATATAAGTGTAGTCCATCTTATAAGTAACGAAGAGGCAGAAATAAGTGGTAGTCCCATCCCTAGGCGGAGAGGCAGAGATAAGTGTAGTGTGATAGGAATTGGCGAGGCAGAAATATGTTTGATCACCCCTAGGCGAAGGGGCAGAGATAAGTGTAGTCCCACCTCACTGCAGAAAGAAGGGGTAGAAATAAGTGTTTAGGATGGCGGATGCTAGTGCAAGCAAGAACCCAAAGAGAATGAATACCAAGAAAGACAGGGAAGACATGACGCCCAAGACCACCTTCTTCTCAAAATTGAAGCGAGTTGGTGACACCAACATCGACACCATAGATATGATACAGTTGAGAGATAGGTTGAAAGGGGGCCAGTCCTCTATGGCAAAGAAGATCTATAAGTGTGGAATTGTGCAAGCTGCCGCCTTCCCTCCTACCTTGCCTTGTCCGGAGTTGGTGATGGAGTGTGCATCTCGGCTAGATATTGTGACCAAGTCCATCATCTTTGGTGAAGAAGAGAGGGTGTTGGCTAACATCAGCGGGCAGGTGATAGAGGAAGTGTTCAATATACCCCAGCAGAAGGGCATGATAGTAATGTTGATGGATCAAGCCGCCAGGTTCTTTCAAGACAGTCAGGATGCTTACCTCGCTCTACTAAAGCAGAATTGGTTGGACGAAGGCAAGAAGGGAGTCACCAAGTCATCAAAGCTCACCAGGTCAGATTTCAAATTAGAGTATGGCGATCTTATTGTGCTTCTCAACCGAGTCATGGGCTTCGCTCAAGGTATGCAGTTTGAAACTTGGATGTACTATTTTATTGAAAGAATTGAAAATGGAAAAAGAAAGTTTGATTGGGCTAGAATTATAAGTGAAAATTTAGAGTTGCAACTTAGGACAGTGCAAAATCAGAAACAATTCTACATGGGGTCCTACCTTTTCTATTTGATTGCAAGACTGTATGAACATCCTGGACTTAAGGCTAGAGGGGTGATTGGCAATGGGCCCGGACAATGCTTGGTGCATGAGTGCTATCCACAACTTCATTTGCACAACACCAAGGACTACAAGATATTTTATGATGCCTTTGCCATGAAGACGGTAAAGATATTGCAAGGGACACCTGCAAGGAGGCTCTCGCCGGAGGCGGACACAAAAGTCAAAAAGTTTGGGAGTTGGTTCATCCAGTTTCCACAATTCACTTATATCAGAGTGGCTGGATGCACGGCTTGTCCCAAGAGGCTTCCAAGGTACCCACCCAATAGGATAGTTTTGATGGAGTTGGCTAGGCAACTTGAGCAATATGACAAAATGATGAAGCTCAGAGGTGAGACAGGGGTTACCTTCTCACTCATGATAGGCAATGATAGTTGTCCCAATCTTGTCGCCTTTGCAGCTGCGGAGAAAGAGTTAGAACAATATCATCTAGCATGGTATAGGGAAAGGCAAGGATTTGATCCTAATGGTCTAATCAAGGCATCTCATGGGGATCCATTCAAGCATATTCCTACTTTGGAGGATCTTTGGGCCAATGCACAGGATGACTTTCATGTGAGGAAGTTGGCTTTCTCAAGGTTATCGGTGGGCATGATGAGGGCCATCAGATGGAGAAATCTTAATATTCCGGATCAATTGGAAGAGGATGAAGATGTGCTAAGGGAAGATTACAATACAGTAGAGGGAACAGAATTGAATCCAATTGAGTGGGATGATCATCAGGATCCATCCTTAGATGCAGTAGCAAGAACAGTTGAGCTACACATTGAGTGGTGGTACAATAGGAAGTTTAGGCAATTGCAAAGTCAGAGGGTACATCTTACCTATGAGAAGATGAAGCCAGAGGAGGAGATTCCTGCGGAGTCAGTTGGACAGCAAGGTGGGGGTAATAGTCAGTAGCAGCAGGGAATTAAGAGTAAGAAAAGGAGTTTGGAGGTTGAGAAAGATAGAGAACATCAAGAGCCTCCAACAAAGAAACAGAGTAAAGTACCATCAAGAGAGAACATAGTTGAGGCTAGGAGCCAAGAGGTTGGTACAAGTGAGCAAGGGGCAGCGGTAGAGGTGAGCTCTGGTTCAGAATCAAGTGGTTATAGTAACAGTACGGAGTACTCTCCTCTTTCAAAGAACCAAGTTGAGGAGGATATGGCAATCAGTGATGAGAAGGAGAGTGAGAAGACATTGTAGGCAGCAAAGAACATGATGAACACTGCTGAGCTCAGGATGAGGCATACACCTTGCCCTCCCATGGAGGAAGTCAATAACATGTTAGCTAAATTCATTGCTTATGCTAAAAAGATGAAAGAAAAGGGTAGAATTGTATTAGAAGATCATTTGATGTAAGCCCAAGTGGCAAATTCTCCTTTCTTCTTGGGTAGGGTAGGTGTCTGATTCTGATTGGCTACCATTTTGGTGCCTTCTCATTGGTTGTCACTTTTCTTTTTTTTTCATTGGTCCATTGATGAGGTGGCGTCTTCTCATTGGCCGATGGGGTGGCAACCCTAATTAGGGTTTCTGGGATTTAATCTGGATCATTGATTTTGCCTTTTAATCTCTACCGTTGGTTGTAATTTTGAGCCTCTATATAAGGCCAAGTACTCTCATTTGTAAAGGGTTGAAGAAAATTGTTGCTAATATAATACCAAAATTGCTTCTCTTGTCATTGTTGTGTCTTGCATGGTGATTAAGAACACTTGGTGTTATTGCATGGTTTCTACTTCCACTTGTTAAAGTTAGATTTCATTGAGTTGTTAAAGTAGATTTCATTTCAAGAAAGTGTTAAAGTAAGAATAGAAGTAGATGGCTAGTTGTATGGTGATATTGGTAAATGTTTGATAGGGATCTATATACTAGGTCACTAGCATCTTAGCGACTTGTTAGGAAGCCTCGTGTGGTAATCTAGTCTCATTCCCCTTGAGTCATTGCATCTATGGAGGTAGCGCCGCTGGCAAGCTTTCATTAGGTTGATCCCTGTCTATTTGCCAATCTTTCCATTCCATAGGAGTAGTAGTAAAGCAGCCAGTAGTTTAGTAGTTAGAGTTTGAAGAGCAAAGTTGGAAGTGATATAAATTTGAGTATACATTGCAAAGCTAAATCCCATCATCATCATAGCAATAATTTGACATCCTTGAAAGAACAACGTAAGCCCGCCTACGTGATTAACCAGAAAATCACATTAATATAACTGAGTTAGTATCCACAGGTGTAAGGAACCTTGGAGTTGTCTCATGTTCTTCATGAGTATTTACTTTTCAAGAGAGGGTTGAGTGTTTGGTATGCTATATCAAGTATTCAATTGCTATATGTTATGTAGTGGTACAAAACTAACATCAACAGTATTAATCAGGGAGAAGATATATTGCAACCAAGTGGTAATGAAAATATAGCTTTGAATACATCTCTTTCAGGACATGGTGAAGATCCAAAGGAAAAGAGTTTCCAATTAGCCAAGATGGTTAATGTGGAGGAAAAATCAATCATCACAGGTGAAGAGTGTTCAAAGCTCTACTTTGGTGACTTAAAAGCTGAGATTGACAAAATTATGGTTAAAGGTTGTGACAACCAGTTGGATGCCTTTAGCGATTCATGTAATGAGGAATCGTGTGATTTTTATAGCAGCACCTCACTTTTGCATAATGCTGATTTGGATGACCAATCAGATAATGCATTCCAAAATGACAATGATGAGAGGCATGCTTTGAAAAATCAGCTGAAAGTTAATGACGATGCCGTTGTTGCAGCTCTTGTACATCATGGTAGCACTCACAGGATTATTGAGGATCTTTATAGGAAGGCTCAGATGGAAAAAGGGCAAAGTGGTATAAGGAGTGGATCTTATGTTGCTGATTTACAGGGGGTCAAAACAGATTTTGAGGTTTGGAAATCAGAATATCTATGTTTACTTTTAGATCGTGACTACCTGTTATAGGTTGCTGAAAAATATGTTGAACAATTGAGAGAAAAGGAGGATGAGGTTAATAAGCTCAATAGAGAGCTTAATGTTGCTCAGGAAACATTGGAGCACGCACATATTGCTCTTTAGGAAGCAAGAAATCAGATTGTTGCCACTAGTCAGTAAAGGGAACAGGACGACAAAGGAAGGTTTGAGTTCTTTCAGGAGGTGATTCAGGAACTTGATAGCATACAACAAACTTATGACTTGGATAGTTGTCCCAAAAGATCAAATAAAAAATCTTTGGATCATCCAAAACTTCTTTATGAGTTGGATAACTTTCAATCGGTTGACAATTTCTTGTTTGAGGTGGATGCTGATTTAGCATTTGATAATCCCCTTTTTGAGCTAGATGAGGAAGATATTTCCAATCCCCATGACGAGGCTGAGATTGATCGCAGGATTTGGGACCTAGGTCCAGTTACTAGAGATGAGTCTTGGTTACCAGATTGGAGTGATGGGGTGAGTTCAGCGGTTGAGCAGTTTGGTTCCTACATCAACAGTTCAGGATGGGCAATCGTGTCTTACTATATGATGGGTGATATGCTTTTCCTTGCGTTACCTCTTACTGATGGAGGGATGTCTAGTATTGATTGCATCTTGAGACTCTTCGATTCACTCATATTTGGTGATCGTATCAGCCTGATTGTTTGGGATCTTGGTATTGGTATGACTGATGCATTGCTATTTTGTGGGAGTAATGAGTGGCTTCACCTTACTGGCCACGTTTTTGTCAGGATAGCACAACAGTCCAGTGGGGCAACTTCTTTGAGGTGGATATGGGATCCGGGCATTTTGGTCACAACATGTAGGTACCGATTGCTTGAGGGCAAGCAATCTCTGGGAAGGGAGGATTGTAATGTCCCTTTTTTTGGGCACATTATTTCTTGCTGCATCGTTAGCCGTTTTATCATGGTCCGGGGGGCTAACCAGGGCTTTACATGGGTCAGTGTGATATTTGGCCTAGGTAATTTCAGTTTCACGCCAATCAGAGTAGTTTTTGCAGGGTTTCCGGATACTTACTATTTATAGTAAGTCAGCAGGGCTTAGTATTCTTGGCATTTCCGTGTTGGACTTGGAGCGTTTCTTCGAGAGCTTTCCGATAAGCTATCACACATCTACTTCCGAGTTCATTTGGTCATCCATTTTAATACTAGAAGATTTCATGGTTTATCGTTATGCCACTTTATTATTATATGGACATATTAATTTACAGTGGTTAAATTGAGACACAAGTGGAAATATGAAAGGACAGAGAAAGGGAAACTGAAGAGTCACAACTTGTTGCTTTTAAGGAGGAAAAGGAGGCTCATATGGACATGCTTAATTTTATGAATTTATCTCTCTTCTCTTGGAGAATCCAGGAAGCTTCCAGCTTTCGATTTTGAAACCTGAGGATGGAAACCTTCAGGCTTTCTTGGTGGATTGGATGGAAACCCAGTTCATCTCTGAGGTGGATTCGCAACAGAGTTCACCATTGCACTTCTAGGTTCATGTTATCCGATCTCCTTGATGCATATTGTATTTCAGATTGGATTTTTTTGTAATTCCATTGTTGTTGTATTGCTGTTGTATAATGCAATAACAATTTCTGAGGATTTATTGGAGCATATTGCTGGTTTATTTTTGTTGAATCGATATTTCATTGCATGCAATTATTTGTTTAAATTTCGAAGACGTCTGTGAGAAATATTGGGAAAAATATCTGGAAAAATATCCTTCGGGGATATTACACACCTTTCTTATTGGTGTTGAATCAACTAAAACTTAACAAGAATTTCAAACTAATTAAGATTGGATGTTGCATGTATCACTTCCTCTTTCTTGGATTTCCACTTTCATAAATATGCACTTTACAAATTTGAGACCTTTTACTTCACTTTTAAGCACTAGTTGGAGCAATAATGCCAATAATCTTAAAATTTACCAAAAGATTATTTTTTAGGTGTACCGGTAATTATTAAGTAAGGAATGTACATAAGCTCAAAGACTCATACACTATCCTACAATGATTTAAGGGATGCGGCAGCAATATGTTTAGTACGAAGACTTAATAGATAAAACTTCCTTTCTAATTTCTAATTCTATGAAGAATCATGTAATGTCCCCTGTTTGGATTCTATGGAACACTACGTGAAATATGAAATTCCATCCTCAAATTGTTACTTCACATGATGGAAATGCAATGAAAATGATGAATGATATATGAATTACTTATAATTTTGAATGCAACAATAGTGAAGTATGAATACAATAATAATGAATTACTTAAGTTTATATGACTGGTAATTCCAAATGCTACAATAATGAAGTATGAATGCAATTACAATGAATGATATATATGACTGGTAGTTCCAAATGCACAACAATGGAGTATAAATGAAATGTCTCAATATATATATGCAAGTACGAATGACTGGTAATTCCAAATGCAATACTGCAACTTAAGAATGCAGTTGTGATACAATGGTTGTTTCTGATATAACAATATAAAACATGCACAATACTCTGTATGGTTGTATCTGATCTTTTGTATGTGGTACATGCTGCAATTTATAGGATAACAAATGATCTCAGACAGAGATATGCCGTCTCTGATATTTTGGCGTTATATATATGCAATTGTCTCTTTTATAGGAGCCGTCTTTGATATAGATCTGATGTTATATGCTCTTCAATGGATGCCTTATCTGATATGTGATTGTAATGCCGATGGTTGCTATCACAACCGGCTATGTTCTATAATCGAGTAGATTCCACAAAGGGAAAATAAAGTTATATAATTTCAATTCTCTTAACTGCATTTGGAGAGCCGATCGGCTAATATAGATATATGCTCTTGAATCATGAAGAGGCACAGGTGGAAAGTCATCACCCTTCATAACCAGTAATTGTTATTTATTCATGATAATCACTTCTGACTATTATGAGTAATCAAATATAATTACCACTAGACATAATAATCATGAGACATTAAGTGTAATGGTTAATGTGAGCCCGAGAATACCGTTGGCTGCATTTTGGATCACTGTTCTGCTAGCCCGGGAAATTGTCGGTTGCATTATAATATTGCTTTGCTAACCAGGATTACCGTCGGCTAGAAAGATGTGCATAGTTCGATCCATGATTTGGAAGTGATGCCCGATCATGGAGACAATAGTCTCGATGATGCCTATTCTCATCGGCTTCATTGATATGCAAAGATATATGTAAATATGGTGCTTAATGCATAATGCAAAATGCCATGAATTTATATACATTGTGGGTGCATCTTGTTATTCCTAACCGGTTACTAAGAGGGGGTGGGGGGTGAATTAGTAAATACTATTTCTATCTCAATTAAACCTTGTATAAAGATTCTCGCAGAATAAACAAAATGTAATCAACCATTCATAAACAGAATGTAATCAACCATTCATAAACAGAAATAGAAATACTTAGATCAACACAACATATATACGTGGAAACCCTCGGTTAGAAGGAAAAAACCACGGTGAGACAGAGCTCACAACTTCACTATTGCAGTAATAAAGATGCTCTGTTAAGAGCTTACAAAGCACTTGTAAGAGTGCTACTCGGTAAAGGGATTTGGTAGAATCTTGACTCTGTTAGAAGTTGCCTTGCAAAAGGACTTTAAACACCAATTAAGATGTTATCCGGTTAAGGGATTTATACAATGAATCTATTAGGGTTCACCATGTTAAAGGGATTTGAATATGCTTTACCAATATGAAAGCAATGATCTCTAATGACACATTCTGTCTGATTAGATCATACTTGATACCCTTTCTGCTCTGCTTGGCTGTTGAACCTCTCTGTCTTTCACCTCTTGTGACTATAGCTTCTCTCAGAAGATATCTCTCTCCTGCTTTGTATCTTCAACAAAAACTTCTTTTGTGTCCTATGACTTGTATTTATAAGAAATTAATCTTAATAAAAGCTCAACTCATAGTACCGCCAAGCTGTAAACTCACCCATAAATCATTCAGCAAAAAAAGCTTTGCGAGATGATCTTGAGTTTACCTTGAAATATCCGTGTAGAAATAAAACTAACTCCTCTTAAAAAGCTAACTTCAATTCTAAACGGTGAATGCTCCGTATAATCTGGTTTTAACTCAAACAACTCCGTATAATTCGGTGCAGATTAACATGCTGTCGATTGGTATCAATCTTATACCTAGTTGTTCATACATCCCTTGTATGTTCTAACAAACCGGTTGTAGACACTCTGTTTGGTCTACCGGTACATATACTTTGTTAGGTCTACTAGTGCCTATTAAGGAGTATGAGTGGTCTACCGGTTTACCGGTGGGAATGATGTTTGCATCTAACTTAACCAATGACAACTTATATAGGTCAACAATCTTCCCCTTTGGCATTGGTGGCAAAACATCATTTTTAATTCCCTGTCATGTAGACTTCCCCTGTGCTTGTGCTTTTGCTCTGTAAGTTGAATCTTCTCTATATTCTGACCTTCTCTTTCTGATCTCTCCGTCTTGATCTTCTTCTCCCGTTTGACTTTAACTTATATCATCTTCCCCTTTTTGCCTCCATAGGACAAAGGATTATGCTTTTGAATTACATTTGTAACTTGGTGAAGATGTCCTTGTAAATTTTCATCATTGTATGAAGAAAAGGATTCCATTGACCGGTGACATGTTCCATATTTTTCTGTGCTTCTTTCAACGACACAATTATATTTTCCATGTCCTCTACAATCTTGTAGTCCGGTTCCTTGATCAGATTTTCAGCTTCTGTTGCAGTCTGTTGCATTAATCATATGTTGGGGCCAGAAATAATTGAAATCCAATGAGATCTTAGATTCTCTTAGTTCTTTCTTTAGATGCCTTTCTCAGAATGAGAGCTAGGCTTGTCATTTCCCTACTGAAATCTGTTGCAGATGTGTTCTTTACATCAAATTGGGAAGACAAAACTCTTATGTCTTTAGAAGTCTTAGATGACTTCTCTATGATATCTTGAATAAAATTATCAAAATTTGAAGTCCTGCAACTTGTAACTGTTGCTGGAGTACCCTTATGTTTGTAGAGACTGTTACCTTTATTTCTTCAACCTGTTTATGGAGAATTTCTATTCTCTTCTTCTCATAATGATCAATGGCCACTGTCTCCGGATCGGTGACATCTTCTCCTATTGCTTTTGCCAAAATCTCCAGTTGATCAATTATAGGTTTATCTTCATCAATATCTACATTCGGTACAAAGTTGTACAGGATGTTCTTTACACTTGTGAGGACCATGTCCTATTTCCTCTTTGTTAGCTCCTTTAGTTGCCTAGTTGACATTTTGCTTGTCAACCACAGTCTCACTAACTTTTCTCTTCTTGGCCTCAATTTCTACGGCAAAGGTTAACTTCCTCTTGGATGAGGACGAGGTTGGAACATCAACTTGTTCCTTTTGCCTTGGTTCCAGTCCCGGTTGTTCTTGTTCAATATGTACAGGTAACTCTTGTTCTTGTTTGTTCTGCTGTTCTTGATTTCCTTCATTTCCCGGTTGCACTGTCTCTTCCGGTATTACCACCTCTCCGGTTGTACCACCTCTTCCTCTGGTCTTGCTACTTCTTGTTGTTGAACTTGTTCTTTTGGTGGGGCTTCCTTTGTGTGGATTTCCTCTTTCGGATGTAATTGCTCTTCTGGTGGAACTTCTTGTACCGGTGGTGGCTTAGTGTGCTGCTCCTCAGTTGTATGTAGCTCACCCACAACGATTTCTTCTTCACCTGTTGTATTGTCAGTAGTCATCTTGACCGATGACTCTCCCAGTACTTGTTCCTCTGATAGAACTTGTTCTCCCAGATTCACCTGTTCACTGAATGTGAACGGTTCCTTAGGAACTTCCTACTCACCGATTGTTGGTTCTTCACGAGTAGTGAATTGAATTGGTGGCTCTTGTACTGTCTTAGGTTCTTCCTGTGGACCTGTTGTCTTGAGAACACTGAAGTCATATTGTTGCCAGAAGTCTAGTGTCTCTTAATAGACTTCCTTTTCGTAACCATTTACTATCTTGGCAACTCTGTTCTTTGTATCCAAATTCATGGATACGTCTTCCATTAGAAGTTTAATCGTTTCTTCATTGAGACTAGGTTTTACCTGTGACAATGTCTCCTTAACAATTTTATTGTTTGTGCCTAGACCGGTTCTCCACTTACTCATAAGTCTAGTATTCAGTTCAAGAGGAAATTTAGACCTATAGTCTCTTGGACTTCTGTTGAAGTCTAAGAAGGTTTCCAACAGAGCCACTATTATCGCTTGTTTATCTTCCTCTCCTAACTCACTAAACCATTTAGCCGCATTGTCTACTGTCATGTCCCCTTTCTAGAGACATGTTCGTTCATGACGGGTTTGCCTATCATCGACTCTCGTAGGCAAATAGTTTGGAGAGAGAGTCATTGTGTGGATCCTTTGATTGCTTATTGCTGACAGAGCCTACATTTGGCAGAGCCTACATCCAGTTTGAGGCCTACATGCAGTTGTAGTGGAGCCTACGTCCAGAAGCGAGCCTACATCCAGTTTGAGCCTACATTCAGTCTAGTTGGGCCTACATTCGGTTATGAGACATCTTGGCCTACATTGTTATATTTTTAAGTTGAGAAATGTACTTTATTATTATAATGTTATTTTATTATAAAGTACATTATAATTAGATGTTTCTAGAAGTTCTAGTAACTTCTCAAGAAAAAGAATAAATAGGGGGCTTGGGCTATCATTTCTACATGCTTGGATTTGGGATTTCTTCTACTTCTTCATTGTGAAGCAATTTGTAGACTTTTGGGTCTGCAAATACTATTCGATCTTTGGGAACGAATCACTCCCCTAGATTGGCATAACTGAGGTAGTGAAATATCTACTGAAGGGTTGCAAATTTGGAGTTGGTACTCAGCCATCTCATTGGTACTTTATTGAGAATTTGATGTAAGGGTTTGTTTGTAATTGAAACAGCATTTTAGGAGGCAATTTTTAGCAGGTCTGAAAAAGCAGATTCGAAAAAGCAGTCCGAAAAAGCAGATCCGAAAAAGCAGTCCGAAAAAGCAGATCCGAAAAAGCAGTCCGAAAAATTATGGCAGCCATCTACAATCAGGTTCCTCATTTCTCATTTGGCATTTGGCATATTTTCTGAGAAATGTATGTTTTCAGCTGAGTACAAAATATGGCTTCAGCACTTTACTATTTTACATTGTACTTGTCTTTGTTTGCCATTTGGCATTATTGGTAACAAAGGAAGGCTAGGATTTTGCAAGTGAAAGGGCATTGTAATTTTCAGTCTATCTATATTGCAAACCTAGGGTTTGATGATCATATTATTGACTGAAAAATGTATGGCATTGTTGCAAATTGTTGATATATGAATGGCATATGGTTTTGAGCAATTTCCTACATCATTGATAGTGTTTTAGATGGTATTTGGTTGCTATCTATTATTCTGAAATTTTGGGACAGCGAACTCATATATTGCAAAATAATTTCCTATATTCAGTATTTATTCTTTCAGCAGTGTATTCAGTGCATGCCAACTGTTTGACGAATTTTCTCAGTTCAGTATCAGTGGTTTTTAGTGGCCTTTATAGTAAAGGTCATTACAGCTACTTCACCAAAATCCATGACTTCATCTACAATATCATTAACAGTCATTGTACAAGCCTTACCTTTTTCTGGAGAAACCAGTATGGTTGGTGGAGCCAGATCGCCACCTTTGTCATCAGTGATATCGACGATGACCGGTTCAGTCGATACCTTTTCTTTAACTTGAGCCTTAGCTTCCAGAATTCTCTTTCCTTTACCGGTATCTTTGACCAGTGGCTCAATGTTCTTCTGGCATGCTTCTTCTGCCTGTTGTTGGGTTTGAAGAATTTTTGTCCATGTTGCCATACCTTCCTCGTGAACCTTGTCAACTTCTCCAACAAGTATTTGACTTATCATTTTTCTTATCAGGAAATTTTGCTTGTGCAATTTTGCTTGGTGAGTTGCCTCGTCCAGAGTTAAGTGATTCTGAACTTCAATCAGAGCCCTAATCCTTAGCTCCTTTTCTCTTTCCATTGAAGCTTTCCATCTTGCTTCAATAATTTCTTGAAGATCGTCAGGTAATGTTTTATGAAGTTCAGTCGGAGTTAGATTGAACTTATGAATGCAATAGACTACCACTTCTATTTTCCTCCTGTCTTCTTCTGTGGCAAGATTGTACCGCCTTCCAACTGATGCCATGCCACCTGAATTCTTTAACCCTGTCACAAATTCATCAATTGTGGGTTTTCTTGCTCTCAGTGTATCCTCCTTCACCGGTTTAGCAAATTTCTTCTTTTGCAGAAGAGGAATGGTGTCCTTAGTCTCTGTTTCTTTAGTTTTTTCCCCTGGAGCGCTGGGTGCTTGTTGTGCTCTCTTCTTTTGAAGTTTGAGTTGTTCAGCTGCCAGTTTCTTCTTCGGTGTAGGGGTCCTCTTCACATATAAATTCTTAATTGGTGCCCTTTTCTTCAGATTCTCCTGAATCTCTTCAAAGGTCCCAAACCGGTACGCTGATAGATCCAGATCACTATCTTGTATTGCATCTGCATATGCCTTAGCTGTTTTTGCAGAAATCTCATACCCCAGTTCAGAAGCATACCCGGTTCGCGGTTCTACTGCCTGAATGATGTAGTGATCGGTGGAGACTAGGAAACACACCTCGTCTTTGTAAGAGTCAACAATAGTTGAGGGAACCCTTTCCCTGGCGTGCATTGTTAACTGAAATGCCTCAAAGTAGTCATTCATGACTTTATTGAACTGGTTTCCCAGTTGGTTGGCCATATCACTGATTTGAATCATGACTAGTCGATCGGTTCCCCATGTCACCTTGCCTATTCTCGGAAAGAAGTTAGAATAGTAAAAGAACAAGCATACCAGAAGGGTTCCATATTTCAGGAACCTTTTCTTCACGATACCGAGCTTCTTCAGATTCTCAAAAATCTGTCCTCAAAGCATTGTGCAAAGATCATACTGCGCATTGTCGTGCATGATCCAGTGAGCGGCGTGAATGGCTCCTCCCGACACACTATTCAGGTTGCTTGATTGATAGATTTTATAACCTATCATTGCAGATGCAAACTGAACTCCCTCATCTTCAATATCATTGACGGTCATTAGCAGACTCTTAGATTTTGATTTGGTCAATTTTGCGACTACGACATTCAAAATTGTTCTTAGGTTGAGGGCTTCCCCTTTGTTGCTGTACCCGGTCACTCTATGCAGGTCCTCCTTGGTGATTGGAGTGCATGCGCCTTTCGCAAGCGAGAAACCAGGTTCATGCACACAACTGAGAACCAGTCGTATCCAATTCGGTTGAAACACGGTTGGGTAATAGACTCCGTTTATCAGCCCTGAAAATACCAGCTTCATTTATTTGTCCTGAAACTTTCCGTCTGTGCACAGTGAGAGGTACTCGCTTTGGATGAAACTTTCACCCAATTCTTCTTGTTTCGCATGTATAAAAGTGGTGACATCTTCAGTCATTAGAACTCCATCTGGCACAAATGACAGTGCACCAGACATGTCGTTTTCCCTGTTCTGAACTGCCATGATGTTGTAGACAGGTCGGTCGAATTGATTTCCTTGAATCAACTTAGCGACAGATGATGATGATGCCAATGCTATCGACCGGTTAACACAAAATCGCTTGATCGGTCTTACAGAAATAACTTATCGATGATTGAAGCACGAGAATATTACTCAAGCATAAGAAGTTATAAATCACAAATCGCAAAGTAAACTGAAAAGAGTAATCCTCCTTCCTTTATATAGATTTAGAGTATAACGGTAATTACCAAACGGTAACTATTTGTTAACGGCTATAGCATTAATTGCCTTACCTAACCTTTCTTTCTTTTTTCGCCAACTGGTATTCAGTTTTTTACCTATTGAACAAACCCCGGTTGATCAACACTCACCTGTCCGGTTCAAATGATGGACCGGTAACCTCTGCTGGTTTTACTTATTGACTGAGTGACTTTGTTGGTCACTAGTCTTACCGGGAACAGTAGGCGAGCTACCAGTTCCCTCTAAGCCTTTTAGGCTCAGTTTGTTGAAGAGATATCAACATCAGCAAACGATGATCTTCCCTCTGTCGTCTCCTCAGCGGAGCTCTTTGATTCCTTCTTGAACCAAATCTTCTTAAATTTTTTCTCGGTCTCTTTTCCCTTGTCCTTTTGATTGGGAGACAAGGTCTTCTTCACCGGTTTGACCGATCCTCTTCTTTTGTTCACTGGCCGGTTCCTACAATCTTTGGCTAGATGTCCAACTTTATTGCAGGTGTAACAAACTATCCCAGTTGCCTTCCATGGATTTACGCTTTTCTTGTTAGGTGAATTACACCAGGAGTCATTATGGCTATGCATGCCACAGTTAGCACAATTGGTTGTGCTCCGGTTCTCATTCCTCTTTGGGAATATCGGTCTCGGTGGGGATCTGAATGCCATTGTTTTGGATCTGCATTCATCAACCTTATGTCCAAACTTGTTGCATGCGTAGCAATAGCCTTTGAAGCTTCCCCTGCTCCCACTGGACACACTATTGGGACGAGATCTACATTCAGAGGTCTTGTGGCCATACTTGTGACAGTTTTTGCAGGAATTGTTTGTTGGCTTTACCTGTGCATTTCTGCAGTTACTTGTTTTATGGTCCGGTTTTCCACAGTGATTGCAAGAAGTGTTGAAGGTCTTTTTACCCTTTTGATCCGGCGGCTTCTTCTTTTCCTTCTTGCTTTTCTTGACTCCAAATGACTCACTGGTTTCCTTGGTGTTTTGACTTGTGAACCCAAGTCCTGTGGGATCTTTGTGCTTTCTTTGAGCCTTCAGTTGCTCATCAAGCTTCACTGAGCTTTTATTATATCTTCTGAGTGTTTCATTTCTTTCTTTGAGAGCTTTCATTTGTTCCTTGAGTTGATACAACTCAATTGCCAGCCTCTTGCATGCATCATCTTGATCATGCCAATTCTTTTGCATGTTGGCATTTTCTTGAGTGACTATCTGCATGTCTTCTTGAAGTTGCAAAACGACAAGATCACTTTCTCTTACTGCTTCTTTCGCCAGATTTCTTGCTCTCTCGGAAGTTGTTAGTGATTTCACTCTAGTGTTCCTTTCATCTTCAACTTTCCTCTTTTACTCAATTAATTTAGTCATCCTTAGGGAATTATCTTCCTGCTCCCTTTTCAGGTTGGAGATCTGATCGGTTAGGATTTGATTCTTCTCTATAAGTTCAGAGACTGACTCCTCAGCTTCATCTGATCCACTTTGCCCAAAGAGTTCCTCAATTGTTTCATTACTCTCACTTAACTGCAGAGCCAGCTCCTTTCTTTGAGCAAGGGATCTTCTTAGCCTATTCTCAATAGAGGCAATTATGTCATTGGCTTCCTCAAGCTGCTTTTGATACCTGTAACCCTCCATGATCTTTTACTCAAGCGGTCAAACTTTATATCTTTGAGAACCTGATGCTCTGATACTAATTGTTATTCCTAACTAGTTACTGAGAGGGGGGGGGTGAATCAGTAAATACTATTTCTATTTCAATTAAACCTTGTATAAAGATTCTCGTAGAATAAATAGAATATAATCAACCATTCATAAACAAAAATAGAAATACTCAGATCAACACAACATATATACGTGGAAACCCTCGGTTAGAAGGAAAAAAGCACAGTGAGACAGAGCTCACAACTTCACTACTGCAATAATAAAGATGCCCTGTTAAGAGCTTACAAAGCACTTGTAAGAGTGTTACCCGGTAAAGGGATTTAGTAGAATCTTGACTCTGTTAGGATTCACCTTGCAAAAGGACTTTAAACACCAATTAAGATGTTACCCGGTTAAGGGATTTATACAACGAACCTATTAGGGTTCACCCTGTTAAAGGGATTTGAATATGCTTTACCAATATGAAAGCAATGATCTCTAATGACACATTTTGTCTGATTAGATCATACTTGATACCCTTTCTGCTTTCTTGGCTGTTGAACCTCTCTGCCTTTCACCTCTTGTGACCGTAGCTTCTCTCAGAAGATATCTCTCTCCTGCTCTGTATCTTCAACAACTTCTTTTGTGTCCTATGACCTGTATTTATAAGAAATTAATCTTAATAAAAGCTCAACTCATAGTACCGCCAAGCTCTAAACTCACCCATAAATCATGCAACAAAAAAAGCTTTGCGAGATGATCTTGAGTTTACCTTGAAACATCCGCGTAGAAAATCAACTAACTCCTATTAAAAAGCTAACTTCAATTCTAAACGGTGAATGCTCCATATAATTCGGTTTTAACTCAGACAACTCCGTATAATCCGGTGCAGATTAACATGCTGTCGACCGGTATCAATCTTATACTCGGTTGTTCATACATCCCTTGTATGTTCTAACAAACCGGTTGTAGCCACTCTGTTTGGTCTACCGGTACATATACTTTGTTAGGTCTACCAGTGCCTATTAAGGAGTGTGAGTGGTCTACCGGTTTACCGGTGGGAATGATGTTTGCATCTAACTTAACCAATGACAACTTATATATGTCAGCACATCTATGTATGGCTTGATGTTCCATGTATGTGTTAATGTGCATGGAATATTATGTCATGGATGGATGCATTCATATGTATGGCAATGATATGAATGTTGTGGTAATGATAATGTGGTAGCATCTATGTGAATGCACATGATGGAATATCATGCATATGTATGCATGTGATGTTTCTACATGAATGATGCATCTATGTGGATGAATATGCATGAGTAAAGTGTTGTGTCATGATGGAAATCTACTAAACTATTGAATTAGATCTAACTAGTATGCGAAGTGCAGGGAATGCTTGATTATGTACAAGACGAAGTATGTTACTTCTCCTTGCCCCTATTTACATGTTTTGATTTTGAAATAACAAGACATCATAGTCTCCCTTCCTTCAAAAATGCTTTTCCACAAGCATTTGACTTTTCTGATCTTATAGGTTTCTTCTTATAATTGATGCAGACCCTGGATGTTCCATCATTCTTTGTGACTACCTCGATCTTCAAATGAGTTTTGCTTCTTGAATTTTGTGAGGAGAGAAACTTCTTGAGATTGGAAAGAAGTGGCTGCCTGATCATAGTTGTTGTGGGGTGTAGAGTAGGTGTAATGTGAACATGTGAGATTGCCTTGGTTTGAAATCCATGAAGGATGTGTTTCCTTTTTCCTTTCTTGAAGGCAATTGTCTGTTTGTTAATATCTTGCTTGAATGGTCCTATGCTTCTCATCCACGGGTATCCTAGAATGAGATCAATATTACCCAACTCAAGGATATGGAATTGAGTCGAATAAGTGTAATCTTCAAGTTGCAGTTTGAGGGGGAGGGTTATGGTGTTTCAATACATGGGTGCTCCATTGGCCAATTTAATTTTGATGCTGTTGCATTGAAGTTTTGACATGTTGTATTCTTGAATCCAAGCCCGACTGATAAAGTTGTGAGTAGAACTGCTGTCCAAAAGTATGTTTATGCTTCTTCCACCAATTTGTCCCTGAGTTTGGAAGGTGTCTAGAGTGGGTCCTTCTAGGGTGGCTAGGGTTCCTTCTTTTTCTTCCTCTGGAGATTTATCTTCGGAGTCAGTATCACTACTCGAATTTTCTTCGTCTTCGCTAGGCCTTACTTCAATGCAGTGAATCTGTCCCATCCCCTTACATCGGTGTCTTGGAACCCAGGGTTCCTTGCAGGTGAAGCATAATAGCTTTTGCCTTCTGAGTTCTTGATGAGTTTCAAAATCTAATCTAGGCTTGGGGGTTATTTTTTTGTTGAAAGGAGTGGAATTTTTCTTAGTGATTGAGGGCTCTTTATTGAGTTGTTTGCTCTTAATTGATCCGAAGTCCATGTCCCTTGCCTTCTTGATGGCCTCAGGTAGGGAAAGAGGATTTAATGCTTTGACCCAACCTCTTAAGGGGTCCTGTAATCTGTCCATAAAGAGTACAATCAACCTTCTCTCGGAGATGTTTGTTACTATTGATATTCTTTGGAATTTTGTGATATAGTCTTCTATATTTCCTCAATGTTTGACTTGAGTCAGTTCCTTGAAATGCAGTTTGGGGTCCTTATTATCAAACCTTTTGATTAGTCTTTCGGTGAATTCAAGATAGGAAGTGATCCTGGAATGTCCCATTGTTATCATTCTATGGCGCTCCCGTTCATGTGCCACACCATCTAGATGTAGGGCTGCATATTTTATGGCTTCCTCCTCTGCCATAGGGTTTAGTTGGACATAAGTGTCGAGCTTTTGTACCCATGCCCTTGTGTTCATCTTTGTGGTCCCGTCAAAATATGGTATACTTAGCTTCCCTACCTTCCTCTTTAGTTATGAAATCCCTTCCTTGCTCCCTCTTCGAGACATATTTCATCCTTAATTCAAGATACTCCTTAAAGGACATTTCATTTTGTAGATCACCTACCTCCCAATCTTGTCTGATTTGGTCTTGGATTTGAGAAAATATGGTTCTCCTCCCATTTGGCCCTCTAGAGGTGTGAAGTTGGGTAGCCCCCTTGAACTTTGTCTTTTGGGGGTATTGTTTTGTGATTGTTCCTCCTGTCGAACATAGATTCTATGATTCTCAGGTGTGTGAATTAATGTGGACCAGTTTAGGATGTCAATTATTTGAGTTAGCTTGTTCTGTAATTCCCTTTGTTCATGTATCACTTGATCTACCTTGTTCCCCATGTTTCCTTCTCCCATGAGTGTCTCCTTTTGTCCTTTCTTCCTCTTGCTGTATGTTATTAACGGTTTGCTCATTCACCTTCAGTCAGGACAATAGGCTCTGATACCAATTGTAATGTCCCCCTTTTGGATTATATGGAACCCTATGTGAAATATAAAATTCCTTCCTCAAGTTTTTACTTTATACAATGGAAATGCAATGGAAATGATGAATGATATATGAATTACTTATAATTATGATCTTTCGTATGTGGTATATGCTACAATTTACAGGATAACAAATGATCTCAAGAAGGGATATACCGTCTCTGATATTCTGATGTTATATATATGCAATTGTCTCTGTTATAGGATCCTACAACATCAGATCTGATATAGATCTGATGTTATACGCTCTTCAATGGGTGCCGTCTCTGATATGCGATTGTAATGCTTGCACCGATGGTTGCTATCACAACCAGCTATGCTTTACAATCGAGTGGATTCCACAAAGGGAAAATAAATTTATATAATTTCAGTACTCTTATCCGCATTTGGAGAGCCGATTGACTGATATAAAATTGAAATATATGCTCTTGAATCATGAAGAGGCACGGGTCAAAAGTCATCACTCTTCATAACCAGTAACTGTTATTTACTCTCTAGACATAATAATCATGAGACATTAAGTGTAATGGTTAATGTGAGCCCAGGAATAGCGTCGACTGCATTTTGGATCACTGTTTTGCTAGCCCGAGATACCGTCGGCTGAATTATAATACTGCTCTGCTAGCTTGGAATACTGTCAGCTAGAAAGATGTGCATAGTTCGATCCATGAATCGAAAGTGATGCTCGATCATGGAGACATCAGCCCTGATGATGCCTATTCTCATCGGCTTCATTGATATGCAGGGATATATGTGAATATGGTGTTTAATGCAAAATGCCATGAATGTATATACATTGTGGGTGCATCTATGTATGGCTTGATGTTCCATGTATGTGTTAATGTGCATCGAATATTATGCCATGGATGGATGCATTCATATGGATGGCGATGATATGAATGTTGTGGTAATGATAATGTGGTAGCATCTATGTGAATGCACATGATGAAATATCATGCATATGTATGTGTGTGATGTTTCTACATGAATGATGCATCTATGCGGATGAATATGCATGAGTAAAGCATTGTGTATCATGATGGCAATCAACTAAACTATTGAATTAGATCTAACTATTATGCAAAGTGCAGGGAATGCTTGATTATGTACAAGACAAGATATGTTTCTTCTCCTTGCCCCTATTTACATGTTTTGATTTTGAAATAACGGGACATCACAAATCGTGTGTGCAAACAAGGCTTCAAACAAGGTTGAAGTGAAAAAGTTGCTTTTTGTGGGCCATGGTTACATTTTGGGGACTTTGGAGTGCATTGTAGGCGAAGGTGCAAGTGTAGTTCAACTTGTAAAAGTTTATGCAGTTGGAACAAAAAGTTCCTATTACAAGGGCAAAACATAAGTTTTAAGTGAAATCGGGGTTTTTGGACCCAACCGCACTTAGGATTGCATGTGTAGCTCAACTTGCAATCGGATAAAAAATCCCCAATTTCAATTATGTGAGATATAATGTCTCCTCTCAACTTAGGGGAGGCGGCCTTGTTATTGCTGCTGAATCAACTAAAACTTAACAAGAGTTTCAATCTAATCTAAGATCAGGTGTTGCACGTATCACTTCCTCTTTCTTCAGGAAGGATTTCCACTTTCATAAATATGCACTTTACAAACTTGACACCTTCGAAAACTTCACTTTCAAGCACTAGTTGGAGCAATAATGCCAATAATCTTAAAATTAACCGAAAGATTAATTGTTAAGCATACCAGTAAACTATTAACTAAGGAATGCACATAAGCTCAAAGACTTATACACTATCTTGCAATGGTTTAAGGGATGAGACAGCAATATGTTTAGCACAAAAACTTAATACATAAAGCTTCCTTTCTAATTTCTAATTCTATGAAGAATCACAATTCAAAGACTATGTATTCACTTCTACTTAACTCAAATTGATAAGTACAACACAAAGTCTGTACAAAATCAAATTTAAAGTTTACCTTATAACAACACAAACAACTCATAGACTTCCTCGATAAATCCAAGGTAATATCACTATTGTGAGGTAAGAACACAACAATGGTATAACAAGTTTCTCCAACACAAAGATTGAAAACACTTGCTCTTTTATTTATGTTGAAATCAGCTTGCACAAATAAAAACAAAGTTTGTATTTTGCACAATTCCAGCAGAGTTTACTTGCAATGCATAAAGATGTTTATTTACAATGAGCCCTCTTGTATTTATAGAAGAGACTTTGAGAAAAAGATGGAGACTAACTACCTAAGGTTGACTTTTCAACATTTGCACTCCTATGTAATGTGATTACATGTAATGAGACATGTGTAATTGCAATTTTTTGTTTTACATGTGACATTACATATGCAATTGCAATTTTTTGCTTTACATGTAACCTATCAAAACTAAATTACAAAATGCAAGTCTAAGATCATAAAAGCCATGAGAAATTTAATGAAGTGCTTGAAAGCACTTTTCATTCTTCATTATGTGCCATGAAATCCTGAAACTAGTGAATGCTCTCTTGTATTTCACTTGGATTCAGCACACCGGTGTTCTTTGCAACAATGGTTGTTTTGAGGACTGCATTTGAAATTTTGAACATATGGAAATTATGGTACTACTTTTCCCAAGAACAATGTGGAGACGATTGAGTCAGAATTGGTAGCCTGTGAGCTCATGAGGGGAAATTTGCATGAAGTGATTCACCTCAAGCTCTAGATGGATCGTCAGCAGGAGTTCTGAGACCTCAGTGTCTTTTGAAATTAACTCTTGGTCATCATCTACCAGTTTGCATGATATCTCTACAAACTTGTTATTGATCTCCTGCTCTTTCTCGGCACAAGTTTCTATTGCTGCTTCCAAGTCTATAATTAGGTTCTCAATCACTTGGCTCCTATTTTGTAATTACCCCATTCTTGCATAGCTTCTGTAGTTTCAAATCTGAAAAATTATTCCAGATTTCCAAGTCCTTTTCAAGTGACTCCAAGTCTTGATTGAAAGTTCCTAGATCTTCATTTAAATTGGGTGTCACTCTTCTAGCATATTTGAGCACCTGGAGTGCTTCCTTTACCAACTCTATCCCCTGTGCTATCATTTGATCCACCCATACATGAATGGTTGTAGCCATTTCCCCAGCCCTCTGAACTTGCCTAATGGATACTGCAATGGAAGATTCCAATGGATCAATTTGTTCCTGAAGATTTGGTAATCTTTTGAATCACTGCCATGAGCAACTCATTCTATTTTTTAGCTAGTCTTTCTTCTTTTTGAGCTCATCACACTTCTGTGCCAACATCGCTATAGAGTCTTGGGCATCATTGATTATACCATTATGTGTTTGCTTGCCCAAATCGAATCTGGTGATCCTAAGGTTTGCAAGTTGCATTTCATCTCGAGATTTTTCTGCAAGGGGTTCAACTATCTCCACATATTTTCTTCTGTCTTTGTCTATTCGAACCCTTGAAACCATTTTATTTCTTTTGGTATCCTAGGTCCTGACTTGCTTCAATAGCTCAAAGTCAAAGTCATCTAGGAAGACTTCTTGTTTCTTCCTCTTAGGAACAGTGAGACTTAGCCAAGAAGGAAGGTCAAAAATGACAATTTAAGTCTCTTCAATTGTAGCCTGTGAAAAGATGCTTTGGGTACATGTTGTGGTGGAAACAATTGTTGGTGTTTCAGTTTGGACAGTAGTGGGGATAGTTCCTGTAGTGACATGAGACATTGATTCCGACATGAACATGTCAAAGTCATTTAGGGTAGAATAGCCTTCCACAAAAGGAATTGTGGGTGAACATGGGTGGGAACCATAAGAAAACACACTGGCCAAGTTATCACGAGGCATATTGTGAAGAGACTTAGTGGCTTGAGAAGATGCAAAAGGTGTCACAAGAGGAATCAAAACTATAGAGAAAGAGTCAACATCAACATTAATCGTGAAAATAGATGCATTCACAAGAATGAATCCCTACGAAGTTTTAGCAGGGGTAGGTCATGCATCTGGTGCCATGGGAAGTACTTGCGTTTCCTCTTCTTGTCGATCATCTTCTTCCTCAAAAATCTCCTGAATCACCACTTGTTCTTTTCCTTTTCTCGAAGAATCCTCGCGAGTCTTCTCCTTCGATTTGATATTCAATTTTATTGTGGTTCCGGAGGACACATTCTCTTTATTCTAAGTTCTTACTTCTTATTTATGGCCCACATGTCTGGTTGTATTATCATCTGACCATGATTTGAATCTTCTCATCTTAATGCCCCTACGCTTAAGCCAAGCATGGGTATTAGCCATGATGGATTAGAATTTGTCAGCTATGGAAAAAAATTCTTTTGACGACCATTGAATTGAGGGGAAGTCTTGGGCTGAAATCCTTCTTTCTCATACTCTGGATCTAGTATGTCTCCATAGAAAGATCCATATCAATGATCTGTTCCATGGTAAGTCTAAAATAGTCCATCCTTCTGATGTCCTTATCTATACAAAGGTCTATCCAGACATCTTCAATACGATGGACATGAGTGAAAGACCTCTTGATCTTGTCCTTCATGCCTCAATAGTCAAAATCACCTCTGATTTTAAATTTCTTGAGCTTAATCTCCTGCAATTTAGTTTCCATAGCCTCTGCCTTCACAATTGAAGTAAGTGAATACCTACCAATCACCATGGGATGCTGAGTGGAAATTACAAATCCAGGCTTATGTGTTGTAGGTTTCTTAGCATGCTCATACACCAACCGCCTTCCCAAGTCCATCAAAACAATCTTGTCAATTGGGTACCTTGGCAACATGTATGGGTAATCATCAAAGCATCTGACTCTTGTGTAAGTGAATGTCGGGAATTGTAGGAACATGCACCTATACTCATTTACCTTTCTCCATGCTGCCTCTAAAAACCTTTTGTTCTCAAGTGTTCTATCAAACAGGGACATGAAGTTACCCAAGAAGGCATCTTAAAGTCTGTGGTAATGATGTCTCCTTGCGGCCATAGGTAACTGACTGATGTATCTCCATACTGGAAATTTACTATTGTCCCCATCATAGGAGAGTCTTCGCAATGCTCAGAAAGATGTAGCAATATACACTAGATATGAACTAATGTAAAATGTTAGAGTAGTAGATACTTTAACAGTTGTTCACACAAAGAGTCACTGATTAACTGTGCCCAGAATATTTGTTGCTTCCCCTTTTTGACAAAAGCAATGTATTGAAAAATCCATCGCTCAAAAACATTGGCTTTCTTTAATCCTCACATTCTGCCTAGGAGAGTGATCATGTCATTGATCTCCTTGAACTTGGTTTTGTACAGTGTTGCAAGCTACCAGGTTGAAATCGATTGTCTTGATTTGATGAAGAAAACAATATCGATTTCCCTTTTGCAATTATCTTCCCTTCTGTTGTAATACTCTAAGGCCTTTTCATGAGAAATGTTTGCATACAATAGAGAAGAAGGAACATGAAAAATTAGAAATGGCCTCTGTATCCAGCCTCATGATTATTTTACCATTTGCATCCTGGATTAGTCGGGTCTCTTTATCAGAGTGTGATGGGCATGCCATCACAAACTCAGGTTCCATTACCACTACAGGAAAGATTGAGAGCATGTGCTTATGGCTCTTGAGGAGTTTCCTCATTTCATCTATTGGTTTCACTACCTTTGTCCTTTGAATGAACTCAGACATATGCACATGCCCAACCTCTATATCTTTGATCTCATCTATGTTTGAGAACACTGAAGTATAAATTATGATAGTCTGATATTTGTGAAACTTGAATTTCATCTTTTTCTCAAGCGTGGTGGTTGGCTCTTCTGACATTGGATGAACACCTCTAGCATTGAGATGAAAAGATCAAAACAACATAATGTCAGAATGTGTTGACGTTAGTTCTATATCATTTTCATTTAGTTCATACTTTGATTTTGAAACTTGGTAGATCTATTAAGATAATATCTTTAATATCTTTATTAAGATATTATCTCCTTAGTTAAATACTTTCTATAATGGTCAACTACTTGTCTGTAGTCTGTCTTTCAGTCTAGATAGGAATGTTTCCTATCCTATCTCTTTCGTCTTTAGTCCAGATAGGAATGTTTCCTATCCTGTCTTCAGTTTTGTTTCTAATTTCATCTTCAGTCTACGTTGTTTCTTTTAGAAACAACGTTCTTGTAATTCTTTATAAGGAACACATTTGTTCCTCTGTTAATCAATCAATCATTCGGAAATCCGTTAATCTGCCAATTCTTGAATCTTGTAACATGGTATCAGAGACATTTCTTTAATTTTTTTCGAAAAATTTATAATTTCTTTCGAAATTATTTGCTCCAATTTTTTGAATTAATTTTTGTTTATTCCCACATTATGAGATCTGTTGCTGCTCACGTCTAGGGTTTGTGAGTTTGGCCAGTTTTTGGCCCTGTTTAGCTACATTTTTTTTGCAAATCCGCCATTATTTTTTGGAGGTTTTTTGTAGCAGGTCGTTTTTCTTCAAAACCCTAATTTTTGGGCTCAATTTTTTTTTCTGATTACAAATTCTTGGTGGGTTATTCGAGAGCTCAATTGGGTTGTCATTTGATTTTTCTGGGTGCCTCGATTTTTGTGCCTCAATTTTTGAGCCAACAGATCCAAATTTCGATAGCATAATCTTTATGGGTTTTTCGAGCTCTCTTCTAGGTAGTTCTCAATTTTTTCTAGGTCTTTCATTTTTTGTCTCGAAGTACGTGTCAACGCCTCTTCTTTGCATCTTCATTTTTGGTACATTGGGAAATGTGCAAGATGGTGTCACTAACTAATCTGATGTTGGAGGGCAGTCAACGATTCAATGGCAACAATTATAACACCTGGAAGCAACGTATGCTCACTATCTTTGAGTATCGTCGCCTGGATGAGCTCGTTTTGGGCACTACGACGCATCCTCAACTAGAAGGATCTGACCAGGACAAATTTGATGATCGCAATCGAGAGGGTGTTATGCTTCTCAAGCTCTCTGTTATCGATGATCAACTACCATAGATTCCTTCCAGCAAGTCAGTTACAAAAATCTGGAAATATCTGAAGGAGCTGCATGAAACATCTGACAAGAGCCGGGCATTCTTTCTGAAGAATCAACTGTTCTCCATTATGATGGATGAACATATGTCCTTGCAGGAGCATCTGACAAAGATTAAGGACATTTGCGATCAACTCGAAGCTATTGGTTGGAAAATGGAGGAAGAGGATATGGTAGTCATCACTCTAAAAAGTCTACCATCATCCTATGAGCACTTCATAGAAACACTCAACATTACGTCAACTAGTGTTGATTTGAAGTTTCCAGCATTATGCACCAAACTCATGCAGCAGGATCGTTGGAAACAACAGTTTGGCAGCAGTGCTTCTATAGCCTCCTCCGAATAGGCATTTGCTACAAAATCCTTTCAACAGAACAACGACAACTATCAGTCTGCTCAGCCTTTCCAGCATCATCCTTCTGCTCAATCCTTGGATGGCTCTACGAAGCAAAATGTGCAGTATAATTACTGTCACAAGTTTGGCCATATGAAGTTCGAGTGCCAGAAACGTTTGGCTGCCCAAGCGAAGCAAAATGCTTCCTAGCCAACAACACAAGTTGCTGAGCTTCTTGACCAAGGCGAAGCTGCATTTTTCGCTTTTTGAATATGTTTCTATTTTTGTTTTTGGGTTTGTTGATTTTCTCCTTAAAAATCATTTCATGTTGTCTGTAATACGCAAGGTTGCATGAGATTCTGGGTTTTTACCATTTTTTCCACAAAAACGAAGTTTTGTAATTGCAGTCTGTTTTGAGTCATAGCACTCTTTTGGAAAAGCTTCTTGGTTTCAGCATTTTGTAGATCTAGGGAGGGTCTTAGTTATCACAGAATGTTCCGACATCCATACGTTGACCATTAAGGGAGGGTATTAAGATAATATCTTTAATATCTTTATTAAGATATTATCTCCTTAGTTAAATACTTTCTATAATGGTCAACTACTTGTCTGTAGTCCGTCTTTCAGTCTAGATAGGAATGTTTCCTATCCCGTCTCTTTCGTCTTCAGTCCAGATAGGAATGTTCCCTATCCTGTCTTCAGTTTTGTTTCTAATTTCGTCTTCAGTCTACGTTGTTTCTTTTAGAAACAACGTTCTTGTAATTCTTTATAAGGAACACATTTGTTCCTCTGTTAATCAATCAATCATCCGGAACTCCGTTAATCTGCCAATTCTTGAATCTTGCAGTCTAGATAGGAATGTTTCCTATCCTGTCTCTTTCGTCTTCAGTCCAGATAGGAATGTTTCCCATCCTGTCTTCAGTTTTGTTTCTAATTTCGTCTTCAGTTTACGTTGTTTCTTTTAGAAACAATGTTCTTGTAATTTTTTATAAGAAACACATTTGTTCCTTTGTTAATCAATCAATCATTCGGAAATCCGTTAATCTGCCAATTCTTGAATCTTGTAACAAGATCGTGTGTGCAAACAAGGCTAAAGTGAAAAAGTTGCTTTTTGTGGGCAATCGTTGTAATTTGGGGATTTTGAAGTGTGTTGCAAGTGAAGGTGCAAGTTTAGTTCAACTTGTAAAAGTTTGTGTAGTCGAACCAAAAAGTTACTGCTACAAGGGAAAAACAAAAGACTTTAAGTGAAATTAGGGTTTTTGGACCCAATTGCACTCAAGATTGCAGGTATAATCGCATGTGTAGTTCAACTTGCAATTGGGTCAAAAATTCCCTTTTGCATTTAAAGTCTTTTGTTTTTCCCTTGTAGTAGGAACTTTTTGGTCCAAGTGCATAAACTTTTACAAGTTGAACTAAAGTTGTACCTTCACTTGCAATGCACTCCAAAATTGCTGAATTACAACTATGGCCCACAAAAAGAAACTTTTTCACTTCAGCCTTGTTTGCATAGATGATCTACTGAGTTTCAAAATCAAAGTATGAACTAAATAGAGAATGATATGGAAATAACATCAACACATTCTGCCATTCTGCTGTTTTGGTCTTTTCATCTCAGTGCTATAGGTGCTCATCCAATGTCAGAAGAGCCAACCATTACGCCTCAAAAAAGATGAAATTAAAGTTTCACAAATATCACACTTCCATCATTCCTACTTTAGTGGTCTCAAACATAGATGAGATCAAAGATACAGAGGTTGGGTACGTGGATATGTCCATGTTCATTTAAAAGACAAAGGTAGTGAAGCCAACAAATGAAATGAAGAAACTCCTCAAGAGCTATATGCACTTACTCTCAACCTTTCCTGTAGTGGTATTGGACCCTGAGTTCGTGATGGCATGCGCATCACACTTTGATAAAGAGACCTGAACTATCAAGGATGCAAATGGTAAAATAATCATGAGGCTGGATGTAGAGGCCATTGACAAAGTTTTCCATGTTCCTTTTGCTTTGGTGTATGCAGACATTTCTCATGAAAAGCCTTTAGAGTATTACAACACAAGGGAAGGTGATTGCAAAGGGAAATCAATACAGTTTGGTTTGTCAAATCAAGGCAATCGATTTCAAATAGGTGGCCTCCAACATTGTACAAAACCGAGTTCAAGGAGGAGATCAATGACATGATCATTCTCCTAGGCAAAATGTGGGGATTTAAGAAAGCCAATGTTTTTGAGTCATGGATGTTTCAGTACACCACTGTTGTCAAAAAGGGGAAGCAATAGGGGTATTCTAGGCAGAGTTAATCAGCAACTCTTTGTGTGAACAATTGTCAAAGTATCTACTACTTTGACATTTGACATGAGTTCATATCTAGTGTATAACGTTGCATCTTTCCAAGCATTGTCAAGACTCTCCTATGATGGAGACAAGAGTAAATTGCTAGTATGGAGATACATCAGTCAGTCACCCATGGCCATATGGAGACATCATTACTAAAGACTTCAAGATGCCTTCTTTGGTAACTTCATGTGCTTGTTTGATAGAACACTTGGAAACAAAAGGGTTTTAGAGGCAACATGGAGAAAGGTAAATGAGTATGGGTGCATGTTCCTACAATTCCTGACATTCACTCACATGAGAGTCGGATGCTTTGATGATTACCCATACAAGTTGCCAAGGTACTCAACTGACAAGATTGTTCTGATGGAGTAGGGAAGGTAGTTGGTGTATGCTCATGCTAAACAATTTGCAGCACATAAGCTTGGCTTTGCAATTTCCATCTAGCATCCCTTGGTGATTGACATGAATTCACTATTCACTTCAACTGTAAAGGCAAAGGCTATGGAAACTGAACTACAAGAGATTAAGCTCAAGAAGTTTAAAATCAGAGGTGATTTTGACTATCAACTCATGAAGGACAAGATCTAGAGGTCTTTCACTCATGTCCATCATATTGAAGATGTGTGATATCCCATTATTTGATCAACAAACAAAAAGAATGTAAATAAGGGCAAGGAAAATAAACATACCTTGTCTTGTATATATTTTTGCATTTTGTATGGTAGTAGTAATCATTGCACCATTCTACTCATGTTTCCATAAATGCATTCATTCATGATGTGCCATCACATACCTATGCATGCATACATACATACATGTGCATACATACATACATACATACATACATACATATGCATATGTACATACACATGCATACATATACATGATCCACATCCATACTGTTGGTGCCCAAAAACGATGGTTTGGATTTCCTATGGATTTGCCAATCCAATGCTGGGAAATCCAATTGTTTTTGCCAATGAACAAGTTCAACCACAATAAGGGTTTGAACTTCTGCAATTCTGGCTCTGTAGGACTAAGGCTGGTGGGCCTATACCTTAACCAAATTTGTTGGTTCAAAGGCTTTTTATAGCAGATAACTGAATATAAAACTTTTGAATTCTCTCAAAGTGGAAAATGAACTTGAGAGGAATCAAATTGTGAGTATCACAATTATTGAATGTTGTTTAAATGCTATAATAGAAATGCTTTTGAAAGAATATTTTAAAATAATGTATTATTTGGTTTGAAATAAATACTGATGACTACTTTCTGCTTGTAATTTTTTTGAACAGAGACTTCAACTTAAGGATAATAAATCAGTGCCTTTCTTCTATTGGGCAATAGAGATAGTTCCTTTTTAATCCTACGTACAACTAAGTGAGACAGAGAACACCATCTAAATGCTCCTATCAACTACTCCTCTTTAATGTCTTTGATTATTTTATTATGCTACAATTAGTCTTATTGAATTTAACCCAAGCTTAATGAGCCCAATAAGATAGAATTAATAGAGCCTAATAATTCTAATTATCAAATTGAAAAACTATGGGAATAATTTTCAAACATAAAGTTTTAAATCAGCTTTATCTTCAGGAGATAAAATCACAAAGGACTGATCAATCAGGAACGATCAAATCCGTAACTCCAAATTAGAGAAAATAGCTAATTTATATTAATGCTCCATAAAGTCTTATGTACAATAGATCACTTGCAGAAAGTGCAGTAGAAAATAATAAGTTTTTTACATTGTTGATGATTCTTCTCTACCTTTACATTTTACACCACATATATATGTGGATGAATGGTTTTCACAACCCTTTAGGGTGAAGAGACACCACCCTATGCTAAAATTTAAAAACTTCTTTTGAAAAAACTAATCAAAAAATTAACTAATAACTACCTTTCGGATTTGTACTTGGCCAAAAACCCAAAACAACTTGCGGAAAGCTAAGATTTGGACTGGAGATAGGAAATTTGATTTCCCGAACTGGGTCGTTTTTAGATTTTTAAAATTCAACCATATTCAGCCTCTGTCAGCATCATCTTTGGAGCAGGTTGAAATTCCAGCAGGTTGAAATTTATTGGGCACCTCAATGTTACAGCTTGTTGGAAAGAGAACATAGATATTAATTGTATAGATGATTAAAAGTGACAAATGCTAGAAATTGTTAGGCTCCATCATTCTTGGAGGGAGTTTCTATTTTTAGTAAGTCACCCAGTTGGGCCCATTTATCATTTTTCATCACTGGGATCACTCCTACACAGTCAGATTTCAATTCTAATGCATTTCGACTATTGTTGCTAATTGGGTGTATCATTCAGCTATATGTAATTAATTTCACTAAGGTTGCCATTTTAATTAAAATAATTATATAAAGAGAACATAGATTTTAATTGTAGAGATGATTAAAATTAACAAATGCTAGAAATTGTTAAAAAGTATTTTAAATAACTTTTTGGAATTAAAAGACGATAAACTAATAAGGTGATTTTAAAAAGGAAGTTTTTGGAAAGTTCCCTAAAAGGCTTATAAAAAGGGAGACAGAGATCTCATTTGGTATGTTGAGTTTATTATTTCTGATATTTCTCTTTGAGAAAACCCTATGTGGTTTTGGAAATTCGAACTTGGTCCATCTCAGCCTTTCTGAGGATGAAAACCTCTTGAAGAAGACTAGCTCTAGTTGTGAAAGATCTACTCTAGCTAGTATTTGTTGGAGATATCATTAAGGTATTTCACAATGCATTCAAAGATTGAGGTTTTCTAATTTGTGAGCTTTTCTCTTGAAGTTATAGATAAGTTTCAGATTATTGGAGGGTTTTCTTATATTAGAAGAAGAGGATGCCATTCTAGGGGTCCTTGTTTAGAGGTGCTGGAATTGTTCAGCATTGAAGATTATCACATGTTTGTTTGGTTGCCTTCATAGATACATTGGTTTCCTTGTGACACCAAAGGGTTTGGTGTGTTGTGTTGGGCAATTTGAGAGTAATTTGCTTGACACACTTACTATAGTTAGAGTGAAGAAAGAGGAACTTGGGGTTCAGAAGTTGTTTCTTTTCTGGCCGCTATATTCCTCCATTTGGCATGAAGTTTTAGTCATTACTGCTGTTGAAATCCATTCACAGTTGTGGTGTGGACTTTTGTTAACTTCTTGTTGTGTATGTTGCGCTGCATGCAAGTAGATCTCATTGCTGCACATTCATACATTGGAGATTGACCTTCGTTGCCTCTGTTCATTCATTAGAGATTGGGTATGTTGTCAAGCACTAATTTTGTGCAAATCCTATCCCTCATCTTCTGTTCATATCTGAGCTTTATTGCAGCATGTAATGGACTTCATATCAGGTGTATTTCAGTCATTTGCAAAATCATTTAGTTATAAAAAGGGTTTGACTTATACATCCTATCTCTATAATTTTTGTGCAAGGTTTACATTGACTTTGAGGAAATAAACATGTAATAGACTCTCGGGGATACGACATATTAATCAAAGAATAAATGATGAATGTTTTTAATGTTTGAATTGTAGTTAGTATTGGCATATACTCTCTACATGCTCTATTAGAGCTAGTTTTAGTGTTCTTTTTAGAGCTTCATATGAGAACCACCACATTTAGGCATTGTTTTTGAGTTCTGGTTTTTTGAGTGATTCTTTCACTTATTCAAGGTTTTAGTTTCTTTAAAAAGGATTTTTTGTACATGGCACTGATCTCATTTCACTTACATACAGATACAGAATCCTCGAGAATTCGGTTCTTTATCGTACAGTCAGATTCAATGTTTTTTAAATTTTCTTTTGGGTTGGTCTAATTTTTTCATCTTTATTTAAACACAGCATATATATGACAGTAATCAGTTTTTAAACTTAAATTTTAAGTTAATACCTATAGTTCTAGAAACAAATTTACTTCTGGAATTCAGAAAATCTGAATCCTGGGAAAATCATATCAGAATACATGAGGTCAAATTCAAAAGTCTCCTTTTAGTCTTTGTTTGGGCAATTTCATCTCAGTGAGGTTGTAAATGAGCACTTTGATCTTGTATTATACTTTGAAAATGTAGGCAGTTCCTGTTTTGAATTTCTATATTCTACAGTGCTTTTGATCTAGAACCTATATTTTTTGGTCTTGAATGTTCTTTCTTCTAATGTGGATTTATCAAATTTGATTTTTTTTGCATACACAAGAATGATCTGAATTGTTTTTTACGCATGTCCTTTGTTGACAGAGATCTCCATGGCAATAAACTGGTTGGTGCGATCCCCCCCCAGATCGGACGGCTTAAGAAGCTTAGGACATTGTGAGTTGCCTACTGAAACTTTGGAAGCACCATACTACCATGTACTTATTGTTTTTAAGCCATGCAGTGGATTATAATTATGTTAACACATGGGTGCTTTTCTAGGTTGTGTTTTGTGTAATTTGTGCAGAGTTGCAGACCAAACTTCTTGATTCTCTTACAACCAACATGGGGACAATAACAGTAACAGTTTGACCAAACTAAGCATGTATTTCTTTTAGTTGCTGCTGGGATAAATGTTTAATGACATTTAATCAAATATCTATAGGCACAATCATTGCCTTTTCTTTTGCCGCCTAGACTCTCAATACAAGTTATGACTATTTTTAGTACAGGTCAATCAGTATATTTTTTCTATGCTAGGTAGCATAACGGACACCTATATCAGAACCACATTTTGGCTCATTACTAATAATCTAACATCCATCTAAAATAATTGCCATCAGTTTGTAGTCAACTGTTAGGGGGTCCATCCTACCCTCATATCTAGAACCCCATCACAACCTTGATATTTGGGGTTCTGCCCCTACGTCTATATCTGGCCCTTTCTCCTTTGGTGGGACTAGATTTTGCTTGTTGGGTCAGTTTGTGGAGTGACTGGTTCAAAGAGACAAGGTTTTGTCTTTTGGTTCATTGGGTTGGACCGATGATGCTCAGTATGACCTCCCTCATTGTTTCTATAAGCCCTTATTATATCCAGTGTCCACTATGGCCCAAAACCATGCTCGAAGTGGATTTTTCTCAAATATAGTTTTTGAAAAGATGCAAGGAGGAAACTTAGCAGGCTCCCATTAAGTCCACCCACCCAACTCCTATCCATATCTTTGACTTTTTTGCCTCAAAGCATCGATGCTTGGTCTTGCCCCTACCTCTATTCCTGTATCTTGCTCCTACCAATATTGTAATAAGTTATAACCACCCCTAATTTTATTTTGAAGTATATGTATGCAAGTTTGTAAACCAATGAAGTATGTTTACTGATTGGAACTTTTAAATTGCATTCAAGATACAAAACAATACATGAAGCATGATATTTGCAACATAGCATAAAGAATAAAGTGCTGTTAACATATAGACTATTCAAACTTCATAGAACTTGTTCAAGCATTACAAATCAGATTTAAATAACATTGCATACCTGGTAAAGTCTTCAAAGCATAACAAGGATTTCTTAGAACTGATCCCAGTCTAGTACCTAGGCTCGAATGAGAAAGGGTGATTAGTATGACAAATTTCCAAGCTTCCATTCTCTTTAAATTCTTCTCCAGCATTAACAAATCTTCAATAGAAATATCTAGCTCCCATGAATGATATCACAAAGCCTTCAAAATGCAAATTTTAGATCTGCTTGAAGTCCTACGTTGCCAAGGAAGATTTCTATGTGCTAGGTTCAGATGTTGCTGGCATTGTTGACATTGATGTCAAAACCTTCATACTAACATCTTGGCGGTATCGGTTGGTTGTTGGCAGTTTTGGTTATGTAGCTTTTGGCTATCCTTTATGCACCAGAGGTTTCGATTATTCACAAGACATGTTCAATATGGACAGTTTTGGTGCTCTATGGCTGGTGTACTCGGTTCTACTTATGGCCTACATGTTTTAGTACACTTGTATGATTTCGATACTCAGTAGTGCTTGGCGTTGTTTGTTGGTTCTTGGTGATTGCTATGCTTACATTGTTGCTCTAGGTGTCCTTGATATCTGGACTATTGTGCAGCTCATTAGATGGTTTTGGTATCATGTTTTGGACATGTGCTATCTTGTTTCACCTGCTGGTGGTCCAAAAAGTTTTGATGATCAAGTCACAGACTTGGTTGTGGTGTTCTGACAATATCGGTGAATGTAACATGCATTGTAAACATCTTAAGTGCGACCTATATTTGGGTCTTGGTGTAGCGTGTAGTAATGTTTTCTTAAGTATGTCCTAGATTTAGGATCGATGGTTATGCATTAAATACAACTGTAATGTCGTTTTGATTTGGGGCCAACACACATTTGGTGTGGCCGACATGTGTATGATCAGATAACTATATAAATAAAGAAAACCTTTTGTATTCAAGGTGTGCAAGTATGAATGAGTGTGAATGTGGAAGAAGATAAGCGAGCTAAAATAGAATTCTTGGAGCGAGTTCTTGACGGTGATGTATGCAAGTTGAAGCTAAGCGAGGAAGACTATTGAAAGATCAAGAAGGGTTTTTGCATACAGATTTGCAATGGATCAGATAGTGATATACAAAGAGAGAAGATCAACAATTGGATCTACTGTTGAATATGGTAACCGATCTTAATTTGCTGAATTTTTTCATGCATATTTAGGTGCAAAATTATTAGTTCATCTTTTGTCAGAGAATTTTGTATTGGCAGTTATCCATTTTCATATTTCAAGGTAGTTAGCCCAACCGGTAGTGAGCCAACCGATAGTGAGCCAAACCGCAGTGAGAAAACCGACAGTGAGCCTTTGTAAAAATCACCTTAACCGATGTTTCATTTCATGAGAATTAGCTTCTCCATGGTTTTTCCTAGTTTGTGTTTCCACATAAATTCTGGTGTTCTTTGTGTTGATATTTTTGTGCTTTCATACTTATATCTGTTATAATTGTTTGATGAGGTTACTTGTAGAACATAAGTTAATATTGATATAACAATTATTATCATTTGTATGGTTTGTGGGTTTACCGACACAGTAAAAGTTTTATAAAGTGTTTGGGAATAACTGATTCAATCCCCCTCTTAGTTATTCGACTTGTTCAACAATTGGTATCAGAGCTTGGTCCCTTGCAGATAGAGCATAACCACTTGAGGTAGATCTTGGATGTTTGAACAGATGGAAGGAGGATACTTGGTCGATGAGGATTGGAAAATCATGATGAGAAAAATTGAGAGTACTGAGTTAGAAAACGAGGAGCTGAAAGAGAATCTGGAGGAAACAAATGCATGTATCACAAAGATGAGGGATCAGATCGGAAGCTCCAAGAAAGTCATAAATAAGTCAGTTAGGAATTGAAGGAATCAAGAAAAAATAATAGACCTGGAACAAGAAGTAAAGGAATCAAAGGAAAAAGACCTGGAGAAGATGCTGAATGACAAGGAAAACATTGTGGAATTCATCAGAGATGGGCTGAAGCAAAAGATGAAAGGTATAAGAAATATCAACGAAGAAATAGAAATTATAATGGAGGAATGGAAGAAATCTGAGGAGAATCTCAAGAACATCATCAAAATGTAGTCAGATGAAAATGAGAGGTTGGATAAGGAATTGAAGAAGTTGATATTTGAAGCAAAAGTATGTGAGTAGTACTATTCTGAATCAGTTGTCAACCATGCAGAAGAGTCACAGAGATAAAGAAGGTCTAGGGTTTACTGGTGAATGTTCAAATCAGAAGGACAAAGGCAAAGAGAAGGTGATTGAAGATGAGGCAAAGCCTAAAGTAACAAGAAAGATGAAAAATCAGATTACATCTACAAGAAGGCCTCCGGTAAGACAACCGAATGCTAAAAGGTACTTATCTTTTAACTGTTATTGTTATATTTACAAGAATTTAGTCATAATGCAGTTGATTTTAAGATGAGAAAGGGACAAAAAGTTGAATGCTTTAATTATCATAAGTTTGGTCATAAAGCAAGTTAGTGCAAGAGTCAAGTTTCAAATTGGGATAAGAAGAGTGCAGTAAATAATATCTTTCATGGGAATTGCTATGTATGTCACAACTATGAACACAAGGTTAATCAATGCAGATCTAGAATTCAGTTGGTGAGAACTGGTAGAAGGAATGTTAATTGTTTCAAATGTGGCCAGAATGGTCACTATGCTAACACATGCATATCTGGTGATGCCCCAGTGAATGTTGGGAGTGACAATAATGAAGACTAACATGATTTGGAAGAAGAAGGAAGTTACTGATGTAGAGACCCCTGTGGTACCGGATCCTGGTACTACCTCTACTGACAACGGAGTTGAATGCTTTGGTTCAGTGGGAGTATTAACATGCTAAATCATACACTTTCCCTTCTCTGGAGTGATACCAGTTGCAACTAGCTTGTCTCCGGTATGATGATTGGACAGATAATGATTGTGGAGTTGATTGATTGATTGATGCATGCAAGTACAGCTGGATGGCGTCAACAATATTTAATTTTCGGCGGGAAAAGCAATCATGATGGTTCGTGGCTTTAAATGTGGTTTTTTTAAATAAGTTTGCCATTGTTGCAAGAAGAAATTTCTGAATTTTAGCAGAGATAGAGAGAAAGTCGAAGAAGAATTTAAGTGCGATTATGGAATCACAATTGGTCATTTGCAATACTGGTGTAGTCGTATCAAGGATGTTGAAAAAGGCGATGGTAGGATCAGACAAATAGAGATAGGATTGTCCATGGAAGATTTGCAAATGGAGTTTGAAATCTTGGATTGGACATATGGGGAGAATTCCTCTAGTGCAATGATAAGGAGATCATTATGTTCTTACTGAGTCGGTTTTAGGATGGAAACCTTAATTTGGATAAGTCCTATCAGGTGACAGAGAAAGTAATTGAAGACATTACAGGTTTGTGCAGTTTTGGAGAAGTACTAGAGAAGAAGTCAATCAGTTACAATGAGGTGACGGAGTTGACCAAGTTATTGGTCGCGATCAGTGTGCATTTCAAATAAATACCCTTGTTGATTCGATTGCCTATGGCGTTTTATATAAAATTCAGTTTCAATATCGTGATGGTTCCACCTCAGCTGTGGCGGATTATATTTCTCATAAGATGGTTAGGGAGAATGTTCAGTTTAATCTATGCAAGATGTTATAAAACTTTGTTGAGAATGCCAAGATGACTGTAGAAGGCGGTTACACATTCAAATTGGTTTCATTATTGATGTTCTTAGCATTCTATTTTATGAAATCTTTACCAAATAATGAGAACATTGAGTGAAGGACTGGCATTCCTATCGGTAAATAGAGTTATAGATACCTAGGATTCTTGAAGGATAGTGTGGATGCGTGCAAAACATATTTTACTTCATTACAGGTGAATGTTTGTTCCATTTTAGTGGTTTCTGGTGCAAAGGCTGTGAGTCATGGTCTGGAGGGTTCCTCCTCTGGTCAGAAAAGTGTAGATGTTGCTGTCGGTGATTCCCCTCCAGAACCTAAGAGAAGGAAAATAAGTGATAAAGGAAAATAAATAGTTACCATTTTAGAAGATGACAAAGTTAAGGAAGAGAGTGTAGAAGAAGAAATAGAAGTTGAAGAGGAAGAAGAGATGGAGAAAGATGTTGCTTCTCCGACAAAATTTGAGCATGTGGATTCTGATGAGATCAGGACTTTGATGGATGATGAGGATTTTGACAGAATTGGTGAAATGTGGACAAGTTATTCATCGATGAATAAGACTTTGTGATGGAGTTTCTGACTGATCACTTGATCAATAAAAAGATTATGGTATCTAATGTGCTTGGTATGTTACCAGCTGATTTGTTCAAAGATATTGAGAATGAGATGTTATAGTATGGTGCTGATTACCTTATAGTGGAGAAGTCTATAAAGAAGAAATGTGATAATGTAAAATAGAGTCTTTCTAAAGTTATCAGTGAGATGAAGGGATGTGTGAAGGAGATTACTGATATATACAGGTATTGTCTTCGACAAAGACAATTTTAAAAGAAGAAGTGATGTGGTTTAGAAGGAATTGAATGAGCTAGGAAAGACATGATATCTTCAAGGACGAAGAAGAAAAACAAGGGATTAACATTGGTGAGCTTCAAGAAGAATGGGTATTGTTACAGAGACAGAGAGAAGGCTTGATAATTTTTATTTATTAGTGAAGGACATGATAGAAGTCTGATTGGAACATGTTACTGGTATACTTCATAGTGAGCCCATTTATCAATTCATCTTTTGTTAGTGAATTTTGTATTGACATTCAGCCATTTTCATATTTCAAGGTAGTTAGCCCAATCGATAGTGAGCCAACCAGGAGTGTGCCAAACCGCAGCGGGCAAATCGACAGTGAGCCTTTGTAAAAATTGCCTTAACCAATGTCACCTTAACCGGTTTTTCATTTCATGAGAATAAGCTTCTTCATGGTTTTTCTCAGTTTGGGATTCTACGTAAATTCTGGTGTTCTTTGTGTTGGTAGTTCTATGCTTTCATATTTACATTTGTTATAATTATTTGATGTGGTTACTGAGAACATAAGTTAATATTGGTATAACAGTTATTATCATTTGTATGGTTTGTGAGTTTACCGGGAGAGTAAAGGTTTATAAAGTGTTTGGGAATAATTGATTCACCCCCCCTCAGTTATTTGGCCCAAGGTTCAAAAAATCAGACTCGCCACGGACTCGGCAAACCAAAAAATTGGACTCAGACTTGGACTTTGACTCGCGAAAGGCTCGGCAAAAGGAAGCAACCGTAGTTTTACATAAAAACACAAAGAAATTAATGCATTTAAAAAACATAAGAGCCATAATTGATACATTACACATGTCATATGAATCTCAAACACTCCATATATGAAATATCATCATAGTTGCAAACTTTAAAATGTTTAACAGCAGCATAAGTTAATAAATGTTTACAAAATTAGATATAATTATATGTCCAAATGTGAAAAACAGCAAACTAAAGACTACATCCTCCTCTTTCCTCTTCTAATATAAATGATTTTTTGACGCCTTGAACTAGTAGGCATTGTGGTATGTAAAGGAGTTGTTCTTCTTCAATATCAAAGTCCTTGTCTTCGTCATCCTCCATCTCACTAGAATCAACCAATGTTGTTGCTTCTGTTGCTGCACCTCTCTCTAACTTTGCAATATCTTCTTGAGTAAGGCAGACATCATCACCTTCATCTTGTTCATTGACCGTCCAATCACCATATGGATCAATTTCGTCCAAGTCAATGGACTCATGTGAAACATCCTCCACCATTCTAGTGCGAAGGCAAAGGTTATACCGAACAAAGTCAAGATCATTGAGTCTCTTCTGGCTCAACCTATTTCTCTTCTTTGTGTGAATGTTCTCAAATGTACTCCAATCCCATTCACACCCAGAAGCACTACATGGCTGAGACAAAATACGGATGGCTATCTTTTGAAGATTAGGCGTGCTAGCACCATAATTCTCCCACCATAAATCTACAAAAAAAATATTTAGAAATATTAGAAATTAGAATTGAGTAAAATATGTAAGTTTGTAACAAATTAACAATCATTATCAAGTTTCTAATTTTTTCTTCTAGTATTGAACAAAATGTTTTAACTTTTACCTGGTTGCTGTTTTTCTCTCCTGTCAATTGCTTGTTGTGAAGAGAAAAGTCTCCCCTCTGCACCCTTGTAGATCTTGAATGATGAACATTTAAAAATTCATAAATAAGATTTGTCAAAGACTCAAACTCAACAATGAGCATTTCCAAATTCATGAATCATAAATAAATTATAAGATATAACAAATGTCAAATCTCACCTCCAACTCATCAAGAATCTTGTCTCTCAAGTCACGGTTAGGAACCATCTTATCAATGCATGTAATAACACCTAACATGACCTCCTCATTAGCCTTAAATGAATCAGAAAAGTAGAATCTCGGGTTCAAGTAGTATGCCAAGGCATGCATCGGTTGGTGGAGCTAGTGTGTCCACCTACGATCAATGATGCACCAAAGGACTTCATATTTTTTTGAATTTCCACCATAGTAATGTGAAATAGCCTCTTTGGCCCTATCCATGGCCTCATAAATGAAACCCATTGGCATTCCCTCTCCATCCACCATATGAAGAACCCTTACCAAAGGTTCTGACACCTAGAAAAATGAAAACAAATTTTAAATTATTACAAAATTGACCCCTAAAAAAATAGCAAGTAGATTCTTGTATAAAGTTTATATTTGGGTTTGTTACTTACCTTGATCAACTCATCTCCGCTTTTGTTGAACCCATCATCAAAAATAATACTTACTATCTTCTCTGCCTTAGATTTTTTGGCATATGTAGACTGCAACCAAGCATCAGACACAAACATTTTCCTAAGATGAGGAATGGCACCAAGAATGCTTTGCAATGTGAGGAAATGGCTAGCAAACCGTGTCACTCCTAGTCGCACAATGTCCTTTCCACTTATGTGTTTTCTCATCAAAGCGAGGACCCAAGTATGGTTGTAGATGAATTTGGTGACACTTTTAGTATCTTCAACCACCCTTTTCACCCAACTAATCTTTCCAATATCCTCTAACAACAAGTCCAAGTAGTATGCAGCACAAGGACTCCATGTAATTGTGGGATGCCTCTCCATAAGCATTCTACCTGCAGATACATATGCAGCTGTGTTGTTCGTGAAATTTGGACAACATTCTCACCTCCAACTTCCTGGATCACCCCATCTAACAAATTGGACAAAGTCTCAACAATTTTTATTTCCTTTGAGGCATCTATAGACTTGAGGAATACCATTGCACCATTAGAAGCCACCAAGAAGTTGAGGAGAGTCCTTTTTCTCCCATTTGTCCATCCATCAGATAAGATGCTGCATCCTTTTCTCTTCCAAAATTGTGATATCCCCTCTAGAAGTAAATTTAATATTAAATTATAATAAATAAATAATTGGTAATGATAATAATAATACTCATAATTATTAATAGTTAATAAATATCATTTAAGAAGATTCGGTATGGATATGCTAACCATGAATTAAGCATTCAGCAAGCATACCGGTCATCATTCATTTGTTTGAAAAGAGATAAAGTATACATTCATTACATGGAGAGACATATCCTTTGATTCCCAAACGGTGTAAGCAATACCATACGCAAGATAGAAAAGGGGGATTGAAATGTTATTTGAGGGGAAGGAAAAAAGAATTGGAAGAAAATTTAAAAGAGGAAGATAATCAGATATCTTCAGACCAGCGAATAGGATATTATCTCATATATGATCTGCTCTTCTGGAGCAAATTGACTCATGGCAAACCAGTGGTATCTGATATAGAAATTATATATTAAACACAACCAACATATAATATATTTATCAATTCAGATCAGACCAGCAATAATATAATTATAAGCAATAACCGACGATTATTTTTATGCATCCTTATTTGAATGACTGGACTAGGCACTTGGCTTTGGGAATAAGGAAATTTATAAATATAATGGGTCCTCAAGGGAAGAAAGGAAGATATTAAAACAATATTACAGTCAGTACTGACAAAATCAGCAGATTGGTCCAAATAGGACTTATGGTATTTAAAGACAATGTCAGTAATATATTTACAAGTGGCATTATATAAAGGAAATGATGACTGGTGAATAATTATATATATAGATAACAGTATAATCACATATATATAACAGTGAAATCAGAGATATATATGTGTAAAAATATATATCAATAACAATAATATCAGATATTTATATATGTAAAATATATATTAATAACAGTATATAAATATATATAACAGTGAGATCAGATAAAGTTATGTTATATAAAGTATATATAAGAGATTGTGATTATATATATAAGTATGTTAATCATAATAATAAAATCAGAATTATATCTATAGATATATATAGATACATGTGAACATATATTAATAAAATCTGAATTATATTAATGAGATTCTAACATATTTTAGACTCAAATCTTATTGCTACTTTGGTATATGAGAGGGGAAGGGCTGAGGCTGCCAAAGAGGGGCAGTCTAAATCCAATAGGATAGCTCCCAAGATAGGGTGGGGACCAGCGTTCTCTTTAGCCTTGAGGGCTTGAGCCCGAGATAGGTTAAATGTTGGATCTGTAAACTTTGAGGGAGCCTATCAATGGTCTCTAAGCGCTTTGGTGATTGCCTCCAATGTCTTCTCCCATCTTTATAACTGAAGCAATAATAAGATCTGTTCTACAATATGGATTGGAAACAGTCAATTTCTTACTTCCTTATTTGTATTACGAATGTTATTGTTAAATTAGCAGGGGACATTACAAATGGTATCAGAGCTATGATCCTGCCATCTTGCAGGGTAAATACTAATTAATGAATCATTTTTCTTACTATATCATGTAATGCTGAAGCTTGCAAACATAATTAAGTGATGAATCTATATATAAGTAAATATACTAGAAGTATGGCCAGGATCTTCAAATTGCCTTGGTAATTAAGAAGGAAGAGGAGGAATGACGGTCTAAATCCCAAAAGGATAGTTAACAAGATAGGGTAGGGATCAGCAACCCTGAGCGCCTTGCGGGCATAGTCCCAAGATAGGATAAGGGCTTGGATCTGTAAACTTTGAGAGAATCTATCAAGTGGTCTCTAAGCACCTTGGATTGCATTCAGACCTCCTCTCTCCTTAGAACAAAGTAATATCGGATCAAGCTTAGCAACAAAAAATATAGATAGCATATGAAATGAAATATGGGATTTAAGAATTGAAATTGATTTAAATAATAATTGAACTTAAAGGGTATGTGTATATTATGTGTATACTTTGTGTATGCTTTGTGTCTTCTTGCATCAATGTGTATTCTTCATATCTTCAATGTGTATGCTTCATGTCCTCATGTATTAATGTGTTTGCTTCGTGTATACTTTGTGACTTCACATATTCATGCATATATTTTTCAAGTACGTAATCTCGACGTGATTCTACTTGGTTTATCTAGAATAATAGAATAATTTGAGTAAGATAAATATGAGACATACTATCATGCAAATGGAATTTTGGCAAATTCGATTGACAACAAGATTGCCTACGATCATCTCTAGGAAATGAGAGAAAACTTGTCTTAAGTTAAGTTACCAAATGTCACTATGGGAAAATATCAAATTGCTTGAGGACAAGCAATTTTGGGGAGGATAGGACTGTGATATCCCCCTCCAAAAGTAAATTTAATATTAAATTATAATAAATAAATAATTGGTAATGATAATAATAATATTCATAATTATTAATAGTTAATAAATATCATTTAAGAAGATTCGGTATTGATATGCTAACCATGAATTAAGCATTCGGCAAGCATACCGATCATCATTTATTTGTTTGAAAAGAGATAAAGTGTACATTCATTACATGGTGAGACATATCCTTTGATTCCCAAACGGTGCAAGCAATACCATACACAAGATAGAAAAGGGGGATTGAAATGTTATTTGAGGGGAATGAAAAAGAAGAAAATTTAAAAGAGGAAGATAACCAGATATCTTCAGACAAGCGAATAGGATATTATCTCATATATGATCTGCTATTCTGGAGCGAATTGACTCATGGCAAACCAGTGGTATCTGATATAGAAATTATATATTAAACACAACCAACATATAATATATCAATTCAGATCAGACCAGCAATAATATAATTATAAGCAATAACCGGCGATTATTTTTATTATACATGCATCCTTATTTGAATGGCTAGACTAGGCACTTGGCTTTGGGAATAAGGAAATTTATAAATATAATGCGTCCCCAAGGGAAGAAAGGAAGATATTAAAACAATATTATCATCAGTGCTGACTGTGACAGAATCAGCAGATTATGGTATTTAAAGACAATGTCAGTAATATATTTACAAGTGGCATTATATAAAGGAAATGATGACTGGTGAATAATTATATATATAGATAACAGTATAATCATATATGTATATAACAGTGAAAACAGAGATATATATGTGTAAAAATATATATCAATAACAATAATATCAGATATTTATATATGTAAAATATATATTAATAACAGTATAATCCGATATATATATATATATATATCAAAGTTCCCTGACTCGCCGCGGGTCACGCGAGTTATGCTGACCCACGGGCCGAGCCAGCCCTGACGGGTTTTCATGCCCATGCCATGACCCGTCAGGTCCGTGGTCCATGACCTGCGCCGCGGCAGGCCCGGGCTAGGCTTTAAAAAAACTAAAATTTCATTGACTTTTTTAAAGTTTTTTTTGCGTAAGTGTTATGATATTTTCCCTAAAAGGTATTGTAGTTGCTTTGTAGGAGAAGAAGAGAGGAAAGGAGAGAAAGAGGAAGAAAAAATAGAGGCCATAGGTTTGCAACCAGCCGGTAAAAAGAGCATCAAGGAGTCCACAAAATCGGATTGGGGAAGCATAGGTTTGCATTGAGAGCATCAAGGAGCTCATAGCAGCTGTTCCAAGACTTCTCAACTCATTAGAAAGAGATAAGTGTTAAATTTTCTAGATTTTGTTGATTTTTTCTTGTATGTTTATTGTTTTCCATTGTTTTTAATTTTTTTTTTGAAGTTTTATAATTTTATTGCAGCCGCATTCCAAGTTTTGAAAACATTAATTCTTCCCAATGCCTTGTAATGTCCCCTTTTTTTCAAGCTCTTGGGGTTAGCCTATCATGTGACCCTCCTAGGCTGATGAGGATGGACAGAGGGTCTCTTTCAGTGGGCATCTACTTCAGGATTCAGTATGCTTTGGTTTGGCTTTCGTTTGGTGTCATTCGGACTTCATTTGCTATTGTTTTGCCACATTTACCATTAATAGTAAGCTTGATGTTGTATCAGAGCTTTCTTCCCACCATCCTGTGGGGTTTGGATTCATTAATTTTATGAAGTTATTTTAGAAGTGACCAACACTTCCATTTTCCCTAGCTATGGATAAATACAGGAGATCCAGTTCCGGGAGTCATCATAGCAATAAGGGAAATAGAGCAGAATTAAATGCTTTAGTAAAAAGCATGGAGAGACTTAGACTGCATCAGCAGAGATTGGCAGAGAGGTTGTCAGATCCAGCTACAGTAGATAGGGCAGCAAGATATATGGTCTCTGTTTTTAGAAGGCTGACATCTAGTTTGCAAGGGAGAAGGCTGGAGTTTTCTCCGACAGTGGTCAATGATGCTGATGTTCCTACATCCAGTACAGTACCTGCTATTCCCATCCGCAGTGCTGGTGATGGATTTATTGCACAGGACCTAATGGATGTTTTAGTGCCATTGGTTGATAGCAGTGCTGAGCATCACCAGGTTGAGGCTCCCAGAGCAGTCACTGTGGATTGTACAGAGGAAGCTGATGTTGCAGTTATCACTAAGAGTTCAGATTCTTTCATGGAGGGGGTTATTATTGGAGAGGTTTATGTCAGTTGTAGTAGTGTTGCTCCAGTTCAGGAGGCAGTTGCTTCCTCAGATAGGACCGAGGCATGTACAGAGTCTCTAGTGGTGAGGTTGGAGATCTGGGCATTGCAACGGGGTCAGTTGATGACAGTTCATGCTCCAGCATTATTGGTGCACAGCCTGACGTTGAGTCATGTGCATAGAGACACGTGTCTGCAGATACGATTTCAGCAGGAGATGTGGGAGCTGATAGTATAGACACATCTGATGACACTTTTGAGGATGCTGTGAGTTGCATTGGAGATGACACCCCTTGTGAGTTGTTGGGTGATGACTGCAAGGAGCGTATGAGCTCTAACAGCTCAAAGATTTATGATAGCAGTCGCAGTGTGGGATCAGTACAGGAGACAGTGGTTTTCTCCTGTGTTGAGGATGTGAGCATGGAGCTTCCTAGTGATGACACTCAGGATGGGAGTGTTGCAGTTGATTTGGACGACATAGTTTCATGCCACGGTTCAGTTGATTCACATGACGACATTGAGTCGTGTATGCAGCCAGAGTTAGTAGAGGAGATGCAGATAGATGATGTGTACATTGGCATTGCAGATATCTCCGATGCTAAGAGCGAGGATGATGAGTACTGTAGTATTTTTGGCTTTCTATATCTGACTTTGGGTGTAGATTCAGCGTTGTCATATGGTGGTGGTGGGTTCCAGGATTTTGTGTTACAAGGACTCACAGATGAGGACATGGAAGCTTATGAGTGGTAGGAGTTTGTTACAGCCAGGGCTTCCACTTTTAGAGAAAGGGTTACTTCTTCGGTAACTCATGAGGATGTGTCTCAGGATTTGGACTGTCAGATGGTTGTAGAGGATGAGGTAGCTGGAGATTGTGTTGAGTCAAATTCAGCAGTAGCTTCCTCAGGGTTAGATGAGGACGTGTCCGATGCCTATACTCAGTTTGTTGATGTGTACTTAGATGAAAGTACACAGAGAGACGGTGATCTTGAGGGGAGTTTGTTGGATACAACTTCCTCTCATAGTGTAGACAGTGCGTCTGAGGTTGTTCATAGGAGGCCTGTTGTGCAGAGTCATCATGTGACTAGCTAGTTGCGAGTTGATGAGAGAGATATTACTTCTACTCTCGAGCATTTTGATGCTGCTCGTCAGTTGTTGGCTGTTTATGGTTGGGGTGCTCCTATGACAGATGAGTCCAGCGGTGGTTACCTCTCATTGACAGAGATTCATTCCTTACATGAGGCTGTCAAGATTTTGAGACAGAATTACTTACAGATGGTAGCCGACCGAGATCACCTAGTTGAGTGGGGGAGTACAGCTTATGAAGCGCTGATGGACAGGGAGGAGGAGGTGAGTGAGCTTACTCAGGAGCTCATAGCGACTACTAAGGCTTTAGAGTGCACTCAGCGAGCTCTTCAGGAGTCGCAATTTCAGTTAGAGGAGGTGACCGTGGAGTTGGAGCACATTCGGTCCACACCAGCCCCAGACCCAGTTCGGTTGCACATTGAGGTGGTTGGTGGTGAGTTGGCTTCTACAGTTGGGGATACGCGACATAATGATGTGGCAGACGCATCTGTTTAGGATATGGGAGCACTTGGTACAGTTGAGGTAGGAGTACCAGTGGAGTCGAGCTCTCAGGTTGATTTGCTTCCCTTAGCTGCGAGTGAATCCATTTCACCATCTCACATAGTTGATAGCATGGGACAGTTGGTTGTGCCACATTTTCAGAGGGATCAACTGCGGATTGCGGGGGAGCATGTTGATGCTTCCACGTATAACTTCTACTGCACCGAGTCTTTTATGGAGTATTTACTTGAGAGTGCAGATGTTCGACAGGATTCTTATAGAGTGTCTGAGGGTACTCTCATCCGAGGCTCTTGTGCTATTCGGAGGTTGGCTGGGAAGATTGTGGAGACTCTTTCTACTATGCTTCCCCATAGGGATTTCGAGGTTGGATTTGTTGAGAGGATTGCTCAAGTACCTACCCAGCCTACAGTTATGCGGAGTCAGAGATTGGAGCCATCTCTTGATTCCCAGTTTGGTAATGATGAGCCATTGACAGAGATTGGGGCTTCTTACCGGCATTATATGGTGGGGTATGCTCATCATTTTTCTTTTCACCCACAGGTGGAAAATTTGATCTCACGCAGGGGTAAACCGGCTTCAGTATCTTACCATCCATTATGGGATGGATTAGCACCATCGTTTGCAGATGGATTTGGCAGTTGCAAGTTAGATTACTTGCAGTATCCACACATTCAGGACTGTTTATTAGACGACAGAGTTGATAACAGTGATTTAGGCACATTTGGTCACTATTGTTTTCCCAGTGTAGTTGGGTGTGAGTGTCAAATAGGCAGGGACTCAGGTTTTGACAGAGTTGATGTTTCAGTTGGGTTGAGTTCCGCTGAGTTGTTTCCTGCATTGGCATCTACAGTTGGTTTTCAGATGATGTTTTCACTGATGTCAGCTTTTTGGGTGTTGAGTGCAGTTTCTCAGATGCTGTTGTTGGTACTTTTGATGCTAATGATTTCTTTACAGGGGTTTGTTGATGATAGGGACATTACACATGACCATCCTTGGGATCCAGGTGGGCGGTGATGTTGCTTTGTTTTTCCTCATTGCTTGAGGACAAACAATCTTGGGAAGGGAGGACTGTAATGTCCCCGTTTTTTCAAGCTCTTGGGGTTAGCCTATCATGTGACCCTCGTAGGCTGATGAGGATGGACAAAGGGTCTCTTTCAGTGGGCATCTACTTCAAGATTCAATATGCTTTGGTTTGGCTTTCGTTTGGTGTCATTCGGACTTCATTTGCTATTGTTTTGCCATGTTTACTATTTATAGTAAGCTTGATGTTGTTCAAGAAGGACCCTTTCTATTTTTGTAAAGTGCATTTGGTCACATGGGGAAATAATGTGTGACTTCTGTTTCAGACGGCATATTAAAAGGATAAGTATTTTGGGAGTTATTATTATTTTGGTGGCCAAATTATTATTAAATCATTAAATGACTTATTATAAAGTTATAATTTAACTTTATAATTTCACTTAAGTTGAGGGTTGAGTCATCATGGGAAGGGGCCATTTATTTAATTAATTCATGTTAGCCTAAGCCAAGGTATTAATTTAAAGTATTGGAGTAAATGAATTATTAAAAGAAAAAAAATATATCTTTTTATCCCACATTGGTAAGAATTGTGTTTGAGCTCTCACAAGAAACAATAAAAAGGGACTTGAGAGCTCATTCTAAGATATCTATTATTCATTTGATGAAAATTTTATAAAGTTTCTTGGCTGTGAGAAATGGCTAGGGTTTGAAGACTGATTCCTCTCTTTGGCAATTTGAATCATCACTGATTGATGGTGAATTTTGCAAACTGAATTCTGGAAATTTATTTTGATTTTGTGGATGCAAATTTGGTGCTGTTGTATACCAAATTTGAAGAGCATTATTAAATTGCTGCTATTATAGAGGTATACATAATTCTGGTTCGATTTTCTCAGAATATCTTGTGTCCTTGGAAGGCTGTTGTATCTTCCAGTTTGGCTGTGTCTACATCAGAGGGTGGTGTAGCATATTTATAGAGTTGTGTCAAACTTCAAGAGGGCTGCGTAATACTTATGAGAAGGCTGCGGTTGTTATTGAAGGCTGCGTAACATCCAAAGAACGCTGCGAATCATTTAATGAAGGCTGTGATAATAATCTGGGAGGCTGCATTCTTCATTTGCAGCTGTGCTTCAATTCCCTTGGGCTGCGTTTCTTTTCCAGCAGTCACATGTAATTAAAGGTGCCCAAATTTATTTGTGAATGCTTGTAATAGGGAATTAATTTGATAGTTATTGTAATTCTAATTTTTTGTAAGCATTCATCGGTGAATTAATGGTTGTAGTTATTTATCAAGAGGTTAAAAATCTGAGAAGTATCATTGAAATTCATTAATTTCTATAAATGTTTGGAAAAAATTTAGAAGTGCAATTTAATTTGTGGAAAAAGTTAGTTTATAAACAAGAGCCAGCCAAGGCTCTTCACATGCCTCAAAAGTGTCCATGTTGGAAATATACCAAAGAGTTTCCTGGTAGACAAAGAAACCAAACAAAATGCATGTTTTGTAAAGAAATTTTAAATGGTGGCATCAATAGGCTTAAATACCATATTGCCGGCATACCTGGCAATGATGCTGACCCATGTTTATTGGCAACTCATGAGGCAATTCATTTCTGTTATGTCTGGTTAGAAAAATATGCAGAAGAAAAGGAAACTAAAAAGAGGCAATGGGAAGAGATAAATGTTATTGGCTCCCATTCATCCACAACCGCATCCGCATTTGCATCCACATCTGCAAGCTGTGTTGGAGAGGGTTCTTCCATGCCTCCCTTTTGTCCTAGTGCTATTGCTTCTACTGCTGCTCCTTCTAGTGACACTATTACCCTTGGCCCTAGAGCCCGAAAATCAAAGTTGGACAGTTATTTTGTGCCACACACTACTCCTGGTGCACAACCCTCGCTTGAGAGCATGGGTTGGAATAAGGAGGTCCATGATGCTGCCCGAAAACAAATTTGCAAGTTTTGGTACTTTTGCAACATTCCATTTCTTGCAGCCAGGTAATTCTCTTTTATTTGATTTCTTTAAGTTTAAAATTAAATTTTAAATTTTATAGTTCTAAGTTGAACTATGCTTTGTCTAATGATTTAATGTAATCTATTTGTGACAAGTCTCCTTATTGGCAAGGTATGATAGATTCTGTAACCATTTGTGGGGCGGGCTTTAAATCCCCTACTGATGCTGATTTAAGTGGGCCCCCTCTTGTTAGAAATGGTTAATGATATGCAACTTGAGCTAGAGGACCACAAACAGTCTTGAAGCCAAAAGGGTTGCACCATCATGACAGATGGTTGGACAGATAGGAGGAATAGGACACTCCTAAATTTTCTTGTTTCCAACAAAGGTGATTGTTCATTGAATTCTACTTCCCCAAATGCATTGAATAATTTAATTTTGATTTTGATTTTTTGATTGATCCATGATAATTGATAATTATTTTTCTTTATATTCAGGAACCACCATGTTCTTCAAGTCTATTGATGCTTCCTCACATGTGAAGAATGCCACATACTTATGTGCGGCTATTGAGGAAGTTATACTTGAGGTGGGAGAAGAAAATGTGGTGTAGGTGGTGACGGATAATGTAGCAAGTTATCTTGCTCCAGGTAAACTTATAACTTTTTAAGTTTTGATGGAGAGGCATCTATGAATTTATTTAAGATTTTCTTAACACTCCTAAATTTCTAATTAATTTAAAATTGCTACTGGTAAACTTTTGATTGAGAGGCACCCGAAATTTTTTTGGTCTCCATGTGCAGCCCATTGCCTTGACCTCATGTTAGAGGCTATTGGCAAGATTGAATGGATCAAATCATGTGTTGATAAGGCCAAAAATATTTGCAAGTTTATCTACAATCATGCATTGGTCCTTAGCATGATGAGGCAATACCCTGGGCAAAGGGAGTTGGCTCGTCCTGGTATCACGAGATTTGCCTCCAATTTCCTCACACTAAAATCCTTGTTGAAATCAAAGTCATCTTTGAGACACATGTTTGTTGGTGAGGAGTGGATTGCCTCATCCTATGCTACGACCACTGTGGGTAGGGAAGTGGCAAATTATATTTTTGATGAGCCAGGTTTTTGGACCCCTTGTAGAGAGATCATGGAGGTAAAAATATTTATGTTTTGTTTGTAATTTTTTTTATTTTAAAATTTTAATGCACATTTGTCAATTAACTATTTTTTTTTAACATTATATGCAGGTCACTAAGCCCCTCGTAGTTCTATGAGTTTTTGATGGGGAGAAGCCCTCTATGGGCTACATATATGAGGGCATGGATAGGGCCAAGGAGGCCATTAGATCCAGGTATGCAGGAATTGAGGATAAGTATGGCCCCATTTGGGAGATCATTGATAGGAGATGGCAAAACCAACTTCATAGGCCCATCCATGCAGCAACTTATTTCCTCAATCTGTCATTTCATTTCCTTGATAATTTCAAGGCGGATGAAGAGGTTCTTAGTGTCCTATATACAGTGATGCAAGGGATGTCTACTTGTAGCACATTTACAGTGCAAGAGATAGATGCATATAATAATCAACAAGGGGTGATTTTTGCAAGCAAGATGTGCAAAGAGGCTAGGACAACATTGCAGCCAGGTAGAAATATATGTTAAACTTAAACTTAAGATTCTTAAGTTTATGGCTAATGCATTTTGAGATCTTATAATCTATCCTTAAAGTTGGAAACGAGATTGATTTTTTTCTTTTCCTTATTTCAGATAGATGGTGGCAAATGTTTGGGCCTACAACCCCAAACCCTCAAAAACTTGCCATCCGTATTTTGAGTCAGCTATGCAGCGCTTCTGGATGTGAGCGCAATTGGTCCATGTTCGAGCACATCCACTCGAAGAGGTGTAATAGACTGTTTGTGGAGAGGTTGAATAATTTTGTCTTTGTTCATTACAACCTCCGTCTTAGGACCAGACAGATTTTGGACACTGACTCCTCTCCGGTCACTCTAGCAGAGATCAATCTAGAGTCCGAGTGGCTCACTGAGTCTACCAATCCTATCTTCATTGAGGAGGACCATGAGTGGGTTGACTAGGCAGACAGAGAGGCTGAGGTTGTAGCTATGGCAGAGGAGGAGGATAGAGCACAATCAGTTGCCCATGTAGCTGATGTTGATCAGAGTGGCATCTCACAGGCAGAGACTATGGCTTGTCAGTCATCCAGGACCTACCTTAGATGTATGTGTAGGAGGCAGACAAATTACTTTGAGGATGAGGTTGACCTAGAGCCTAAGCCATAGACTTGTTTTTGTTGTTTACAACTTTACACATATGTTTGGGAACATTTGATGTCATGGATTTCATAGATTTTATATACATTTGACAACATTTATATTTAATAATTTTGCATATCTATGTTTTCTATTTTCTTCAGCTACAATTTATGTTTGTACTTATGTGATGGATGTATGTGATCAAATTAGATTCTATTTGATGATGTTATAGTGTTTTTAAGCTTTATTCAATAATGGGTGCGTGAAACAAGTTTTGAATTGTAAAAAATCTCTCTTTTTTTTTTGCCAAGTCATAGCCGAGTCGTTGCCGAGTCATCGGCGAGTCATGGATCAAGTCAACCCTGCTGAGTCATGGGCGAGTCCGAGTCATGGAACTTTGATATATATATATCTATATGTATATAACAGTGAGATCAGATAAAGTTATGTTATATAAAGTATATATAAGAGATTGTGATTATATATATAAGTATGTTAAATTCATAGTTACAAGACTCGGTGAGTCCTGAGCCGAGCTAGGCTTGCCGAGGCAAACTGACCCAGCGGTAGGACTCGTCGAGTCCTAGGCGAGTCTGGAAGACTCGTCGAGTCCCGTGGCCTGGACTCGGTGCGTCTAGCCACGTCCAAAAAGTAAAAAATAAAAAAATTTAATTGTTTTCCAGATTTTTCTTGGTAACATGTTATATGTGGTCATTTTTTCAGCTCCGGGGTAGGAGTCATTGTTATATGTTGTTATATTTGTATAAATACATTCCAGGATGTTTGAGATAGGTTTCAACTTCATAGGAGTTAAAATGCATATTCTAGGTTTTGGGGATTTTCAAAAAATTCCAGACCTAGCCAAATTTCAGGATTCAGCATGCCTTCAGCAGTGTTATCTCCCACAACCTGTTTTGGCTTTTTGAGGGAAAATTGAAGTTGGAACAAGGATTTTCTAATGATTCTAAGACCTAAAAAGGTCATTCCATCATTTGCAAAGACTTAGAAGAGAGGAAAAAGGCTCGGGAGAAGAATATAGGGGTTTTAGAAAATAGATTAGCAAATCGATTGGCTAGAGCGCTAGGAGACCTAGTGGAGGACCCTGAGGCTGAGAGTGAGGGGTTCGAGGATGATGATGATTATGAGGAGGATGAGGATGCCACTGAGGTTGAGCCTTAGACACAGGGACGGAAGATGGCTGCAAAATATTCCATGACATATGTTAGGCGTACACGTAGGAAGACATAGGGCCTTAGTCTTCTAGGCTCTAGCTTTTATTTTGATATATGTTTTGAACTTTTCATTCCATGGATTTCATATTCCATGAATATTATAGACTTTTGACAATGACACTATTTATATTTTAGATTTCTAATGTGTTATTTAGTAACTAGTTTAACAGTTAACTTATTTCCTTCAGAAATTCGCATTTATACTTATGTGATCAATGTAAACTTGTTTATGTGTGCAAAGTAACTTCTATTTATCTCAATTATTGTGTCTTTGATGTTAATTGACTGAATGATGCATGAAAAAAGTTTTAAATCCTTAAAAATCTTTGAATTTCTTTGGTTTTTCAATTTGCCGAGTCCATGCCAAGTCCGGGCGCTGAGTCTGAGTCCGAGGCGAGTCCGAGTCTTTTGACTATGATGTTAATAATAATAAAATCAGAATTATATATATAGATATATATAGATACATGTGAACATATATTAATAAAATTTGAATTATATTAATGAGATTCTAACATATTTTAGATTTAAATCTTATTGCTACTTTGGTGTATGAGAGGGGAAGGGTTGAGGCTGCCAAAGAGGGGCAGTCTAAATCCAATAGGATAGCTCCCAAGATAGGGTGGGGACCAGCGTTCTCTTTAGCCTTGAGGACTTGAGCCTGAGACAGGTTAAAGACTGGATCTGTAAACTTTGAGGGAGCCTATCAATGGTCTCTAAGCACTTTGGTGATTGCCTCCAATGTCTTCTCCCATCTTTATAACTGAAGCAATAATAAGATCTGTTCTATAATATGGATTGGAAACAATCAATTTCTTACTTATTCCTTATTTTTATTATGAATGTTATTGTTAAATTAGTAGGGGACATTACAATTTTTTTTTGATCATCAACTAGAACCTGTGTTCTTTCTACTGATTTCTGTAGCAATGGCCCACTGAAGTCATAAGCTGTTGGGGCCTTAAACCCCTTGCCTGCAACTGTAAATGCAGTAACCAAACCTTCCCAATATGGGCTGCTTGCTGCATTGAAAGGAAAATCGTTGTAGTACCAAAATTTTTCTGCTGCTATCATTGCTTTCTTATGTTTTTCTTTATTCCATCCTGTACCTTCAAGTGAAGGTTGTGCACCTGGAACATTGTGTGGAATAAAAAAATTTGGGTTTGATGAAGGAGGATTCTGAGTCTCAGTAACTTCATCCTCATTGTTAGCAATAGATGAGTTTAGTTGATGATGAAATGGGGCTGCCCTTTTGCGAGTGCTTGTGAAATGAAAGGGAGCTGAATTGGATGCATTTGGATTCATTGCAACTATCATGGCTTTTTTTTTCTTTTTCTTCTTTATGCGAGTCATACTTCGCAAGAAGGGCCTTCATGTGTCTAATAATCTCTGGAATTGTATTGGGGCAGCCATCCACACCTTATCCAGATATTCTAGCAAGGTGGCATTTTAATCTATTTACTCCACTTGTCATCAGTTTGCTACATTCCATGCAAGTCATGTCTCCCTTTTTATTTCCTCTTATTCCATACTTCCATGCCTCATCTTTCGTTTTTCCCATAACTGTTACAACATGAAAAAAATTAAACAAATCAATAGGGTTTCACGGAAAAAACAACAAAAAATTGATAATGAATCATTTGATAACAATAGTGTTAAAAAACAAGAAAAAAATGCAAGGAAATCAGTCAAAAAGAGAAATTGAAATTTTTTTGCCAGCATGTCCCCTTGTGTTTCAAGATTTTCTTCATTTCTAATGGTAGGGAAAAAAATAAATAAGTAGAAAAATTCCTTACTTAGATGTAGTTTGCAGATTTGATGTTGATTCTTCAACCTCTCCACACCCTAAAACCCTGTTGTGAGCAAGAACAAATAGCAAATGAGAGGAAGAATGAAAAAAAAAAATTATGCATGTGCTAGGCATTTTCACTGGACGACGCGAGTCCACGTCAATGACTCGCGAGTCCCGATGAAAGACTTGCACGAGTCCAAGGCAAAGACTCACGAGTCAACTTGCCTGGACTCACCTTGCGAGTTCATGGCGAGTCAACTCGGCTCACCTTTGGACTCGTGAGTCTGTGTGAATTTTGGCCTATTCAATTGTATGGTCCTCCTAGAAGGGCCGACTCAAATCTTCACCAAATCTGCCAAATGAATACTCTATTTGAGGCACCCAACTAAGAGGAATGCATAGAAACAATACCTATTATGATTGCTATCAATCTCAGAGATATGAGCAAAATAGTGATATCCAATCCTTTGAAAAATCACTCCAACACTCAAAAGAGCATCTAAGCTCATCAAAATTAAAACCACACTCCAAAAATCACACACTACACCAAAACCATGAAACATGTAGTTAGTGTACAATGCCTATTGTTATGTTTATAATATTGATTATTCGGCAATGTATTAATTGTTCGTATTAAGTTGGTTGTCACTCTCCATTAGTTATATGTGTCAGTTGATTGACGGTTGTGTTCCTCTTGGCAACTGTTGGGTCCTTTAAATATATCATGCATCGTCAAGGAAGGTAGTATGGTATAATAGGATGATTTGTAATCCTTGGCTGACCATCTCTGGTCTTATCTATAATGAATTCATGAGCGAATAAAGATATATTCTACTCTTGTATCTAATACACACTTCCATCTTTATTATTATTCCATGTATCTAATTTATTAGATATAGCGGTGAACATTTGGCACCACTGACTTAAAAGAACTTGAGTCAGCATTGCGTGATTAATACCTTTGGATCCCAATGAAGGCAAGAAGAGGCCACAAGGTGGTCAAGACCAAATGATCAGGTGACCTCTAAGGATTGTACAACAAAGGGAATAAAGAGAAGATTATGAGAAACATTTAAATTAAATCTAGTAAGATGATTCCCAATTAGAGCCCTTCTTGAGAATGATGTAAAAGCTGAAGCGTGAGCCAAAGTCATAGTTGAAAAGAAAGGAAACCATTTGGCGAGGAAGGCAAAAATTGTATATGAGGTGAGTGGGAGGATATTGTCAGACACTTACCTCTCCTAGATGAAACATATCCCAACCTTGCTAACCAAGTAGACAACCTATCCATACAGTCAATGTTGGACGAGGAGTATGAAGAAGGAAATCTTGAACTAACAGACATATTCCATTGCATTGAGAATCTATCCATCTTAGGAGAACTTAGAATTGGAGGATTTGAACGGAAGACCCCAGACAAAGAGAGAACAAGAACGAGTCAGAGCCTAAAGTACTCAAGGTGTTGGGAAAGTTGGAGGTGGACGTGTAGAGGACGTGTGCGTAGTCAAGAGTGCAGGGAAAGCATTGGAACGTGGGGGTTAGAACAGTCCACCTAGGTCCAACACATAAGGGAGCAAGTAGGCAAGTAAGATGGTGGCTTATCCAGCAACTCCGAATGTAGATTAGAAAAAGCTGCCAAAGTTTATGGGGAATGGGTCAGAAGATCCCACGAGGCATTGCAAGATGTGTGAGACTATTTGGGTAGAAAGAAGTTAGGAGGAGAACTATTGATTCACAACATTTCCAACAATTCTATAGGGTACTGTGTAAAATTCAAGACCTATAAATTGATGTATGATTTTATGTTTTAATTAAAGACTGAAACTTATATGAGCATAATAATTCCACAATATATATTTTCTTAGCAACTGTAAAGAAATATCAACTATACAATTAGTGATATGTTATACGGAAGTTATGAAGTAAGGCAACACTAGTCAAGACACCAAGATTAATAGGAAGGTAGTGGCTTGATTAGACAAGAAAAATCTCGACTTCTATTTTGAATTAAAGGCATAATTTATAGATACAATAAATGACGTAATAATACCAGAGTCCAATGTTACTTATCGAAGCAATTAATGGAGTAAAATCAAAGTTGAAGACAGTCAACGGTGGCTTGAATATTATCGACTAAATGGTATAGCCAATTCAGATAAAAGATCATAGTAACGTGAATGATCGATAGCAAGTGAATCATACACGCAATTAGGATATGAGTAATATTAATATCAATCGACTACGATATCACAATTGGTGGCAATTCTAATTGATGATTAGAATAATCTATCGACTTAAAGCAATAGAGATTATCCAAGCATCGATTAAGATTAGATTTGGCATTGAAGGAAGTATAATAACGTCGATAAATATTTCATTGATATATGGTGTAAGTGTGGAGAAGACCAATTATGTGTATTTGTCATGAGCCATAATTGATGTATGTACAAACATATTAACACACACACACACACACATATATATATATATATATACTTATTTAATTATTGATACCATTATACACATGTTGATTGTGTACCATCAATAATAATAATAATTAATCAATTAATAGTTAAACTATGAAATTAATTAATAATGTATTATTAAGAATATTATTAATCAATATTAATATTAAACCATATTAATACTAATCATTTAATCAATGTATAATTAATATCAATATTAATATTGATAATATTTAGTGTTCTATATATATATATATATATATATTTAACAAGAGCTGTGTTACAGCACGAGTCCCGCCTTATGCTAAAATAAAATAAAATTTATAGATGTAAAAGGTATGTTCAAAGTAACAACAATATTATAATTCATTTGATCAAGTTTTAATATTCTAATAGAAATTGTTAGAAGTAAAAAGAGCGAAGTTTGCATTAATGAGAGAATCCTACTAGTTAATAAAATGCATAATAGGCTAACTCACATCTTAATCATTATGCTAAATGTATATCATTTGGAAATAATATCAAACCCAAGCATTTTTCCATTTTTTATCCACATAGTTTCGCTAGTTCTCATTCAACATAGAACTAAGAAGACTATTGCAAGCTTCAATTGCACGAATGAAGCCAACTTGAACAATCAATCTACAAATTTCAATTGCACTTCCAACTAGTTGAGACTAAACTATTTATGACAGTTAATAGCTTTTTCTTTTCCAATTATAAATATATAACCATAAATTTTTAAATATCAAATAATAAATTTATTACAATTAATAACTATTATTTTTTATTTTTAATTGTATATTCTATAACCATAATTTCTTTTCTGAAATAGAAATATTATATTTATAATGTGCAACAATTTAAGGTATTAACCTTATAGGAGAGAGATGGAAGCCCTTGCACTCAAAATATTGAAAAACACTGAAAAATAACATTCTTTAAAAAATAATGTAACCTTGTTAATTTTGCTATACTTAAACAGATGTCCATAACCTTGTCCCATTTTGGTGCAGCTTTCTGAAATTTGACTTTACACTTGTCAATTGCATTCCCTTGAATGTTTTTTATTTTGAAGTCTATTCAAGAAATCAAGTTTGTGCGTATCGTGGAATGAGTCCAGAAAACCACATTTTCTTTGAGTCATTCTGTTAGACAGTCCACGTGCCATGTCTGTGCTTCCAATTTCGACACATATCTACAAACATGCAAATGCAAACCACCTGTGAGAAACTAAAAGTTTTGTCTGTGGAAAATGAGTGTTCTATGTGCATAAAATCGAAAACCACCTACAAACGATGAAAGAGTGGACTATTGATGATGGTCTATTTTTTGTTGGCAACAACGTTGTTGACAAAAAAAACCCAGTTTTTCAATTGATCACAAAAAAGAACCAAAAAAAATTGCAGATGAAGCTGGCAAGGAACTTTTCCATTTTAAGATTTTTAAGTTGAAACCTGTTTGATCATGAAGCTCTCATTTCTTATAATCCAACTCATTGTTTGCAAAATAGTTTGGGTGTGTTTTGTTTTAACTCTGTTTTCCTTTAAATCTAGCTTAATTATTTCAGCTTTAGCCAGGTAGTTCAGGTAGTTCATGGTCAGAGTAGGTTACTCCTGTTGTTTCAGATTATGTATTTTAGAAACACTCTCTTTTTAGCTTTTGAAAATTTGGAAATGGTGAAAAATTGGCCGCAACAGATTGAATTTGTGCGGGAGATAATGAAGAGGCGGATGGAATTTCCGGCAGAGAGTCGGGGAAAATAAACTTGGCATTCGATCCTCTGAGGCAATAAATTGCACAATCGTAAGCGCGAGCAGCTTGGTAAGGGAAATCAAAAGATCCCAACCAAATTCTGGCTCTGGAATTGGGTATTCTCACTTCGGAAACCCATTTCCCCCATTTTCTCATTCTCACTCCCATGAATTGTTGTTTTCTCTCTTGGCCGTGGACGAGTGGGATACGTTGTTTAACCATGTTCAGTGGCAGACAAAATTTTGGTGCGATGGATTATCTGAAAAGCCTTGTCACGGTGTGAGGGCGTATATATAGAGGAGTCCGTTGTTCGAGTCAAATTGTTGAGGAGTCTGTTGTTCGGGTATAACACCTGCGTTGAAGGCATGGCGGCAACAAACGGGGTTGTTAAATCCCAGCTGCATGGCAGCATACAGAAAATTTCGCATTCAATCAGTGCTGCACTTGCCATGTTTATGGCGATTGTTAAAAAAGTTGATGTCAGCTCTACTCATAGCCACCATTTGTTATTTGAGCGGAAGGGCGAGAGTGGTGATTTGCCTGCATGGTTATCTGCCTCAGATCGCCAGCTTTTACAGGAGAGTACAGCGGATATACAGGCAGACGCTTTGCATAAAAATCCATTTTCCTCGGGCTCATTTTCCTGGGGTTTATTATTTTATGCATTCAGAAATAAAAATCCAATCAGTAATACCATGAATCGTCTGCCTGCCTGTATATCCGCTGTACTCTCCTGTATACCTAACCACTATTCATTGCGAAGCTTCGAGAATAAAAATCTATAAAAAATATTTACTCATGCTTCGTTTTTGTATTGATTAGACAATTTCCTTGAATTTATGAAAGGAAAATTAATTAAACCCCCAGCAAAATTCTATACAACCAATCAGAAAAAAGATATTTTCTTAAAAAATTTAAAATTAAAAACAAATGACTGCCAAACATTAGAATTAGTGTTTAATTTTTGGCAAGGTATGGTTCCCGAGGCAAACTAATAGTAAAATGATTCACCGAAAACATAAGTCTCCGCCTTAAATAGGCGGGACTAATAATGCAATATAAAACTTAATATTATCCATATTACTATTATTATACATGTTAATAATATTAGCCATATTTAAACTACTTCAATGGACGATAAGTAAAAAAGATAAGATCAACAATAAATCATAATATTAATAGCTGGAGATTAATATTAATAAGTGACGATAATAAAATGATATCAATCTACCAAATGAGGGGTCGTGACCCATGAGCCCATGATACAAGCGGTATACATAAATATGGTTTGAAATCGAAAGAAAGGAGGAATATAGAAGAGCAGATCGAAGAGAGCCATTTTTATACTTCACAGAATCAATAACTACAGCACCGTTAAGGGAGAAGAAGATTAGACTAAGGAGAGCATAGTAGCGTCAGTAGCAGCATAGGTGAATGGAGGATTAGCATCAGTCAAAGGAGCAAGAACAGTGTTAAATAATATAAGGGACAGACATCGATGGAGTCTTATATCAAAAAGAAACAGCGTAAATACAAATGAAGGATAACCAGTAAAAAGGATAACCAGTAATGTAATTATCCTTGGACGTTAAGGAGGTTTGATAGGAAAATATCAAGGCTGTGACAGCACTTTGCTATGGTAAGAGTGCGACTTATATATTGGTCTACTCCGTAACAGTGAGAGCATGCTGTTACGCACCTATTATCTAATATTTGTTCGCAGAATATTATATATATAAGATATATATACAGAGATATGTAGTAAATATATAAGTATATATATTATTGTTGATAATTAGAAATTATATATATGTAAGAGATATATATACAGATATATAGTGAATATATACGTATATATATTATTGTTGGTAATTAGAAATTATATATATGTAAGAGATATATATATATATACCTGAAAGGGCTAATGATATATTTGAGAATATATATATGAGTGCTATATATAATCTAATACTCTCAATATTATTTATAATAGTGAAATAAGAAAATATAGATAATTCATATATATCGTGAAATTAAAATATAGATTACTATATATATATATATATATATATATATATTTAAAAGGGTTCATATATAGTGAGATATTATAATATGCGTGTGTGGAAATAATGAAAGTATGTATTCTATAATATATTTATGGATGATCTATAAGAATGATCTGATATTTATATATGTAAATTATATCTTTTAATTAGTAGACAATAAAATCAGAATTACATTTCAATGGTTTTATACATATTTATTTATATTTTTTTGTAATATAAAATATTAATGTCCAAAAAGGGGAATTTTAGCACAAATCGAGTAAGGGTCCAAAAAGGGATCATTACAGTATTTCACTTAAGAGAACAGGTACCAATGACTATACAAACAATCATCCAGAAAAGGAATATTATATCTGTCTACAGTGATATTATCTCACATAACATTGATTTGAGGAATTGAGGATAACCAAATATATCTAATCAATGATTAATGAGTTGGTGATGTTATGAATTAATAGTAATCAGTTATGAGAAGAGGCAACCTTTGAAAGAGAAGAGGAAATGTGTAATATCCCTTGTGCGGAACCTTTAAGTTTACGGGACTCACCAGATACAATTCAATTGTCTGAAACTTCTTCCTAATCAAATACTTGTAACATAAAAATCCTTTGCAAACTTATATGAATGGTAGTTGATACTACTTATGTGAGAATGATGACTTATAAATTGCTATGTAGTTATTTGGATTCACCCTGACTTGATTATTCTTGGATCATACAATCAATATTATATTGATGCAAAGAAAATGTTTGATATTTAATACTAAAATGTGTGACTCTTATTGATTCAATGAATGAATTGTGAGAGTTATGCAATGATTATCCCTCCTATGGAAACTATACTCCAATATGTAATATAAAGCTTAATTTATTTACTGCTATGGAATCAACCCCGTCGTCTCAAATATGCCTATATGCCCTTGCCAAAGACAGTTACTCTCATAGAAGATCCGTAAAGGATAAATAAACAAGAGAAATATCCCACAACAATGCCTAATGAATGATTTTGATCTTCCTCTTATATCTTGTTAGATTAAAGAGTTGCACCCTTTGAATAATGAAAGGACATATCCCTTCCAAATTTCCTCTTTCCAATCATTAACGAATCGTATCACTCCAAACTTATTCAATCGCACCCTTTCCATATGGATGTTGTAATTATTTCCCAACCATTACTTAATCTTGTCAACGCATCATCGATGATTATACGATATTTATACTTAACCACATGTTGAGTTTGTTATCTATTAATAACACATACCGATCATTGCTATGTATTACATCTGCTCATTTCTTGACAGCCCATGCGTCAACAATTAACTCTATGACACTATATTCTTACGGCTCCACAATCATCGTCTCCATTCTATGTGAATGCCAATGATTATTAAGTTGGACTTCTGCAATCTGACTTGTGTTCTCCATAATTAACAAGTGACCCTTATTCAGTACTCAGCGAATACTCCATCCAATACACGTTTATGTTTTTCTATCATATCAATACAATGTTGGCTCACCGTAAAACGTGAATACTTTAGAATATTATTTCATCTCCCATATATCCTCCTTACGCAGCTATCTACTCTCTAATCTCCTGTTCGAGCTCTGTAACGCTACTCCCTTTCATTCCTTGATTTTTGCTCCCTGTAACTCCCCGTTCTGAAATTGAGTCTTCCGTCCTTATACATCTTGTTATTGGGTATGACTAGTTGTGTTTCCAAAAGACACATCTCATCACTGCTTCCTCTCTAGGCTAATCGCACCATTGATTAATGATAAATTTTATTATTCATATGTTAATTGTCATCCTTATCCAATCGTACCTTTGCCTTGTTATTAATTGCTATCTAAATCTTCTAAGACTATTTCCTTTGATGATCATACTCGTTGTTATCGCATGTATAATTATCGTCGCTGCCACCCAATAATCAGTTTAGGCACCAATATTATCGACTTATCATTTTTAACTAGGCTCTTTACTCTCTTTATCAATTATTAATGATCTCAGTACTACTGCTGATTACCACCCTTCATTGCTAGATGAATGATTATGATTTCTATTGCTGAGCAATGTATGCGATCTCAATGTCCCAAAGGTAGGCGATCACCGCAATATGAATATATGTGCACAATGTAGTTGCTGATATCTGTGTCATCGATTTCCCAGACATAGGCAATCACTGTAATATATGCCACGATACTTGATGCCACAATGCCTATGTTCGCATATGCTACTGTAATGTCTCCTGAGAGCGAAAATATCACCGCTCAATGCTTAGGTTCTTATAATACTATAATTTATTATTAGGAACTTATTCATTTATTTATACCTTTATTTGTAATTATTTGTTTATTTAATATTTTAATTTTATAATTAATAATTATTTTGTTTATATTATAATAATTATACATATTATTTTATTATATTTAAAAGATTATAATTTTATGATATTCATTCATTAATATATAATATTATATTATACTATATTAATTAATGTATTATATTCTCTCATTATTATTACATTAATAATATAGTGAAATTTAATATTAAATTATATTATAATTTATTATTTTATTATTGTTATTATTATTATTATTATTATCTATTGTGAATAATAGACCATTATCATAAAGTATTATATTAATAAATAACATAGTAATAATTTATTAATTATTTTATATTGTTAACTATTATTTTAATATCTATTTTTAATCTTATTATTTATTTAATAATATTTTGCTATTTAATTCTTATTAAGAATCTATTTGAAATGGGGGCATGGCAGTTCAGCCTTCCTCATATTGCTTGTCGTCAAGCAATGTTGATTTTATATGACCCCTTTTAATGTGAGTAGCATCTCTCACTCCAATATTATCTCACTTAAATTTGAATCAATTAGCTTTGATTGATTTTGAATTATTTCATATCCTCTTGATTTATTCTAGTCTAAAAATATAGAGTTTAAGCAATGAACATGAACAATAGAAATAGCAAGCATAACTTGGATGCATAAAGACACGAAGAAGACACGACGTATACATATTAATGCATTAAGACACGAAGCAAACAAGATGTAGAGAAATGATACACATTTTCTTGATTAAACCCCATAATTTACAATTTGTAATGAGCTAGGGTAAGGGAAATGGTTTACAAAATTTACTTTCCTTGCAACCACAATGCGAACATAAGTACATACATTTGTATATATAAGCTTCAAAGAAAACTCGAGTAATGATAAGATAGTCCAAGCCAATCCCCTATAGAATACAAAATGTGAATTGATTATGTTGTTAACTATTCGATGACTTAAGGTGGGGTGATTGGGTAATGAGAAGCTGGCTCAAGTCAATCCCCTACTAAGCCCAAGAGCGGAACTTTGGTCCTCTTGGCCTTGGTTTCATGAGTGACTCCTACCAAGGTGATCTACTTAGTGAGATGCTTACTTTTCTTTATCAGAACCTCATCCCCAATAACTAATTTGGCCCATTATGGTAAGAATGGTGAAGTGATTGTAATAGGGTCCTTGACTTGTCCATTCTAAGCCCAAGAGCGGAACTTTGGCCCTCTTGGCCTTGGTGTCATAAGTAACTCCTACTAAGGTGATCTACTTAAGTGGCAGTCCTATGCCTTCTTACCAATCCCTTTCCATCTTATCCATGATGAACTAAAATTTATGCATAGTGAAACTACACAAGGTAATTAATCATAGTAGGGTTATCCACCTAGTAGATTATGGATTACTTAGTTTATATGTTAGAATTGGGTGTGGAAAACTTATAATTTATATCTTATAACTATAAAGAAACAACAAACATAAGAGACTTCTTATGAATTTGAAGGCGAGATGGAGAAGCTTATCCAAACAATTCCCTACTAAGCCCAAGAGTGGATCTTTGGCCCTCTTGGCCTTGGTGGCTGTCTCTAGTGCACACACAAGGTGGTCTACTTAGTGGAATGTATGACTAGCTTACCAAGCCTCATCTTGTTAATTGATTGGGCTCAATAGGGTAGGAATGGCAAGGGTTAGTAATTTGGGCCTTGACATGACCAAACTAAGTCCAAGAGCGGGACTATGACCCTCTTGGCCTTGGTGTCATGACTTGACTCCTACCAAGGTGGTGTACTTAGGTGGCAGTCCTATGCCGTGTGACTTTCTCCTCTCCAACCCAACCTCATTGAGTTTTAAAAGCCTTAAGTGGGTAATTTCATCTAGATCAAACATAGTGGATGACCCTGATGTACATTATTACTAATTTCTTGATTATTGATCATTCACATTTTATTTAATTATCTAAATTTTGGATTGTATACTAAGTGAATTAACAACATGAAATAAGAATTGAATTATTTATACAACGGTATAGACTTTGTTGGCATTTTTAAGTTGTCATTGGATAAGTGTAAAGCAAACATCAATCCCATTGGTGAACCGGTAGACCGAACAGAGGATATGTACTGGTAGATCAAATAGAGTACATAGAACCGGTCTTATAGTACATACAGGGGATGTATGGACAATCGGGTACAAGAGTGATACAGGTCGACTAGATAATAATCCACACCGGATTATGCGGAGCTGTCTGAGTTAAAACCGGATTATACAGAGCATTCACCGTTTAGAACTGGAGTTATCTTTTTAACAAGAGTTAGTTTTATTTCTACGTGGATGTTTCATGGTAAACTCAAGATCATCTCGCAAAGCTTTTTTGCTGCATGATTTATGGATGAGTTTACAGCTTGGCAATACTATGAGTTGAGCTTTTATTAAGATTAATCTCTTATAATTACAGGTCATAGGATACAAAAGAGTTGTTGAAAATACAAAGCAGGAGAGAGATACCTTCTGAGAGAAGCTACAGTCACAAGAGGTGAAAGGCAGAGAGGTTCAACAGCCAAGCAGAGCAGAAAGGATAACAGGTATGATCTAATCAGACAAAGAGTGTCAATCAAGATCATTGCTTTTATATTGTTAAAGAATTTTCAAATCCCTCTATCAGGGTGAACCCTAATAGGTTCATTGTATAAATGCCTTAACCGGGTAGCATCTTAATTGGTGTTGAAAGTCCTTTAACAAGGCGACTCCTAACAGAGTCAATGTCTTAACCGATCTTCTACCAAATCCCTTTATTGGGTAGCACTCTTACAAGTGCTTTGTAAGCTCTTAACAGGGCACCTTTATTACTGCAGTAGTGAAGTTGTGAGCTCTATCTCACCGTGGATTTTTCCTTCTAACTGAGGGTTTCTACGTGCATATGCTATGTTGATCTGAGTATTTCTATTTTTGTTTATGAATGGTTAATTATATTCTGTTTATTCTGCAAGAATCTTTATACAAGGTTTAATTGAGGTAGAAATAGTATTTACTGATTCACCCCCCCTCTCAGTAACGTGTTAGGAATAACAATTGGTATTAGAGCCTTAGGTTCTCAAAGATATAAAGCTTAACCACTTGATTAAAAGATCATGGAGAGTTACAGGTATTAGAAGCAGCTTGAGGAAGCCAATGACGTCATTGCCTCTCTTGAGAATAGGCTAAGAAGATCCCTTGCTAAAAGAAAGGAGCTCGCTCTGCAGTTAAGTGAGAGCAATGAAACGATTGAGCAACTCTCTGGTCAAAGTGGATCAGATGAAGTAGAGGAGGCAGTCTCTGAGCTTATGGAGAAGAATCAGATCCTAACCAATCAGATCTCCAACCTAAAAAGGGAGCAAGAAGATAATGCCCTAAGGATGACTGAATTAATTGAGAAAAATAGGAAAGCTGAAAATGAAAGAAACACTGCAGTGAAATCACTAACAGCCTTTGAGAGAGCAAGAAATCTGGTAGAAGAAGCAGTAAGAGAAAGCGATCTTGTTGTTCTGCAACTTCAAGAAGACATGCAGTTAGTCACTCAAGAAAATGCCAACATGCAAAATAATTGGCATGATAAAGATGATGCATGCAAGAGGCTGGCAATTGAGTTGTATCAACTGGAGGAACCGATGAAAGCTCTCGAAGAAATAAATGAGACATTCAAAAGATACAACGAAAGTTCTGAAAAGCTTGATGAAAAACTAAAAGCTCAAAGAAAGCACAAGGATCCCACAGGACATGGGTTCACTGGTCAAAGCACCAAGGAAACTGGTGAGTCATCTGGAATCAAGAAAGGAAAGAAGGAAAAGAAGAAAATGCTGGAACAAAAGGGTAAAAAGATCTTCAACACTTCTTGCAATCACTGTGGCAAACTGGGCCATAAAACAAGTAACTGCAGAAATGCACTGATAAAGCCAACTAACAATTACTGCAAAAACTGTTATAATTATGGCCACAAGACCTCTGAATGTAGGTCTCGTCCCAATAGTGTGTCCAGTGGAAGCAGGGGAAGCTTCAAAGGCTATTGCTACGCATGCAACAAGTTTGGACACACAACTGATGAATGCAGATCTAAAACAATGTCATTCAGATCCCCATCGAGACCGATATTCCAAAAGAGGAATGAGAACCGGAGCACAACCAATTGTGCTAACTATGGCATGCATAGCCAGAATGACTCCTGGTGTCATTCACCCAAGAAGACTAGGGTAAATCCATGGAAGGCAATTGGGATAGTCTGTTACACCTGCAACAAAGTTGGACACCTGGCCAAAGATTGTAGGAACCGACCAGTGAACAAAAGAAGAGGATTGGTCAAACCGGTGATGAAGACCTTGTCTCCCAATCAAAAGGACAACAAGGGAAAAGACACCGAGAAAGAAGTCACGAAGATCTGGTTCAAGAAGGAATCAAAGAGCTCTGCTGAGGAGAAGACAGAGGGAAGATCATCGTCTGTTGATGGTGATCTCTTCAGCAAACTGAGCCTAAAAGGCTTAGAGGGAACCGATAGCCCATCTAGTGTTCCGGGTAGGACTGGTGAGTAACAAACTCACTTAGTAAGTAAAACCGGACAGGTGAGTGTTGATCAATTGGGGTTTGTTCAACAGGTAAAAGCCTGAATAGACATTGGCGAAAAAGGAAAGAACAGTTAGTTAAAGTAATTAATGTTATAGCTGTTAACAAATAGTTACCATTTGGTAATTACCGTTATGCTCTAAATCTATATCAAGGAAGGAGGATTGCTCATTTTCTTTTACTTTGCGATTTGTGATTTATAATTTCTTATGCTTGAGTAATATTCTGGTGCTTTGATTATCGATAAGATATTTCGGTAAGACCGATCAAGCAACTTTCTGTGTAAACCAGTTGATAACAATAGCATCATCATCATCTGTCGCTAAGTTGATTCAAGGAAATCAATTCGACCGACCTGTCTACGATATCATGGCAGTTTAGAACAGGGAAAACGACATGTCTGGTGCACTGTCATTTGTGCCTGATGGAGTTCTAATGACTGAAGATGTCACCGCTTTCACATATGCGAAAAAAGAAGAATTGGGTGAAACTTTCATCCAAAGCGAGTACCTCTCGCTGTGCACAGACGGAAAGCTTTAGGATAAGTACGCGAAGGTGGTATCTTCAGGGTTGATAAATGGAGTCTATTACCCAACTGTGTTTCGATTGTATTGGATACGACTGGTTCTCAGTTGTGTGCATGAACCTAGTTTCTGGCTTGCGAAGGGAGCATGCACTCAAATCACCAAGGAGGACCTGCATAGAGTGACCGGGTACAACGACAAAGGGGAAGCCGTCACCCTAAGAACAATTTCAAATGTCGTAGTTGCAAAGTTGACCAAATCAAAATCTGATAGTTGGCTAATGACAGTCAACAATATTGAAGATGGAGTTCGGTTTGCATCTGCAGTGATAGGTTATAAAATCTATCAATCAAGCAACTTGAATAGTGTGCCGGGAGGAGCCATTCACGCTGCTCACCGGATCATGCACGACAACGCGCAGTATGATCTTTGCGCAATGCTTCGAGGACAAATTTTTGAGAATCTGAAGAAGCTCGGTATCGTGAAGAAAAAGTTCCTGAAATATGGAACCCTACTGGTATGCTTGTTCTTTTATTATTCTAACTTCTTTCTGGGAATAGGCAAGGTGACATGGGGAACTGATCTACTAGTCATGATTCAGATTAGTGATATGGCCAACCAACTGGGAAACCAATTCAGTAAAGTCATGACTGACTATTTTGAGGCATTCTAACTGAGGATGCACGCCAGGGAAAGAGTCCCCTCAACTATTGTTGACTCCTACAAAGACGAGGTGTGTTTCCTAGTCTCCACCAATCACTGCATCATACAGGCAGTGGAACCAGGAACCGGGTATGCTCCTGAACTGGGGTATGAGATCTCTGCAAAAATAGCTAAGGCATATGCAGATGCCCTACAAGACAGTGATCTGGATTTGTCGGCGTACCGGTTTGCAACCTTTGAAGAGATTGAAAAAGGCACTGATAAAGAATGTATATGTCAAAAGGACCCCTACACCAAAGAAGAAACGAGCACTAGATCAACCCAAAGCTCAAAGAAAGAGAACACATCAAGCGCCCAAAACTCAAGGGGAAGAAATAGAAGGAACAGAAACTGAAAACACAACTCCTCTGCTCTGTAAGAGGAAATCTGCTAAACCGGTGAAGGAAGATGCACCGAGAGCAAGAAAACCCACAATTGATGAATTTGTGGCCACGTTAAAGAATTCAGGTGGTATGGGATCAGTTGGAATGAGATATGAACACTGGCAAATAAGAAGATAAGAGGAAAATAGAAGTCGTAGTTCATTGCATTCATAAGTTCCATCTCACTCCCATCGAACTTCATAAGGTCGTCCCTGACAATCTCCTGGAGATTCTTGAAGCAAGATGGAAAGTTTCAATGGAAAGAGAAAAGGAGCTAAGGATAAAGGCTCTGCTTGAGGTTCAGAATCATCTTACTCTGGACGAGGCCACTCATCAAGTAGAATTGCACTAGCAAAACTTTCTGTCAAGAAAAAGGGTCAATCAAATGGTTGTTGGAGAAGTGGACAAGGTACACGAAGAAGGTGTTGCAACATGGACAAAGCTTCTTCAAACCCAACAACAGGTAGAAGAAGCATGCCAAAAGACCACTGAGCCACCGGTCAAAGATAGCGGTAAAGGAAAGGGAATTCTGGGAGTTGAGGCTCAAGTCAAAACTAAGGTATCGACTGAACCGGTCATCGTCGATATCACTGACGACAAAGGTGGCGATCCAGCTCCACCAACCATTCTTTTATCTCCAGGAAAAGATAAGGCTCGTACAATGATTGTAAATGATATTGTAGATGAAGTAATGGATTTTGGAGAAGTAGCCAATGTGGTTAAATGGTTTAGTGTGTTAGGAGAGGAAGATAAACAAGCAGTAATAGTGGATCTGTTGGGAACCTTCTTGGATTTCAACAGAATTCCAAGAGACTATAGGTCAAATTTCCTCCTGAATTGAATACTAGACTTATGAATAAATGGAGAACCGGTCTAGGCACAAACAATAAAATTGTTACGGAGACATTGTCACAGGTAAAACCTGGTCTCAGTGAAGAAACTATTAAACTTCTAATGGAGGAAGTATCCATGAATTTGGATACAAAGAATAGAGTTGCCAAGATAGTAAACGGTTATGAGAAGGAAGTCTATCAAGAGACACTAAATTTCTGGCAACAATATGACTTCAATGCTCTCAAGGCAACAGGTCAACAGGATCAACCTGAAACAGAACTAGAAGAACCAACAATCGGTGAGCAGTAAGTTCCTAAGGAAGAGTTCACATTCTGTGAACAGGTGAATATGGAAGAACAAGTTCTACTAGAGGAACAAGTGCTAGGAGAGTCATCGGTCAAGATGAATACTGACAATACAACAGGTGAAGAAGAAATTGCTGTGGGTGAGCTACATACAGGTGAAGAGCAGCACATAGAGGAAGCCCCAGCAGAAGAGCAAGTACAATAACAAGAAGATGCATGACTAGAACTAGAGGTACTACCGGAAGGGGAAGTACACCAAGAGGTAGAAAGACCAACAGAAGAGGTTCTATCGGAAAAGTTGGTACAATCGGAAGAGGTGGTAATACCAAAAGAGAAAGTACAATAAAAAAATGAAGGAATTCAAGAACAATAGAACAAACAGGAACAAGAGTTACTTGTACATATTGAACAAGAACAACCGGTATTGGAGCCAAGGCAAAAGGAACAAGTAGATGTTCCAAGCTCGTCCTCGTACAAGAGGAAGTTATCCTTTGCAGCAGAAACTGAGGCTAAGAAGAGCAAGGTTAGCGAGACTGTGGTTGACATAAGCAAAATGTCAACTAGGCAACTAAAGGAGCTAACAAAGAGGAAACTGGACATGGTCCTCACAAGTGTAAAGAACATCTTGTACAACTTTGTGCTGGATGCAGACATTGATGAAGATGAACCTGTCATTGATCAATTGGAGATTTTGGCACAAGCAATAGGAGAAGATGTCACCAATTCGGAGACAGTTGCCATTGATCACTATGAGAAGAAGAGAATAGAAATTTTCCACAAACAGGTTGAAGAGATAAAGGTAACAATATTAACCAACATAAGGTTGCAGGAAGTCTAATGACAAGGACTTCAAATTTTGATATTTTTGTGCAAGATATCACCGAGAAGTCATCTAAGACTTCTGGAGACATAAGAGTTCTGTATTCCCAATTTGACATAAGGAACACATCTGGAACAGATTTCAGCAGGGAAATGACAGGCCTAGCTCTCATTCTGAGAAAGGCATCTGAAGAGAAAACTAAGAAAATCCAAGATCTCATTGGATTTCAATTATTTTTAGCCCCAACATTTGATTTAATGCAACAGACTGCGACAGAAGTTGAAAATTTGATCAACGAACTGGACTACAAGACTGTAGAGGACATGGAGAACATAATTGTATCGCTGAAAGCAGCATAGAAAAATATGGAACATGTCGCCAGTCAATGGAATCCTTTTCTTCATACAGTGAGGAAAGTTTACAAGGACATCTTCACCAAGTTACAGATGTAATCCAAAAGAAAAATCCTTTGTCCTATGGAGGCAAAAAGGGGAAGATGACATAGAAGAAGATCAGGATGGAGAGATCGACAGAGAGATCAGAAGGAGAAGGTCAGAATACAGAGTAGATTCAGCTTAAAGAGAAGATGCACAAGCACAAGGGAAGTCTACACGACAGGGAATGAACAGTGATGAGAGAATGATGTTTTTCCACCAATGCCAAAGGGGAAGATTGTTGGCATATTTAAGTTGTCATTGGATAAGTGTAAAGCAAACATCAATCCCACTGGTGAACCAGTAGACCGAACAAAGGATATCTATTGGTAGATGAAACAGAGTACATAGAACCGGTCTTATAGTACATACAGGGGATGTATGGACAATCGGGTACAAGAGTGATACCGGTTGACTGCATAATAATCCGCACCGGATTATGTAGAGCTGTCTGAGTTAAAATCGGATTATAAAGAGCATTCACCGTTTAGAATTGGAGTTAGCTTTTTAACAGGAGTTAGTTTTATTTCTACGCGGATGTTTCAAGGTAAACTCAAGATCATCTCGCAAAGCTTTTTTGCTGCATGATTTGTGAAGGAGTTTACAGCTTGGCGGTACTATGAGTTGAGCTTTTATTAAGATTAATCTCTTAAAAATAGGATACAAGAGTTGTTGAAAATACAGAGAAGGAGAGAGATACCTTCTGAGAGAAGCTACGGTCACAAGAGGTGAAAGGAAGAGAGGTTCAACAGCCAAGCAGAGCAGAAAGGATAACAGGTATGATCTAATCAGACAGAGAGTGTCAATCAAGATCATTGCTTTTATACTGTTAAAGCATATTCAAATCCTTCTATCAGGGTGAACCCTAATAGGTTCGTTGTATAAATCCCTTAACCGGGTAGCATCTTAATTGGTGTTGAAAGTCTTTTAACAAGGCGACTCCTAACAGAGTCAATATCTTAACCGATCTTCTACCAAATCCCTTTACTGGATAACACTCTTACAAGTGCTTTGTAAGGTCTTAACATGACACCTTTATTACTATAGTAGTGAAGTTGTGAGCTCTGTCTCACCGTGGTTTTTTCCTTCTAACCGAGGGTTTCCACGTACATATGCTGTGTTGATCTGAGTATTTCTATTTCTGTTCATGAATGGTTAATTACATTCTGTTTATTCTGCAAGAATCTTTATACAAGGTTTAATTGAGATAGAAATAGTATTTATTGATTAACCCCCCCGTCTCAGTAATCGGTTAGGAATAACAGACTTTGCATGATATTTCCACATTACTAGTAAAAATGTACTAGACCCTTGTTGCTGGTTTTTACTGGATGTCAGAACCTTCCTATTAAGATGTTATGCCATATTCCCTCTATAATCTGCAATTAATAAGTTAACGCTGTGACAATATGTCTCTTATTTTTTATTTTTTATTTTTTATTTTTTTTCGTATGGATCTTCATAAGACAGTCTTTGCATTTTACCCTGCAAGATGGCAAGCTCATGCTCTCATACCATTTGTAATATACCCTATGCGGAACCTTTAAATTTACGGGACTCACCAGATGCAATTCAATTGTCTGAATCTTCTTCCTAATCAAATACTTGTAACATAAAAATCCTTTGCAAACTTATATGAATGGTAGTTGATACTACTTATGTGAGAATGATGACTTATAAATTGCTATGTAGTTATTTGGATTCACCTTGAATTGATTATTCTTGGATCATACAATCAATATTAGATTGATGCAAAGAAAATGTTTGATATTTAATATTGAAATGTGTGACTCTTATTGATTAAATGAATGAATTGTGAGAGTTATGCAATGATTATCCCTGCTATGGAAACTATACTCCAATCTGTAATATAAAGCTTAATTTATTTAGTGCTACGGAATCAACCCCGTCATCTCAAATATGCGTATATGCCCTTGCCAAAGACAGTTTCTCTCATAGAAGATCCGTAAAGGATAAATAAACAAGAGAAATATCCCACAATGATGCCTAATGAATGATTTTGATCTTCCTCTTATATCTTGTTAGATTGAAGAGTTGCACCCTTTAAATAATGAAAGGACATATCCCTTCCAAATTTCCTCTTTCCAATCATTAACAAATCGTATCACTTCAAACTTATTCAATCGCACCCTTTCCATATGGATGTTGTAATTATTTCCCAATCATTACTTAATCTTGTCAATGCATCATCGATGATTATACGATATTTATACTTAACCACATGTTGATTTTGTTATCTATTAATAACACATACCAATCATTGCTATGTATTACATCTGCTCATTTCTTGACAGCCCATGCATCAATAATTAACTCTATGATACTATGGCCTTACGGCTCCACAATCGTCGTCTCCATTCTATGTGAATGTCAATGATTATTAAGTTGGACTTCTGCAATTTGACTTGTGTTCTCCATAATTAACAGGTGACCCTTATTCGGTACTTAGTGAATACTCCATCCAACACACGTTTATGTTTTTCTGTCATATCAATGCAATGTTGGCTCACCGTAAAACATGAATACTTTAGAATATTATTTCATCTCCCATATATCCTCCTTACGCGGCTATCTACACTCTAATCTCCTGTTCGAGCTCTGTCACGCTACTCCCTTCCATTCCTTGATTAGTGCTCCCTGTAACTCCCCATTCTGAAATTGAGTCCTCCGTCCTTATACACCTTGTTATTGGGTATGATTAGTTTTGTTTCCAAAAGACACATCTCGTCACTGCTTCCTCTCTAGGCTAATCGCACCATTGATTAATGATAAATTTTATTATTCATATGTTAATTGTCATCCTTATCCAATCGTACCTTTTCCTTGTTATTAATTGCTATCTAAATCTTCTAAGACTATTTCCTTTGATGATCATACTCGCTGTTAGTGCATGTATAATTATTGTTGCTGCCACCCAATAATCAGTTTAGGCACCAATATTATCAACTTATCATTGCTAACTAGGCTCTTTACTCTCTTTATCAATTATTAGTGATCTCAATGTCCCAAAGGTAGGCGATCACTGCAATATGAATATATGTGCACAATGTAGTTGCTGATATCTGTGTCATCGCTCTATGATTTCCCAAACATAGGCGATTGCTGCAATATATGCCACAACACTTGATGCCACAGTGCCTATGTTCGCATATGCTACTGTAATGTCTCTTGATAGCGAAAATGTCACCGCTCAATGCTTGGGTTCTTATAATACTATAATTTATTATTAGGAACTTATCCATTTATTTATACCTTTATTTGTAATTATTTGTTTATTTAATATTATAATTAATAATTATTTTATTTATATTATAATAATTATACATATTATTTTATTATATTTAAAAGATTATAATTTTATGATATTCATTCATTAATATACAATATTATATTATACTATATTAATTAATGTATTATATTCTCATTATCATAGAGTATTATATTAATTAATAACATAGTAATAATTAATATTAATAGCTATTTTTAATCTTATTATTTATTTAATAATATTTTTTTATTTAATTCTTATTAAGATTCTATTTGAAACGGGGGCATGACAAAATGGCTTTTGGACGTCCAAGAGACACGTCCTTTCATTGAAGAAGATATTAATATTGAGGGGAACGATCACATGGAAGCATCGGATACATTTTGTCTTATTTACTTATCCTCATTAGGCATGCTCTATTTAGAGAAAACTACCTAATCCGCATTACTTGTGTAAGTATAAATAGTACAGATTAGAAATAACATCTAAGGGATTGCATAATTTATTTAATGTCCCCATTTTTAGGCACATGGGATTAGTTTATTTCTGTGACCCTCGTAGGATAATCAGGTTGTTGGAGGGGGTCATGTGGCTGAGCCAGTGGTTAGTTTCCACTCTGGATGTTTGTAATGTCAGGATTGCTCTTCGTTTGAGTCAGTTTGACAGACTTACTATTTATAGTATGTGCTTTTTAGGTGATCGTCATGATTGCTATTTTTAGCAGGGCGCCTGTGCATTGGTTTCAGTAGAGTTGTGGTTTCTTTTGTAGAGTCTTCAGTTTGAGGGACTTGCTATTTATAGTAAGTTTATTTTTGTCTAGTTACTATTCCTGGCAGGGCAGTGTGGGCAGAAGATGCTGTTTGTCTGAAGGATTCAATTACATCATGTTGCATATGGAGTTATTAAATTAAGCTTGGTTTCATTAAATAACTTATGTTACTTTATGTTATAATTTGATGGTGTATAGTTGAAGCCTCTTTAGTGAAAAATATGAACTTAAAGCTTGAGGCTAGTGTGTGGGAGAAGCCTTATTTCAATGTTTTTTTTATAAAGCCTTGAAGGAATTTGAATTCCTTATCATTGATAAACATATGCAAATTGAAAGAAATCGTAATTGGAGAGGAAACAAGGGTTTCAAGTGCTATTTTGAAGTGCTGCATTTTTTTAAGAGTTCATACACCTTGAGTTGGCTTCCATTGCCAATGAATCGTGTCTAGTATTTGCTCATGATTGAAATCTGATGGGAATGGGAAGTTTGTTTCAAAAGTACTGTAAACTTAATGCAAAGAATGTTGTCCTCACAGCTGCGTCAATTCCTTGAAGCTGCCGGCAGGTGTCTTCATATTAGCAGTCGTCTCAACATTGCGGCAAGCTAGTACATTGGTTTCGCCTTAATTTTAAGCTACGTCTCCTTCAATTTAAGGCAGCGTGCTCCCCTAGGAAGGCTGCGTTTTCATTCCCAGGAGGCTGCGTATCATTTCAAAGGAGTGACGACACATTTCATAGAAGCCGCTTTAACAAGGTGCTTCATCTTTATTAAAATATGTAATGTTTATGAATATTTTCAAGCATTTGAGTGAATTGTTGGTGAGCAGTTGAAATAGAATTAATCTGTTGTTTGATGTCAATATATTTATTTATGTTGGAAACATTACAAAAAATCATATATATTCAAAAAAAATAAAAATTTCAAAACAATTATACAAAAAGAATTCAGTTGCAGTTAAGAGCCAGTCAGGCTCTTTACAGTTTACAGATCGCATATCAGAGAAAACATCCATTCTTGAGTGCAAGGATCAATTCGACAATCAAAGACAACACCCATCTCTTCTAGGGATTATATCTATAAGTTGCATATTAATATAGACAGATGCGATATCACACCATTGCTGAGAGCAATAAATATCAATTGCATACTCTTATTGTATATCAGATATTGTATAATTGTTCAATCACTATAAGTGCTAGAGACATCTTCCATATTGTATATTTCATAACAACATATCAGACATTACAGTCATCATATATAATTTGATAATCATTTGCATATACCTGTACTGATTATATCAGAAATCGCAGTGATATTGGCTTATCTTCCATTGCTTGCTTAATATATATTCAACTGACATAGTAAGAGGACGAAGTTGATGTGATTGTCCCCGTTTTCTTAACTTAGCCAAAAAGGGGATATTACAATTGGTATCCGAGCTAACGAACCTGCCAGCCATTGTGGGAAAATCTTTCAGACTAATAAAGATGGAAACAATTGAGGAACTAGTATAACAAGAAGCTTTAAATATGGGAGAAGATGAAGAACTCAAAAAGCACATACATAAATGCATGGTAGAGCAAAGGAATATGCAGAAGAAATCAAATCAATTATTGTTATTGCTAACACAATCCATGATAAACAATGGATGCAGTGTCAATGGATATCAATCCATCATCACTCAAACTTCAACTCAGTAAGTGGGTACACCTAATTTAAGATCGACAATCCCATCTATAGTTGATTAACATACATTGGTGGATCTACATGAGCAATGACGACTAGATTGGTTAAAGGGAGGTCTTCAACAATATATGTCACTAGAGGACTGTTTGATCTATAAATGAAGTATTCACCTAAGGAGCGAAGAAGTCATCACTTGGACCAGAAAAGGGAAAGTGGAAAATATAAACACTTTAAGGAACCAAAGATGAATGATTGCAGCAATGTCGTCAAGAGACTCACACATCGACTCCTCACAACAGTTATTATCAGAGGCATTGAAATTGATTATGTCAAAAGAATAAAGTATAATTGTAGAACATGAACCCCTAAGGAAGGACCAAATAAGAGATGATCATCAAGAACCACAAGAGAATCATAACGTAGTAACCAAATATTTCAAGAGCCCACAAATACGTGGAAAGGAGAAAAAGCCTATTAATGTTGAAATGAACCAGAACAATAACAGAATAACGGAGAGAAAATAAAACTGATGACACAAGAATTACCCTGGGAAAAACCCTCCTCAACGAGGGAAACAACCCAACCCACAAAATCATATGTCCTTTATTGAAGTACAATACAAAATTACAAGAACTTGCTCACAGTGAACTGTTTAGCAGAGACAGTCATAACATCACTATAGCCTTGCATACGAACGCTCTCAAAGATCATACAATACTCATAAATTGTAATACAAAAATTGGTAATGAATGTCCTTACATAGAAGACACGATCAATATCAAATATGGCTCACAGGTTGAGCATAGATAAGGAGACTGCAGAATCTGAAGGTGTTCGAGTTGAAGACACGCCCATGCAAAGGAATGCTAAACCCAAAAGTAATGTTGATACACATGAGAATATGCACCTTGCAATACCTTGTCACAAATTAAGAGCTCACGCCATGGAAGACGGAATGATGTAGGATGAATGCGCCCGATGAGAGTGGAGATGCCATCACCTTGGCTGTTACTAAGAGTGGAGATGCCGATACAATGAAACGGCTTTCAATAATATCATATGCCAAACAAAATAATACAACCAAGTGTGGAACCGCAGAACAACTAACCGGTCCAAAATGGATAGTGGTTAAATGAACATGAAGTAAGTTACGAAACATTATTCATAAAATAGCATGACTGTCGTTGATGGTTAAGGACACGCTTAACCACCAATGAAAGTTATGTGAACCGACAATGTCCATGATATGCACTCATATGTGGATAAGCAACAGCAACAAGGAACATCAAATGAACAAGGAAGATAGTAGCAAGGAAGTTTTAGTTTAAGTCTTTGTCGCAGCTACATTACTTCAACACTCCCTCTTAGCAAGAGAGAGACTTTTGGAGAAATCCACCTGGACAAATGCGCTCAGCTGCAAAAGAATCAACATCAATAAATAATCTCAATATATTTCAAATTTAGTTATCTTCATACAAAGGAATTCACCATAGCTAATCCTAGAGCGTGAAAATAAAAATAACAGAAACATCCACTATAGCTGCTCCTAGAGGGTGGATACATAACATATAAAATGTAATCAAAATTATTCATCATAGTCACTAAAGGTCATAACAAAAATCACGGAATTCACACACATGACTTCCGCCATGGCTGCTCCCAGAGGGTGGATCAAGGGCTTTCACCTGAAACTTCTCTCAGAGAAGAATGGATTATTACCTTGCCTACTTGCAGAGGGTGATTCTACCATACCTACTCATAGAGGGTGGACCAAGAGCTTACATCTCAAACTTCTCCCAGAGAAGAATGCTTAACCAACTTGCCTACTCGCAGAGGGTGGAACAAGGGCTTTCACCTCAAACTTCTCCCATAGAAGAATGCATATAAGTGAGGGAACACTCTGCCTGAGATACCTTCTCAACAAGGGCTTCATTCTCCACTAAACCAAGCTATTCTCGAAAGTAGCAAAACTTCACTTTCGGAAGTGGTTTGGTGAGAATGTCTACAGTTTGCTCCTCTGTAGGGATGTACTTTAGTTCAACTACATTTCTTTGAACCATATCTCTCAAGTAATGAAACTTGATTTCCACCTGTTTGGACCTGTCATGAAACACTGGGTTAACTGAAAGCTTTACACAGCTTTGGTTATCACACATGATCACTGAAGGTTCGAGAGGCTGTCCAAACAACCTTGCAAGTAATTTGCGAAGCCATACAACTTCCTTTGCAGCCATACATGCTACAACATATTCTGCTTCAGCTGTGCTTTGAGCTACATAAGATTGTTTCCTGCTGCTCCAGGAAACCATGGCGGAACCAAGGTTGAAACAACTACCTGAAGTGCTCTTTCTATCAGATACACAACCTGCCCAATCAGAATCAGAGTTTCCCTGTAACTTCAACTTGGTGTAAGAAGAATATTTCAGCCCATATCCAATTGTACCACGAATATATCTCAATACATGTTTGGCTGCCACAAGGTGGATTTGCCTTGGTTCACACATGAACTGACTTAATGTATTGACTGCAAAACATATATCAGGTCTTGTGTTAACCAAGTACATTAAGAAACCAATGAGTTGTCTATACATGGAAGGATCAACCAAATCTGAATTAATTGAATCATCATGAAACTTTTTCAGATTTACTTCCATGGGAGTCACCATGGATTTATAGTCTAACATACCAAATCTCTTTAAAACATCAATAGCATACCTTCCTTGACTTAAGATGATGTCACTTGAATTTTGCCATACCTCAAGGCCAAGTAAATAATTTAACATGCCAAGATCTTTCATCTCAAATTCTGAAGTTAGATCGTTCTTGCATGTGATAATGACATCATCATACCTGTGAGAAATAAATCATCTACATACAAGACCAAAATCAAAATTTTATCATCATGAACCTTGAAGTATAAATTAGGATCAACATCATTCTTTTGAAAGCCTAAGCTCAAAAGATATTTGTCAATTCTCTCATACCAAGCACGTGAAGCTTGTTTGAGTCCATACAATGCCTTTTTCAGCTTGCACACATGAGATACCTTGTCATGGATGATGAACCCTTTTGGCTTCTCCAAATAAACTTCTTCTTCAATGACTCCATTCAGGAATGTTGTTTTCACATCCATCTGGTGAAGTTTCCAGCCCCTTATCGCAGCAATGACTATAACGGTTCTGATGGAGGTGTAGCGAGCCACCGGTGCAAAGGTCTCATCATAGTCTATGCCTTCCTTTTGGGAAAAACCTCTAGCTATAAATCGTGCCTTGTACTTGTCTATACTTCCATCAATTGCATGCTTAATCTTGAATAACCATTTAGATGAGACAATTGACTTGCCTTAAGGTCTAGGGACAATGTTCCATACATCATTTTTATGATTGATTGGTATTCTTCCATCATGGCATCTTTCCACACTTGATGTTTGGAAGCCTCCTCAACATTAGGAGGTTCAAAAGCAATTATGTGACTCATTAATGCAACATAACTAGCAAACTTATGAGGCCATTTGCTTTCTCTAAAGGTCCCTCAAGGGGCTGCGAAAGGTTCAGCTTCTTCCACAATGTTCCTAGCCCATAAGGGTCTTTTCTTATTGGAGGAAGAAGAGTTGGGACCTGTGGGATCAACTGGAGTAGGTAGAGAAGTAGGATAAATAGAATCTTCATTCTCCCTCTGAATCTCTGAATGGGGATACGGATCAGCCATGGCAAGATCTTGTGGGAGCCCAAGATCTTCTTCATCAATTACAATGTTAGATTCTTTGGGAAACTTGCAAGCCATATCTTTATCAAAAATGACATCCCTACTAATTTCAATCTACCTTTGACTAGGTACGTAAATTCTGAAAGCTTTAGAAGAATCACTGTAACCAAAAAAAAATCCTTTCTTACCTGAAGGTTCTAACTTGGACCTTTTCTCTTTTGGAATGTGAATGAATACTGGGCAGCCAAATTTTTTGAAGAAACTAACATCTGGTTTTGATCCTGAGAAAGCCTATTCAGAAGACATTCCCAAGAATCTAATGGGGCCAAGGTTCTTAGCAAGGTTATAAAATAAGATCTGCCCCCTTCCTTGGATTTCGGGCTTATGGCCAGGTGCAGACCACCGACAGTAAATTTAAGTTCTATACCCCCTCTTAGCTTTCGGGCATCCGGTCGGGTATAGATACCTTCCTGAGAATCATTTTTTTTTGAGTTTAATGAATTTTAGAAGTTTGCTTCTTGACTTGACTGTTAACATGAAACCACTTTAATTATGTCCAAGGAACCTGTGCACTGGAGGTATCCTTCACCTACCAGGCTGCCTACATACCCGTATCCACAGGATCAAGGCCCTTGCACCGCTAACACTAAAGTAGTATGTAGTTCTATTTTCTACTATGTTTGATGTAATTGTTGTGGAAGCGGAGCCATTTCGGGGTATTATCCATCCTCAAACAATTCTTTGCCACCATACACGCCCCCCTCCCCCGGGCAAATGAGACGGAATTCCTGAGTATCAACTATAACCTCAACACTACTTGATTTGAGGTTATAGTTTAACCATGTGCAACATTTACCTATACATATGTATCCTACTCCCTCACCTTTTAATTGATTTAGAACTTGATTCTCCTAAGATCTTTCAGAGAAGCAACCAACAGACCTTATTATTTTATAATTTTATATAACATATGATAACACAGATTTGTTTCCCTCTCTGATCTTTCTGCTGACGAGGGTGTTGTTCCAAAAAGTTTCTTTACTGTACATACATCTGTGTATTTTTCTGTGTATGGCAGATTTTTGCCATTTAAATTATTTAATCACACCATAAGCCCCAACCAATGAAATGAACACACTTATGAGGGAAAATAACATCTTGCATATGAAACTTTACTATACTTTCATTTTAAAACTAGATAGTATCAATATTGGATGCGAGTTTCAATGCGGCCAACTATTTTATTTTTGAAATATATGATGACTATTCGGTTTGTAGTTTGTTTCACAACATGATAACAGTATCTGATTAATTTGCTGCAAGATATCAGATTCTTATTTCAGAAAAGAAAAGACTACCATGATCCATTTAAGGAGTGAAAATATCATATGCATTAAGTTCAAAAGTCCATATACAAGCCAAGAACGAACTGGAAGAGGGAGCAGCCTGTATTTGGCTAGATTAATCTAATACAAACAATCAGCAGCTGTAAAACTCAAAGTATCATCAATTCATTTACATTAGTGCCAAAACATAATATCAAATACAGCTACATAAATGCCAAGGTGTGTTTAATTGCCACCATTTAACACCATCAGTAACTAAAGCTTCCATTGTTTTCTTTCAAAAGGAAATTATAATTTATCTTCAGCAATTTGGACAAATTTTTCAGATAATAAGTCAACCTTACACTAATTTTGGTGCAGGGGTTAAAACCAAAATTTCCCAATGATGCTGAAGTTCTGAAAATAAAGTGTGCTAGCATATATTCCAATTTCTATGCTATAGGTGGGCAAAATTAATAGCAGTGACTTATATGCTGCTCATAACTGCTAGTCATAACACAATAATAGATAACATGAATCAACTGTACTTATGGTTCAGTAGTTATGCTGGTTATATTAACATTCATAAAAAGAAATCATTTTCTTTATATCTGTCTTCCAAAGTTTTTAAGCAAGGGTTCTCAAAAAAACTAAGAGAGGTAATTGATGACATACCTGGTATGTTGGAGAAGAAATTATACCTTTAGCTTGAGGAAAAATACCCTAACCTAGCTGCCCAACCGTTACCTTCTGCTTTTACAATTAATTTAGCAGCAACTTCAGCTGATATGGTTTGAGTATCATCTTAATTTCTGGAAAAAAATCAAACTGGCAAAGTCCAAGGTTGTCGATTTTCTACTGTCCCTCTAAATTGACAACCGCCTAGATTTGCAAGGATAGCAAGATTAGATTGAAAAGAATTCAAATTCCAGTGCAGCTTGTTCTCTTTCCCCCCTTCCTTCTATTCACATTCATGTCTCTTTATATTTTCTTCCCGAGTTGGCAAGCTCAATGGCGGTGGTCACCAAGAGGGGTTTTCCAACCACATATCAGATTTTTAACTCTCTGAGCCTTCCACGTTGGTTGTATACCTCAGAGGTATGTTCCTTTCCAGCCACGTTGCCTGGTTATGTTCTTCCTCCATTCCCATTTGGGCGCGTATACTCTCTAACCTGCGCACAAATGTTTCCTTTGTGCAAACTCTCTTCCTCCGCATTTTGTCATGAATGAAGTTTGTTCACTTTATACCAAAGGAAATATGAAAGGTAATCTTTAGGTATAGTTTATAATTTATTTTATCATCTCAAATTTATTGTTACTTTTAAATTACTATTATTGTATTATTATTAATATATATTATATTATATGAAATATTTATTTACTTTCATCATCTTTTATATGTACGTATATTGCTAATATTTATTTTGTTAAGGATTATATTAATTTACTTATCAATATTTCCCTTGTTTCAAATTGCATATATCATTATTATTATTTTTAAGTATTTGACAATTTATTAAAAACCTTAGCTTAATATTATAATTATCTATTTATAAAGTCGTTTGACGAATACTAGGATTTTTAAAATAATATCCGAAGTCTACCAAATAATTTTATCTCGATTTAATTTTTAATCAAAATAATCCATCTCGGAATAATTAAATAATTAAATAAATATCGTCAAGAATCAAAATAAATGATGTCTAATAAAAGAATGCCACACATTAGTACATTTGTGATATATATATATATATATATATATATATATATATATATATATATATATATATATATATATATATATATATATATATATATATATATATATATAAGAGTTTGTAAAGGTTAGCATCTATAGGGTCGTGACAAGTGTTTTGATTAACAATAGGGGAATTCTTCTCGGCACCATAGATGTAAGTGGATAACTATATTACATTTCCAAGAAGAGATAATATCCAAGTTTGAGGAGGCTTAATTTGTGAGTTGACTGTGACGTGGACATATAGGGAGTATTACTTTCAGGTTGGAACTCAATATCTCATTTTGTGCCTATGTTGCTCAAACATTGATTGTAGACTTAAGGAATTTGTGAAGGGTGGAACTTCAAGCTACAAGAATTTTCTGTTTGGGAACTTATTGGTTCCATTTGGTTGAAAAATTCTTTGCTACTGCTGCTTAAGGAAACTAGGATTGTTGGAAACCAAATCTCAGTCTGGACAAGTAGGTTAAAAATTTCCTATCGGTATTGAGGTGTTGTTTCGGAAATGATTTTGTAATGTCCCCATTTTGAGCGAGCATTGGAGTTAGTGGATTTAGCCTATCATTGGGTCCTTGTAGGGTAATTCTGGTGATTAGAGGACCCTATTGTGGGTTTTGGCCCCGTTTTGAGGGACTTACTATTTATAGTAAGTCAACATATGGTTCTACTGAGCTCAGATGATTTAGAGGAGTTATATGATGCTCTCAGATTTTATTTCCGACTTCCGATTTAGACTCCAAGATTCTTGGAGGGAGCGTCTATTTTTAGTAAGTCACCTTGTCAGGTTCATTCATCGTCTTTCTTCATAAGGATCACGCCTGTGCTGTTAGATTTCGATTCTGATGCTTCTTCAATCATTTTTGCAAGATGGGTGAATTATGATTATTATTTAATTAAATTGGCTAAGGTTGCTATTTTTATTGGGATTGCATATTGGACACCTGGGTGTTATAGCTCGTTGGAACCAGGTTGAGAAGTTTTAAATCTTGAGCACATAAAACAGGGACCCTATGTGTCAGAATATCATTATATTAATGAAAAGGTCATTTTTGGAGCAATGGGGGAGTTTAAATTAATAAAGCGACTTTATTATATGTCATCTTTAAATTATAACATAAAGTTGCTTTATGAGAAATGAAATTAAAGTAAATTAAAGGAGATGAACACAAATGAATATTGAATATTATAAAAGGGGATTTAGATTTCATTTCATTCATTCTATTGTGCATTTGATATTATTGATTTGTGTGAAGAGAAATTTGGAACAAGGGTTTCAGAATTTCAGACATGGAGAATTGTGAATTCTTCAAAGTTTTTACAAGCATTTGAGGTATTGAAATAAACAGTGAGATTTGCTATAGTGTGGGCTTCATTCAGAAGTTCAATTTGAGCTTATAGGAGAAGAATCAATAGAGAGTTTGAGTCAGTTTGAAGGTTTTTTCTGATGGTGATAGCAACATTATACCCTAGGCGGTTATCAATGATTAAATCACAGCTTTGGTAATTTTTGTGAAGAGAGTTTGAGGCAGCTGCAAACCCACGTGAGTCACTGGATGCTTGACGGCTGGGTCTAAAACATAACAATCTTATCTTGGCATTCAATTTCAGATTGGAGTTGGCTGCTGGAAAAATTCAGGCATTGTTTAGAGATTTTGAAAAGTGTTGGGTTCAATATCTGTGCTGCAATTTGTTTTCAGGTTTTTTTTCAGTTCCATTTTAGTTTTCAGAATTTAATAAATATTTCCCCATGCATTGCATATACATATAAATCAACAAGAATTAATCATAGTTCAATGCATTGGACAATTGTTTCAAAATTACTTTAATGCAAAGTTTTTATCTTTCCTGGCAATATTTTAAAAAAATTCAAGGAAATGCTTATTCATTTCAAAAATCAGTTATATATAAAATCTGCATAGAAAATCAGTAGTTTGGCAAAGTTAGAACCAGTAAGGGTTCTTACAGATTCTGACATTGCTTGGTGATTGTAGTCCCTGAGAAGCACCCTTAGAGACCATTCACTGCCCTAAAAATTACTATTGGCTGTTAAAAAGTTAGCTGTCAAGTGAATGTTCAGAAATATCTCTGATGATTTGCAATACCTGAAGCTATATTTTCAGTCTTAACCCAGTAAGTATATGAGCAGCAATCAATGGAGATAATTCACAGTCACAACTAACTATTGGATATAATGCATAAGGAAGAACACTTGAACTTCTACTAGCAAACTGTTTGACAAATTTTCTGTGAGAAAAAGGACAGAATAAATCGGTGTTAGTGCAGAAATTTTCAGTGGAAATAAGGATAATTTTTAGTGCATCGGATTTGGTGGAAGAAAAACGAAATTAAAACAATGGAAAATCTGAAAAGCAGTGTTTTCTCAAGGGAATTTAATAATACGTTCAATGGCAATGAACTACGAGACTTACAGAAAAAAGAAGAAATAGGGAATGGGTTGTATATCATTGGATTGCAATTGGAGTCTATGAAAATTATGGTTGGTGTTCTTTCAAGGTTGGAAGAATTGGATTCATATTTATCCAAAGTGAACCAGTCTGATTAGAGGTTATTGAATTGGGCTTTGCAGCCCTCAATGGTTTCTTTAGTCGAACACAGGTTAATGGAGCATCCGTGTGAAGGTGTGAGACTAACGGTTGCTTCTTGTCTCAGTGAAATTATTAGAATAATAGCTCGTGTTGCACCTTATAATGATAGCATTTTGAAAAAGGTTCTACAACTAATTGTGGACAACTTATGTGGATTTCATGATGTCAAAAGCCCTACCTTTGGTAAAAGGGCTAAGACCTTGGAACTTACGGCAAAAGCCAGATTTTTTATCATCATGTTGGATCTCAGTTGTGAAAAAAATGATTCTACAAATGTTTAATGTTTCTTTAGGGAATTTGGGAAGCATCATTTAGACAATGTGAGGGCTTGTATGTGAACTTTCATGTCATTAATCTTAGATGAGGCTGATGACGTATGTAAGAAGTTACAATCTGATTTGTTGGCAATTTGGAGAGGGGAGCATAAAATTTCACCTATGGCTTATGAGCTCTCAAGGGAATTAATTGAGCATAAAATTGAAAGGTTCAAGGAGCACATGATTGAAAATGAGCTAATATCAATGACATACAGGTTGCAGGATCTCCGAAAATGAGCAAGAACCAAATGAGAAGAGAGAAGATTTATTTCACATGCCAACATACATGAACACTTGATCACAACTATGGGAACAACAAGGAAGAAGAGGCAGCCAAAGAAATTCAGATCAGCATTGAGGAAGATAAGAATCCAAAAGTTTGGCTCTAGCAAAGTAACACCAAAGCTTGCAAGGAGATGGAATCAGTTGTAGTTAATGGTAAGGGATATACAAGCCTCTTATTTGGTGACTTGGAGATTGTTATTAACAAGCATTTTGAAGAGAATGTTTATTTTCAAGATGTTCCCAAGGAAGGAAATGAATCTTCCCATGCTGATGAGTCATTTGAAAATGATGACCTTATAATAGATGAGGCCATGCATTTTGAGGATGAAAATACCTTTGATAAATCTGAAAATAGTGCAATGGATAATGAAATTTCTTCCAACCAAAGGGCTGTCCAAACTTGTATACATAAGGTAGACCAAGATAATGACACTGAAGGGGCTGATTTAAAGGACCAATCAAAAATTTTCTTTCTAGATGAGGAATTTGGAGGATGTAATTTGGAAGATAAGCTAAAAGTCTTGGATGATATGGTTGTTGCAGCCTTAGTGCGTTTTGATAATACCCATAAAAACATTGAAGAAACTTTGTGGGAAGTTCAAATTGAGGAGAGGGAAAAGGGAATAATGAGTGGAATTAATAGTGCATACCTTCACACAATTAAAAGGGCATTGATAAAGATGAAAGTAGATTATTTGAAATTGCTCAAAGATAGAGATATGGCCATCAAGTTTGTAGACGATAAAAAGGAGGTAGATGAGCTTTGTCTTCAACTGAGTATGACACATTACTCATTGTACAAGGCTGAAAATCAGCTTTCTAAGGCAGCCACTCACAAGGAAGGTGGTCTTAATCCAAAAACCAATGAGATCATACAAATTGTTGAAGGAATCAACACCATTTGTGAAAATAAAAGTGAGCATAGCATTTCCACTTTCCCCTATTCAAACGAGACACATTATGCTAATGAAGATCAAAGGGACCAGCAAGAAGTTAGACTCAAGAGTGTTGATGAACAATGCATATATGATGCTCCAATTTGCAGCAATGAAATAGTTACCATAATAGATTCCATGGGCAGATTTCAAGGTAGTTTCAGCCACGAGACTAAGATGATCAAAGGTCTTCCAAGGTTAGAAGAAGATGTGCTTGCGATGAAGATATGACAAAAGGAAACCACAAGAATTCTGATTTTTACAAAGGCAACTACATCCCAACTTTAGATTTTTCTCTCAATTCTTATGATATGATAGTTATTAATTTATTGATTGGTGATACCTTAGTTATTAGTGGCTGCTCTGCTTGGTCTTCCATTGCAATTTCAGGCTTGGCTTGGTCTTCAGGAGTTATCGAGTTGCATGGGCGTTTGTGGAGACATGACTATGTGGTAGATATTACACATGAGATGGATATCTTCCCTATACATGGGGCCGGTGACACCTTCGACATCATTCTTAATGCTAACATAACTTATAGCAGAGAAATTTGGTGGCCTAAGTAGTTGATCTTCATGCATATTGGAGATGTTTTTGACATCTTTTGGGTGGACTACTTATTCAGTTGGCTGATACAGGAAAATGGTAGAATGATGGATATCTATTTCTACTCCCAGGATTGGATTGATAGATTGGTTTGGGATCCAAGTGTTGAAAGGATGAGAGCTTTGTTTCTTATGGATCTTAATGAGTGGGTTCACAACTTGAGGCATAGTGTTGTTATCTTCAAAGTGACGCAATTGATAGGTGAAGCAGTGTTATTCAAATTTACTTGGGATCTAGGGATCTTATTGGTGGATGCATTGCATCCGAACATTTGGCTTCACAGTATGGCATATCTTGATTTCAGACATTCTAGAATGAGCTATAGAGCATCTTGCAGATTAATATGGGATTCTGGTATTGGTTTACAGATTCATGCTTTCTTGAGGACAAGCAATCTCAAGGAGGGAGGACTATAATGTCCCCTTTTTGGGACATTAGAAAATTAAAAGCCAATTTCATAAAATATTAAAAGTGACTTTATTGAAGCTTAATGCCAATGGATAAAAAGAGGTTTAAAAAGGACAAAAGAGGAAGCAGAAGAAATGGCATAAATGGGGAATACGAAGGGTCACAGGGCTTCTCCTTAAAAGAACGAGGAGCTCATTATCAGCATGCTAGGATATATGTTTTGATTACTGATTTCTCTTGGAGAAATTTGGGAAGCTTCTAGCTTTTGATTCTAAAACCCGAGGATGGAAACCTTCAGGCTTTCTTGGTGGATTGGACGGAAACCCAATTCATCTATTGAGGTGGATTCGTGACGGAGTTCATACAGTGTTTCAGGTTCATTTCTAGCATCCAATCTCGTTGTAATTTTTGTAACTCTGATTGGATTTTTGTGATTGTTTTGCTAAAGAATTAAATGCAATATTATTTCTGAAACTTCATGTCTGTTGGAGATTTAAATACAATATTATTTTCAGAATCTATATTTCAGCTGGGTAATTTGTATTATTGTTGGATAATTGGAAATCTATTGAATGCTCATTTTTGTTTGAATTTCTGTGTTAAAATTTGGGTAAACTATCCATTGGGGATATTACATCATAATTCAGGTTATGTGAAATTGTTCAAGGATATCAACCACAACTCGCCTTCACCCCTAGTTTTGAATAAGATGAATAATACAAGTAAACCAAAGATCACTTCATGTATCCCACTTCATCATCTTGAAGTTGATAAACAAGGGAAGTTGACACCAAAGCTATGGAAAGATGAAATACAAATGGTAAATAAAGGTAGAAGAACACCTAGAAGTCATAGAACCCTAAACCACTACAAAAGATATGAAGATGATTTGAAAGGTTACCCAAAGAAATCAGATAGGGAAGAGTTGGAAGAATTAAAGCCTGGTCTTAAGAACAAGTATAAAATTCAATTTATTTATATTCCCTTGTTTGAAATTTATGTGGACAAATCTTGTGACAACCCACTCCTTGAAGTGAATGAAGTGGCTAGGTTGAAGTCACACGAAGGTGAAGATGAAAACAAATTTTGGGATCTAGGAATCATGACAATATAAGAAATGCTTGGGGGCAAGCATTTTCCAAGAAGGGGGATTGTAATGTCCCTAATTCAAGAACTACAAATCAATGTACGATTTTATAAGTTTTAGTTAAAGATTGAAATTTATATGAGCATCATGATTCCACAACATATATTTTCTTAGCAATTGTAAAGAAATATCAACTATTGAATTAGCAATATGCTATACAAAAATATGAAGTAAGGCAGCAATAGTCAAGAACCTAGAATAATAGGGAGGTGGTGGCTTGATTAGAGAAGAGAACTCTTGACTTGTATTTTGAATTAAATGCATCATTTACAAATGACAATAAATGACGTAACAGTACCCGAGCCCGATGTTAGTTATCAAAGTAGTTAATGGGGTAAAATTAGAGGCAAAGAAAATCAATGGTGGCTTGAATATTACCGACTAAATGGTATAGTCGATTGACACAAAAGGTCATAGTAATGTGAATGATGGATAAAAAAGGAATCATACATGCAATCTGGATATGATTAGTATTAATATCAATCAATTGAGAGAGTAGTGGTTGGTGGCAATTCTAATCGATGATCAGAAATATCTATCGACGTCAAGCAATAGAGGATTATCCAAGCATCGATTGAGATTAGCTTTGACACTGAAGGGAGTATAATAACGTGGATGAATTTTTCATTGATATATGAAGGTGCCGTTAAAGTATGGAGAAGACCGATGATGGCTATTTCACTTAAGAGAATGGGTATCAGCAACTATACAAGCAATCATCCAAACAAGGAATATTGTATCTGTCTATAGTAATATTGTTCTACATAACTTTGATTTGAGGAATTGAGTATAAACAAATATATCTAATTGGTGACTAATGAGTCAACGATGTTATGAATTAATAAAGTGATCAGTTATGAGAAGAGGCGACCTTTGAAAGAGAAGAGGACATGTCTTTTGGATGCCCAAGAGACACATCCATTCACCGAAGAAGATATTGATATTGAGGGTAACGATCACTTGGAAGCATTGAATACATTTTATCTTATTTTCTTCTCCTCATTGGATATGCTTTGTTTAGAGAGAACTGCCTAATTGGCATTATTGGTGCAAGTATAAATAATACAAATAAAAAACATGTAAGGGATTGCATGGTTTACAGATCGCATATCAGAGATAGCATCCATTCTTGAGTGCAAGGATCAATTCAACAATCAAAGATAGCACCTATCACTTCTAGTGATTATATCTATAAGTTGCATATTAATATAGACAGATAAGATATTGCACCATTGCTAAAAGCAATAAACATCAATTGCATACTCTTATTGTATTTTAGATATTGCATAATCGATCTATCACTATAAGTGATAGAGACATCTTCCATATTGTATTTTCATAACAACATATCAGATATTACAATTACTATATAATTTGATAATCATTTGCATATATCTTTGCTGATTATATTAGAAATTGTAGTGATATTGGCTTATCTTCCAATACTTGCTTAATTTATATTCAATTGACATAGTAAGTTGATGAAGCTGATGTGATTGTCGTGTATTTTTTAACTTAGCCGAAAAGAGGACATTACATCCAACCATTGATTGTTTCACAGAATTGGATGCTTCATCCATAGTCTCCTAGGACACATTGAAGTAGGTGTTTGAGGTTGAGTTTAAACTACTAGGCAGTGACAATGAGATCATCATCGAAATTTACAACACCAAACAAGGAAAACATGAAAACGTACGAGCTTACAATCATAGGATCAAGGAATTGTTGGTAAAATTGGATAACCAATTAGTGAATGAATCGAAGAAGCATTGGTTTATTGAGGGTTTGATCCCTTTGTTGAGAAAGAAAATGAAGGTGGTACCTCCAACATTGTACACCAATGCTTATAATTGGGCGATGGACATCAAGAGTGAAAACAAAACATCCTCCCGAGGGAAGATGACATATGATGACAAGAGCACCGAAGATAGTAGTGATGATGAATTGACAATAGTCCATGATGAGAATGATGAAAGAATTGAAGGTTGAGAAGGGAAATAATAAAGAAAGTAGTGAACTTTGGTGTATTGAGTACAAAATGGAGGGGCACACAAAAGCTAATTGTCCTAGAAACACGTTTTGTGAGATTTTCCAAGTGATGGGTCATTCAATAAAGGAGTGTCCATATAATTTGTAGACTAGAAGTATGCAAGTACTCTTTACACAGGGAGATTCTACTCCATCGAAACCACATAATGTATTGCCAGGCAGTTATGAAAATCAACAAGGGTGGAATCAAATACAATACAACTCTAGAGGACGTCCTACCATAAAGTGTTGACAATGTAGTGAATAGCACAATTTGAGAAAGACTGCTAGAATAAGAAAGACAACGTACAATTATTTTGCAAATGGTGGGGACTAGGTGACAATGAAGACACTAATTTCCCAAAGAAAAAGGGCATTAATATGTTGGACATGAAGGAATAAGATGAAGTAGTTCTAGCAATCACAAGAGTACAAACAAAGAAGGCAGTGTACTCGAACCCTCGTATGGAAAATAAACGAATTTGAGAAGCCAACACAGAAGTAGAACAAGTGATGGCGAAGGTGTTGGCTAAAATTTTTGTAAGCTACTAATACTACACCTTACAAAATTGTAACTTTAGACAACGGTATAATCAGATAAATCTCTCCTCTCAGCAATAGGGGAGGCTCCCTTCTTATTGTAGGCGGCTTCAGCAGGATTTCGATTGAAATTGAATAAGGGTGATACTCTTAATCTTTTCCTCTTTTTTCAAGAAAAGATCCACAAGAAAAGACAACTTATTAACTCTGCAAAGATTTCCTACTGCTACGATAATACCGGTGACTTAGCAATTGATGTAAGAACAACTCCTAAGGTAGCAGTTATAAATATATTTAGTGAATTAAAACAAGGGCCCAAAGTATCTTGCAATTAATCATATTTTGAGATAACGAGAATCAATAGTGAGGCTCAAAGTCTCTCACAAATGATTCTGAAATTAAAAGAAAAATGCTCAAACTTGAAGCTCAAAGTCTTCAACTCTCAGTATTCACAGCCACTACTACTATAGCAATCCTCCTCCTGTAGCTCAAAGTCTGTCAAAAGGTGAATTGAAACCTCCAATGATTTACACAACTTTAGCTTATGAAATGAATTCAAGAACGATTGAACAATGCAACATAAGAACACACCATTCAATCCCAAGATTTGCAATGCAAAGTTTGGATAATCTTGTTACTTCTATTCATTTTTGATAATTCGTACAATGAAACACAAAGTTTTCACCACACAAGTTCTCAAGTATAGCTTTTCTTGCTTAAACAAAACATGATCATTTACAATGAGCTCCCTCCTTTAAATAGGAAAAAAGAAGAGAGAAAAGTGGAGATAAAAGGGGAAACCCTTAACCACTTTGACTTATTCAATAATCTATTGACTACTAGAAGCCTTATGACTTATTCAAAATTGTATGCCTAATGCACGTGCAACTTGATTGTGTGAAGTGATTATACAAGTACATGTTTATCCTATATTTACAAAAAGTTTCACTTCATACAATCTGTCATATCTATTCTACATAAAACATAAAGTATAAAAGACAAAATGTCTTTACATAGTATCCACAAAATCTCCAAATTTTTGAACAGATTTGCCAACAATTGCTTCATTTGGAGCTCCTGTATGTTGTGCAACAACTGTCACTTTCTAAATTAAGCTTGCACTTTCAGCAATAGCATTCCTATACTCAATCAACTGATTTTGCAAATGATCCAACGAAGTTTTATAGCTGGTTAGCATATCAATCATACCAAAGTCGAAATCACGTGCCTCTATTTGCAAGCGAATAACCTTTGTGAACATTGCCAAAACAACTTTATCTTCATTGAGCTCTCCCCCTTCAATGATTAATTGACACTTCAATTGATGAAAGTTACCATCAATCACACACTCATAACTATTAAGGAGTTCAACTGCCCCATTACTTTCTGCCTTCAATCCTTGTATCACCTGTTCTTTATTAACCATCATATGCAGATAATCATAATACATCCCCACTGAAGAAATGATCCTAGAATCACATAGATCATTCAGATCAATTTCTGTCATGCTCCTCCAGACATCAAGATCCAGTTTTGATAACTTAGGCTCTCCCTATTTCATCAATTGCTCCAGCCATTATGTCAGTAGATCAGTATCAAGGTTATGAGAATGTGTTTGACACATATTCTATGGCTATTCCCTCTATGGCAGTTTCGTCAATGACTATTATGGATACTACTTCGGCGCAATTCGAGCAGTTTATGGCTGAAGTGACTCACAATAGTCCTACCCCAGTAGCTATTCAGACATAGACTCCTATTGTGGCCATAGTCGCATAGGCTTATTCAGTCACTACATTGGTTACCACATTTGCAGTGGAAGCTTCATCTTTTTCTCTTCCTCTATGGCTCAACATGATTACTCAAAAAAGGAAGAAGGAAGAAATCCCTCCTGAAGATCATGATTGCATGCAAGTTGTTAGGACTAAGGTCCCAAAGAACAAAAAGGCAAAGATGGTTTCAAAAATCATGGTTGATAATAATGAGATCAAGTATGCAGAAGTAGTTCAACCTCTTGTTGATAAACCCACAGAAGAAATGCAAGCTGCTGATTATAAATTCAGCAGGATTGAATTGGGAAGACAAACACGTCTAGGTTGTCAACAAGATGCGCATGATGCAGTAAGTTTACTTACTTTGAGAAATGATAAATTATGGGAAAAGAAGAATATTTTAAAGATGGAGAATGTGCGACTTCTTGATATCATAGAAAAGATAAAATCTTCTTCTTTATCAATTAATCCTGAGCACACAGAGAAAGCACAGAGGAAAGCCAAGGCCGCGGATGAGTGGGGCAGTCGTTTAGAATCACAAGGTCTGCAAGTTGTTCAAAAAGCAGTAAACATCTGTAGACGGGGAAGAGAGGTTTCACTCAAGTTAAATGAGCTCATTACGTCCTTTAATCAGCAACTCAAATTCTTAGATGCTGATCTTGATGTCTGGAGGAGCATGACAGAAATTGATCTGGATGATCTGTGTGATTATGGGATCATTTCTTCAGTGGGGATGTATTATGATTATCTACATTTGATGGTTAATAAAGAATAGGTGATACAAGGATTGAAGGCAGAAAGTAATGGGGCAGTTGAACGCCTTAATAGTTATGAGTGTGTGATTGATGGTAACTTTCATCAATTGAAGTGCCAATTAATCATTTAAGGAGGAGAGCTCATTGAAGATAAAGTTGTTTTGGCAATGTTCACAAAGGTTATTCGCTTGCAATTAGAGGCGGATGATTTCGACTTTGGTATGATTGATATGCTAACTAGCTATAAAACTTTGTTGGATCATTTGCAAAATCAGTTGATTGAGTATAGGAATGCTATTGCTGAAAGTGCAAGCTTAATTCAGAAAGTGACAGTTGTTGCACAGCATACAGGAGCTCCAGATGAAGTAGTTGTTCGCGAATCTCTTCAGAAATTTGGAGATTTTGTGGATACTTTGTAAAGACATTTTGTCTTTTATACTTTATGTTTTTAAGTAGAATAGATATGACAAATTGTATGAAGTGAAACTTTTTGTAAATACATGATAAACATGTACCTGTATAATCACTTCACACAATCAAGTTGCACGTGCACTAGGCATACAATTTTGAATAAGTCATAAGGCTTCTAGTAGTTAATAGATTATTGAATAAGTCAAAGTGGCTAAGGGTTTCCTCTTTTATCTCCACTTTTCTCTCTTCTTTTTTCCTATTTAAAGGAGGGAGCTCATTGTAAATGATCATGTTTTGTTTAAGCAAGAAAAGCTATACTTGAAAACTTGTGTGGTGAAAACTTTGTGTCATGAGATGACTCCAATCTCTAACTCCACATAACTGTAGGCTGGGTAGACTCTTGAGCAACTCTCTACACAAACCCAACCTCGTAATCCCTATGGGGAAGCATTGTAGATAGAGTCTCCACAATCCTCCCTACCAACCTCCAGATAGCGCAAGAGCCTCGAATGAGAGTACCCTCAGACACTCTATAAGAATCTTGTCGCACATCTGCACTCTCAACTAAATACTCCATAAATGACTCGGTGCAGTAGAAATTATACGTGGAAGCGTCAACTTGCTCCCCCGCAATCCACAGCTGATCCCTCTGAAAATGTGGCACAGCCAACTGTCCCATGCTATCAGCTATGTGAGATGATGAAATAGATTCACTCCCAGCTAAGGGAAGCAAATCAACCTAAGAGCTCGATTCCACTGGTACTCCTACCTCATCCGAACCAAGAGCTCCCATATCTTGAACATGTGTGTCTGCCACATCATCATGTTCGTCATCACCACCCGTAAGAGAAAACTCACAACCAACCACCTCAATGTGCAATCGAACTGGGTCTGGGGTTGGTGTGGACCGCAAATGCTCCCACTCCACAGTCACCTCTAATTGGATCTGCGACTCCTGAAGGGCCCATGGAGTGTCCTCTAAAACCTCAGTAGTCGCTGTGAGCTCCTGGGTAAGCTCACTCACCTCCTCCTCTCTGTCCATCAGTGCCTCATAAGCTGTACTCCCCCACTCCACCAGGTGATCTCGTTCGGCTACCATCTATAAGTAGTTATGTCTCAAAATCTTGACAGCCTCACGCAAAGTATGAATCTTTGTCAATGAGAGGTAACCACCACTGGCCTCATCTGTCATAGAAGCACCCCAACCATAATCAACCAACAACTGACGAGCGATATCAAAATGCTCGAGAGTAGAAGTAATATCTCTCTCATCAACTCGCAACTGGCTAGTCACATGATGACTCTGCACAACAAGCCTCCTACGAACAATCTCAATTACACTGTCTACACTATGAGAGGAAGCTATATCTAACAAACTCCCCTCAAGATCACTGTCTCTTTGTGTACTTTCATCTAAGTACACATCAACAAACTGAGTACAGGCATCAGACACGTCCTCATCTAACCTCGAGGAAGCTGCTGCTGAATCTGACTCAACACAATCTCCAGCTACCTCGTCCTCTGCAACCATTTGACAGTCTAGATCCTGAGACACATCCTCATGAGTTACCGAAGAAGTAACCTCGTCTCTAAAAGTGGAAGCCCTGGCTGTAACAAACTCCTGCCACTCATAAGCTTCCCTGTCCTCATCTGTGAGTCCCTGTAACACAGAATCCTAGAACCCACCATCACCATATGACAATGTTGAATCTACACCCAAAGTCAAATATAGAAGGCCAGAAACACTACAGTACTCATCGTCCTCGCTCTCAGCATCAGAGATATCTGCAATGCTAGTGTCCACATCATCTATCCACATCTCCTCTACTAACTCTGGCTGCAAACATGACTCAATGTCGTCATGTGAATCAACTATACAATGGCATGAAACTACGTCGCCCAAATCAACTGCAACACTCCCATCCTGAGTGTCATCACTAGAAAGCTCCATGCACACATCCTCAACACAGGAAGAAACCATTGTCTCTTGTATTGATCCCACACTGCGATTGCTATCATAAATCTCTGAGCTGTCAAAGCTCATACGCTCCTCTCAATCATCACCCAACATCTCACAGGGGGTGTCATCTCCAATGCAACTTACAGCATCCTCAAAAGTGTCATCAGATGTGTCTATACTATCAGCTCCCACATCTCCTGCTGAAATCTCATCTGCAGACACGTGTCTCTGCACACATGACTCAACGTCAAGCTGTGCACCAATAATGCTAGAGCACGAACTGTCATCAACTGACCCCGTTGTAATGCCCAGATCACCAACCTCACCACTGGGAGACTCCGTACATGCCTTGGTCCTATCTGAGGAAGCAACTGCCTCCTGAACTGGAGCAACACTACTACAGCTAACATAAACATCTCCAATAATAACTCCCTCCATGAAAGAGTTTGAACTCTCAGTGATAACTACAACATCAGCTGCCTCTGTACAATCCGTAGTGATTGCTTTGGGAGCATCAACCTGGTGATGCTCAGCATTGCTGTCATCCAATGGCACTGAAACATCCACTGGTTCCGGTGTAATAAATCCATCATCAGCATTGCGAATGGGAATAGCAGGTGCTGAACTAGATGTAGGAACATCAGCATCGTGGACAACTGTCGGAGAAAACTCTAGCCTTCTTCCCTGCAAACTTGATGTTAGCCTTCTAAAGGCAGAGACCATATATCTTGCTGCCCTATCTACTGTAACTGGATCCGAAAAACTCTTCTCCAATCTCTGCTGATGTAATCTAAGTCTCTCCATGCTTTCTACTAAAGTATTTAAATCCGCTCTATTTCCCTTACTGCTATGACGACTTCCGGAACTGGATCTCCTGTATTTATCCATGGCTAGAGAAAATAGAAGTGCTAATCACTTTTAAAAACTTTTGAATAAAAATGAATCCAGACCCCACAAGATGGCAGGAAAATAGCTCTAATACCACTGTAAAGAGCCTTGGCTGGCTCTTATAATGCAAATTGACTTCTAACTCCAATTTAATTGCAAATTTAAATAACTTCCTCCAAATTCAGATATTAAACTAAAACAATACAAATCTCTGCATAAACTCTATATTTATTTCTTGTTCCAAAATAAATAACACATTACAATTACAGTTCATTCCTCAAATAGATGAGCACCTGATAATTCCACGTGCTTGCAGCTTATGATGCTTTCCAAACAATAGACACAGCTCCAAATGTCTTACGGCAGCCCACTGAAAGTACACGCAGCACTTCACACATTGCTTCTTCCTTGACGTGAGACAATAGAAGTCTCTTCTATGCTAACCGTGTGCAAGGAAATGAGCACACATACCAATTCTGTACACCAACACAACCCCAGCAGTAATTCCGTACAGGTACGACTCTGAAAGAAAACTGTACGGCTCCAACAATAATTCCGTACAGCAGCAATTAATAACCAGATTTTGTAATAGTCAGATTTACCAATGTTGAGAATGTTAGCAAACAATCCTCTGCAAACAAACAAATCGAACCCTAGGAGAATTAACCAATTTGCCTACAGATTAAAAACTTCTCAGAATTCCAGTATACATCAGCACTGGATTTAATTCAGAATCAGATTGCCTGTAGAATTAAAACTTCACACACATCTTGTATACTTCAGCACTGGACTATGATCACAGATACAGCTGCAAAATTCACCATCAATCTGTAATGGCTCAAAGTGCCAGAAGAGGAATCAGTCCTCAAAACCCTAGCCATTTCTCATAGCCAAGAGACTTCATAAATTTTATCAAATCAACAATGGATGATTTTCCTTTCACAAAGCATTGCTTTTATAATTCAAAAGTGTCTTCTCTCACACACTTTTCACTTAAAACACTTTTTATACTTAGGCACATATTGAATAATATAATTTATTAATTCATTTGGCTCCAAAAAAGGCCTTTTCAGCAATATCATGAAACTATGACATGCAAGGTCCCTATTTCTTGTGCCCAAGATTTAAAACTTTTCATCTTGGTTCCAATGAGCTATAACACTAAGGTATCCAGCATATAATACCAACAAAAATGGCAACCTTAGCAAATTTAATTAAATAATAATAATAAACCACCCATCTTGCGAGAACAACTGAAGAAGTGTCCGAATGGAAATCTGTTTGCACAAGATTGATCCAGATGATGAAAGATGATGAATGAACTTGACAGGGTGACTTACTAAAAATAGACGCTCTCTCCAAGATTCTTGGAGCCCAAACCTAAAGCCAAAAATGAAAACCGAGAGCATCATTCAACTCCTCTAACTCATCTGAGCTCATCGGAACTATCCATTGACTTTATATAAATAGTAAGTTCACACCAAAGACCCTCTAAACACCTTGCCAGGCCACAAGGATCACAATAATGACCTGGCACCATCAGATCAATGACTTGCAAAAAATGGGGACATTACAGCTGCCTCTCAGCTCCTTTTTTCCTTTTTTCACTAAGAATGCCCAGGTGGATTGGTTTTGGAGGATGTCTGGCTTCCCTCTTAGCATGGATGCCAATTTGCAGTCCACTATTTTGGTGCTATGTTAGATATGCCTTTGAGGGCATGATTTTCTCTCTTGGGTGTTGTTGTGGGTTTCCTTGGAGGTGTTGGAGATGGCATTCAAGGCACTGGAGTTGAGGGCAGGGTTTTAAATGTTGTCCCTGCTAATGTCTTTGTGATTGGGCCATTTGGTGATCCTAGCTTTTGCTGTTGCATTGATTTGCAAAGGTAGGAAGTGTCTCTCAGAAGAGATGGTAGGATGTGCTCCTCATGTGGTAAGGGAATTTTTTTTCTTGTGGTTAGGGCCATTGTTTCATGTATTGGGGCTCTATCTCTTTCAATTGGTGTAGCGAGATGTGGATACATGCCCTTCTATGTGGGTTGAGGGTCCACTATAGAAGCTATTGTCTACTATTTTGGATCAAATTTTTTGAAAATTGCTTATGATGTTTCCTCCTTAGTAGAGCTTAAAGATGTAGACAATGGGATCCTTGAGGCTTCTCACTCTCTAGTGGGTCTCAGGGCCATGGTTGTGAGAATTGTGGTGGATGGAGAGAGCTTTTTTTTGCTCCTCTTTTGGTGGCAGTTGTTTCTTTTGTGTTGGGTGCTCCCCTTCAGGGTCTGCATTGGGATAATGTTCCACGTTGTGGGGGTTTTCTTTGTGAGGATTTGGCTTGTGGTTGGATACAATATTTTTGTGGTGGCCAGCGGTGTGGTGGATTGCGGTGGTGGTTTTTTCTACATGAGACCTATTGGGCCTTGTTCTAGGCTCTTGGTGAATGCTTCCTCTCTTTGCAATGATTTTAATGGCGATGCCTTCTTCGGATTCCAATGTTGAGTTTTTATTTCTTTTTTTCTTTTCATTTGGATTGTCCACTTTTGCTAGTATGGATAGTGGTCGTGTTTCTTCTAGTGGCCAGCCGTTTGCTGATAGTTTTCAAGGGCATGTCTTGGTCCTTGGTTGTTTTTGGTTAAAGATTGGTCTAGGCTTTGGGGCTGTTCTTGCTTCTCCCTTTTGTTGTTGTGTGGATGTGGAATGGATTCATGGTATGCTCTTCTTTTGGCTGGTCTCTTCCTTTTTCGCTCCTATAGAGGTGGGCTCTTTTTCTATTGAGGTGTGAAGGAGTTTTGCAGATGGGGGTGGACTTTTAGGTAGGGTGATGCTATTTCTTGCTATAGTATGTGGGTCTCTTCCTTTATTGCTCTTATAGAGGTGGGCTCTTTTTCTATTGAGATGGAAAGGAGTTTTGCAAATGAGGGGTGGACTTTTAGATGAGGTGATTTGTTTTTGGCTACTGCCCCTAGGAAGGTTGAGGGGCAATGCCCTTCGTGAGGTCTATGGGCAATGCACATGGCATGGCCTTTGTCATAATTTAGTGTTGGGTTGAGGGGTAGATCCCTTGCCACCAAGCCCAAATAAAGACCTTAAAAACCACATAGACCTTTATGGTGCACACCATTTGTATAAATCCTAGATGGGCATGTCATAAACTAAATAAACATTAAAATGTTGTAATTTTTTAAAAAATTAACTGAAATGGCAAGTCTACCCTACTAGAATTGCCTAGACTCAGAGAGTTTGGTGAGTACTAAGCAGTTGAGTTTCCTAGACTCGGCAAGAGTAACTCACCTCGGGACTTGCCAAGTCTAGGCAAGTCTTGTAATTACAGTTATACCACAACTAACATGCTCATTAGGCCATTACACTAGGTGGATTTTAAAAAAACCATTACAAATGGTTTGTAATACATTCACAACATACTTTGAATGACAAAATTATGAGAGTAAGCATCAAATATGACTTAAGATTTTGAATTGATTGAGGAATATGGAGACAAGTAGAAGACGACAAACAAAATTGACTTCAACTACAAGAAATTGACATGTCTGAATTTCAGTGTGATCATAGATCATAAATTGATTTATCTTAAACTCTATCATTGAAAATCTATGGGAGCACTGCTGAGTAATAAATGCCTTAAAAATGACAATTCTTGTTCCTTCCAGAAATACTCCTACGTCTAGTATTAGCAAGTTTAGGCGGTTTTTGTCTGAATAGACTTTTGCTTGGTGTAAATGGAAAATATTGACTTGCACATACATGGCTGCGCTCGTTCTTCGTCCTTCTCCTTCAGCCAAAGCTCTTCATCATGGCATGATACCAATTTTAGGTCCTAGAATACAATACAAGAAAGAATTGACAAATGAACAGCACTTGGGCAACAAGGAAAAATATTCAATGAAAGGTTCATTTCATTCAATCAAAATGTACATTTAACAATATGAAATGACTGCTAAGCTCATCTTCTAGTGCAGGTAAGATATATGTATTATGGAGTATAAAGAACTATCCCACTACTCCTAGGATTATGTGCATTAATTTTACACCACTGAGGGCTCAATTCTTCCCTTTTGTTGTTGTTTTTATGAAATATTTTGTTTTTCTTGTAGTCGGTTATGGTTTGGTTCCATTTGGATAAAGATCTTTTTTTTTTCACATTGTCAGAGATCTATGTCATGTTTCACTTTGTTGCGCTTTTCTGAAATTTATAAGCCATTATATTTTTTTTTTACTGTAATGCAAAAGTGAATTTGTTTTCGCACTTCTTGGCAGGAATCTGAGATGGAACAAATTGCAAGATTCAATTCCACCAGAAATAGGGGAACTGAAAGAATTAAGGAACCTGTGAGCTCTTAATATTGTTTCTGCTCTATTCTGATCCATTTCTATTGATGAAGTTGAACTGCTAATGGAAAAACTAAAAATGGCATCTGATTGTCATTTTTTATCATGTTCATGAAGTTGTTTTTGTTAATATTTCAATAATTTCTAATGGTGGATCATGTGAACAGGTATTTGAGTTTTAACAACTTAAAAGGGCCAATACCAAAAGAACTTGGGAATTTGCCTGAGCTTCGCTACCTCTACCTTCATGAAAACCGTCTTTCAGGTCACATTCCTTCAGAACTTGGAAATCTTCGCAACCTTCTCCACTTGTAATTTTTGAACCTGAATCTGAACGGTTTGCCTACATTTTCTTTGATTTATATAATTATACTTCTACGGGACTGTTTATTAAGAGTATGGAATTGTTTCTGTTGAACCTGCATGTTTATTTCTTTTTTGGAGGAACATCAAATTTACAAGGCCAATGAAACTATGCCTTCTGTTTCCAGGGATGTCAGTAACAATCGTTTGGTTGGGACAATAAGGGAGCTTATCCACACAGAAGGCTGCTTTCCCTCTTTGCGTTATTTGTGAGTACATATTTCCTTGTATACAAATCCTATGCCAAAATAAATGATGCATTATACACCAAAATGATGCTATGCCAAAATGAATCCTTCTTTCTATCTTATTCTTTCTTCCTCTCTTCTATGCTGCTCTTTTTCGTTTTGCAAAAATGAAATGAAATTAACAGAGCTGTATGTGAATGGTCTTGGTGGGACTCCTTATAGGTTCAGTTTATGTTTTCCAATTTTGTGCTTTCTTACTTATGTAGACAGGAAAGAGCAACAGCTAGATAATGTTTCCTCACCATTCACCCATCCATGATGTCACTGTGGAACTCTGATTATAACTTTTCTTTCTAACAAAGAGGTATGTTATTGATTTATTTATTGTCCAGGTATATCAATGACAACTATTTCACGGGTGGTGTTCCCTCACAGCTTGCCGATTTACAAAATCTTGAAATTGCGTAAGTATCTAGCTAAAGTCTGATACAAATTTTTTGTTTTCAAGTGTGAAATAAACCCCCCATTTACTCTTGATTTTTGATATATTGTAAATAATATTATCTATAATTTCTAGCCTCATAAAATATGGGATAATCATTATTACATATTTTCCCCTCTTAATTTTCCTCAATAAGATTGACTGTTTGTTCAGGTACTTGTCTCACAACAAAATTTCTGGGCCTATACCAGCAGAGCTTGCTTCTCTTCCTAGATTAACATACTTGTAAGTTCAATTGGTAACTTTGGATCTATATTACATAGAATGGACAGATTGGTTTCATTGTTTTTCTTTTTATTTAATTGTTGATAAATCCATCCAATTATTTTTCAGTCCCATCAAGTTTTATAGAAACAACCATTTTCTTAGTTGATTAGTTGATGGTCAGTGTGCAACCATATGCTATTGTTTCTGTTAATTTGGACTGTTATTGCATCAATCTCCCTTGAATAACATGATGCTAATCTATCTTTTTTTTTCCTAAAATATTATCCTGATATTTAGTGCTAAACATACAAGGTTGAGTATATCTTCAACCTAAATTTGATCAGTTTATTGATCCAGTTCATTCAACTAAATAAAAGGTGTTTTATTAGTGACATAGGATGCCAAATTTAGTAGTTCTAACATATAGAACAATATGTCTGTGGACTTCTCCTCAACACTAACAAAATGTTACGATTTGATTTCTCCACAAGACTAGTAAAATATTACTGATAGTTGTATTTATCTATGTTGCATGGTGCTCGTACCCATACCCTTGGGACACGTACTGGGTACTGGTACATGTACCCAAGTACGGGGTACTCAGTGGAGAGCATCATAGCTAAGGACCTTGATTAAGGTTTCTGATTTTTGTTTCAGTTTTTTGTTTGTATATCAGCTTGCTGTTTATCGAGCTTAATTCAATATGTAATCAGTTTGAAACTTTGGTAGAATACTGATAAACAGTAAATTTTATCACTGTTCAAGTCAGAAGTTTATCATTTGCAATATGTCATTGCTATATGATTTATGATCTTGTTCATGTTTAAAATTTGCCTTCTCTATTATGCATCTAAACATTTAGCATATATTATTATTACAAACATATTGCAACTGTGAAAGTGAAAACAATACATTACATCTGCAAACTTTATCACTGTTCTTGTTTTGAAAACTCATTGTCATGACTCATATTTTCAGATTTTCTATAAAATATTAAATTATATTAAAAAAAATTGATGTACCCAAGTAGCCCCATCCCCTATTTTGAAAAATAGTCGTAGTCGTACCTGTACCTGTATTTGAAGTACCGAAGTACCCCCGTCCCCGTGCAACCTTGGTATTTATATTTCACCTATTTGATTTTTGGAGTTTTTTTTTTTATGGTATGAAGTTTCACAAGCTCTATGTATTTCATTCAAGAGGAATTCTTAGATCGAGTATAAACAAATGAGCTTGAGAATATGGTTTCCAGAAATAGAGATGGCTACGGCCAAATTCTAGTTAAGAACTTGGGCATACATATATACAAATTAGGGAAAGATGGGAAAGGTTGGAAAGAATTAGTTTCCAAGTGTGAAACCTAATAAGAAGATGGCTAAAGTTGATGGAAAAGTGATATGAAATTCTGTTGAAATACTGTTAGCATTTTTAAAATCCTTAAATGCTGTTGAAAAAGTTGTAGATGTTCCTTGGAGTTTCCAATTTAGGATGATGTCTTGGGAAGATCTTATTTATTTTAGTATAGCCTAATGGAATGAGAACACATCCCCCGCCCACTGAAAGAGTCTTTCGATTGCATTGGTATGAAGTTGAACAATGCAGCCTCATATAAATATTACAAAAACTAAAACATAGAGAATGATTACCAATATATTTGATAATAAACTGAGTGAAACTCTCTTTAAATAAGAGATAAAAGGCTTTGTCTGTAAAGGATAAGAACGAAAACTAATAGGGCAAGGGATGAAACTCAACTAGAATAAAAGAATACTCATAAAGTCTATCCTAAAGACTTAATTGACCATTATAAACTAAATATTACACTATCACTTTTATACTCTCCCTTAATGGCCAATCCACTAGCTATACCAAGTTTATCCAAAAAATTTGCAATTTTGTCAATACTCAAGGATTTGGTAAGAATTTTTGCAGTCCAATCCTATGTTGAACAATATTACAACATCATTGATCCATCTTCTGTTGGCATCTAGTGATGGTAATCGTAAGCCTTCTACTGGTACAAGAATTGTCATTGATTGGCAAAAGGGTATAGAGACTTGTCATCTCTACAAAGTCTAAAGATCCAAGGAGATCTGTATGAAAGAAGGATGGTTTGGCCGATGGTGCCAATATACAAGATCGATGTGATTGTATGCAAATACCACCAGTCACTATACAAAGTCTTTAGCAACCGGGCAATGAACACAGTTAAGGAAAAGAGGATTTTGCATCAGCCAAGGACCGGGCTACAACCGGTGTAGTCAAGTACAGATAAAGTAATAGCTAACCGGTGTTAACAATGCAACCAAGGACGGTGCAATCGGTAAGCCAAGGAAGAGACAGTAACAAGTCAAAGACTCTTACCTGTTCATAGCATGAAGATCTACCCCGATATATTAATGACTCCGGTATGAACTGAGGAAGTCATAGTCATACTATCTATTCCAACTAACTCTTTGACCAAGATTTTCTGCTCTAAATTCGGAAGTCTTTGAGTTATACTGATGATCAGTTTAAGAGGCGTGTGGAGGTTTTAAAGCCAGAATTTGTGGCTTTAAAACAATGCGTTATCTCTCTTGAAGGAAAGTTGTTTGACACGCAACTACTGCTTTCCTTTATTGCAGATAAAGCAAGGGCATGCATCGGATGTTTCCTCAGTAAAGTGGTACTCCACTGAGTAATGAATCTGATAAGGATCTGTAATTAGGTCATGCATAAGGAGCGCAATTAGGGCTAGGGCTCTATATATTCTTCTGCCTGCGGAGAATAGAGGTTGCCTTCATTCTACCGAGTAAAAGAGTGAACTTGTATGCTGAAAATAAGCCAGAGGTGAAAAGAAGAAAGAAGTGAGAAAGAAGATTGTGCAGAGAAGCACAACAATAGAGGAGAACACACCTGCAGCGAACGGTGATGCTTCTCAGTTGAGCACAAATAGAGATCTTATCAGGCTATGCAAAGCCATTTGTAAAAGGTCAATCCTTCTATTGTTCTCTAACAATTACAATAGTTAAATCCCAGTATTTGGGTGGACTCTAATAGGTCCCTTGTAACAAATCCCCTAACCGGGTGGCATCTTGAAAGGTGTTCTAAAGTCCTTTAACCAGGCAGACACTAACCGGCCTCATTGTAACAAATCCCTTAACCGGGTTGCATCTAACAAGTGCGTTTTGATCCTTTAACCGGGAAGGCTCCTAACAGGGCGTACTCCAGAAGAGTACAAAATTTGTGAGGTCTCCTCACACCGTGGTTTTCACCCTAACTGGGTTTCCACGTGATAAATCTGGTGTCACTGTGTGAATGTTTGCTTACCGTTTTATATGCTTAAATCTATTTGCCTATTTGCTGTAAGTTTACTTCACCGGATTTAAAGAAAAAAAAGGGGTTTTTGGAGGTGTTGATTCACCCCTCCCCTCTCAGCACCGGTTTGGGACTGTCAATTGGTATCAGAGCAAAGTCTTGTTTTCTTTACCACTTAACTGCATAAAGAAAAAGTCAAGATGATGAGAAAGGACCAAAGTTTTCAAAGGAAAACTTTACTCTATGGTGTAGTAGAATGAAGCTATACATGAAGACCACTGAAGATCAGTACTGGAATCATGTTACCACCGATTACAGTGAACCTGCCGACACTTTGACACCTGGTGAACTGAAGATCAAAACCGAGCACACGGCTACTATGGATATGATAGCTAGCACGCTACCTGATCATGTCTACGCTGAGATCGAACATCTTGATTCTGCCTTCAAGATGTGGGGCAAATTGCAAACGGTCTATGGAGGAGATCCAAATGTTCAAAGAGCCAAGGTCGAAAGCCTCAGAGGAAAATATGATGACATGAGGATGAATGAAAGAGAATACATCGAGCAATATAGCAACCGGATCAAAGAGGTGATCAACTCCATCAAAAGCGCTGGAGGAAAGCTCAGTGAAGAGGAGGTGGTCAGCAAAATACTGAGAACTCTCAGACCTCAGTATGCCATCAAGATCTCTGTCATTCAAGAGCTCAGATTGGTGACCAAAGATCAAGTCACCCTAGACTTCCTAATCGGTAAGCTAGCTGCCTTTGAATTAAGTAACTTTGATAATAGCTTACCCATTCAGGAAGCATCTTTAAAGTCCTCTGTCAATATCTCTTCCATTAAAAAGGGAAGAGAAAACGATAACTGCTCTACCGGTAAGATTGGCAACCTTGTTGAGAATCTGCTCTCAGAGGAGATGGAGCAAGATGAGTTTGAAGCACTCGTCGCTAGAAAATTCCACAGAGGAAAAGAGAAGTACAAGGGAAAGCTCCCTTTGAAATGCTTCTCTTGCAACAAGATAGGACATATTGTTGCAAGGTGTCCTGATAATGAACATAAAGATAAAAGGGACTAGTTCAAGAGAAAAGCAAAGAAGGAATGCTATCTTGCAGAGGAAGGAATCACCGACAATGAGTCTGAAGACTCTGAGGATCCTGAAATTGCATTTGTTGTAATAAAGGAGGAGAGCCCAGTGATAGATGAAGTAGCACTCATATCCGAATCTCATCAGCTTGATGATTGGATCATTGATAGCGGCTGCACTCACCACATGACTGGTGACAAGAACAAGTTTATCAACTTGGAGCTCAATGGCAGCGGATCAGTTACCTTTGGAAAGAATGCCCCCTGTGCCATCAAAGGTAAAGGTTTTATTGCTCTCTGCAACACTGCTATCTGTGAAGATGTGTACTGGGTTGAAGGACTCAAATACAACTTAATGAGTGTTGCACAGCTGAACAACAAAGGATTCCAATTGGAATTCGGACAAGGTTCCTGTATAGTCAAAAATCAGTCTGGAACCCATGTTGCAACTGGTAGACAAAGCAAAGGCAATCTGTTCTACCTAGACTCAATAGAAGGAGCTTTTTTATAGCTTCAGTCAGAGGAGAATCAAGTAAAATCTGTCTTGTCTCCAAGGAAGACAATAGCTGGCTATGGCACAAGAGACTCTGCCACAGAAACTTTGACAGTATTGTCAAAGCAAGCAAAAAGAAATCGGTTAGAGGACTCCCTGAGATTACAAAACCCATCAGTGGGGTTTGTAAAGACTGTCAGTTAGGAAAACTGACCGGAACAAGATTCAACAAGACGTTTACTGCTGAAAATGTTCTAGACCTTGTGCACACAGATTTGTGTGGACCAATGAAGACAAAGAGCTATCATGGAGACTGGTAGGTAGTTCATGATCTTTGTAGATGACTTCTCAAGAATAATGTGGACACTCTTTCTTAGAGAGAAATCAGAGGTCTTCCACATGTTCAAAATCTACAAGGCTAGAGTAGAAAAGGAAACCGGTAAAATCCTGAAGTGCCTGAGGTCAGACAGAGGAGGTGAGTACACCTCTCAAGAGTTCACTCATTACTATGAGGAACATGGAATAAAGAGATAGTTTTCTGCACCAAGGACTCCTTAGCAAAATGGAGTAGCAGAAAGAAGAAACGGGATGCTGATTGACTATGCAAGAACCCTGCTGATTTAGAAGGATCTCCCTCATCACTTCTAAAGAGAAGCTGTTAGTACTTGCTGTCTACACACTGAACCGAGTTCAAGTAAAAAAGGGAACTGGTAAGACTACTTATGAACTATGGTTCAAGCATACTCCTAGTGTAGACTACTTCAAAATCTTTGGTAGTAAATGTTACATCAAAAGAGGTGTACTCTGGGAAGTTTGATCCTAAGAGCGATGAAGGAACTTTTTTGGGTTACTCTACCAAAAGTAAGGCCTATCGGTGTCTAAACATTAGAACAGGCAAGATATTTGAAAGCATCAATGTAAAGGTTGATGAATCTTCAAAACCGGATAAGAAGACCGGTCGTGATGATCATGATAGTCTTGGAGGCCTAAATGAAGGAAATGCCTTTGAGTTCAATGAAGCAACAATTGAAGATGAAGGAGAAATACACATGAACAAACATTTAGAGCAAGAGACTGTACCTGAAGCCAACAGGCTAACTCAGGATGGTGAACAAGATGATGCCTAGAACCACGATGGAGATAATGCTCAACCAGAAGAGCCAGACCGGGAACAGAGACCGGTTCTTCCAAGTTATGTCACATATCACTCCACTGACAACATTATTGGTGACAAACTTGCTAATGTCTTAACCAGGAAAAAGGCCAGAGAGAATATCTGTCTACTTTCCTATATAGAGCCTAAATCCACTAGGGAAGCTCTAGAAGATGGAAACTGGGTCAATGCCATGGAGGAAGAAATTGAGCAAATTGAGAATAATGACACATGGGAGCTTGTGCCAAGACCAAAGGACAAGAATGTCATAGGGACCAAGTGGGTCTACCGGAACAATGTGAATGAGGATGGGAAAGTAATAAGAAATAAGGCAAGACTGGTCTGCAAAGGATATTCCCAGGAGGCTGGACTGGACTATGGAGAAACTTTTGCACCGGTAGCAAGATTGGAAGGAGTGAGAATTCTTCTTGCTTATGTTGCACACAAGAAGTTTAAAGTGTATCAGATGGATGTCAAGTCTGCATTCTTGAATGGAATTCTGGAAGAAGTCTACATTGAACAACCGGAAGGCTTCACATTTGCTCATGATGACAGTATGGTCTGTAAGTTGAAAAAGGCTCTTTATGGACTTACACAAGCTCCAAGGGCATGGTATGAAAGGTTGCATTCATATTTTCTAACCATAGGATTCACAAGAACCGGCGACAACAGCAACATGTATCTAAAGATCGGAAAAGATGGAAATCTGATTGCTGAGATCTTTGTGGATGACATCATCTTTGGAGGTGATGAAAGAATGAGCAAAGCCTTTGCTGAAGAGATGAAGAAAGAATTCAAGATGTCTATGATAGGCGCAATAAATTTCTTCATTGGACTCCAGGTCCATCAGCTAAAAGAAGGTATTTTTATCTCTCAGTCCAAGTATATAAAAGAAATTCTTAAGACCTTTGGACTTGAAGAATCTAAACCAGTTGGAACTCCCATGATAACTAACCTCAAGTTATCAAAGGAGGAGGATGCAAAAGAGGTAAATGAAACAATGTATCGGTCCATGATAGGAAAACTACAGTATGCCGTTCACAGTAGACTGGACATTGCACATGCGGTTGGCATAGTGGCTAGATTCTCTGCAAATCCCAAAGAGACATCTAATAGCAGTGAAGAGAATCTTCAGATATCTAAGGGGCACTGAGGATTATGGATTATGGTTTCCACACAAGGGAGGATTTGATGTAAAAGTGTACATTGATGCAAACTGGGCCGGCAACATTGATGACAGAAAGAGCACTAGTGGTGGTGCATTCTTTCTTGGTGGAAGAATTATTTCCTGGACAAGTAAGAAACAGAATTGTATTTCACAATCTACTGCAGAGGCCGAATATGTTACTACAGCAATCAACTGCACACAGGTAATTTGGATCAAACAACTGCAGGAAGGAATCCATAAACAGATACCTGAACCGATAGCCATCTATTGTGATAGCACCAGTGCAATTAACATATCCAAGAACTCTGTCATGCACTTCAAGACAAAGCACATTGCAATTAAGTATCATTACCTAAGAGAGTTGGTACAAGACAAGGAGGTGAGATTGGAGTATGTTCCCATGAAGGAACAAATTGCTAATATCTTCACCAAGCCTTTACCAAAGAGTACATTTGAGTATCTCAGAGGTAAACTAGGGGTGATACCCCTTCATGATCTTCAGTAAACCTAGAAAGGTGATCATCAGTTCATTGTGCTTCAACAGAGAGTTACACCTCATCTTCTTTGGACTGATGAAAAGGAATGCTGCTCATAGGGGGAGCAGATTAGATAAAGGTAGTCTTTTTGACTAGCCTTTGGCATTATTGTCAAAAAGGGGGAGAGTTTGGATATAATCTGAAGACTGTAGCAGTAGCAGTGGCATAGAGATTGAGGTACAAGCACAACAACCCGGCGATATTGTGATTGTGATCACCCATCAAGGTTTTGCCATCAATGCCAAAGGTGGAGATTGTTGGCATCTAGTGATGGTAACCGGTAAGCCTTCTACCAGTAGAAGTATTGTCATTGATTGGCAAAAGGGTATAGAGACTTGTCATCTCTACAAAGTCTAAAGATCCAAGGAGGTCTGTATGATAGAAGGATGGTTTGGCCAATGGTGCCAATATACAAGATCGATGTGACTGTATGCAAATACCACCGGTCACTATACAAAGTCTTTAGCAACCGGGCAATGAACACAGTTAAGGAAAAGAGGATTCTGCATCAACCAAGGACCGGGATACAACCGATGTAGTCAAGTACAGATAAAGTAATAGCTAACCGGTGTTAACAATGCAACCGAGGACGGTGCAACCGATAAGCCAAGGAAGAGACAGTAACAGGTCAAAGACTCTTACCAGTTCACAGCATGAAGATCTCAACCGATATATTAATGACTCCGGTATGAACTGAGGAAGTCATAGTCATACTATCTGTTCCAACTAACTGAGATTTTCTGCTCTAAATTCGGAAGTCTTTGAGTTATACTGGTGATCGGTTTGAGGCGCGTGTGGAGGTTTTAAAGCCAGAATTTGTGGCTTTAAAACAATGCGTTATCTCTCTTGAAGGAAAGTTGCTTGACACGCAACTATTGCTTTCCTTTATTGCAAATAAAGCAAGGACATGCATCGGATGTTTCGTCAGTAAACTGGTACTCCACTGAGTAATGAATCCGATAAGGATATGTAATTAGGTCATGCATAAGGAGCGCAATTAGGGCTAGGGCTCTATATATTCTTCTGCCTGTGGAGAATAGAGGTTGCCTTCATTCTGCTGAGTAAAAGAGTGAACCTGTATGCTGAAAATAAGCCAGGGGTGAAAAGAAGAAAGAAGAAGTGAGAAAGAAGATTGTGCAGAGAAGCACAACAGTAGAGGAGAACACACCTGCAGCGACCGGTGATGCTTCTCAGTTGAGCACATACAAAGATTTTATCAGGCTATGCAAAGCCATTTATAAAAAGTCAATCCTTCTATTGTTCTCTAACAATTACAATAGTTAAATCCCAGTATTTGGGTGGACTCTAACTGGTCCCTTGTATCAAATCCCCTAACCGGGTGGCATTTTGAAAGGTGTTCTAAAGTCCTTTAACCAGGCAGGCACTAACCAACCTCATTGTAACAAATCCCTTAACCGGGTTGCATCTAACAAGTGCGTTTTGATCCTTTAACCGGGAAGGCTCCTAACAGGGCATACTCCAGAAGAGTACAAAATTTGTGAGGTCTCCTCACACCGTGGTTTTGACCCTAACCGCATTTCCACGTGATAAATCTGGTGTCACTGTGTGAATGTTTGCTTACTGTTTTATATGCTTAAATCTGTTTGCCTGTCTGCTGTAAGTTTACTTCACCAGATTTAAAGAAAAAAAAAAGGGTTTTTTGGAGGTGCTGATTCACCCCTCCCCTTTCAGCACCGGTTTGGGACTGTCATCTTCTACAAGTTGTCCGATCAAATGACAATGAAGCTCCACATGTTTGTTGTGCTCGTGAAAGATTGGATTCTTGGTAAGCTTTAGCAACCCTTGATTGTGACAAAACAAGGATGAAGACCTTTCTTGAGAGGTTTTCATGTTGTAAGCATCCTTCAAACCATACTATCTCACATGCTTCTTTGACTATTCCTAATTCTCTTCTTTTGTTGATAAAAGAGCTATTGCATACTGCTTCGTGTTGGTCCATGTGACGGCACCCATACCAAGGTTGAGATTATATCGATTAGTGGATTTTCTATCATCAATAGAAATTGGCTGATTTGAATATGTAAACCCTATCATCCTAGGATATTTCTTTTTCTACACAAAATACCAAAGTCAAGTGTCCCTTTCACATATCTCAACACTTGCTTCACAACACCCTAACATTCTGCATTTGGTGTTCTCATCCTGTCTGCATGAAAACTCAATGTTTCAAAATGCTTTTAAAGTTTGTTCCTACATAGAAATAAATGACATTACACGTCCACAATATATTGAATATGCAGATAATGTAAAGTAACAATGAAATGGACCAAAAGAGATTACACTATGATGATCAAATTAAATGACTAGAAAAAGGAAATGATACAATTGAAGGTTTCTCACTCTTCTAACCTTGAATAACCTTCATTCAAAGAAAGAAATAGAAAATGTCAGTTGTTTGTTTAGGGGGTTGTCTAAGTCAAAGCCCAATTTTGGTGTTTCCACCTCCATAGATACCAAGGATAGATTTTGATAAAATAAATATATGATAAAAGATTGATTAAAGCAATGCAAATTAAAGTCAACGAAATTGATTGATAGCTAAAGAAAATGTTCATAGTAAGGAGACAGCAAAATAGAGTAGAATCACTTGTTAGCACGGTTAATGGGAGACACAGCTAACTCCTGAGACACATCTGGTAGATAGAGATGCGTCTCTAGTAATGAGATGTCCTTGGAAATGTCCCGATGCACAAGTTGCTTTTGGCTTCTATCTTTTAAGTCTCTTGACTAGAAATTAATGTCCCCCACTATAAAAATTAGGCAAAGCGTGGTCAAAGGAAAAAAGGGAAGATAAATAAATAAAGCTTGCAACAAAGAAAATTTGAAGAGAAATAAGGAAACCACACCATGGGAAGACAAAAATCCATGCAATGTTATAGTGATCGGATATACTAATAGTGTAGACTTTTTGAGGACATAAACAGTTGTATGACTGATTTATTGTCATTGTAATGGTCTAAAGAGAAATTTCCTTTACTATATAGCCAACAATATTGAGTGTTCTCAACACCAATATTACCTTACTTTCACTAAACATTTTAGACTAGATATGGTACTAGTATTAAAAGCAATTTTAATTTTGGCTTTTGTTCAATTTTTAAGTTAATATTAAACTTTACCACTGTTCTTGTTTTCAAAGTTCTATGTCATGATTTTTTTGAAAATTATCAAAATTATATTGAAAAAATTGGCATCTCCATGTACCCTCATCATTTTTTGGAAATCAGTCTTGTCTGTAGCAATCTCCAAGTAATTGTTTCTTGGTAACTATGCTTGGAAGCTATTAGAAGCCTCCAAAATAGATTCCAAAGCTACAACAATAGTCCTTGACGACCCCACCATGGAAAAGTAACATGCAAGGAGGATCAAAGATAGAGATGTGTTCTCTAAAACTTGAAATCTTAAAGAAAGTTGTAGAGGCAAGCCAAAGCATGGGTGTGAGTGTATGAGAGAGATATTGTGAGAATGAAAATCTTCTCTATTCAAAATAGCAAGTTGCGGCTTTTCTACCAAATGTGCCTATCACCTTGGGGCATTATAGTGGAACATTTTTGAGAATGTAGCATTCCATTCATCATTTGAAACATGATTTTTCATGAGATGCTGGCACATTGCGCAAACATCTGCACATGGCAATCAAGATAAATTTACTACCAGCAAGACATTTTGATTTCAACACTTTACATTTAAAGTATTTTTTGTAATGTCCCCTTTTTAGCTCACTTGGTTCATAGTGTGGATTAGCCTATTAGTGGCTCTCGTAGGCTAAGTCAGAGGGATAGAGGGTCTTAGTTGGCAGAACCAGAGTCCAATTCCCACTCCAAAGGTCAAGGATGTTCAGGAATGTTCCTTGTTTAGATCAGTTTGGCACACTTACTATTTATAGTAAGTTTCTATTTTCAGGTTAGCCAGGATTTCTATCTATAGCAGGACACCAGAACAGCTTGGTGGTAGTGTTGAGATTTGATATCGTTGACGAGAGCATTTATTTAGGGCCTTACTATTTACAGTCATTGTTAAGGAGTTACTATAGCTGGAAGGGCACTTGGACTCACAGTGGTTGACGCATTTGTCAGTTGGCCTTGTGGAGTGATTTTATTTGAGCACATTGAGATTACTTATCATTAATAAAGTCGCTTTATTAATGATAAAGTTATTATAAAGTTTTGATATAAAGTTATTAAGTGGGGCCAATTGTAATGTCCCCGTTTTTTAGTATCCTGAGATTAGCTTAGTTTGGCGACCCTCGCAAGCTAATCAGGTGATCAAAGGGGGTCATTCGACAGAGCCAATAGTTGGATTCCATTTTGGAGGTTCTGGTTGTCAAGTTTGCTCTTCGTTTGGGACAGATTGGATGACTTACTATTTATAGTAAGTGGTATTTTGGGCATAGCTTGGTTTAGCAGGGCGCTTGCACAATGTCATTAGGTGTTGCAGGATCGTTTATCAGGGATCTCCAGTTTGAGAGACTTACTATTTTTATTAAGTCTATTTTGGGCAGTTGGCTATTTCTGGCAAAGCAGTATAAGCTCGGGTACTGTTTTGGAAGTTTGATAGATTTTGTCAGCGAGTCTCAATTGCATCACATTTATAATAAAAGTTATTAAATTAAGTTATGATAATTTAATAACTTATGGACTTTAATGTTTTAATTTGATGTTGTGATGGTGAAGACTCTTTAATTAAAAGTGTCTTGAGGAAGTTTTCATTAAAAGTCTTTATATATGCCTTGGAGGAATCGAATTCATTACCTTATGTCAAATTATTGAATTTGTGAATTTTGTCTTTGGAGAAGGAAACCAATTTTCCTTGTTGTGAAGCTAGGGTTTGGTGGTTCAATCTTCATATCTGGAAAGAGCTACAAATTGCTGGCTGGATTCGGTAAAGATTGTTTGAATTCTGAAGGTTATTGCTAGAGTGTGTTCTTGACACAAAATCTGAAGAATATCAAGGCTGCCATACACTTTAATCTATGACTGTAGGGTACTGAGGCTGAGCCGTATCAATTTAGAACTGAATCGTACTTGGCTGGAAGCTGAGTTTCAACCAAGAAGAGGCTGCGTGATTGATGTGCTGGGTAAAACACTATCAGCTACTTGGAATCCAGGGTCTGTATGGAAGGATAGAACCGTACGGAAATTTTGTCCAATCCATACATTTTTTCTTGCCTGGCGTATGCAGTTAGAAAAGCCAGGAATGTTGTGGTGACAATAATTCTTCAGCAGTTACATTGTATGAAAGGTGCCTTTCTTTTGAATCTGATTTGACTTCTTGCAATTGGTAAACAATTAAGTGTTTAAATATTGTTCAAGTATATGACAAATAATGTTATCTTGAATGAATGAAGTTTGAGGACGAAATTTTATTGATAATCATTTGCTGTTGTTTAAATTAAAATTTGGAAAATATTGAAATTCATTTGTGTTCTAAAATAATAAAATTGCAATCAAATCTAGGACCAAAAAAGCAATTTACAATAGAGAGCCAGGCAGGCTCTTCATAGTGGTATCAGAGCATGTTTCTTGCCATCTTGTGGGGTATGAACTCTTTTATATTCTGATGTTATATTAAGATTGATCAGCACTCCCGCTTTTCCTAGCTATGGACAAATACAGGAGGCCTAGTTTTGGGAGTCGGCATAGCAGTATGGGAAAAAGAGAGGAAATAAATGCCTTGGTGGAAAGTATGGAAAGACTTAGACTTCATCAGCAGAGATTGGCGGAGAGCTTATCGGATCCAGAGACAGTTGACGAGGCAGTGAGGTTTATGGTTTCTTCCTTTAGAAGGCCGAGATTGAGACTGCAGGGAAGAAAGCTTGAGTTTTCCCCAACAGGTGCCCATGATGCAGATGTACCTATATTTAGTGCGGCACCTGCTAGTCCTATCCACAGTGCTGATGATGGACTTATTTCACAGGGACATGTGGATGTATCAGTGCCCTTGGTGGGTAGCAACACTGAGCTTCAGTAGGTTGAGGCTCCCAGAGTAGTCGCTACGGTTAGTTCAGAGGCAGTTGATGCTGTAGTTGTCACTGAGTGTTCAGACTCTTCAGTGGAGGAGTTGTTATTGGAGATTTTTATGTCAGCTATCGTAGTGTTGCTCCAGTGCAGGAGGCAGTTGCTTCCTCATATGGGACCGATGCATGTATGGAGTCACCTAGCTGTGATGATGGTGATCTGGGCATTACAACGGAGTCAGTCGATGGTGGTTCATGCTCCAGCATTATTGGTGCACAGCCTGACATTGAGTCATGTGTGCAAAGTCAGGTGTCAGCAGTTGAGGGTTTAGTAGGAGATGTGGATGTAGATAGTATAGACACATCTGATGATACATTTGAGGATGCTATGAGCCGCATTGGGGATGACACCTCCTGTGAGATGTTGGGTGATGACTCCGAGGAGATTTTGGATGAGTCCCAGGATCGATGTCTTTCGGATCTTACTATTGATGTGGACACTGAGGACTGCGTGGAGTATATGAGCTCTGACAGCTCTGATGTTTATGACAGTAGTCATAGTGTGGGATCGGTGCAGGAGACTGTAGTCTTTTCCTATATTGAGGATGTGAGCATGGAGCTATCTAGTGATGACACTCATGATGGGAGTGTTGCAGTTGAGTTGGGTGACATAGACTCATGCCACAGTGTAGATGATTCACTTGATGACATTGAGTCATGTATACAGCTAGAGTTAGCTGAGGAGTCGCGGATAGACGATGGGGACACTAGCATCACAGATATTTTTGATGTTGAGAGTGAGGATGATGGGTGCTGCAGTGTTTCTGGCTTTCTATATCAAACCTTGGGCGTGGACTCAGCGTTGTCATACGGTGGTTGAGGGTTCCAAGATTCTTTGTTACAGGGACTCACGGATGAGGATGGGGAAGCATATGAGTGGTAGAAGTTTGTTATAGCTAGTGCTTCCACTTCTAGAGATGGGGTTACTTCTTCGGTGACTCATGAGGATGATTCTTCCTGCCGCGAGTCATGCTTGATTTATCAGACCCTGGGGGAGGACTCTGAGTTTTTATTGAGTGAGGATGGATTCTAGGATCTCGATTGTCAGGTGGCTGCAGAAGACGAGGTAGCTGGGAATTGTGTTGAGTTGGATTTAGCAGCAGCTTCCTCGGGGATAGATGAGGACGAGTCCAATTTCAGTACTCATTTTGTAGATGTGTGCTCGGATGAAAGTACACAGAGATACGGTGATCTTGAGGGGAGTTTGTTGGATGTAGCTTCCTTCCATAGTCTGGACAGTGCAATTGAGATTGTTCATAGGAGGCCCGTTGTGCAAAGTCATCATGTGACTAGTCAGTTGCGAGTTGGTGAGAGAGATATTACTTCTACTCTCGAGCATTTCGATGCCACTCGTCAGTTGTTGGTTGTTAATGGTTGGGGTGCTCCTATGACGGATGAGCACAGTGGTGGTTACCTTTCCTTGATAGAGATTTATTCTTTGCGTGAGGCTGTCAGGATTTTGAGACAGGATTATTTATAGTTGGTAGCCGACCGAGATCACCTAGCTGAGTGGGGGAGTACGGCATACGAGGCATTGATGGACAAAGAGGAGGAGGTGAGTGAGCTTACTCAAGAGCTCACATCGACTTCTAAGGCTTTAGAGGGCACTCAGTGGGCTCTTCAGGAGTCGCAGTTCCAGTTAGAGGAGGTGACCGTGGAATTGGAGCATGTACGGTCCACACCAGCCCCAGATCCAGTTCAGTGGCACATTGAGGTGGTTGGTGGTGAGTTTGCTTCTACGGATGGGGATGAGCGACATGATGATGTGGCAGACACATCTACCCAAGATATGGGTGCAGTAGGTACGGATGAGGTAAGAGTATCAGTGGAATCAAGCTCTCATGTTGATTTGCTTCCTTTTGCTGGAAGTGAATCTATTTCTTCATCTCATATAGTTGATAGCATGGGACAGTTGGCAGTGCCACATTTTTAGAGGGATCAAATGTGGGTTGTGGGGGAACAAGTTGACGCTTCCACATATAATTTCTACTGCACCAAGTCATTCATGGAGTATTTACTTGAGAGTGCAGATGTGCGAGAGGATTCATACAGAGTGTCTGAGGGTACTCTCATCCAAGGCTCTTGTGCTATTCAGAGGTTGGTAGGGAAGATTGTGGAGACTCTATCTACTATGCTTCCCCATAGGGATTTTGAGGTTGGGTTTGCTTGGAGGGTTACTCAGGATCCTACCCAGCCTGCGGTTATGCAAAGCCAGAGATTGGAGCCATCTCATGATTCCCAGTTGGGTAATGATGAGCCATTGATGGAGATTGGGGATTTCTACTGGCATTATACGATGGGGTATGCTCATCATTTTTCTTTTGACCCACAGGTAGAGGATTTGGTCTCACGCAGGTGAGACTAGCTCCAGTTTCTTACCATCCATTATGGGATGGATTAGCACCATCTTTTGCAGATGGAATTGGCAGTTGTAAGTTACACAGCTTGCAGTATCTACACACCCAAGACAATATATCAAAGGTTAGAGTTGGTAATAGTGATTCAGGTACATTTGGTCATTGTCTTCTTCTCAGTGCAGTTGGGTGTGAGTGTCAATTAGACAGGGACTCGAGTTTTGACAGAGTTGATGTTTCAGTTGGGTTGAGTTCCGCCGGGTTGTTTTCTGCATCGGCATCTACAGTTGGTCTACAGATGTTTTCAGTGATGTCATTTATTTGGGTGTCGAGGGCAGTTTCTCAGTTGTTGGTGTTTGTACTGTTGATGTTGGAATTTTCTTCACAAGGGTATGGTGAGGATTGGGACATTACTTATGACCATCCTTGCGATTCAGGTGGTCTGTGATGTTGCTTGTTTTTCCTGATTGCTTGAGGACAATCAATCTTGGGAAGGGAGGATTGTAATGTCCCTGTTTTTCAGTATCCTGAGATTAGCTTAGTTTGGCGACCCTCACAAGCTAATCAGGTGATCGGAGGGGGTCATTCGGCAGAGCCAGTAGTTGGATTCCATTCTGGAGGTTCTGGTTGTCAAGTTTGCTCTTCGTTTGGGACAGATTGGATTACTTACTATTTATAGTAAGTGGTATTTTGGGCATAGCTTGGTTTAGCAAGGTGCCTGCACAATGTCATCAGGTGTTGTAGGATCGTTTATCAGGGATCTCCAGTTTGAGAGACTTACTATTTTTAGTAAGTCTATTTTGGGTAGTTGGCTATTTATGGCAGAGTAGTATGAGCTCGAGAACTATTGTCGGAAGTTTGATGGATTTTGTCAGCGAGTCTCACTTGCATCACATTTATAATAAAAGTTATTAAATTAAGTTATGATAATTTAGTAACTTATGGACTTTAATGTTTTAATTTGATGTTGTGATGGTGAAGACTCTTTAATGAAAAGTGTCTTGAGGAAGTTTTCATCAAAAGTCTTTATATATGCCTTGGAGGAATCGAATTCATTACCTTATGTCAAATTATTGAATTTGTGAATTTTGTCTTTGGAAAAGGAAACCGATTTTCCTTGTTGAGCAGCTAAGGTTTGGTGGTTTGGTCTTCATATCTGGAGAGAGCTACAAATTGCTGGCTAGATTCGGTAAAGATTGTTTGAATTCTGAAGGTTATTGCTGGAGTGTGTTCTTGACACAAAATCTGAAGAATATCAAGGCTGCCGTACACTTTAATCTATGACTGTACGGTACTGAGGCTGAGCCGTACCAATTTAGAACTAAATCGTACTTGGCTGGAAGCTGAGTTTCAACCAAGGAGAGGCTGCATGATTGATGTGCTGGGTAAAACGTTACCAGCTGCTTGGAATCCAGGGTTTGTATGGAAGGATAGAACCGTACGGAAATTCTGTCCGATCCATACGTTTTTTCTTGCCTGGTGTATGCAGTTAGAAAAGCCAGGAATGTTGTGTGGTGACAATAATTCTTCAGCAGTTACGTTGTATGAAAGGTGCCTTTCTTTTGAATCTGATTTGACTTGTTGCAGTTGGTAAACAATTAAGTGTTTAAATATTGTTCGAGTAGATGACAAATAATGTTATCCTGAATGAATGAAGTTTTGTAATGACCCCTATTTAGGAATGCCCAAATCTTGCCTTTGACGATTGTCCAATAAAAACTAATTTGATTCTTTTGTCTTTCTATCTGATAGCAAGTCTATCTTTGTTTAACTTTAACTCCTATTTGAATTCATCTGATGAGGTCATCAATGAATTATAGCTTTAATATTTCCTGTGGGTCTAACCAAAAGTATTTCCTGTCGCTGAACAGAGGAAATAGTAGATTATAGCTCCAAGACGACTGCCGGTGTTTCTCCTTGATCACCATATCGAAAGAAAGAAGGTTCATATATAGTTTCGTATCACCAACGAACTCTCAGCTCAATTCTAAGACTTATTTATATTTATCCCTCTCAAGTTATCCCTTTTCTGGTTATATTGTATATTCTATATACAATTTTATGTTTATCAATCTATGATTCCGATTGCTAGTGAGTCGTTCCCTCTTGTGATTACTCAAGCAGCTCCTGATCAGATTCAGAGTTCGATTATCGTGAGTTAAAAATCCTTAGTTTCCATTCGGATGTGGCAACGCTAGTGGTTTAGTGACGCTATATAAATATTATATCTTCCTCCCCTTCATTTCTAATTCATTTGCTGCAGGCTGTCTTTACGTATTCGTTTCTTCTCACACTGGTTGGCATTTTTGTTTTGAATCCCGTTTTCTGATTGCCATCTTCTTCTACGCTAACCTCCATAAATATATATTACCTAGCCAAGGGTCACAGGTCGCGACTTTTCCTCTCGCCCATAATTCTGTCGTTCCATAGTTTACAGCTTGTTAACAAAATATTTATTATTATCATTAGTGTCCTCAACTAAATCATTATGGGCGTCGATTAAGTATGGATGATATTATTAATATTATAATTGTATCATGCTTATTATATATTGATTAATATCGTTAATGCTAATATGGATTGAATATTAATATTAAATATATATTGATTATAATATATTAAATTGGTTATATTAATATTAATATGATTCAATATTAGTATTGATTAATAATATAATATATTATATTGATTAATGATAATAATAATAATATATCAATAATATTGATTAGTATGATATAATCAAAATATGAGATGAATTAATTATCAATCAACCATTAAATAAGAGTATATGTATTTAGAAATATCTTTGTATTCTATACACCAATTTGGGCTCGTGACAAGTTTGAGGACGAAATTTAATTGATAATCATTTGCTGCTGTTGTTTAAATTAAAATCTGGAAAATATTGAAATTCATTTGTGTTCTAAAATTATAAAATTGCAATCAAATTTAGGACCAAAAAACCAATTTACAATAGAGAGCCAGGCAGGCTCTTCACACCAATTGACTTTATAAGTGCATTAAATAATTTTTATGATGAGGGCGCCAATTTATTTATTCTCCAAAGTCAACTTGAGACATTGAAAAGTACAAATATTTAATGTTTTAAAATAACTCAAAAGCATTATGAGTTTGGCATTAAATATATAAAGGCCTCTGGAAAGAAATCGATGACCTTATGCTTATTCTTTCTTATCATGACTTTGGTGTGAGCTTCTTGGAATTGGGAATTGGGCATTTTGTCCAGGGGTTTCAGCATTTGCTTGGAGAATTGTGAATTCTTCTAGTTTTTGAGCACTCTGAATTGATGAAACTCACCGCAAAAGTTCCAATGAAATTGTGCAATTAGGTATGGCTTCATTCAGAGTCTATGATTGTGCCAAATGGTGATGAAATTGGAGGCTATTGTCATATTTTCTCATTCAAATTAGTTGTCGAGAAATAAGAGTCAGAAAAGAGCCAAATCACGGCCTTTAGGATCAGCATTTGGGATCCATTAAAGCAGCCGCACCCTTGCAAAGAAGTCATGTAGGATTTAGGAAGGTGATGTCGGGCGGCTGGTTGCACGTGTGGGGGTTCGAGCATCATTTGAACCTCATACTTTGACACCAAAGGGTCTTTGGGCGTTGTGAATGTGCTGCAATTCATTTGGAGGCAATAATACACAGCTATGACTATATACCAGGTTTCATAATTGCAATAAAGTCATTCCTCATTTGCATTAGTTGAACTTTGTATGTAAAATCATTTCCTGAAATTGAATAAGAGGAATTCTTGTGCAAGTTTGCAATAGATAGTTTTGATTCCATGCATTGCATTTATATGTATATTTTCAAAACACAAAAAAAGCATAAGACTAAAAAATACCCAAAAACAATACAAATTTGCAAAACCATCTTCTAGCAGTGTTAGTGGAACAGGGGAGAACCAACAAGATTCTTACATTTTTCTATCATAAGCCAAAGGTGAGGTATTGTGTAGTGTGAAATTGCAAGGGTGTTGAGTTTCTAACATTACAATTTATAATCTATAGACAAAATCTCAAAAATTGCTAGTTCACATCATGTTAAAGTTATTAATAGTTTAGTCGCTATAAGCATCTCAAAGAGTAAACTTTGTGAACAACGCTGATATCATTTTCCACTCTGGCTGAAAAGTGGGACACCATATTGTAGAGGTCACCCTCAGAAAAATAAAATATGAGAGTATAATCATTCTTCCCCTTAACAAGATTTTTATTTTTCAAAGTCCTTAGACTCTTCTCATCTATATTCCTCCTCTAGTGCCATAGCATTGTTTTCTCCATAGGTAACTTGGTTTTTGAAATGGGAGTTTGCTTAGGTATTCAAAAAGCATGGCTATTGCAAGTAGACAGATCACTCCTCTTTTTTGTTGGCTATGATGGTGAAGATTGCTTCATTACATTAACAAAATAACTATCATAGTTTATGGTGTATGACATAGTTTAAATACAGTGCCCATACAAACACCCGTAACAGGTACTATAGCTCATTGTATCATCTTTTCTCCACATTTATTGTGAGGGTAAAGCAATTACTACCTTAGACATTTTGAGTTTGATGTTGTTCCTAATCGACATTTGCATGTGACCCCATGAGTTTGACAAAGAAGAAGTTTCACTCACTAATTCTCCACTTTCACTCCAACAAGCCACTAAGCTGGCAATAACTCATGACTACCCATAGAGGAGACTAATCAATCCTTAGAATCCATCTAAATAGAAATTCATTATAAACACTAAAAAAGGTGTTTCTAGGATGATTAAGCATACATGTTCATTGCCTTCTAACCATTAGGAAACCAATAAGGACCATCATAAAAGTAGAGCAAGAATGCATAACAACGAAAGGAATAACAAAGAATCAATGATGCAGGAAAGTGGGTGGAGATGCCAAAGGCAAGTAGAGTCTCTAGTCTACACAGGCGACGATCAGAAGAGCACAAGCTCCAATCACTAGAATTCACTTCCTGCAGCATCTCAGTGCAGAGACTCGGAGATGCCGAACTGCAAGACATAGATGCCAAAGTGCGCAGACGTTGATTGAAAGGAAAACATTCTGAGATAAAAGTCTCACACCAGAGAAGTGGAAACGCCACTCTACAAGACAAAGATGTCGATTAGCACAAACGCCTAAGTGTAGGTGCAGACGCCGATTTGCAATCTTCTCCAAAAGCTAGAAAATTTAAAGCAAAATTCTATGTCGACTCCAACATACAGCTATAAAGCATCTAGCTCCATACTGTGGAGTACTTGATAGTATGATACACAAGATTGAGGCCATAAACCCTCGATATAATCCATATAAGCATGAACAACTACAACATGATATTCAAGATAGCATAAACACTAGAAGAAAGCATAAGGATGGAGAGGAGCACATCATTCTCGATACTACGCCACTAAATCTAGTCAGTCACCTATATGCTAGTTCTCAATAGTGACAAGTCACGCCACTCAACCATGTGGTACCCTTAGGTCCACCCCACCGTACTTGCGGAGATAGTCACACGACCCAAGCACACAAAATGGACATACAAGGAGTAGGTTCACACAGATGCCATACAAGTGCAACAATCAGGGGATGGCACAATAATCCCAATGCAATTACTTGGATAAAGATACCAAAATACGAGAACACCAAGGTCACAAATCAAACTTAGACAAGGTATGGTGGCAAGACTAAAGAATGGAGTGCCATCACATGACACATGGTGGCTTGTGCATCTTCGAGCAGTCCTCTCATCAAGGAGGCTTTATTGTGTCAACTCAACGTCACTCAAACGGCCACAAGTGTGCCCACTCAACATCCGTAGATGGCCATGGCTATGCCATCTCAACTTCGCTTAGATGACGATAGCTATATCGGCTCAACATCGCTTATGTGGCCATGGTAAAAATGTTAGTTTAATCTTGTTGTTATGTTCTACCCCATTATTTATTTAAGTTATCAGTTCTTATTAAGAACTTTACAAAGGGTTACCCTGGAGACCCCTTTATGTCCTAGTCCTTCTTGGAGAGTCATTCCCTTCCACTACTCTACACCAACTGATCATCTTGTTACAACAATGAGGAAACAATGCAATGCCCAAGCAATAAAATACATTGCAATAAAAGAATCTAAGTCATACAACAAGAAGGAAACAAAGTGAGCTCAATTGTTTAATCAGGGGATGGTACAAATATGTCAACCGTCAAGCTTCCTCCCAAGTAATTGAAGTCTCATCGCTTAGGTCGCATTCGACCCTTACTTGCTCGATGTCTTAACCCCATGTTGAAGAGTGCAAGTGGGTTCTAAAGTTGTAAAGCACCCCAATCAAGAACATGGGTCACATCGAGAATATATTGTCTTAACAAAGAAACATGAAACACATCCTTGATGCATGATAGGCTAGGTGGTAATGCTAGGTGGTAGGCAATAGGACCAATCCTCTCAAGGATCTCAAAAGGTCCAACAAAATGTGGTGCTAACTTAGAGACTTTCCTATAACGGATGGGGCTTTTCTGCTGCCAAACACGCAAAAACAGATGGTCACCCATCAATAAGTGACAATCTAACTTATGGGCATCAACATACATGCAAAACATGTCTTTAAGAACCTAATTCACTTGCTTTGTCTGACCATCAGTCTTGGGGTGATATGATGACCTAGAATTAAGCTGCACACCCAGAGCATGCTGGAGAGATGTCCACAATGTGGAAGTAAACACTGGATCTCAATTCGAAATGATCCTGCAAGGTATTCTATGCAACTAAACTATATCCTCCATGAACACATGTGCTACCAAAGCAACAGTAAAAGAAGCTTTCATAGGAGAAAAGTGAGCCACCTTGGACTTGTCCATAGCAACCATAATGGAATCATGATGATGCAAAGATATAGGTAGCCCAGTAATGGAATCCATAGATATAGTATCCCATTTTCACTCCAGAGTGGAATGCAACTGCAAAAGACCTGTTGGACACTAATGTTCTTCTTTCACTCTCTAACACTAAAGGCATCTAGCCACAAAATTGGAAACATCACGCCTCATCCCTACCTAGTAGTACAATTATCTAAGGTCATCATACATCTTCTTGATGCCAAGATGTGTGGAATACAGTGCACGATGTGCCTTCGACAAAACTAAGAAACGAAGATATCATGACACCGACACATCCATGCACCGAAGGTGCTGCAAAAGTCTAGTTGACTCTGAAGAGTAACTTGAAAACCAATCTAAATGGGTACACATGGATTCAATCTCCGCTCTAACTTCTTGATACCAAGTATCACTAGGTAAATCCTAAAGAATATGGCTACGCAAATCTACTCCATGTGACAAAACAAAGAACTCACGCCTTCTACTCAAGGCATCAACAACATGTAATGAACATCAAAATCATACTCACAGAGGAACTCCATCGAATGACGTTGTCGTGCATTCAAGTTCGGTTGAGTAAAGATATACTGCAAGTTGTGATGATTGCTATGCAACTCAAACCTATGACCCAAAAGAAAATGTCTCCAGTGCACTATTGCATGCACAACTCCTGCTAACTCTAAATCGTAGGTGGGGTAGTTCAACTCATGATCCTGAGCTTTTAGGACTCATGCAATCACTCATCCCTCCTGCATGAGATCCTGCCCAACACTCTCCAAAGATGCATTAGTGCACACCACAAAATCACTTGCAAGATATGACATTGCTAGGACAGGTGCACTAGTCAATTGCTCCTTAAGAACTCGAAAAGCTGACTCACACTTATCTGACCACACAAACTTCTTCCCTTTACTCTAAAGAGAAGTGATAGGGTGTGCCAACTAGGAATAATCCTTCACGAATCTGTGATAGTAACCTGCCAAACCCAATAAACTGTGAACCTCAAAAACACTAGTTGGCGCTGGCCAATCCATAATGGCCTAGATCTTTGAAGGATCCATAGAAATACCCTCTCAAGAGATGATATAACCCAAATATCTCACCTCAGTCTCAAAGAACTCACACTTGGCTAGGTTGCCAAACATATGATGGTCACGAAGACACAACAAAACCTAATGTAAATGGCCATCATGTTCCTCCATCTTCCTTGAATGTACTAAAATGTCATCCAAAAGCACAATGACAAAATATTCAAGATAGATGTGAAATACACCATTCATTAAACTCATGAACACTGATGTACACATTAAATCAACACATAAAATTACACATTTAATTAATAAATTTCCTCTACTATATAGTTTAATTCAATTATTTAACTTATATAGTTCATCCCTCCTAATTAATTTTGCATATCCCATTAATTCATTTAATTAAAGCATCCCATCTCCTAATTAAATCCACATCATTTCACTCCATCCACATCATCACATGACACCTCACCCTTGGCTAAAATAATTAATTTATATTAATTATTTATTAGCTATTTTCTTTCAACCATGAATCCTATTTTTAAGGGATGGAAAGGGTATGTGGCCTTCTAAAATACCCGGTCTATTCCCTCATGGCTGGATTTGTTTGGCCACCTCATTTGGTCAAAGATGAGTCATAGGGATACTTGTACAAAAGGGTCCTATGAAAGAAAGGGTCTTCCCTCATCACTTTCCTTGTCATTGTAGGAGGAACATTCCCCCTATTCTCGCTCTCACATTCCAACTAATTCCTCATATCTCTCAACCTCTCTAACCAAGTCAAGTCCGATCACCTATTCTTACACACACTTGTGCCAAACCTCACAACACTTGTCGCCTATTTGGCTCAACCAAGGACACTTCTCACCTCATGAGGAAATCTATAAATACCAAGCATTTGGAGAAGGAAAGATGTAATGTCCCCGTTTTTTCAAGCTCTTGGGGTTAGCCTATCATGTGACCCTCGTAGGCTGATGAGGATAGACATAGGGTCTCTTTCAGTGGCCATCTACCTCAGGATTCAGTATGCTTTGGTTTGGCTTTCGTTTGGTGTCATTCGGACTTCATTTGCTATTGTTTTGCCATGTTTACTATTCATAGTAAGCTTGATGTTGTTCGAGAAGGACCCTTTCTATTTTTGGAAAGTGCATTTGGTCACATGGGGAAATAATGTGTGACTCATGTTTCAGATGGCATATTAAAAGGATAAGTATTTTGGGAGTTATTATTATTTTGGTGGCCAAATTATTATTAAATCATTAAATGGCTTATTATAAAGTTATAATTTAATTTTATAATTTCACTTAAGTTGAAGGTTGAGTCATCATGGGAAGGGGCCATTTATTTAATTAATTCATGGAAGCCTAAGCCAAGGTATTAATTTAAAGTATTGGAGTAAATGAATTATTAAAAGAAAAAAAGTATATCTTTTTATCCCACATTGGTAAGAATTGTGTTTGAGCTCTCACAAGAAAGAATGAAAAAGGACTTGAGAGCTCATTCTAAAATATCTATTATTCATTTGATGAAAATTTTATAAAGTTTCTTGGCTGTGAGAAATGGCTAGGGTTTGAGGACTGATTCCTCTCTTTGACAATTTGAATCATCACTGATTGATGGTGAATTTTGCAAACTGAATTCTGGAAATTTATTCTGATTTTGTGGATGCAAATTTGGTGCTGTTGTATACCAAATTTGAAGAGAGTTATTAAATTGCTTCTGTTACAGAGGTATACATAATTCTGGTTCGATTTTCTTAGAATATCTCGTGTCCTTGGAAGGCTGTTGTATCTTCCAATTTGGCTGTGTCTACATTAGAGGGTGGTGTAGCATATTTATAGAGTTGTGTCAAACTTCAAGAGGGCTGTGTAATACTTATGAGAAGGCTGCGGTTGTTATTGAAGGTTGCGTAACATCCAAAGAACGCTGCGAATCATTTAATGAAGGCTGCGATCATAATCTGGGAGGCTGCATTCTTCATTTGCAGCTGTGCTTCAATTCCCTTGGGCTGTGTTTCTTTTCCAGCAGTCACATGTAATTAAAGGTGCCCAAATTTATTTGTGAATGCTTGTAATAGGGAATTAATTTGATAGTTATTGTAATTCTGATTTTTTGTAAGCATTCAATGGTGAATTAATGGTTGTAGTTATTTATCAAGAGGTTAAAAATCTGAGAAGTATCATTGAAATTCATATTTGTAATTCATTAATTTCTATAAATGTTTGGAAAAAATTTAGAAGTGCAATTTAATTTGTGGAAAAAGTTAGTTTATAAACAAGAGCCAGCCAAGGCTCTTTACAAAAGACCACCTCTTTACCATAGGCACATCACTTTCATACGCATTTCATAGCTTGTTTCATGTTTTCGGTTCACTATCTATGGATTCCTCAATCTCTTGCATTATTGTTGATACAGGATCACTCTTTGCATTCATGTATAGTGAAACCTATTGACAACCTTAGATCATTTAGCTTCATTATCATCACTCATGCATCATGTTCATATACTCTCATTGTAGCTCATTTAGTGTATTTTATGCATTATAGATCATCCCTCGTTCTTTGAGTAGTTATCCATATTTTGATCAAATTGTGCTATTTGAGAGCCATTATGAAAGATCAAAAGCTAGGTCCTTGGAGATAGAGAACATGAAACGATCTTGTTTGAACTATCTTTGTTATTGCAATTTATTTAGAATAGTTCATTGAATTAATATTTCATGATGTGTTTAGTTTGATTTTAGATTTACTCATTTCACTAACATACAATTTTGGCGCCCACTATGGGGCGCACGCCCCTGTTTCTAACAAGTTTTCTTGCAAATTTGATGAACAGATTCGGAAACGGGATTTGTTAGTGCCTTCAGTTCACTGTTTAGCGCTTTTTATCTCTATTTTAGTGCCTCTAGTCATTTAGAAGCACGTAGTTTTGCAATTTTAAGGCTTATTTGCACTTTTTAGAGTTCTAGCACCTTTTGTATGAACTTTAGCATTTTTTTTTTAACTGTAGTGCCTTTGGTCTTAACTTTAGCACCTCCGATAAATCTGCTAGCTCCTTTTGTCATTCTATTAGCTCCTCTGGTATGAACTTTAGCGCCTCTGGTAAATCTGATAGCTCCTTTGGTCATTTTGTTAGCTCCTATGGTAAATCTTTCAGCGTCTTTGGTTTCTACTTTAGCACCTAAGGATTTTTAGAATTCTAACTACTGTTATGATGATATGACCGGTATTTGCAAAGAAGGTAATACGCCGCATTCCTAGGTTCAAATCACGAAAGGCATTGAAAGCAAGGATTGCTCATAATGTACAACAAGAGAAGGTCATCAAAGCAATCCATATTGAAAATGAGTGGGAAAGTATCACTAGACATATTTCAATATTACAAGCATGTCAATTGAAGTATAATGTTCGCATAAATATCCCTCTTCTCATGTCAACTCCTAAATTTAGAATTGAACCTTATTACACTTAGATTTCATTTGATCAAATTGGAGATTTCTATGCTACTAATGTCTTAATTTCGTGAAGTTTAAGAGAAATGTGAGAAGACTTCCAGGTTTTAGGTCTAGAAAGGCATTGAAGAGGATGTTCACAGAGATAGAACATTAGCAGTGCATAGAAACATTTGATCGAAGAGATGAAGAGACAAAAGCTTGGGATCATTATGCAAATATCGTCAATCTTTACCAAGCAAAGTACAATTTATCTGCTGATAGGAATGTTCAATGGATGCTTAGTTGCAGGATTTTGTGTTGGTTTGCATTGTGATAAACTAACATGTTAAAGATTGTACCAAGCATTCCCGATGAACGTTCCTATTAACTGATAAATTGTACCTTGCTTGGTAAAGACTGACGATGTTTGCGTAATGATCTCAAGCTTTTCTCTCTTCGTCTCTTCGATCTAATATTTCTATCCACTACTGATGTTCTATCTCTGCGAGCCTCCTCTTCAACGCCTTTCTAGATCTAAAACCTGGAAGTCTTCTCACAATTTTCTTAAACTTCATGAAATTAAGACATTAGTAGCATAGAAATCTTCAATTTAATCAAATGAAATCAAAGTGTAGTAAGGCTCAATTCTAAATTCAAGAGTTGACATGAGAAGAGGGATATTTATGCAAACATTAGACTTCAATTGACATGCTTGTAATATTGAAATATAACTAATGATACTTTCCCACTCATCTTCAACACGGATTTCTTTGATGGCCTTCTCTTGTCGTTCGTTGTGATCAATCCTTGCTTTCAATGCCTTTCGTGATTTGAACCCAGGAATGTGGCGTATTACCTTCTTGAATTTGCAAATACCAGTCATATCATCATAATAGTAGTTAGGATTCTAAAAATCATTAGGTGCTAAAGCAGAAACCAAAGGCATTGAAAGATTTACCAAAGGAGCTAACAAAATGACCAAAGGAGCTATCAAATTTACTAGAGGCGCTAAGGTTCAAACCGAAGGTGCTAAAGTTCATACTCGAGGAGCTAACATAATGACAAAAAGAGTTAGTGGATTTACCAGAGGCGCTAAAGTTCAGACCAAAGGCAGTAAAGTTCAGATAAAAAACACTAAAGTTCATACAAAAGGCGCTAGAACTCTAAAAAGTGCAAATAAGCCTTAGAATTGCAGAACTAGGCGCTTCCAGAATGACCAGGGGAGCTAAAATAGAGACAAAAAGCACTAAAGAAGAAGCAAGAAGTGCTAATATCATGACCATAAGCGCTAAACAATGAACTGAAGGCACTAACAAATTTCGTTTCCGTATCTGTTCATCAAATCTGCAAGAAAACTTGTTGAAAAAAGGGGCGTGGACCCCACAGTGGGCGCCAAAATTGTATGTTAGTGAAATGAGTAAATTTAAAATCAAACTAAACACATCATGAAATATTAATTCAATGAACTATTCTAAATAAATTGCAATAACAAAGATAGTTCAAACAAGAGCGTCTCGTGTTCTCTATCTCCAAGGACCCAGCTTTTGATCTTTCATAATGGCTCTCAGATAGCACAATTTGATCAAAATATGGATGAGTACTCAGAGAACGAGGGATGATCTATAATGCATAAAATACACTAAATGAGCTACAATGAGAGTATATGAACATGATGCATGATTGATGATAATGAAGCTAAATGATCTAAGATTGTCAATAGGTTTCACTATGCATGAATGCAAAGAGATAGAGGACTCCAAAGATAGTGGAACCGAAAACATGAAACAAGCTATTAAAGCGATGTGCCAATGGTAAAGTGGTGGTCTTTCCTTCTCCAAATGCTTGGTATTTGTAGATTTCCTCATGAGGTGAGAGGTGTCCTTGGTTGAGCCAAATAAGTGACAGGTGTTGTGAGGTTTGGGACAAGTGTGCGTAAGAATAGGTGATTGGACTTGACTTGGTTAGAGATGTTGAGAGCTATGAGGAATTAGTTTGAATGTGAGAGTGAGAATAGGGAGAATGTTCCTCCTACAATGACAAGGAGAGTGATGAGGGACGGCCCTTTCTTACATAGGACACTTTTGTACAAGTGTCCCTATGACTCATCTTTGACCAAATGAGGTGGCCAAACAAATCCCTTGATTATAGCCATGAGGAAATAGACCAACTCTTTTAGAAGACCACATACCCTTTCCATCCCTTAAAAATAAGATTCATGGTTGAAAGAAAATAGCTAATAAATTAATTATTTTGGCCAAGGGTGAGGTGTCATGTGATGATGTGGACGAGGTGAAATGATGTGGATTTAATTAGGATATGGGACGATTTAATTAAATGAATTAATGCAATATGCAAAATTAATTAGGAGGGATGAACTCTATAGTTAAATAATTGAATTAATTAGGAGGGATGAACTATATAGTTAAATATTTGAATTAAACTATATAGTAGAGGAAATTTATTAATTAAATGTGGAATTTTATGTCTTGATTTAATGTGTCAAATTTATGTGTATACATTTTGTGCATTGCTCAACCCAATAGGTATAACCATAAACTCATAATGTCCATATCGGATGCAAAAAGTTGTTTGATGAATGTCAGCCTCATAATTGCAAAGTGATGATATCCTAACTTGAGGTCGATCTTCAAGAGCACTCTAGCTCTCTTCCTTTGATCAAACAAATCATCAATCCTTGGCAAGGGATATTGGTTCTTCACAATCACCTTGTTCAACTACCAATAGCCAATGCACAAATGAAGAGATTTATCCTTCACAAAGATGTTTGGAGTTCCACAAGGGGAAGGACGAATATGACCCTTGGCCAACAAATCCTCCAAATTCAAACAAAGCTCACTCAACTCCTGAGTGGTCATATGATACTGTGCTCGAGAAATAGGCTTAGCCCCAGGAATAAGATCAATCCAAAAATCTATGTCGCGCTTAAGTGACATGCCTGGGATCTCATTCAGAAGCACATCTGCAAACTCATGAAGAAGTCAGTGAACATTAAGAGACCCCTCTTGACTCTTAATCAAAAGATTATATATGCCACATCTTCATATTTGAGGGGAGCAATGAAATGACCATTGACCTAGGATCATTCACAAGGGAATATGAAATGTTTGAGAATGATTACAAATGGCTCCGAGTTCACAGGCCAAGGTTGCTAAAAAATTGCAGAAGGTCACAGATTGTAATAAGCCTTTGTTTGTTGACCTGTTTGAAGACTACTTTCAAAAAATCTACTGGGAAATTTTCCAAGTGCTGGGGTTTGATGCAAATATTTCCATGCCAACCAATTTGATGGTACTAGTTGTTGATATGAAGAGTTGGGATATTATAAGTCATTTGATTATGCATCCAATATAGAGGATCACATGAACAGGGCCTTCACTAGTATAATGAATGATAATTCCATTATTCATTTCAGATGGTATTCGTTGTTGTTGCGCATGATCTTATACAAAGGATGGGAAAAGAATATATGTCAGCCCCCGCTTGAGATAACAGAATATGGGAAAGATAAACGTCTCCTCCTAGTCCAAAAGGGGACGTGTGTAGGCTAGTGGCTGCCAGGATGGGGTACATTATCTAGACTTTGAAGAATTATTCGTTAAAGAAGTTTACAAAGGCTTGGGGAAGCCATATAGTTGGAGATTGCCATATACCAAAAGTTCCTGAGGCCCAAAGACTTTGAGAAAAGGGTCACAACTGACCATAACTGGGGTGATTGGTGCTTCTATGAAGGATGTGCAACAATTAGGTGTTAGCAATATAAGTTGTCATTAGTGTATTTCATCAAACCCATTCACACCGGTCAAGGATCACCGGTCACTCACATTACTTAGATGACACCGGTAGATAAAGCACATAGTATATGCACCGGTCAACTAAGTAGTTAGATAAACCAGTAGACTGAACCAAGTCCTCAGTATCGGTCTTATTCAACATCCAACGACAAACCGGTACTGATCTAACTGATAGAAAAATCCGGTCCAGTGTTTGAGGAACAATTTGAGTTACAATTCGAGTTAAGAGCCTGATTATGCGAGACATCCATTACTCTGATGTGAAGTTAACTGTTCAACTTGAGTTAGCTTTTAGTTCTACAGATGATCTCAGGATAAACTCTAGATCACAACGCACAGCTTTCTTGTGTTGCATATTTTATGGTCAAGTTTATTCCCCGGCGGTTCTACGAGTCAAGAGGATCACTCTTGTATAAATATTAGAAATAGGACACAAAGTAAGGTGTTGTTGATAAGTGAAAAATGCAGAGAGCAGAGGAAAGATATCTTCTGAGGAGTGCTACAGGCACAAAGGTGAAGGTAGAAAAAAAGATCAACAGCCAGGCAAACAGGGGAAGGAATCTACAGGTATGATCTAATCAAACAATCAATGTCATTATAGATCACTGTTTTTGAAAGATATTTCATCATATGCAAATCCCTATATTAGGGTGGACCTAATCGGTTCGTTGTAAAAATCCCCTAACAGGGTAACATTTTGTCGATGTGCAAAGTCCTGTAACTAGGCAGCTACTAACAGGGTTTAGATCTTAACATATCTCTTGTAAAATCCCTTAACCGGGTAGCACCTTAACCAGTGCTTTGTAAGCTCCTAGCTGGGCGCCTTCATTTGGAACTAGTGAAGTTGTGAGCTTTGTCTCACCGTGGTTTTTTCTCTTTAATCAAGGGTTTCCACGTACAAATATTTGTGTAGATTTGTGTGATTCAGTTTATGCTTGTGAATGACTATTAACTTTCTACTTTGCATTCTAGAATCTGTTTGCAAGTTTTAAACGGTAAGATTTAGTATTTTCTGATTCACCCCCCCCCCCTCTCAGTAACTGGTAAGATAACATCAATTAGTATCAGAGCTTAGTTCTCTACACAATAAAAGTTCAACAACTCGAGAAAAAGATCATGGAGGGTTACCGGTACCAAAAACAGCTAGAGGAAGCCAATGACATTATTGCCTTGCTGGAAAATAGACCGAGGAAGTCACTTGCAAAGAGAAAGGAGCTGGCTCTACAACTAAATGAGAGCAATGAAACCATCGACGAACTCTCCTGGCAGAGTGGCTCTGATGAGGCCGAGGAAGCAGTCTCCGAGCTTACGGAAAAGAATCAGATCCTAATCGGTCAGATTACTGATCTCAAAAGGGAGCAAAAGTTAAATGCTCTAAGAATGACTGAACTAAATGAGCAGAAATGAAAAACTGAAAGCGAAAGGAACACAACAATCAAGACATCAATAGCTTCTGAAAAAGCAATGAACCGGGCAGAGGAAGCTGCAAGAGCCAATGAACTCCTCATTATGCAACTCCAAGAGGACTTGTTGATTGCCACCCAGGAAAATGCCAATATGCATAAAGCATGGCAGGTTAGAGATGAAGCATGCAAGAAGCTAGCAATCGAGATATATCAACTTAAGGAACAAATGAAAGTCCTTGAAAGAAGAAATGAAATGCTAAGAAGATACAATGAAAGCTCGGTCAAGCTCGATGAGCAACTCAATGCTCAACGAAGGCACAATGATCACACCAGTCTCGGATCTACCGATAGAGTCAACAAAAGGAAGACGCTAGCACAAAGAGGTAGGAAAAACTTTTACACCTCTTGTAAGCCTAGTGGAAAACCAGGTCATGACACTAAAAACTGTAGAAATGCACCAGTAAGAACCAACAATAGTTACTGTAAAAACTGTTGCAAAAAGGGCCACAAGACCAACGAGTGCTGGTCTAATCCCTTATCCGTGTCCAACGCAAGTAGGGGAAGCTTCAAGGGATACTATTATGCCTGCAACAAATTTGGACACAAGGCTGAAGAATGCAAATCAAAGACTATGGCATTCAGATCACCTTGACCGATATTCTCAAAAAAGGGTAGAAATCGGAATGCAACTGATCATCCAAATAAAGAGATTCATTCAACTGAGAATCATGGAGAGAACCACCTAATCCAAGAGGGATGAATCCATGGAAAGCAACCGATATAGTCTACGATTACTGCAACAAAGTCGGTCACCTAGCTAAAAACTGCTAGAACCAGAACAGGAACAGAAACAAAGGATCGGACGAACCGGTGGTGAAGACCTTGAGTTCTGATAAAAGGAACAACAAAGACAAAGAAACCAAGAAAGTAGTGAAAAAAATATGATTTGTCAAGGAATCAAAGAACTCTGCCGAGAGGCAAAATCATCATCACAAGATGGTGATATTTCTTCTGCAAGTTAAGTCTTCAAGGCCTAGAGGGAACCGGTAGTACAACTATCGTTCCCGGTAGAACTGGTGAGTCCTATCTCACTCAAGCTACAGAACAAACCGGAAGGACATGAGGTGATCAACCGAGACATGCCAAATTGAAAAAGTTAGACTACCGGTTAGAAAAGGCGTCAAGAAAGGTTAGGTAAGGCATTTATTACTATAGCCGTTTAACAAATAGTTACCGTTTGGTAATTACCGTTATGCCCTATTCCTATAAAAGAAAAGAAGGTTAACTCTTTCCTTTTTACCTTGCGATTTTATGTTATCTAATCTCTGCTCGAGCAAAATTCTTGCAACTCGATCATTGAGTAAGATTATCTGTCAAACCGATCTAATCATCGCTAAGCAACTAAGTTAGAACAATGGCATCCTCATCATACGAGGCAAAGCTTGTTCCTGCAAATCAAACGGAGTGTAATCCTTTTGACATCTCGCCAAATCAAGACAGGGAGATCGACATGGCTGGCGCGCTCTCCTCAATACCTAAAGGAGTGCTCCTGACAAAAGATGTAACTGTGTTTATTCACGCAGAGCAAGAAGAGCTAGGAGAAACGTACATACAGAACGAGTATCGCTCGCTGTGCCCTGATGGTAATCATCCCAATGGCTACGCAAAGCTGGTATCATTGGGAATCATAAATGGAGTCTCATATCCAGTCATCTTCAAACCTGAGTGGATTCGTATGGTAGTCAGTCGGGTGCATGATCCGGGATTTTGGCTTATGAGAGGAATCTGCACTTCAATCATGAAAGATCTCTATAGGGTAACTGGGTTCTGCAATCAAGGAGAGGCGCTTACTCTGAGAACCATATCTAATGCAGTGGTGGCTAATCTGACAAAGTCCAAATCTGACAAGCGATTGATGACCGTAACTGACATTGAGGATCTAGTTGTTCAGTTCGCATCAACTGTAATCGGTTACAAAGTATATCAATCAAGTAACCTCAATAGCATACCAGGTGGAGGCATAGATGCAGCCTTCAGAATTGTTCATGACAACGCTCAATATGATATATGCGAAATGCTAAGAGGACAAATCTTTGAAAACATGAAGAAGCTGGGCATTGTCAAGAAGAAATCACTGAAATTTGGAACACTCTTGGTATGTCTTCACTTCTACTATTCTAACTTCTTTCCCGTTAAAGGAAAAGTAACGTGGGCAACAGATCGACCAGTCATGATGCAAATCAATGACATGGCTAACGAACTGGGAGACCAGTTTGACAAGGAAATGACCAATTACTTCAATGCATTTCAACTAAAAATGCATGCTAGAGAAATAATCCCATCCACTATTGTTGAAAAATACAAAAAGGAGGTATGTTTTCTAGTGTCTACTGACTCCTACATCATTCAAACAGTAGAACCAAGAACCGAGTACGCACCTGAGTTTGGATATGAAATCATTGCAAAGTTTGCAACGATGTATGTGGAGGCCCTGGAAAAAGCAAATCTGGATCTCCCAGCTCAACGGTTTGGAACCTATGAGGAGATACTCAAGAAATTAGAGAAGGCGCCAATCAAGAATGTTTATGTAAAGAGAACGCCAACACCAAAGAAGAAACCGGAAATTGCACCACCAAAGGCACAGAAGAAGAAGGCTCAACCGGAGCCAATTACATAGGAGCAAGAAGCAGAGGAAACCGATTCAGAGGATACAGTTCCGCTCAGCGAAAGAAAGAAGAGGACCGGCAAGCAAGCAAAGGTAGATCCACCAAGAAAAGGAAAACTAACGATAGATGAATTTGTAACCGGACTGAAGGAAACCGGAGGGATGGCTAATGTCAACAAAAGATACACTTTAGCTAATGATGAAGACCAAAGAAAAATTGAAAAGGCTATCATTGTATGCCTGCACAACTTCAATCTAAGCCCTTCTGAGCTTCAGAAGGTACTGCCTAAAGATCTGTTAAATATCCTTCAAGGCAGGTGGAAAGCTTCAATGGAAAATGAAAAAGAGCTAAGGATTCAAGCTCTGCTAGAAGTGCAAAATCATCTTACTCTAGAAGAAGCGAGTCAAAAAGCTGAACTAAACCAGCAGAATTTCCTAATAAAGAAAAGAACAAACCTCTTGCTGATTGGAGAAACCGAGAAAGTCCATACTGAAGGAGTAGCCATCTGGAACAACCTACTTCGGACACAGCAAAAAGAAGAGGAAGAACGCCAAAAGGCAATAGCTCCATCGGTCATGACACCGGAAAAGGAAAAGGAGTATTCGGAGCAGACAAACCAGTCATCGTTGACATTACCGATGAGCTGACAAATCCTACCCTTCTTGTATCTCCAAAAAAAGGTAAGGCTTGCACCATGACTGTTAATGACATCGTAGTTGAAATTACCAATTTGGAGAAATAGATAATGTTGCCAAATGGTATAGCGTGTTAGCTGAGGAAGACAAACATGCAATAGAAGCTCTTGTTGAAAGTCTTCTAGACTTCATGAAAACACCCAGGGATTATAGAGGCAGGTTTCCTCTCGAATTGAATGGCAAGCTTCAGGAAAAATGGAGAACCGGTCTGGAGAGAAACTCTCAAATCAATAAAGAAGCACTAGAGAAAGCTAGACCTAGTTTGGGTGATAAAAGTATCACACTTCTTTTAGGCGCTGCATCTATGAATCTGACACAAATTACAGAGTCGCCAAGATTCTCAATGGTTATGAGAATGAAGTCTTTAAAGAGACCTTGGATTTCTGGGAGCAGTACGATTTCCATACCCTTGAAGAAATAGGTCCTCAGGATCACACCACTACAATTATGGATCCACCTGTTCAATTTACTACAACTCAAACTCCGGTATCTGATGAGCAGGAAGTCCCCATAGAAAAGTTCACTTTTAGTGAACTGGTTGTATTGGGACAGACTTCTGTCAATATTCCCACTGACATATCAGATAAAGGAGGCAAAGGGATCACTACAGATGATCCATCAAAAGAACCCTCTCAACAAGAAGATGCTATGCCCGAGATAAACGTTCAATCATTAGAAGCCGGACTAGAAGAGGGAAGCAAGATAGACAAACAAGATGCAAGCGAACATGAGCAAGCTCCAAAGGCACAAGAACAGAGAAAAGGAAAAGAACAAGAAAATATTGCCAACTCCTCTAAACAAAAGATCTCATTATCTGAAGAATCTGAAGCAAAAAGAGGCAAAACAACTGAGACAATAGTTGACATCAGCAAAATGTCAACAAGATAGCTGAAAGAGCTCACTAAAAGAAAATAGGATATGGTTCTGAATAATGTAAAAGATATCCTGTATCACTTTGTGCCAGATGCTGATATTGATGAAGATGAACCGGTCATCGACCAGCTGGAAGTGCTGACTGCAACCATTGGTGAAGATCTGACTGATCCAGAAACAGTGGCTATTGAACACTATGCGCAGAAAAAAGTAGAGCTTCTTCACAAGCAAGTTGCAAATATTAAAGCCATTCTACTAAATAATCTAAAAGTTCTTCAACAACAGATACAAGTTGCAAAAAATTTGTTAAGCAGAACTTCAAATTTTGAGATTTTCTTGATTGACTTAACTGACAAAGCTACAAAGACTTCAGAAGACATAAGAGCTTTGTCCAACCAATTTGACATCAAGACCAAAACAACCACAACTTTGAGTAGAGAAATGGCTAGTCTTACTCTAGTCCTCAGAAAGGCTTCAGAAGAAAAGAACAAAAGGATTCAAGACATCATTGGATTCCAGATGTTTTTGGCCCCAACTCTTGATTTCATGCACCAGACAGCTACTTCAATTGATGTTCTAATCAATGAATTGGACTACAAAACTATTGATGATATGGAAAACATCATTGTATCTCTCAAGGCTGCCCAACAAAATATTGAACATGTAACCGGTCAATGGGCACCGTTTCTACACTCTGCCAAGAACATCTATAAGGATATCTTCACACAACTTCAAATGTGAAGGAAGCCATAACCCTTTGTCTTATGGAGGCAAAAAGGGGAAGCTATTTGTAATGAAAACCAAAGGACTCAGTCAGGGGAAGTTTCGGGCAGGAGCAGAGTATTCAATCAGGCAAGACAGCAAGGGTAGTATTCTATCTCTCAGACCAAGGTTTGAACAGCTATTGTATGAATGGTTTTGTTTATTTTGCCACCAATGACAAAGGGGAAGATTGTTAGCAATATAAGTTGTCATTAGTGTATTTCATGATTGTTAACAATATAAGTTGTCATTAGTGTATTTCATCAAACCCATTCACACCGGTCGAGGATCACCGGTCGCTCGCATTATTTAGATGACACCGGTAGATAAAGCACAGTATATGCACCGGTCAACTAAGTAGTTAGATAAACCGGTAGACTGAACCAAGTCCTCAGTATCGGTCTTATTCAGCATCCAACGACAAACTGGTACTGATTTAACTGATAGAAAAATCTGGTCCAGTTTTTGTGGAACAGTTTGAGTTACAGTTCGAGTTAAGAGCCTGATTATGCGAGACATCCATTACTCTGATGCGAAGTTAACCGTTCAACTTGAGTTAGCTTTTAGTTCTACAAATGATCTCAAGATAAACTCTAGATCACAACACACAGCTTTCTTGCATTGCATATTTTATGGTCAAGTTTATTCCCCGGCGGTTCTATGAGTCAAGAGGATCACTCTTGTATAAATATTAGAAATAGGACACAAAGTAAGGTGTTGTTGTTGATAAGTGAAAAATGCAGAGAGCAGAGGAAAGATCTTCTGGAGAGTGCTACAGGCACAAAGGTGAAGGTAGAAAAGAAGATCAATAGCCAGGCAAACAGGGGAAGGAATCTACAGGTATGATCTAATCAGTCAATCAGTGTCATTATAGATACTGTTTTTGAAAGATATTTCATCATATGCAAATCCCTATATTAGGGTGGACCTAATCAGTTCGTTGTAAAAATCCCCTAACAGGGTAACATCTTGTCGATGTGCAAAGTCCTGTAACCAGGCAGCTCCTAACAGGGTTTAGATCTTAACAGATCTCTTATAAAATCCCTTAACCGGGTAGCACCTTAACCAGTGCTTTGTAAGCTCCTAACAGGGCGCCTTCATTTGGAACTAGTGAAGTTGTGAACTCTGTCTCACCGTGGTTTTTTCTCTCTAACCGAGGGTTTCCACGTACAAATATTTGTGTAGATCTGTGTGATTCAGTTTATGCTTGTGAATGACTGCTAACTTTCTACTTTGCATTCTAGAATCTGTTTGCAAGTTTTAAACAGTAAGATTTAGTATTTTCTAATTCACCCCCCCCCCCCTCTCAGTAACCGGTAAGATAACATCATCAGGATTTATGGATTTGGGGGACTCCTTAGATTCTTCTTGTCATAGTGTCAGATAAAGTTGCTTTCCTTGAAATTGTCAGAAATTCAACTGAGCTAGATTATAAACATTTTAGACGCATCTCATTTGCCTACAACTTTACAGTTTGGTGATTTCAAAATTACCTCAAGGACTGATGGAAAGCTTGCTAGATTATAAACATTTTAGACGCATCTCATTTGGCTACAACTTTACAGTTTGGTGATTTCAAAATTACCTCAAGGACTGATGGAAAGCTTGCCAACAATAAGATGTCATTATCAAAGAGTAGAATGTTTGACCCTAAAAAGTTCATTCACTATGCAGGAATTTATCAAGGCCTATGGACATGACTTTTCAATTCTAGAGGACTTAATCATAAATTGCCTTACTATAGGACATGTCAAGAGAAAAATAGAGATGTGGGCAAACATCAAAAGGGCTGAAAAGATAAGATTGCAGGTTGATCCTTCATACAAGGGTGCTTTTCCTGACATAAAGGATCCTATGATGCAATGAATGAGGCACAACTTTGTCTAATTTGCCAATAAGGGTTGCAAAAGAAGAACTTGCAAGGGCTTTTTCTTTTTCAGTTTTAGGGAAATCTTCAAGGCCCTTTATCCAAAATTATGTGACTCCATTGTACCAAGTTTCTCCTCAACCCTCACCTGAACCAAGCTTCTCAAATAATGAGCATGATGAGTGGGATACATTAGAAGAGGTTGAAGTTATGCAGCAACCAATAACTGTGGTGAACGGTCCACCTATGGCCAGAACTTAAATAACATTTGAGTCATCTTATTAACTATCAAATGATGAGTCAAGGCAAGTCAAGACTGCATGGAAGATGATGAATTTGTGAAGTCTACAGAGTTTAAAAGCCTCATTTACAAAGTCAAAGGATAAGAAATCCATCAATTGTTGTAAGGCATAACCCGAGAGAAACATCAAGAGGCCATTACTCAATTTTAGGATGAGGGAGGAAAGGAAATTAAGGATATGACAGTTGAGTAGCAGGGACGTAGTGAGGAATATAAGGTTTCTATTATTTCTTGGATGGGATATATCATCTGCAGGTGCATTTGATAATCTCGGGAGAAATGAAAACATAAATATCAAGCTTGAGGAGGAAGGTGTTGTTAAATTGTACTCTGGAGCAGGATTTGATCCTGATTCCAATGTTTTGGCAATTTGGTCTATCTATCTGCCAAATAAAAGGCCAATCACCATAGAGGATCCAAACAATATTGTAGGAAATCTTGTACATAGGCTTGAGGACACTACCTTTGTTGAGGCTGCCCAATTAGTCACTCATTTAACAATGTTCGCAGAGGGCAGCATTCGAAGATGTTTGCAGAAAATCAAAGACACCAACGAGTAATTCAAGCACAAAATGAAAAAATAAACAAACTAAAGCTACATATCCCCCATTGCTGATTCACCCTGCAGAGGAAAGGCTTCAAAAGAAAGCTGAAGAGGAAACAATAGAAAAATTATGGCAAAAGGAAGCCCTTGAATTGAGGCAAAATGAAAAAAGACTTAGTCAAGGAATCAAAATTAATCAAGTTCAAAATTTCAGTGGGCCTGATCAATAATTAGTTTACAATACTGATACCACTTGTGGATAAGATTTGGAAAGAAATCGCGGAGAAATCATGCTCTCGAGATTGCATTTGATGAATAGAGAAAAGTATAAATTGTATTGAAATGTATGGAGCAAAATAGAAACACAGAAATGTCAATCATGAATGTTTTAATGAAGAATCTATACAACAATTGGCAATATAATATAGTTGATGAGATTTTTTATAAAGCAGCACAAGAGATACCATTCATGCTTTGCAAGGGACCTTAAGCATTTTAATAAATTTGAAGGGTCACCATTGCTATCATTAAGGAAAGATGATGGATCAGAGAAGAGTTTTGAAGATTAGGAGTCTATTCAATTGCTAGGTCAAATCATTAGCCTCATCGGTGATGATGAAGAAAAGGTGGTTGATAATCTGAGCTTGTATTTGGATAAATTGTCATTGCTGGAGTTTGGAGTCACTACAATCAACAATTCTAGTGCCACCTATGCAGACAATGAGTACATTGAACACATGGGTAAAATAAATCAATTGAGCAAAAAGGAAAATGCAATTTCATTCACATTTCAAATATTTATGGGACCTTGCCAGACCAATGATCACGGGTGCTCATGGTTATGAAAAGAAAATGTAATGCATCTGAGCTGCATTTCAATTTACATGTCAATTACATTTCAGTGCCTTGGTCATTTCATCTCAGCAGTTGCATTATGTTTCAATCATTTCCTACAGTTTCATTTGTTTGTTTCAATTCCCAACCACAATTACTTCAAGGAATGCAACATCTATGTTGAAGTTCGTGTCATTCAGTTCAACATTCCCTTAGACATTACAAAGCTTTTTTGTCTTATATGCAAGAAAAGATGCCTTTTGGCATATTTTTCTATTTTGAATGATTGTCAAATGAAAATGTGACGTGTACATGGACCGATGCTTGTTGCTCACTTGTTTTATAAAAGGGATTTCAAGACCATTTATAAGGGTTCTGAATTTTTGTCTTGGGCGGGTAGCCTATTGCATCTGATTGTTAATACCAAATCAAGTTTGTAGAGACGACAAAATTCTTATAGAATTGTCTCTACTGAATGTATACACAAATTAATATGAATATAGATATCAAGTATGTTTCCCGATTCATCTTTGCAGTGTCTCTATCTGTGTGTTGTGTTTATTGATTTCTTTCAAGGAAAGAATTGAACTCTTTAAACATTTCACAGTGGTTTGTGTGTATGTTGTGGACCTTAAAGTAGAACTCTGTAAAATTTATATGTAGGAATTTTTAATGTAAGGCATTAAAGTTTAATGAACTAATTCTATTGGTTTGATTCATATTGACGAGAAGATGTTTTTTCTCTTTGCATTTGAACTCCATGCCCTGGTATAGGCACCGGTCTGGTGAATGCTTTCAAGTTAATTTAGAAACAATTTCAAATATCAAAGTCATTTTGATTTCCATGTTGTTCAGAGTAGTTTTAAGTTAGAACTTTGTTCTCAATTATTGGTAAATGCTTTAAATCCAAGAATAGAGCTGAATTCACGGTCGAATATGTTTTCCTTGGTATATTTTCATTGAGAACTATCTACTATAGTCCAGTATATGTTAATAATTTGTTATAGATCATAAGATATTTTAAGGGGAACCCACCTTGGTTCTACAAAGCCTAAAGTGCAGAAGACAACAATCTTTGATTGAGTCTTGTTCGTTGGCCATTGATTCAAGAATTTGTTGATTGAACATAGCAAATTCATTAAAATTTTTGGGAAATCAGTTGGAAACACCAACAAGACTATAACACTTATGACATTGTAAATGTAATGTTTCCTTCCAAAGAGTACCCAGAACTGGTCCATTTAGTATATTTAATTCATGTATGCTAATTTTGGGCTAAACCAGGGAATAAATTAATTAATTAATTATAGTTGCTTAATAAAATTTATTTTATAAATTAATCAACTATAATAAATTCTATAAAGTGACTTAAATGAATTAAAAGCAGAAATATTAAAAGTCACGTTACAAAGGTTCTTTGATTAAATAATTTAAGTGGGAAATTAAAAGGTTTCTTTGGGAATGTTGGAAAAATATAAAAAGAGGAATTGAATGCTCATTTGTCATGCTTGCTTTTTTTTTTCTATTGTGGGGTTTTGGGCTTTTTGTTGGAGAAAACCCTAGGATGAAAACCCTAAGAGAATTTGTCTCGGTGGTGAGAGATCTACCCTAGCCAATTTGCAAGTGGAATCCACAGGTTTCACGTAGGATCAAAGTCAGGAGGAGATTAAATAATTTGTCAGACATTCGAACAAGACTAATTATTAATATTTGTAAGGATTTACAAGAAAGATAGAGACAGTTTGGGCATGAGAAATCAGCTTTGTGGAGCAAGTATAGCTTCTTTTCTAGCTGCCCATCTTCTAATGAGTGGGGATTGGATGGTGTGGTGATTTTTGGTGATTACTGTGCCATGGTTGGTATCCATTAATTTGTTTGGCTAGGCGTGTTAAGATGGAGAAAATGGTGGGTCCTTATGCACTAAAAACATCCATATGGTGGCATTGAGGGTTTACAATGCTACTTGCAGGTGAATGTGGGGATTTTTAGCTGAAGTTGGGAGTTTTCTAAGGTTTGGGAAGCCATCCCTATCACTGATACAGACCCGGAGTCATTTCCTTGCTGTAATGGGAACATTTTCAGATCGCTGTCATGAAGTTTGGGACTGTTTGGACTGGCATGGGATTCATGGAAACTAACTAGCATGCTGGGCGATACTCCTGGAGTGAAGTTACAGCCATCAGATCTTGTTGCTGCTGATATTTAAGGTCAGATTTATATCTGTTGTCTCTTGTATTTTGCTGTCCCAAACAAACAGATTGTAATCTTCGTTTTATAATGATTTTTGGGAAGAATATTAAATAATGTTGTGTGCTTCAATTTATAAATATTGTGTCAAGAAAAAATGTATTCAAAATCTACCTTGTTTAAAACTCTTAATAAGTGTATCTTTGATTGTAAGCTTCAATATCTAGTTTTATGTGCCCTGTAATTTGTGTCAAAACCCTTATGGCAGCTTTAAAAAATTTCAACTGGTAGAAATATGAGAGGATTGTTTCTTAGCAAGAAACAATCTATAAGAACAATGATACAGATAACAACATTCTTCTCGTTAGAAAAATAAATCAAAGAGAAAGGATGGAATTGCTTAGATAGGAGAAATAAATTGATGGTAACCATTTTCCATATTCGAAAGCTTTGGTTATATTTAAAATGCTTCTTTCTTAATTAGGATTTTATATGCCAAATTAAAACATTTATTTCTTAAGTAAGCTTTTTATATGCCCAAATGATGTCTAGTTGTGAAGATATTTGCTGATTTATATATTCTTGTGGTGTTATGACCTCAGTATTGGATTATTATTTGCTTTGTTAGAATTACTATATCTAAATTACAAATAGCATAGATATTTATAATCTATAAAAATCTCTTTTTATTAACTTTTTAAAGCTCAAAAAATGTGTTTACTACAAACAAAGGTTTGATATGATAAATAAACAATGTATATCGTGCCAAAAGACACCTGATTATATTCTACTTTGTCATTTCTGTAGAGGTGTAATCTTATTACAACTTTAGTTGCTGTAAAGATAAATTTAATTCATAATTATGTAATTAGGATTGTAAACCATCTTTTTCACTGTGCAAATATTCTATTTAAATATCTAGTGAGAGGATTTTTGTTTTAATCCATTGATGATTGGAGAACATCCAAGATAAAAAAAAAATGGTAATTATTTCGTTTCTATTCATCTCATTCTATTGAAACTAACATTATGATTAGTTAACAGGTTTTTGGATCATAATTCATTTTCGGGAAGGATTCCTGATGCTTTTTACCAGCATCCACATTTGAAGGAAATGTAATTGTCTCTTCCCTTTCCCCGATTATCTCTTGCTCAATTTATGACACCCATACTCTGCAAAATGGTTTCTTCTTCAATTGGAGTTCCAACACAAAATCTTTTTCTTTTCTTTTTTTATTTTGGTATTAAATATTTCAGATTAAGGATCATGGGCACTGTTTGTAACTCTGTATTATGCAAGTAGTGAATATTCATCATGTTGTTGAATATATGAAATGTGTTTGTATACAGCTCTAGAGGTCTATATATTTCTGTATGTTGGATGCCAAAATATGATGTACGAGACTAATATTTTAAGCCACAATTTTGTTATATATTCAGGTATATCAAAGGAAATCGGTTTCAGTCAGGTAACAAACCAATTGGTGTTCACAGAGCAATGGAGGTGTCTGACACAGAATTTATTTTCTAGGTGTTTTAACTTTACTCAAAAATTTCCATTAATGTGTACTTAGATATTTTCTCTTTTATTTGGGAAGTATTGGAATTAAAGGATTTGCTTCTCTATTTATTTTCTATGTTGTCTTCTAGGTGAGAAACAACAACAATACAAATTGCACTCAATCTGAGATCAGGGTTTGAATCCTGGCCTGAATTGACACTCGCTGGCATACCATCCAGAACCCTTATTGCAGTGTAGCCAGAAACACCTTTATCCCTCCCTGGGCGTGCATATCCCCATGTCCAATATGGCCTGGATACACGTCAAATATTGTACCCACGCAGGCTTAAAAAACCTTGATTTTCTAATTGTGTTGAATATTGTGCGATTTGTTTTCTTAAATTTGATGTAAATCTTCCTAAATTTAATTTAGAGAAACTTTATTCATGCAATTTTTTCAGCATAAACAAAACTACGCCAAATGAGAAAGACAAATGAAATGTTTTTCTATTTCAGCAACCCATTTTTTTGGGATATCTTCCAATGCAACTCTGCTATTTTTGCATATTGTAAATTGTTAAATCAACTTTAATTGTTTATGTAGCAACTGTGTGTATGTATTGCTTTTGAAGTAGTGAAAATCTCCTCTAATACCTTAAGGAATTGTGTTAAATAAATTTGTGTATTTTGTTTATGGATGCCATATCCATATTGGGGGTCTTAAAAAATGGCTGTATCTGTATCCGATATCGTATCTGTATTTGTGTCCATGCAACTTTGCCTTATAGTAGGTCCTGAAACAAAATTTACTCAGTGCACTATTCAACCTGCTGTCCACAAAACCCAAAATGACACTAGCAATAATTATCATTAGATTAAAACTAGTATAATCACCAAAATTAAATCCAACATCAGAGCAATAGAGACAAAAAATTGTAAAATTGAAGAAGATAATGAATTCCAGCATGAGGACTGTCTAGGCTTTCTGTCACATTCCTCTTCAGATACTTGATCCTTCATGTTCACTTATCAAACACTTTGGGTCCCTAGATCCATGTTATTTTGCACTCTTCCATCTCCACAATTAATTCCTAGATTTTTACAACTGCCATCTCAACCGATCTAGTAAAGACTCTGGTATGAATCGAGGAAGTCATAGTCAACTATCTATTTCAACCAACTCTTTGACTGGTATTTCCTGCACTAAATCCAGAAGACTTTGAGTTAACATGGTGATCGGTTTGAGGCGCATTTGGAGGTTTTAAAGCCGTAATCTGTGGCTTTAAAACGAAGATTATCTCTTATGAAGGAAAGGTGCTTGACACACATCTATTGTTTTCTTCATAAAGCAAATAAAGCAAGGGCATGCATCAGATGTTTCCTCAGTGAACTGATACTCCACCGAGTGATGTATCCGAAATGGATATGAAGTTAGGTCATGCATGAGAAGTGCAATTAGGGCAAGAACTCTATATATTCTTCTGCCTGTTGAAAATATGAGTTGCATTCATTCTGCCAAAGAAAAGATTGAACCTGAAAGCTTAAAAGAAGCTAGGGAAAATTGAGAAGAGAAGAAGAGAGAAAGAAGAGTGCAGAGAAGCAAAACAATAGAGAACACACCTGCGGTGACCAGTGATGCTTCTTAGTTGAGCACAAACAAAGATTTTATCAGGCTATGCAAAACCATTTGTAAAAGGTCAATCTTTCTATTATTTTCTAGCAATTACAATAGTTAAATCTTAGTATTTGGGTGGACTCTAACGGATCCCTTGAATCAAATTCTTTAACTGGGTGACATCTTTCAAGGTGTTCTAAAAACTCTAACTAGGCAGGCACTAATCGGCCTTATTGTAACAAATCCCTTAACCGCGTCGCATCTAAGAGTGCGTTGTAATCCTTTAACCGAGAAGGCTCCTAACAGGACGTACTCCATAAGAGTACATAATTTGTGAGGTCTCTTCACACTGTGGTTTTCACCCTAATCGGGTTTCCATGTGATAAATCTGGTGTCACTATGTGATTGTTTGCTTGCTGTTATTGTATGCTTAAATTTGTTTGGCTTACAGTTATAAGTATACTTCCCCAGATTTAAAGAGAAAAGTTTTAGAGGTGTTGATTCACCCCTCTCCTCTTAGCACCGGTTGGGATTGTCAATTGGTATCAAAGCCAAGTCTTATTTTCTTTACTGCTTAACTGCATAAAGAAAAAGTCAAGATGATGAGAAAGGAATGACCAAAGTTTTCAAAAGAAAACTTTACTTTGTGGTGCAGCAGAATGAAGCTGTATATGAAGACCACCGGAGATCAATACTGGAATCATGTAACCATTGATTACACTGAACCCTCCAACATCCTAACACCCAATGAACAAAAGATCAAGTCTGAGCACATGGCTGCTATGGATATGATAGCCAGCACACTACCTGATCATGTCTATGTTGAGATAGAACATCTAGAATTTGCTTTCAAGATGTGGGCCAAGTTGCAAGTGGTACACTAGTACATTTGAGACCTTTTTCCAACGGCTGATTGTCGAAATTCCGACACTATACCGTCGATCACGCGACACCAGCTGTCATTGCATTTTTGCAGTTGAAAAAATGACGGCTATGATGGGAGTCATAATTTCGACACCACATCTATCGGAATATCCATTGAAAAAGGCACTGACCAACATTGCAAACATATCGTCGGTCTATCTATAGCTGTCGCAAGTGCGATGATCATGCATTGGAGATTCTGAACATGCGACAGCTTGTCGGATGTTTCCAACAGATAGCCATCATTTGTAGTTTTACCAACGGCAGTCGCAATCGCAATGCTAACGAGCATGCATCGGAGATACTGAACGTGCGATGGTGATGCTATGCATGCGACGGCTAGTTGTCGGACATTTCCGACAGCTAGCCGTTGTTTGGATTTTTTGCTAACAACGGTGTTGTACATGCGATGGCCCGTCGCTTATGTTTTCCATCGTAGTTGCGACGACAACCACCATTTTTGAAATATATATATATATATATATATATATATATATATATATATATATATATATATATATATATATATATATATATATATTTGTCGATCAGGTTGGTATTGATTCAGAACGATTGTTGCAGATCTGGTTTGAGCTGGTTGCATCACTTTCGGATCTAGACTTGCAAGGTCGTTTGGTGAGTCGAGGTCTTTTATTCTTGCTTTTGATTTGGTTATGTCATTCGGAGATGACTTTGTAGTAGATTTGGTAGTGGCTCGTGGATTATTGAGTCGAGTCTAGAGACTTGGATTCAGAATGTCGATCCGAACAACTCGAGATTTGTGACAGCGACTGCTCCAGTATAAGAAGCTAGTGCAGCGATCAGAGATGCATTCTTCCTGATGTGTTCGTGGGATGCAAACTTGATTGCATTCGAATCTAATTCGAGTGACTTCTTGACTTCTTTGGTTTGAATTGGATGTGCTTTGTTCCTATAGAGTGTAGCAGTGACTTGACTTGGAGTTTGAGTAGACTGTGCATTGATTGGCTTGAAGACAGAATCAAGCTACTCTTTATGTTGCTGTTGAGATCGGGTTGTGACAGATCGCTTAGATCTTTTATCATTTTTGCCACAGTTTCGAATGAGTTAGATGTGATGTCGAGAGAGCGACTTGCAGAACTTGCACATTGGAGATTCATAGATCACTATGGTGTTCGTGATGACTTGGGAGAAGTCTTCTTCTTGGTGAACCAAGCTGAGAGACTTGGATTACAGATCAGGTCGTTTGATGCGACTTATGAGACATTGGATGCCTCTTCACAGCGGGTTTGCGGTGCGGTCTATGGTGTTTCTTTGCGACTGGGTTCCCGGTGTGGTCTGTTGATTTGGTAGCCATTGAGATGGATCGATATGACTTGATCTTGGGTCAAGACTTCTTGAGGCGAGCTAAGTGATCATTTCTCCTTGAAGTGATTGACATTTCCAACAGTGCGACGGCTCACACTATTTTTTTAAAGAAATATATATTTGTCGTATGTGGATTGAGATCTTAAATTATTGAGCTTCTCTTTGTTTCGAGAATAGTTTAACATTCTCTACTTAACAGGGCCAACCACGTGAAGGTGGAAGCTCATATGGCCCCTCCTAGGATCCTCTTATGACCCTTTACGACACTTTAAGACCTCTAAGATGTATTCTTAGGGATCGTAAAGGGTCATAAGGGGTCCTGGGACACAACAGCTGAGAAACATAAATGTAGGCATCATGGTCACAATTGTTTGGAGACACAACATAATTAAATGCTATACTCAGATGATGCAACACAACCACTACTCCTGCAGTTCCATGTTGACACTGCGGGATCCAAAAACCAAAGACAAGGAATCTATATATGGTTTTTGGATCCCGCAATATCAACTTAGAACTACAGAAGTAGTGGTTGTGTTGCATCGTCTGGGTATAGCATTCAATTATGTTGTGTCTCCAAATAATTGTGACCATGATACCTACATTTATGTTTCTCAGCTGTTGTGATATCTACATTTATGTTTTGTAGTTGTGCACGTGCAACACAACTAGAATATGCACGGATAGCGGGTGGAGCTTAGAAGACACAACACGTTTACATTTTTTTAATAGGTCAAACTTAAAATGTTTGCAATGGTCTATAACTTAAAATATGCAATTAAAGACCTCTATAAAAAATGCAAACCTATTGTGTCTTTCAGCTCCACCTAATATCCTATGTATATGAATTGAGATTGCATATTGGACTAGGTGTCTCCTTCTGCATTGCCTGAAACTAAGAGATTGTCACAGTTAACATCTAAAACCATTATTGAACTTTTGTTATTATTAAAAAGTACACTAGCACTTGCACTGAAAGAAGGTGCAAGGAATACGCGGATGATTTGGATGTAAATTATTGTTTAAATCCTTGGTTCAAATCTCATATGATTCAACCTTCAATTCATGCATCTTTGTAGTGCTCATCTTATAGGTAGCCTTTGACTAAGGTTCAATTTTGGATACCATTCATGCTCCTTTGTTTCCTATACACCATCTCTGTCAGCAAGTTTCTTCATGGATGGCCTCCACTTTCTTCCCCACTACAACTTTAACCACTATTCATTCTCCTGTGGTCATTACTATCTTCTCTATTGATCAGACCTCCACTGCAATTTCTTTGATGATAATTTCCAAATTCACTGTTTGGTATTCCTTCATCTCCCCTCAACTCCATCACTTATGGTTACAAATCAAGTTCCAAGAATTAGAATGGCGCGTCTCATCATCACAAATAATCCACCTTAAACAAATTATTAACCATTCTAGACAAGATGATGATTTAAGGTTTTTTGTGAAGCTTCTAACTTGGTAGTTGCAATCAGCATTTGTATTACAAGTTTTGTTGTTGTTCAAGTAGTGTGTTTTAGAAAAGAACCCATTGAACATTCTAATACTAATTTCTCCCAAAATATAAAATCCGCCACTAAAAATTAACGAAAACCCCTCCAACATTACAACAGTGTATAAAAGGAAACTCAGTGTTTCTAGTAGCGATAAATAGATTTTTTGAGAAGAGTAGAAGAAACAATAATAGAAACAATACGCTTGGAGGGAGAAAACCTTATAGACTTACGACATACTTTTGTATGCAGCCCATTAACATTTCAAATGCAAGAAAGAAAGAAAACATGGAACTAAGCTCAAACACGTGTAAATAAACATCAGTCATTATCAAATAAGTTGCATAAATGAAAATCATTTTTTTTTTGGCTTTTTCTTTTTATTTGCTTCCCTATATTGTTGCAAAGACATATCCATGTCGACATCATCATTTATTCTCGATCGTGCATGTGATCTCATTGTCCTTTGCAAATGTGGGTCCTCTGCAATAACAAATAAAAAGCTTCAATTAAACACATATTATCATAATTGGGGTTAATTTAAAAATATATTCATTATTGTTACAAGCATTTCAATACTTTAAAAAACATAAATGTGATGCTCTTTACCTTGTCCAACCACATCATCTTGCCCGACGACTTGAACCTCAACATGCTCATTAGGAACAACCTCTACATCCCCTGCGACTGCAATACAAAATGTTTTATTAATCTCAACACATTATAATTAAATTTTTATTACTACGCCAAATTCAATTTAACATGTTTACTTGTATTAAATATTCATTAATCAAAATTTGAATAGAAAATGTATATGTATACCTTGAGTACTACAATTCACATTCAAATTGACGCCTCCATCATGCTCAGATGGTACAGTATCAATATCGGCAGGCTGCGTTCCAATGTAAATGATTAGAGCATTTATCGACAATATATACATAAATACAAGACAAATATTGACTTATTTCAAGTATTCAACTTGAAATAAAATTCAATTGGCTTATTTACTTGATCAACAGATCTAGCAGAAGAACCTTGTGCACTCATTGCTCGGTATCGTTCAGCCACGACTGTATAGCCTTGTTTGTAGCCTATTTTCTTGTCCTCTTCTATAATCATTTTTTTCAACTCCAAGGCTTGCATTTTTGCTTGGTATCATGAATTTTTATTGTAGTGAATTTTATCAAAACTAAATTAATTGCAATTTATAAATATTTGCATATGATTTTTCATTTACTAATACTTACAACTCGTGAAGCAAGTTTTGAATATCCACCCGAGCCAAGCCTGTGTTGCCTATGTTTTTGTTTTCTTGCTTCTATTGCCTTTGATGTGTCAGGCAACCTATGTGATGTTTGAAATATGTTAGATCACATAAGTACAAAGAGTAAATAGTACATAATTTCATTATTAAGATTATCACGTACCTTCTTTCCTCGGGTGATAGTATTTGTCCACTATGTCTTGCGCTTCTCTCAAGTGCATCCCTTTTAAGATTCTCCCACTTATTAATAGGAATATAGGGAGGCCGCTTTTAATAAGGGTTGCGTTCTATTTGGACTTGTAATTGTCCCTAATATACTTCAAAACTTGGCACGCTTTGTCAAGGAGCCTAAGTCTTTGAAAGACGTTGGGTCTAAAAGGTTTTGTCATAGAGTCAATGAGTTTATCCTTTAACTCTTTATCTTGTAATTGCCACCTTTTAAGAAAAAAAAACTGTTAGATTCATAAATAAAGTGAAGCTACCTTTTAATATACTTGAAGAAAGGGATGAAATGAAATATGATCTTGCAATGAAATCAAAATATGATACCATGTGCATATGGTCGGCCCGAAAATGCGCAAACATTCATCATTAAGTTTTTCATAAAATAGATTATTCCCTGCAAGATAATAACGAGATTATTATAATTAGTTATTGCAAAGGACCACACAAGGAGTTAGTGCATTACATTATGAGCATTATATTGTATAGTAAAAGAAAGGATCGATTTTTAAAGTACCTGAAAGATGGGCTACTCTCAAGGGAAGTCCATCTTCAATGCTCACGAGCAATTGATCACAATTTTGTATTGTTCTCGTACATTTAACACGAGTACATCCAGGAATTGCATCATCACCTCCACCAGAAAATGAATCCAATATTACAAAATGCCCCCTAAGAAAGAATTTATAGTTCAAGTGAAATAATAAACACATGATAAATGAGAGAGAAAAAAAGGAATCTACTTGCGAATAATAGGTGTTGCCATCCCATATGTGGTCATGCTACGTGTTGCTGACATTGTAGGCGGCACTACCTCTGTGGATCTGATCCTCCAAGTAGGCAGCGTACTCAACATAGGATCAATAGCAGGTGCTAAACAAAAATATTGTTAGAGCATAAAAAAAATGGACAAGATGGAGGATAGAACATGCAATGTACCACCTGAAGTATTTGCATCTGAGGCATCGCCCTTTAATGTATTTAGCATCCTCTGTAAAGAGACCACATATACATTTTAGTTAATGACATAAATAAAATAGTATACTATAAAAATCATTATTGAACTTTTGTTATAATTAAAAACTACATTAATACTTACTATATAATTCCAAACATGGTGAATCAACACATCCTCTCTCCTCTATATTTCAGGAGTGTGAGGTTGACTCTCTGTCATTCGAGCTAAATATTTTGATATTGCACGAAGGACCTTTTGCAGTGCAAGCACAGGATTAACCTGTGATAAAAAATCAACATTGAATGGATCCTGCTCATCCTACGGCTCCTCATGGACTACTTGTTCCTTTCCCTTTTTCTAATTAGCACTTGTTTGTGAGAACAATATTATTAGCACTTTATTTAAAAGCAATCTAAAATAGTAGAACAACAAAAATTATGCATTAACATAATAAAAAATACGCATTAACATTTTTCTTGTATTTGCATTTGTACAACAACAATGAGTTTTACCTGTCGGGAAGAAGTCCCATGAGAACTATCATTGTCATGTGTATCGTGTGGTTGTTGATCCATACTATAGCTCTGTATTTTAAAAAAAATCATTCAGACATGTTAAAACACATGTGTTCTTATTCTAAGTTACGTTGAATAATAGACAATTATCAAAATGTGTACCAGCTCGGCCATGATAGTGATGGGGTTTTTTGTATATATGCGATTCAAATTGTAATCGATAAGCAGCTCCTTGCCTCCATGTATTGATTTGATCGCACATACAAATACACGATTTCCCTCGCGCATCTCAAATATGCAATTGGGTTGCTTCTTAGTTGACGCAGGTCGTGTACTATTTATAAAACCTGCAATATTTCATGATGCTTTTGGCCTTCCGTCAACGTATATAGCTATTGTTTTACTTTGTTCACTAACTTTTTGTTGTATATAATTTTCCGTGAGTGCATACCTACACATTTATTTATTTATTTAATAATCTACATCCAACTACTGTAATCATAACAAGGTCTGACATACTCCATCAATTCGACAACTTTGTTATAAGAGACCTTTATGCAATCCATGGAAAATAAGTCCAAACCATGTAATGAAGACGGTGTTATGCGATATATCATCTCTTTAACACAAAAATCAGTGTTTATTGAAGGAAGTTCATCGGGGACCCATTGTTTTTGTAGATGTTTGTACCTAAAGGGTACCTCGGAGTCGCATTTTCTCTCATCATCATAAGAACACGACCCCCCTTGAGCAAGGAAAATTTTTATCTGTTTATTGAATTTCTTTCTGATCTTTTGACCTCAAGTCGATCTCATTGATTTAGACATACTAAATGTCTCACTTTCTTCTTTCATTCCTACATTTTTCTCACTCGAGGAAGACAAATCTGACAAATACCTATTCGTTGGTACCTGCACTTCATGCAATGAGAGAGACGGGTGGCAATGAGACATATTTTACAAATGGTAAAAGACATTAATCTCTATGGGGTGTATTGACTTGTACCTGACAATCCATGAGACTGTGTGGGATACCTGACATAAGATAATAGTTATATAATCAGACAAACATAGTTCACTCCATAGTTTTCATTATATCTTGTGAAAGACATTATACATTGTTAAAATTGTTTATTTATCCAACAATATTATGAATATCTCAACATTGCATATAACTAAACATCTCAGCATTGCATGAGACACCACTATTGTTGCATTTCGTCAAACAGTTCTCGTGCCTTGCCAGTGTTTTTATTACATCTTGTGAAGGATTTCATACATTGTTAAAATTATCTATTTATACTTTCAGAATTAGCTCACTCCATTGTAGGTAACAAAGAGAAACCCCTGTGATTTAACATCATTGATGTGCAAGGAAAATAGAAAATTAGCAGAAGAAACTCTCATAAGATAATATTTAGATTAAATGCATTGATATAAAAAAATACCTCAGAAAATTATAAAGAAAGGTAATTTGCTTAATCATGTCACTAATTTGTGCATGTCTAAATACTGGTATCTTTCAAGTGATTTGATTCTTGTCATGCCCACTACAAATGAAAACAGTCTTAACTAGTGAGGTTGTTTAAGCATATAGAGATTAAATACACTCTTTTATAATGAAATTTTTCTTAACAAAAGATCAAAGATATAAGTAGGACATATAAAACAAGGTGAATAAGAGTAGTACATATAAAACAATCGTTAGAACATGCCAAACATCTGACATAATTGTACATTTCATTCATGTCATTGATATTCTTCTTCATCCATCTCATCATCAAGATCATCATCGTCGACGACATCATCATTGTTGCCAGTCAAATATTTTCTTGTTTTCCTTTGCGTTGCAATTTTTGCCTTTGTCAAAGTTCAAGTTGTATATTAAATCTTGAATCTTGAACTTAAATCTGTCGGTTCAAAGTTCAAAGTTCAAAACACATTTTTTCCTAAGAGTGTCATGTAAAAGCATTATCATAGTAAACCAAGTTGATCGATCACGGTTGCGTGTTTCTTTGTAATCGGTAATTTGAATCTTGAATTTTGAACCTCCTCTTTCATGGTTCAAAGTTCACATTTAACTATGCGCTTTGACAATTTTTATATTAAAACCTTCCACGTCGGGTCCTTAGTGTCATAGTTCACAAAATTCAGAGCTTGTTGTAAATGTCCTAGGGGTCCACCATAGTTGTAATGTGTGTGCATAGATTAAAGCATCATGAATCTTGTATCTTGAACCCAATACTTATGGTTCAAGGTTCAGATTTCGAGATGCAATCACTACCAAGATAAGAAGGCGTATGCCAAATCCTTGCATATTGATATCAAAATGATTGAAAAGACCCGAAGAGTGACGTCAGATCAGATCAAGTGATTTTCTTACTGAAATAGAGCGTGTGTAACAAGTTGATGGCAATTATTGCAGCAGGAATATTTATTGCATGGCAGTTTTCTCGAGGTTATGGGAATCGAAGCAAAGTGTGTATAATTAATTTCCTTCGCTTTGTTTCTTCATTCTATTTTTCTTGTCTTCTGGAGGCGTTTGGGAGCAGCGAGGTAATTTGTCAAGGAGCAGAAGAATGGTGAGTTTTACGGTAAACCCTAGTTCTGTGATTTCTTTAGCTTCTTTCTTTTATAAGCAAAGAGCTGGATTCCTTTCTGCATTGAACCAGTGTCTGTAGGAGTTTCGCAATTTTATTTCGCCATGTCTTCTTCCAAAATTAAATTTGTAAAGGAGAATAAGTTTTCTCCTATTAGTAGTTGTTTGCCTGAGATGAGAGACACATCACTGGTTGATGATGACATTAGAGAAATTGTGGGAAGGTTGAGGAAAATGAAAGGTGAGGCGATAGCCACAAGGATTGTAGACAATGGCCTGTTCGAAGCAACTAATTTTCCATAGGTGTTTCCTTGTCTTGAGTTGGTAATGGAATTCCGTAATCGGTATAATAGGTCTGAGAGATGTATCAATACTGCAAGTGGTGAGGTGCTGGTAAATATAAGCAGAGAGGTAATAATGGTTGCGTTTAGGATTCTGTCAGCAGAAGTGTATGGAGATTGGAGTATAAATAAAGCCCAGGCTTATTTTGATCAAAATAAAAGGGAATATAGAAACAATATAACAAGTGATTGGCTATTAAAGCCTGAAAAAAGAGGATCTCATTTGCCCAAACCCCTCAAAAAGGATCATATGTTCAAAGAGGTAAGAGAAATAACTGTGATGTTAAACAGAATAAAGGGTAATCCCATAGATACTAACTGGGAGGACTAGATACATATTTTTGTGCAAGTCATTTTAGATGTGGGTAATTCTGTTGATTGGGCTGAAATAATCGTAGAGTAGCTGCATGAGAGTCTATCCCAACCAGCCTTGGTTTCTAAATTTTATATGTCTTCATATCTTTTCTATGTCCTTGCTATTTGTAGAATTTGGGACGGATTACTGCATGAAGAATGGAATAGTAACATGACTATTTTTTAATATCATCCCTTATTGCAGAAAAGTAAGAATCCTGCAACTTTCAAAATGGTACAAGATACCTTTATGTCTAAGCTTATCTATGAGTTAAGAGGGAAAAACAATTTCAAGATGTCTAACTAAGCCATGGAGTTTGTTAATATATATGACGTTTCTACATACAATTTCCTACTTTTAGTTACTTGAGGGTTGGAGGTTTCAGTGATCAACCTCTAAAATTACCATGGTATTGCTTAGACAAATATGTTTTGTTGGAGGTGGGCAGATAATTTTTTATGGTTAAAAGGAAATACAAGGTTAAAAGAGGAATTGGTGCCTTCTTTCCATTAGAATTAGGGCATTATCGTTTCAGGTTAATGCATGATTTCTCTTTCTTGACTAATGAACTGAAGAAGATGAGTCTTCAACCATACCAGTCCAGGAACTATTATTATAGTAAGGGTTTTATAGAGAACCATTTTAGAGTTGATGCTATGTTCTTACATCAACCAGAGCTGGAAGACTTTTGGGATGATTGCACAAATAAATTTGAAGTCATGAAGAGACTTCGCTCTAGATTTTCTTTAAGGCAAATTGGTACCTTAAAGCTTCCCTTTAACATTAAAAGCATAAAAGATGATGCTGAAGATGTGTTGGAATCTCGATGCATGGGGTCAAATGCAGAAATAGTAATTAGAAAAATTGATTGGAAGAAAAGGGAGGAGGAAGATGTGAGGTCTTTAACTAAAGAAGTCTTCAAAAGGACAGAAGAGTGGCTCAAATCTCAATGCAAGAAGAATCAGGGAGCCCCTTCGATGAAAACCAGAAGGAGTTCAAGAGTCTCCAAAATTAAACCATCCTATGTCTCAACTAATAAAATTGAACCATTGTTGCCTGCATAGGTCCTAGAGAAGCCACTTATATTGAAGACTCTGAACTAGTTTCTGAAAGTACAGTGAAGTTTACAAGGCACATAAGTAAAAAAAATGTGAAAGTAGGTCCAATCTTTTGCATTGTTCTTGATTCAGATATAGAGGAACCCAGTATAAAGCAATTTAAAACATTGAAAACAAACAAAGCCCCAGTCATGGATTCAACATCAATAGGACTCGGTGGAGATTTAGGTCAGCAGGACCTGACAGCTCTAAATAACCCAGGCACTGACATTTCTTTACAAAATTCAAGCCCAAAAATTTTGAACTGGCTAGACCTATCCATGAGAAAAATGAAAAATATTGTTCCTACGTCAGTCTCTGTTGGAGATTTGGTTAGGAAGTAGCTTGGGAAGTCTCCATGGTCGAAGAAACCAAAAATAGAGTCCATGTTAGATGTAGACCCTAATACAGGTCACTGGGTTGCTGAAATTTTCAAACCCAATTTCGATAAAGTTAGTGTTAAGGTTACTAAACAAGATTTCAATGTGGAGAAAATAGACCTAGGGGTAACCTCCAGGGCAGCAGACTTGAAAATTTTGAACTTTGCAAACAAAAAAATTAATCACCAGGTTCTAAAGGATGCGGAGGATAAGGCAAAATTGAAACAAGCTCTATGTGAAATGGCTAAGTATATTCAGCAGTTGCAAAATCATGTCCCTCTGCCCCTAGCAACGGTTCCCCTGAATCTGGATGTTAAGTCTCTAGATAACCAAAAATTTATTGACCAAGTTCACAAAGACAGGTCTCTCTCTAAAGCATTTTACAGTTGGATGGAAGAGAATGGCAGAAAGGTCACTTAGTTTGCCCAGGCTTACAAAGATATGACCAAGAGGTCCTCCAGTTTGGTAATCACTGTTGAAGACAATGTTAAGCTTTAGAAAAAGAAAAGAGATGGATTGGAAATTGAAATCGTCAACCTAGATTAAGCTTTTGTCTATGGCATAGACAAATTTTTGGCTGAGAAAATGGTGCCTGAGGTCGATGTCAATCTACTGTTTGTTGCCAAGGTTAATGAAGAATGGTTGTGCGCACTTTATGATCAGGGTGTGGAAGAATCTGGTCAGGTTCTAAAGACAATGTCATGTGTCGAAGAAGTCCTCAGCAATCATATTGATTGCCTTTACAAATTGATCAAGGATGAAACCAAAACTGGAATTGAGGTGACAGTAATGTAAGAATCCTATGTGGATCAAGTACGAAACATGAAAAAGGCTAAAGAGATCATGATTAAGGACTACTCAGTTGTAGCACGAGTTGAGTCACTTATATTTCTTGGCGAGGAGCAGATGAAGACACTGGAAAACAAACTGGGACAGTTACAAAACTATAGGTACATCTGGGAACAAAGGCTAAATTTAGCCCCTTCACCGAACCAAGTGGTGCTTGAGAAATTCACGGCAGCCTTCGAGGACTGGAGTTCCACGCGCAAAGCAGCTAATTCTACCACAAGTGCAGATGTCGAGAAAGGCCAATCGGTCAACTAGTCTCTCATAGAGCAGTTCCGAGTGGTTTTAGGCTTTAGTTTCATTTTCCTTTAATAGACAATTAGTTATGAAACTGATCGGGCCATGCGTGGCTATATATTATATTTTGGGTGACCTTGAAGGGGTCGGTTCACTAGTTTCAGAAACTTAGTTATTTAATATTTTTTGCAAGTACTTTCCTTGTTGATGGTTTAATTGAACTGAAACATATGATATAATATCAGTTGGTTTATAGCAGATGATAGTATTTCTTTTGGATCAGTTGGTCTGATTGTTGCATGTTATCTTGATTTCAGTTGGAATCAAATGTATGTTTCTATAATCTGTATATGTGTTCTATGGTTATTTTCCATTTTTCATCTTTAGTCTAGTATCTGTTGAATTGGCCATTCTAGAAATGTTGTTCTGTTAATCTTAGTTAGTTGGCTTAGATGAATGCAAATGTTTCTTGGAACAATAAATCTTTCTAAAATTATTTTATATTGGATTCTTGAATAGCCCTTCTTACTTTGAGGTCAAAAGTATGTATTTAATTCATTTTTTACAATAAATGGAATGTCAAGATAGATTTTTCTTTAAGGTAGCTGCTACTTGAAATTGTAGAGAGTTTGGTCGTGTGTGACAAACTCAACTGTGGTATTAGTTTTTCCTTCCTTTTTTGGCAAGAAAGTCAGAGGATATTTGTGTTTTCATAAGAAGGAAAATCTATATACCAACAAATTTTTGGCAACTCCACTGGAGAATCTAACGAGTAGACCAGTACCAAAATATTTTATTTAATGATTAACCATGGTACTTCTTGCTGATATAATACCTGGTCAGCAAGAGGTTCTCCCAGTATTGCAACATGACCTTCATTTTACTGATACCCAAGAAGATATTATTGACGATCTTAACGCAGTAGCTTGGAACCTTAGAACGAGTGAACCTCAGTATCAGCAAGTGAGATTGATCATTGAAGAAGAAGAAGAAGAAATAGACAAGTGGTTGAGAGGATTCCATGTTGCTCAAGAGGCTGCTGTGGTAGATAGAGCTTCTCAGAGACCATAGAAACATCTGCCATACTGGATTCTAGGCCTTTTACCCGCTCTCAATGAAGAGAAGGTATTTTTGATAGCTTATATCAAGAATTGAAAAACCTTCACTTCCCAACTGCTTATAATCCAAAGAAGAAAGCAAAAAGTAGACCCTCTTCTCCACCTCAATTTACTCCTAGTGCATCTTCACACTCCTCTAGTTTGCAAGCATTAACCCTGTCTGGTACCCAAGTTCTGCCAATCGCAACAATCTTCCCAAGTTCAATAATGACCCAACCCTGGGGAGCAGTAGTCGGTCCTTTAAATTTAGGAGGTAATCATCCCTTACCAAAAGGAGCCAAAGATATCTTACCTAAGTTTTATGGCAACGACAAAGTCTTTGTTGAAGATCATTTGAATGCTTTCAATACTGCCTGTGGAATATTGGCTATTCAACATGAAGATGTGGCAGTTAGGTAATTTGTGTAAACCCTTGCCGAATCAACAGCCGAATGGTTTTATCATTTAACAAATAGCCATATTACTAATTGGAATTCTATGAAAACAGCTTTTGAATCACGTTTCAAATTTGTCGAAGATGAACATTCACTCCTACTCCATTTATCCCAATTAAAAAAGGAAATGCAAGAACCAATGAAGGAATTTGTAGAAAAATTCAATAAGATTCTCCATCAAATACCCAATGCCAAAAGACCTAATGATGAGAACCAAAAAGGTTTCTTTGTAAATGCAATGCCGCCTGACATTAGTTATCAGTTAAGACGAGATAGAGTTATTGATTTAGCTGCAGCCCAACTTTTGGCAGTAGAACTTGAAGATGATCTTATAACAGCCAGAAAGTGGAAAAGAGATGTACAAATACCAACTAATCAAGCATCTACCTCTAGTTCATCTGATCTAGTGGTACAAAGACTAGTCAATGACAAGATTTCTCTTAAAAGGCAGTTACCAAAGTCCACCCTTGCTCCATACCAAGATATTCCTCGAAGGTATGGAAACCAAGGAACGGGAAGTTATGGAAAGCAGTCAAATGCTTTGCCACATCAACCGAGACTTCAGATTGAATCTGCTCCTGCTAAAAATAATATGTGTATCTTTCATCTAACTGATGAGTATGATGGTGATTCTTACCCTGAGATGGTGCGGTGCAAACAAATGGAAGCCAACAAAGAAACCATTTGTGGAAATCCCTGGCAATGAAGAGAAATCTGAAGGACCTGGAGAATCTGTAAGTTACTATCTCGAGTATGAGTCTAATTCAGACCGAGGTGGTGACATTCTTATAACTCTAGAGGAACCTTCATGTTCAGTGCTTACCCGAGGTCAACAAAGTGGAAAAATTAATAGTCGTTCTTCATCTCCTTTCCAAGGCAAGAAAGATAAAGAACCGATGAGTCAAGCTAGTAGCACCACAAAGATTCTAGGGAGTGAATTGGCAAGGGTGAAGATCCTTAAAAGGTCAGACTCTGAGCCCACTTTTGATTTCATTGAGTTTTGTAAGTCGTCTAAAATCTAAATATCTCCTGCTGAGTATTTGAAATCAAATCTTGGTAAATTGGATAAGTTGATAGATTATGTGAAAGGTTTGTCCTTTGTTCTGTAGTCTAGTCAAACAAATGTTGTATCTACTAGTGAGACTCCTATGAATCCTAAGACAAAATAGCCTGAAGTTAATGAACCCACCATCAGTTTAGAGTCCTCAGCATCCGCTCATGTAATAGGGAAACGAGAACCTTTCTATGTGTCTTTATTCATCCATGATCATAAACTTAGCAATTGCATCATAGATTTTGGTGCCTCTGATAATATTATGCCCTCCTCACTAGCAAAAGCCCTTGATTTTCCTTTAACAAAAACTTTTGGTAGGTGCTACTCCATGGATTTTAAGCAAGTCCCTTTGCTTGGACAAATCAAGGATGCCCAAGTCACATTATCAACTTTGCCTGACAAGAGGCTCAAGTTGACCATCTTGGTTGCCGACATACTAGCTAGTTATGGTATGCTCTTGAGCAGGACTTTTTGCAAAGATTTGGGTGTGAGATCAAATTAGATTGGTCCCAGGCTATCATTCCTATTGGAAATCAGAAGGTCACTTTACAACCTGAGACTAAGTGTAAATACACTTATTTTCCCTCTGAAGATCCTAAGTCTCACATCTTGTACCAAGAAAGTGATTTTTCTAACTATTTGATCATGCCAGAAATTGATGTCATAGATGAAAAATGTATTGCTAGTGAAGAAGTATGGACTCTGGAATTTGATGGGAGTTGTTCATCAACGAGTTTGGGTGCTGGGGTGGTCTTGATATCTCTGACTGAGGAAAAATTCCATTTTTCCTTCAAGCTTGAATTCGAGAATACTAATAACACTGCAGAGTATGAAGCATTGTTACTTGGAATTCAAGAAGGAAAAAGAAAAGGCATCAAAATGCTAAGAGCAAAGGGAGATGCAGAGTTAATTGTAAAACAAGTAAGAGGGAAATATGTAGTGAGAAATGAAAGGATGAAGCATTACAGAAATAGAGTCTGGGATGAGATCGAAGGATTCAAAGAATTTTCAATCGAATCTATACCTAGAGAACTGAATTCCAGAGCAGATGTCTTAGCTGGTTCTGCCGCGCTGTTAATTCCTCATTCTGACTTTGATAGTGATCAATACACCATTGAGCTTTTTCATCGGCCTAATGTACCTGATAATGCTAGCTCTTGGCAAGTCTTCACTAATGATGCTCATGTTTTGACATTCCTTCAAGGTATAGAGAAGTTTTCTTCTACATTTTTTGAAGGATCAGAATTCAAGTGCCACGAGTCATGTGCTAATGAGGAAGTTGAAAAAGGAGAAGATATTATTCAGTTAAAGGGAAATCATATTCCCAAAGGCCTTGTGACCATGGTAAGTTTTTTTGACTGTAAAGACTATTTTGTTGGTTAGGTCAATGAAACAAAGGAGGAACAATCGAGTAATTATGAGAAAATAAATATTGGGAGCAATGAAGACCCTAAATTTGTGAATTTGGGTACATAATGCAATCCTATGGAGAAAATGATATTCACAAAATTGCTGCAAGAGTTTAGAGATGTGTTTGCATGGTCATATGAAGATTTGAAAGAATTCAGAAAAGGGAAGTTTCAGCATCATATTCCCTTGAAACCAGGAGCCAAACCTTTCACGTAGAAGTTGAGAAATTATAACCCCAGGGTGGCTAATGCAATTTTCAAAGAAGTTGATAAAATGCTTAAGGCTAGAATAATCTATCCAATCCATCATTCTACTTGGGGAGAGAACATAGTGCTTGTTCGCAAGAAAAATGGGGAAATCCAAATTTATGTTGATTTTAGGAACTTCAATCAGTCTATCCTGAAAGACAATTTTGCTCTCCCAAATATGGATCACATTCTACAAATTGTAGCAGGTTCTGAAATGATGTCAATGTTGGATGGGTTCTCAAGATACAACCAAATTAGTGTGGCTATTGAGGATCAACACAAAATGGCATTCACCACCCCTTTGAGCACTTTTGTGTATAGTTGAATGTCATTTGGCCTGATCAATGCAGGGGCAACATTCCAACGGGCCATGAATTCTTCTTTCAGCCATTTAATGAATAAAGTGATTGTGGTATACCTTGATGATCTGACTATCTTCTCCCTTAGAAAGGAAGAAATATCCTAAAGATTTGAGGCTCATCCTTAAAGAATGCAAGAATCAAGGAATATCACTCAATCCTAAGAAATCTATTTTCTGTGTGACTAAGGGAAAATTGTTGGGTCACATAGTGTCAGAAAAAGGGATTACAATTGATCCAGAAAGGGTGCGAGCTATCCAGCAATTGTGTTTACCATCTAACAAAAGTGGAATAAGGTCTTTCTTTGGGCAAATCAACTTTTTGAGGAGATTTGTGCCAGATTTTTTAAAAACAACTAGACCCATGGTAAATTTGTTGAGTGAGAAACAAACTTTCAGATGGAACAATGAAACCAAGAAGTCTTTTGATGAAGTTAAAGAGGCAATCGCTCAGGCTCCAGTCCTTGCTCATCTAGATTTTCGGAAAGACTTTGTGATACATTGTTATGCCTCCGAACACACTATGTCAGGTGTCCTGTTACAGAAGAATCATGTTGATGAAGAGGTCCCCATTTATTTTATTAGTATACCTCTTAAGAAACATGAATTGAAGTATTCACTTATAGAAAAGCAAGCATTTGTAGTGGTTAAGGTTGTCAAACAATTTAGGTATTATATTCTTCATTCCCACTCCACTGTATATATTCCAAATTCTGTTGTTAAGAGTATTCTAACTTAGCAAGAGGTGTTATTGAACAAAATAGCTAATTGGGTGGAAAAGGTGCAGGAGTTTGATCTGGAAATCAAACCTACCAAGTTAGTAAGAGGTCAAGGTCTCTGCAAGTTAATTGCAAAAAATGATGAAGAATCAGGTAATGAGATTCATTTATCCTTGTTTAAAATGTAGCTTATTATCTACCTATGGAGAGTGTCTCGATCACCTAACAGAAAAAGAGCAAAGGAACTTAAAGCTCAAGGCGGCCAAAAATGTCATAGTTGATGATATATTGTACAAAAGAGACTTGGATGCGATGTTTCTTAGATGTGTAGATGAAGAAAAACAAAAGAAGTTGCTTCAATCTTTTCATAACAAAGCTTGTGGTGGACATTTCTCATCTACAATAACAACTTTCAAGATATTGAGGAACTGCTATTATTGGCCTGGATGTTTAAAGATGCATATAAGTGGGTAGCACAATGTGAGAAATGTAAGTTATTTTCTGGTAAGCCACATTTAGCTGCTCTTCCCTTAAGGCTAGTGATAATTGAAGAGCCATTTAAGCAGTGGGGTTTAGACTTCATTGGGCCAATAAATCCTCCATCAAGCACCGGTCATACTCATATTCTAACTGCCACAGACTATCTTACAAAATGGGTAGAAGCTATAGCGGTAGGGAAAACTACTTCAGAGGTGGTCTGTTCATTCTTAAAAGAAAACATTTTGGTTAGATTTGGTGTTCCTGTGAAAATTGTAGCTGATAATGCACAAAACTTCTCTTCTCAAGAGATGAAAATTTTCTGTTATGACAATGGAATTCAATTGTCACACTCATCTCACTATTTTCCTCAAGGTAATGGGCAGGTTGAGTCTACTAATAAAACTTTAATCACTATTATGAAGAAGTTGGTGAGTGAAAATTCCAAGGACTAGTACAATAAATTATTTGAGGCCCTTTGGGCCAATCATACTTCTCCCAAGAGGGCGATAGGTATGACTCCGTTTTAACTGGTCTATGGAGTGGAAGCTCAACTCTCACTACCTCTAGATCTTGCAGCAATAAAATTACAGAAAGTGATTGAAGACCAAGCTTTTCCTAATGGCTTGGATAAAATAATCATGTACCTAAGCAAAATCTAGGAAGAAAGAGAAGAGATGGTAAACCGCATAGCACTGCATCAATCCCAGGTGAAGAAGATTTTTGACAAGAGGGTCAGGCCTAGAAATTTCATGGAGAATGACAAAGTATTACTATGGGATAAAAGGAGAGATCCCTGAGGTTCTCACAACAAATTTGAATCCCTCTGGAAAGGGCCTTTTGAAATCAGTCAAGTTCTAGGACCTAATTCATTCATACTCAAGTACACAGATGGAACAGAATTTCCCTTGTCTTATAATGAGCAAGATCTAAATCTATTTGAGTTGTAGTTAAGTTCAGTGGTCCTTTGTACATATATTTTTGTCATGCTTTAGGTTAGTTGTGTGTGTTTTTGTTTGGTCAAGTGTGAAACCAGAGATCTTGGATCCATTGTTTAGTCCCTCACAGTCCTAATCCCCAATCGGAGCCACCTGTTGCCAGTCAAATATTTTTTTATTTTCCTTTGCGCTGTAATTTTTGCCTTTGTAAAAGTTCAAGTTGTATATTGAACCTTGAACTTTGAACTTGAACCTTCCGGTTCAAAGTTCAAAGTTCAAAACACATTTTTCCCTAAGAGCGTCATGTAAAAGCGTTATCACGGTAAACAAAGTTGATCGGTCACAATCACGTGTTTCTTTGTAATCCATAATTTGAATCTTGAATTTTGAACCTCCTCTTTCATGGTTCAAAGTTCACATTCCAATATGCACTTTGACAATTTTTATATTAAAACCTTCCACATCGAGTCCTTAGTGTCATAGTTCACAAAATTTGGAGGTTGTTGTAAATGTCCTAAGGGTCCACCACAGTTGTAAAGTGCGTGCATAGATTAAAACATCATGAATCTTGTATCTTGAACCCAATACGTATGGTTCAAGGTTCAGATTTTGAGATGCAATTACTACCAAGATAAGAAGGTGCATGCCAAATCCTTGCATATTGATATTGAAATGATTGACAAGACCCAAAGAGTGACGCCAGATAAGATCAAGTGATTTTCTTACCGAAATGGAGCCTGTGTAACAACTTGATGGCAGTTATTGCAGTGGGAATATTTATTGCATGGCAATTTTCTTGAGGTGATGGGAATCGAAGCAAAGTGTGTATAATTAATTTCCTTCCCTTTGTCTCTTCATTCTGTTTTGCTTGTCTTCTGGAGGCATTTGGGAGTGGCAAGGTAATTTATCAAGGAACAAAAGAATGGTGAGTTTTATGGCAAATCCTAGTTTTGTGATTTCTTTAGCTTCTTTCTTTTATAAGCGAAGAGTTGGATTCCTTTCTGCATTGAACCAATGTCTATAGAAGTTTTACAATTTTATTTTTCCATGTCTTCTTCCAAAATTAAATTTGTAAAGGAGAATAAGTTTTCTCCTATTAGTAGTTGTTTTCCTGAGATGAGAGACACAGCGCTAGTTGATGATGACATTAGAGAAATTGTGGGAAGGTTGAGGAAAATGGAAGGTGAAGCGATAGCCACAAGGATTGTAGACAGTGGCTTATTAGAAGCAGTTGGTTTTTCAGAGGTGTTTCCCTGTCTTAATTTGGTAATGGAATGCCATAATTGGTATAATAGGTTTGAGAGATGTATCAATACTGGAAGTGGTGAGGTGCTGGTAAATATAAGCAGAGAGGTGATAATGGCTAGGTTTAGGATTCCGCCAGCAGAAGTGTATGGAGATTAGAGTATAAAGAAAGCCCAAACTGATTTTGATCAAAATAAGAGGGAATATAGAAATAATATAGCCAGGGATTGACTATTAAACCCTGAAAAAAGGAAGATCTCATTTGCCCATACCCCTCAGGAAGGATCATATGTTCAGAGAGGTAAGAGACATAACTGTAATGTTAAACAGAATAAAGGGTAATCCCATAGATACTAACTGGGAGGACTAGATGTATATTTTTGTGCAGGAAATTTTAGATGTGGGTAATTCTATTGATTTGGTTGAAATAATTGTAGAGCAGCTGAATGAGAGCCTATCCCAACCAGCCTTGGTTTCTAACTTTTACATGTCTTCATATTTTTTCTAGATGTCCTTGCTATTTGTAGAATTTGGGACAGATTACAGCATGAAGAATGGAATAGTAACATGACTATTTATGAATATCATCCCCTATTGTAGAAATGTAAGAATCCTACAGGTTTCAAAATGGTACGAGATACCTTTATGTCTAAGCTTGTCTTTGAGTTAAGAGGGAAAAATAATTCCAGGATGTCTGAGGAAGCCATGGAGTTTGTTAAGATATATGGTAGTTTCTACATACAATTTCCTACTTTTAGTTACCTGAGGGTTGGAGGTTTTAGTGATAAACCTCTAAAATTATCACGATATTGCTTAGACAAATATGTTTTTCTAGAGGTGGGCAAACAATTATTGATGGTAAAAGGAAATACAAGGTCAAAAGAAGAATTGGTGCCTTCTTTCCATTGGAATTGGGACATTTTCATTTTAGGTTAATGCATGATTTTTCTTTCCTGACTAATGAACTGAAGGAGATGAGTCTTCAACCATACCAGTCCAGGAACTATCATGATAGTAAGGGTTTTATGGAGAACCAGTTTAGAGTTGATGTTATGTTCTTACATCAAGCAGAGCTAGAAGACTTTTGGGATGATTGCACAGATGAAGTTGAAGTCATGAAGAGACTTCGCTCTAGATTTTTTTTAAGGCAAATTGTTACCTTAAAGCTTCCCTTTAACATTAAAAGCATAAAAGATGATGGTGAAGATGTGTTGGAATCTAGATGCATGGGGTCAAATGAAGAATTGGTAATTAGGAAAATTGATTGGAAGAAAAGGGAGGAGGAAGATTCGATGTCTTTAACTGAAGAAGTCTTCAAAAGGACAGAAGAGTGGCTCAAATCTCAACACAAGAAGAATTAGGGAGCCCCTTCGATAAAAATTAGGAGTTCAAGAGTCCTCAAAATTGAACCATCCTCTGTCTCAACTAATAAAATTGAACCATTGATGCCTACACAAGTCCTAGAGAAGCCACTGATATTGAAGACTCAGAACTAGTTTTTGACAGTACAGTGAAGTTTACAAGGCACATGAGTAAAAAAAATGAGAAAGTAGATCCAATCTTTTGCATTGTTCTTGATTTAGATACAGAGGAACCCAGTATAAAGCAATTTAAGAGGTTGAAAAGAAACAAAACCTCAACCATGGATTCAACATCAATAGGACTCGGTGGAGATTCAAGTCAGCATAACCTGACAGCTCTAAATAACCCAGGCACTGACATTTCTTTACAGAATGCAAGCCCAAAAAATCTGAACGGGCTAGACGTATCCATGAGCAAAAAGAGGAATATTGTTCCTACGTCAGTCCCTATTGGAAATTTGGTTAGTAAGTACCTTGGGAAGTCTCCACGATTGAAGAAACCAAAGATAGAGTCCATGTTTGATGTAGACCCTAATACAGGTCACTGGATTGCTGAAATTTTCAAACCTAGTTCTGATAAAGTTAGTGCTAAGGTTACTGAACAAGATTTCAATGTGGAGAAAATAGACCTAGGGGTAGCCTCCAGGGTAGTAGACTTGAAGATTTTGAACTCTGCGAGCAAAAAGATTAATCACCGGGTGCTAAAGGATGTGAAGGATAAGGTGAAATTGAAACAGGCTCTATATGAAATGGCTAAGTATATTCAACAGTTGCAAAATCCTGTCCCTTAGCACCTAGCAATGGTTCCCCTGAATCTGGATGTTAAGTCTCCAAATAACCAAATTTTTTTTTACCAGGTTCACAAAGACAGGTCTCTCTCTAAAGCATTTTACATCTGGATGGAAGAGATTGGCAGAAAGGTCGCTCAATTTTCCCAGGCTTACGAAGATATGACCAAGAGGTCCTCCAGTTTGGTATCCACTGTTGAAGACAATGTTAAGCTCTGGGAAAAGAAAAGAGATGGATTGGAAATTGAAATAGCCAACCTAGATGAAGCTTTTGTCTATGGCATAGACAAATTTCTAGCTAAGAAAATGGTGCCTAAGGTCGATGCCAATCTACTGTTTGCTGCCAAGGTTAATAAAGAATGGTTGTGCGCACTTTATGATCAGGGTGTGGAAGAATCTGGTCAAGTTCTAAAGACAGTGTCATTAGTCGAAGAAGTCTTCAGCAATCATATTGATTGCCTTTACAAATTGATCAAGGATGAAACCAAAATAAGAATTGAGGTGACAGTAATACAAGAATCCTATGTGGATCAAGTATGAAACATGAAAGAGGCTAAAAAGATCATGATTAAGGACTGCTCAATTGTAGCGTGAGTTGAGTCACTTATATTTCTTGGTGAGGAGCAAATAAAGACACTGGAAACCAAATTGGGACAGTTACAAAACTGTAGGTACATCTGGGAGCAGAGGCTAAATTTAGCCCCTTCATCGAACCAAGTGGTGCTTAAAAATTTTTTGGTGGCTTTCAAGGAGTGGAGTTCCACATGAAAAGCAGTTGAAGCTACCATAAGTGCAGATGCCGAGAAAGGCCAATCGGTCAACTAGTCTCTCATAGAGCAGTTCCAAGTGGTTTTAGGCTTTAGTTTCATTTTCCTTTAATAGACAATTAGTTATGAAACTAATCAGGCCCTGCGTGGCTATATATTATATTTTGAGTGACCTTGAAGGAGTCGGTTCACTGATTTCAGAAACTTAATTATTTAATATTTTTTGCAAGTACTTTTGTTGTTGATGGTTTAATTGAACTAAAACATGTGATATAATATTAGTTGGTTTATAGTAGATGATAGTATTTCTTTTGGATCAGTTGGTCTGATTGTTGCATGTTATCTTGATTTCAGTTGGAATCGAATGCATGTTGCTATAATCTGTATATTTGTTCTATGGTTATTTTCTATTTTTCATCTTTATATCGGTATCTATTGAATCGGCCATTCTGGGAATGTTGTTCTGTAAATCTTAGTCAGTTGGCTTAGATGAATGCGAATCTTTCTTGGAACAATAAATCTTTCTAAAATCATTTTATATTGGATGATTGAATTGTCTTTCTTACTTTGAGGTAAAAAGTATGTATGTAATTCATTCTTTAGAATAAATGGAATGTCAAGATAGATTTTTCTTTAAGGTAGCTGCTTCTTGAAATTGTAGAAAGTTTGGTCGTGTGTGACAAACTCAACTGTGGTATTAATTTTTCCTTCCTTTTTGGGCAAGAAAGTCAGAGGATATTTGTGTTTTGATAAGAAGGAAAATTATATACCAACAATCACCACCACTATCATCGTCATCATCATCGTCATCACCATCAGTATCATCATCATTATCGTCATCATCATCCTCATCATCATCGTCATCAGTAGTAGCATCATCGTCATCAATAGTAACATCGTCGTCGTCTTTTTCATATTCTTCTTTGACTAGCTGATCGTGATCATCATCTACATCAACTTCCACTTCTTCATCTTCATCAATATCTTCTTCCACTGCATTATACTTTATCGGTCTTCCTCTTGAATCATGTCTAACAACAAATGACCAACACGGTTTATGTGGAACCTCTGAGTAAAATACCTGCTCACATTGGCTTGGAAGAACATAGAGCTCTTCTCCAACTAGCTCAAACAACCTTATATTAATCATTGAAAATCCATTATCATGTTCAATAACAGTTCTATCAAGATCATTTTTATTGAGTCGCGGTCTGTACCATTTCATAACAAAAAGAACTAATTTGAAGGAATTAAAGTCATAGTCAAGTATATCAACCAAAATACCATAGTATCAATTTTGCAACTCTCGAGGATGTAAGTCGTTTCTACATGAAATTTTAGTCACTTGGAACACTGCATTTATCCCAGAATCACAAGTTCTCTTGGTGTCATCCAATTTTTTGATACGAAATTTATAACATTTGCATAACATAGCCTTGTGGTGTTTCACCTACAATAATGTCAAACATATATAAATTATTGCATCACGAGTTGAAAAACATATGGTTGATTAATTAACAAATTTATAAGTACCTAGTGATCTCTTAAACCATATGCTAAATCTATTTCATTTTGTGTAACATTGGGATCTCCATTACGATGAGCTTGTATAATGAATGAAGACATGGATTTTCACGTTAATCTATGACCATCATGTTGACATTGTTTAATCCATACCGTCATCCAATCTTGATTGTTTGTAATAAACAAATGTATTACATCCCACTCTTTAGCAACTGTACAAAAGTAAATAGATGACTTACAACAAATTTATTTTGAAGATTAAGAATTAATTAACTACAATAACATCTCATAATTTATTACCTTACAGTTTCCTAAATCTACCATTGCCCACCAAGTACTCCCCTTCGAATGTTTTAATGCAATTGAGATCCCAAATGCAATCTATATGGGTCTTTCCTGCAAGATTAGGAAGATATTGAGTGATGCACACCATCATCTGGTATACCATATATCCCTCAACCATAGAACCTTTGGGATGTGCTCTTTTTCGTACCAAACCCTTCAAAAATTTTAAGTGTCTCTCAACCATCCACATTGATCTAGCATGTACAGGTCCACACAATTCAATCTCCTCAACTTGGTGTATGAGGTAGTGTTCTTGTGCATTGAAAAAAGTTGAAGGTAAACACTTTTGCATTTCACACATTAGTCAACAAATTCTTTATGGATTTCTTTAGATGAAAACCACCTACAAGGGATTCAAGACACATAAATATATAAATATGATACTTTACAATATATTAATTGTTTGATATTATTGTTTGATATATTGAACAAATATCACTGCTTACCTCATGTATTTTCCAAGATCATATATCACTTATTTGATATTACTGTCGAAGTTCTCTTGGAGAGATATAGGTAGAAAATACTGCAACAATTGTCAACTGATCATTTCATACAATGAAAATTGAATGCAGTTACACAGATATATTATAAATACAAAAGACTATGACTTACCTTGATGAAGGTATGCCAATCATGCGCTTTCATCTCTAACCCAAAATCATTTTTCTTTGATATGAGATTGCTTATATCCGCAACAAATTCTGTAGGAAATCAAATTTTTCGGATGACTTTTTTTATGGCATTACTTTGTTGCTCTGTTAATAACCAAAGAAGAGCACTTGCATTAATCCAGTCTCTATTTCTATTTGATTCGATGATATTTTTCATTGCATGATTGGAATCATGAATGTCACTACAAATTTTGCCAAGTTTTTCTTTCTCATGACTTCCATCCAATATTTTTCATAGTGTCTTTGTTACATTATTTCTAATATGCATAGTATCAAACAAATGCACAATTTGTAGTTGCTCATAGTAGGGCAGCCTACTAAATTCTCTGGGATAACATTTTAGTCCTTTTGGAAGATGGTCGGTGATGCCTTCACGACCTTCAATATCATCAACTACATAATTAGTCAACAAAACACAATCAAAATATATAATTTTCAAACATCAACCATTAGGTGGAACGATATTACTTTGAATTCTATTATATTTCAATTGCCATAGGTGATGTGCCATTCTTCGGGGCTTTGATGTAGTCTTTTCTTTCCCATTGAAAAGATATCTTTCCGCACTTTGATACTTATGATTTCTGGGGAGGAAGTGCCTATACTCATCAAACACCTATTTTCTTAAACTTTTGGAATGACGAGATTTCATCTTTGGACCACACATTGGACATGCAAATTTTTCCTTTGTTTGAAGACCTATAAGATAATAATACAATTGGATTAAATATGTAGATTTTTAGAATTTGAATTATCACGTACAACTAGAATTCACCATAACATACCACAGAAATGTGTCAACCTTAGAGCATCATGAATTGTCCACACAAGCATTGCATCAAATTAAAATTGTCTTTGTCCAATTGGTCTAGAGATGTCATACATAGTGAAACCATTCCATAACACCAACAACTCATCGATAAGAGGTGCAATATATACATTCATATCTTTTACTTGGTACTTACCTAGTTGAATTAACAATAACATCAGATAATTATTGTGACCATTTTACTCTAAGACTTATAATTACATGTAGATAACTATAAAATAATAAGATGCATGGAACAATCATTGCCAACATAATGTGCTCTTTATTTATTGACATCCATGAAGGAAGGTTATTGTTTATAAAAAAAATAGGCCACACTAAGTAAACAAATATCATCTCTCCATGCGGATTGACACTGTCTGCTGCTAGAGAAAGCCTAAGATTTTGAGGTTCTTCTTTAAAGTGTGACAATTTTTCTTCTATGTCCATAAGTGATGAACCATTCACAGGCATTTGAATAATGCCATCTCGACTCCTGTCGTGTGCATGGTAATCCATAAATTGTGCCAAACTATTGCACCTGAATAATCATTTCAGACATGAAATAATGGGGATGTAACAAAGAACCTATGAGGCACCTTTTTTGTCATTTGATCATCTCGATATCTTCTCGTATGGCATTCAGGGCATTCTATTTCATTTTCATGTTCTTTATGCTAAGTAATATGATCTTTGGGACAAGCATTCATTGCTTGATACTCCATTCCAATATGTTTCATAGTGGCACATAATTCTTGGTATGAGCGAGGGAGAACATTTGATGCTGGTAAAAGAAACTCACCTATCAATCTGCAACAAATAATATAAGTCGTTACTATAAACAATCTTAATGGTACATGTTTCACCTTTTATAGACTATAATGACATATATGACAAAGCTTAACATACGTGACATTGCTATGTTGGATAAACCATTCATAACCTTCAAATTCACCAACAATAATATAGCAGAGAGAAGAGTAGATTGGGAGCCTTCGTAAGGGGTTGTGTTCGCCTTCTCAAGTATAGGTATATCATGAAAAATTTTAATGCCATCCTCATCATAATCATCATTATCATCATCAGCACCAGCACCAGCACCAGCACCAAATGTGTCAACGATCAATGCATTCATACCATAATCTTTAAATGTATTTTCTAGCACATGATTGTCATCTTCCATGGGATCATGTTCCTCTATATTCACACTTGGGAGATTGGCCTATATAAAAATGATGATAATCAAACCCCCCTTCAATGTGATAATCAAACCTCCTTCCATAGTTCATATGTATATTAATTATGAAAACAATATAACAAACAACTTACCACTAGATGATAATCAAACCCCCCTTCAATGTGACCATTCTCCCTACAATGTCTCTTTGTTGTTTTGATTTTGATTCTTCTTTTCTTTAAGCCATTACAACTCTTGCATGGACAACATTTGTCATCCCCTTCACTTTGAAAGTTAGACAACAATCTAGCGATTGTCTCCCTGTTTTGATCGAATTCCCTTGTATTATCTGACATGATCCTTAATGTGTATATCTGCAAAAAAAATTGGACATTTTGTACTTAATGTCATAGCTTCCTATGTGTTTTATCCTTCATGTATACACTTACTTCGACCAAACTCTTAATTTTCTGACAGATTTTTCCAAATGCTTTGTAGGAAACTGAGTAAGGGGTATTCTTGAGTTTAAATAACAAGTTATGATCTGTTGAAACTACTCGAAAAATATTTCTCCTACCTACAAAATTGTTCAAATTCTAAGGGCATGATTTCACATGCATTCTAGAGCTAGAGGTGAATGCTAGCCATGGTTGTTGCATTGTTTGATACTTTTAATGTTCACATTTATTTGAAAATTACAAGTCATGCTTGTTAGAAATAGGGAATACTGAGAGGGGGGCGTGAATCAATATTCTAAAAACTTTATCTTTTGCCCAAATATGGATATAACATATTATCTTCACACATGCATAACATAAGAAAATAAATAATATGCATAGCAATAACATCAAAGAATTCATAACACATTGTTTGTTCTCGAGGAAACCCTGGCCAAGGGAAAACCCCGGTGGGGATGGTACCCACAAAGATTCACTAATCAAAAGTATCCTGTTAAGGATATTGACCTTGTTAGGAGTCTATTACAAGCATATAGTGTATCAGTCCTGATTAAGGGTCTATAGGCCTTGTTAGAAGCCTCAACCCTGTTAGGAGTTGTCAATACAAAATCTGATTACTAGATGAGCCCACTGCCCAAACAAGTAATATACAATGTATACAAAATAGGTCAAGGTACATAACCTTTTTCTACTTGTATCAATATTCCTTTGATGCTCTTATCTTTGCATCATCACTATTACATTTGCTTCACAATTACATTTATTACATCACTTTTTATTCGCTTCATCTTTTCTTTTCAATTACAATTGCATATATATACAAGTTATTAAGGCTAATAAATTTACATGGTCGGCTTCCATATATCATTATCTAAGAGTTAACATCTAGGATGTCATCCTTTTATATTGTTAAGTCATTATTTTGATAAATAAAATAATCCCTTAACTCTTTACCAATTTTGCCTTCATATTCTATCCTGTCGGCTTCACACTATTTTCGGTAAAATTGTCATAACTAATTCCGTACATGTCATACTGACTTGCACTCTAAGATGGGTCATCATTAGCCATCATAGAGTCTATGTTCAAGTGCGCAAGCACTGAACTCACTCCAGTCAACGTTGCAAACAAAAATTGTGTTCTGGTACACTGTGAAAACACTGTCTCACACTTAGACAAATTTGTGATGCACTCTGCTATACTTGCTCTCTAACTTGTGTGATCTTTATGAGGATCATATGTTTCCATAATGACAACATCTATGTACTCACTTCAGCCAAATTGCCAACAATCTCCCTCTTTGTCATTGGTGGCAACATATGAGAAAATTGGCTAAGTGTCCAATAACAAAATTTCAAAATTGTCTCAAAATTGGCCATAGTATAAGATATATACTATCCTTATATCTCCTCAAAAATAATTTTTATATATTGCAATACTCCCCCTAAGAGTATACATAATACTATCAATCTTCTGCTCTGTATAAATCTCAATTTTCTATGTATCTCTCCCCCTTTGACAACAATGACAAAATAAAGTAGGGAGGCTAACAAAATTGTAACACAAAATATTATACCTTAAATGTCTTATTGCAAAGCTGGTAGGCTTGCAACACAATCTGCAAAATCAACTTTTATAGCTTCTAACTCCTTTTCCCATGACTTCTTGATGGAATCTGCCACATTAAGTAGTGTGCTCAGTCTATAAGCTGCAATTTGACATGCTTGGAGGGTCTCAAAGTTGAATTTCTGAAATGATATCCTAGTTGTAAGACATTCTTCCAGCTGCTCTTCAATAACACTTATCTTCATGGAATTATGTTCTCTCAGAAGAGTGAGTCTCCTCATTTTTCTATTCCTCTCATCTTGCAAAATTCTTATTTCATCATACAGCTTCCGAACTTTCTTCTCAACATGACTAATCTTCACATTAGGAATAGAAAGAAGGTTTGATTCATTCTAAATCTCTGCTTCCTTCAGCTTGATCTGCTTGTCTTCTTTAGCTGCCAAAATCTCTGGCATTGTACATTGTATGTACAAAGAATTTCTTGTTCCCAAATGTCTTCTCAAATCCTTGATACAGATATCAAGACTATTGACATCATCTCTGATATTTTGACTGATACTCAAAAGCATTCCAGCCTCATAGTCTACTTGTGCCTTTACCTTTGCAATCTCAGATAAATTTGTAAACTCATCATCAAAGGTTCTCATCAGTTTCTTTTCTTTCTCCAGAGGGTTTACATCTGCTATCTGTGTGGTTACAACTCCTTGTAAATTTTCAGTTAAGTCCTTCAGACAACCTTCAAGATTCTTTACCTTCTTGTTTTTACCAATAATTTTATTTAGGGAACTGATCAATTCTAACTAATCATCATCATCAACTTCCTTTCCTAAATCTTCAAATAAAGATCCAATTTCTTTCTTCTTTTCAGTCTTAGGAGTAAGATTGATGTCTTCTTTTGTAGGAAGGGGTACTTCTACCTCAATTTCTTTAGGTTCTTCAGTCATAGATTGGGTTGGTTCTGCTTGTTCAGTTCTATATGGTTCATCAAGAGCCGAATTATCAACAATGTTCTCTAAGTTCTGAAATACATTTTTTTCAGTCTCCAAAGTAATCTTTGTACCTTCAACATTCATAGATTCTTCTTCAATATTTATAGCAGGTGGAGAGGGAATATCCTCCTATTCTGCTTCTTTCTCTTGCTCTGCTACAATTGAAGTCTCTCCAACAATTTCTGACATAACTTTAATTATTGCTTGTTCTATTTTTGTTCTCACTTGCTCATACTATCCTGCCATGATCTGAATGGTTCTCCTCTTAGTCCTCAAATGAGTTCTAAGGGGCTTCAAAATATGTTCAAGATGCTCATCATCTTTCACAACACATAGTTTCTTCACCATATTTTCTCTTATAGTTTTATCTTCTTCTTGTGCTCTCATTTTCCTGTTAACAAGCTTCTTGAATAGGTCATCAGGAATCTTGCCCTGAATAGTATCAAACTTCTTGTTAGCCAGAATTATGTACTTAACAATAGAATTTTCAAGATTCAATCTCTCAGAATGATCATAAAGGTCATAGTACTTATTCATCTTAGTAGAGTCTCCATCTTGTATGATTTCTTCATTCACTCTCTCAATTCTGAGTTTCCATGCTTTCTTCTTCACAATGGTGTCATCATCTTTAATTACTGCAATTTTCCTAGGGATTGGTGGCACCAAAAATTTCTACCTCTTACCAGGTCCTGTAGCACTTCCCTTCACTCTCTTGCTGGGTGTGGAAGAAGAGGATCTAGTGGATTTCCTTGTTTCTTGTTCTTCCTCAAGTTCCTCAACTTTCACCTTTACTTGTGTAGGTTCATGCTCAACTACACTTGATGACAAGGGAGGTACAGACAAGATTTCTTTCTGCTCAATACCTCTAATTGCTGCTGCTATCTTCTTTGCAATATCAAACTCACGCTTTGTCATGCCAGAATCCTTTAATATTTTCTTTATAGTGTTGTCCACTCTCTTCTTAGACTGCTTTTCTTCCATTATAGCTTTAGCAAGGTTGAAGTTTTCTTCAAATATTCCAAATCTCTTGCACTGGGTGTCCAACTTACTCTTAAGTAACCTGCCAACATATCCTTCTATCTCTACCTCAGATATCTCATAGTCCAGAGGGTCTATGAACTCAATTCTAGGTTCCACTGCTTCAATATAGGTAAAGTCAGTGTCAACCATGAAACATATATCATTTTTATATTTCTCCACAACAGACTGTGGAATCCTTGATCTGCTAGATACCAATCTCTGAAATGTCTTCAATACCAACATAGCACTTTCATTCACATTATCAATAACATGTCTCAAATATACTTTATTGATTATTTCCATAGTGTTTTGTCCATTATTCCAATCATCTGTAACTGAGTAAGGAAATCTTCTTAATAGGTGGAAAAACATATAAGTGATCAAAGAAGAAAATCTAAATTGTGCATACTTGGTCTTCTTAAGCTTCTCCAAGTTTTCAAACAATTAAATTCTTAGGATTTCACAAATATCTACTGGTACCTTGTCAACACACATCAAATATGTTATATGTACCATACCAGCTGCCATATCATCTTCTCTAGAATTTGCACAAAAATTAGTGGTTAGGATTTTGCACAAATATCTCACATCATCTTGCTTGATTTTACTCATTACAATTCCTCTACCATTATAGGATGAACCTGTGTTATCAATAACTGTTTTCCTCATATTCTTCTCATTTAAGGGAATAGCACCAGATTTAGATGATCCAGTTACATCATGAATCAAATCAGTAGTAATGTCTATTACTCTATCCTCTAGCCAAAATTTCCCATTATGAATCCTGCTCAAAATTATCTTAGTGCATTCTTCATCGTCAAACTCATATTTCAATGAATACCTAACAATCTCATTCTCTTTCAAATGCTCATATCCTTGCTTCAAAGACATATCTTGATTTTAAATCTTCTAATACTCACTGGTAAAGTCACTGTCACTTAGGGTTTCAATCTTACATCCAAGATAACTTCTTACATTTTCCAAATGCAAAACTCCGTCTGGTACAGATGATAGTGCTAACTTAGGATCATCTTCCAAGGGTTCTACTGGTTCTTTCTTGAATCTAGGTCTATTCTTATCTCTGATATTGTGAATTAAGGATACATCCATGATTGCTTCTAATATCTTATACCGATTCAAAGATTTATCAAGATAAATACCTCAAAGTCACGATTTTAGGGCTTTCGCAGATTTGGCGCTTCAATCCTTCACCAAATCACTGCAAAATGCTTCCAATCACTGCTTTCTACTCTACCAAACACTTCAATTCTCTTTGATAGACAAATAACTTTGATCATAACCTTTTATCACTTGAATCTCACTTAAGTCTGACATCACATTCAACTCTTTTGCCGCTTCTTTCCAAAAAGTTGTTTCTATTATCCTGCAAAACTTAAAACTTCTTGCGATCTCGTAAAACATAATATTTTCTTTTGCGCTCTTAACCATAGCATCAGTACATCATAAACTACCTTACATTAACTGCGTAAGACTTAATGCATCATAAATCTACTTCTACACTAATTCTAAGCTCCTAAACTACTGCAATTTACATAATTTAAGTGCTTAAAGATAGGTCAGGTAAGGATTCACTCTTACCACTTGATACTTCACCTTTTTTATTACCTTCAATTTTGAATATGTCTCCTTGATATGTGCCTTTAACAAACTTTACTTCATCTTCATTATTGCAGCAACCTTTCTGACTATTTCATGTACTTTCATTTCTTCTTGCATGATTCCTAGGGTTAGGGTTAGGATGATAAGTTCCATTGTTCATTCTACAAAATCTTGTTGTATGTCCAATCTTGTTACATATCTGACAAACAATTCCATTGTTCCCATATCTCGGTCCTTGCTGATTGATCTGTGACCTGCAATTTCTAGCAATGTGTCCAACCTTGTTGCATCTATAACATACTACTCTATTTCTTTTTTTCACATCTTCAGTAGGTCTCTTATCTACATTGTTAGTATTCCTAAACATTCTACTACCATAATTATTCTCAATAACTTCAGATTTTTGACATTCAATAGCTCTATGTCCAAAACCATGACACTTATAACAATAACCATTAAGAGGTGTAAATTGTTTACCTGTGCAATCTCTCTTCATGTGACCAATAGTATTACAACCAAAACATCTACCTTTGAATTCTCTTTGCATACCTTTGGGTGATTCTTCTTGATTCGGTGATTCTTCTTCTTTAGGTGCATCTTTAGATTTGTTGATCTCATCTGACTTCTTTTCATCAATGCTTTTACATACTTTCAGATCTGGTTCTTTTCTTTCATCATTTGTTCTGAATATATTAAATCCAAGTCCAGTCTTATCATAGGATGGTTTCCCAAAAGATACTTGTTCATCGATCTTCTCACTATTTGAATATAGCCTTTCAAGTTGTTGTTTGGATTGAGTCAATTCACCTTTCACAATCTTATTGTATTTCTCAAGTTCTGTATGCTGCAAATTTACTTTCTCAAATTTAGATGTTACTTTGCCAAGTTTAGATCTTAATTCTTCATTTTCAATCTTCAATCTTTCATTCTTAGATCTCAGATTTGGTTCATTTTTGTCATTTCCATCTTTCAAACTTAGTTTTAGTTTTGCTATCTTCAGTTCATACTTAAGGATCACATTTTTTTGTTCTAAATTGTCATCACAATCTTCAATAAGAACTTCGGATTCCTTTTCAGATTTCAAATCTTCTATCTTGTTTTTCAATTTCTCAATAAGGTTATTTGCATCATCATATTTCCTTTTCAAAGTGTTTCTTTCATCAGTAAGCATATCAATCTTCTCAAGAGCTTCATCAAGATTATTTTGTAGTTGATCCATATCCATAGAGATCTTACTCAAACTGCTAGGCTTTCCTTGAATGATTCTTTTCCAAGTAACTAGGCTCTGATACCAATTGTTAGAAATAGGGAATACTGAGAGGGGGGGGGTGAATCAATATTCTACAAACTTTATCTTTTGCCCAAATATGGATATAACAGATTATCTTCACACATGCATAACATAAGAAACTAAATAATATGCATAGCAATAACATCAAAGAACTCATAACACATTTTTTGTTCTCGAGGAAACCCTGGCCAAGGGAAAACCCCGGTGGGGATGGTACCCACAAAGATTCACTAATCAAAAGTATCTTGTTAAGGATATTGACCTTGTTAGGATTCTATTACAAGCATATAGTGTATTATTCCTGATTAAGGGACTATAGGCCTTGTTAGAAGCCTCAACCCTGTTAGGAGTTGTCAATACAAAATCTGATTACTAGATGAGCCCACTGCCCAAACAAGTAATATACAATGTATACAAAATAGGTCAAGGTACATAACCTTTTTCTTCTTGTATCAATATTCCTTTTCTGCTCTTATCTTCGCATCATCACTATTACATTTGCTTCACAATTACATTTATTACATCACTTTTTCTTCGCTTCATCTTTTCTTTTCAATTACAATTGCATATATATACAAGTTATTAAGGCTAATAACTTTACATGGTCGGCTTCCATATATCATTATCTAAGAGTTAACATCTAGGATGTCATCCCTTTATATTGTTAAGTCATTATTTTGATAAACAAAATAATCCCTTAACTCTTTACCAATTCTGTCTTCATATTCTGTCTTGTCGGCTTCACACTGTCTTCGGTAAAACTGTCATAACTAATTCCGTACATGCCATACTGACTTGTGCTCTGAGATGGGTCATCATTAGCCATCATAGAGTCTATGTTCAAGTGCGCAAGCACTGAACTCACTCCAGTCAATGTCGCAAACAAAAACTGTGTCCTGCTACACTGTGAAAACACTGTCTCACACTTAGACAAATTTGTGATGCGCTCTGCTATACTTGCTCTCTGACTTGTGCGATCTTCATGAGGATCATATGTTGCCATAATGACAACATCTATGTACTCACTTTAGCCAAATTTCTAACAATGCTTTTAAAAGAATTAGAAGCTTTTAAAATAGTTCAAACCATGTCATGACTTCAGAACTTGAAACCACTCACAATAGTTGAAACCATGTCATGACTTACGAACTTGATCGGGGGGATCAAGAACAAATGCTTTAACTTATAAAATATTTTAGATAAGAGATTTAGCATTAATTAATTATTGGTTTAACTCATAAAATATTTTAGATAAGAGAATGACATAACTTTTTTTGAAAACCATAAATAGTCTGCATTAAAAGAAACTAAACTGCAAGCTTCTATAAATAAGAAAATAAAATTTAAAATTCATTACTTGCAACTACAACATTAGAGAAAAGTTGAATTATATTTATGCCTTGATGGATATCTTCCTTGTACCACACAAAAAACTGTGTGATAACTATGTCTACTCCAAACTTAATTCTTTAAGAATTCATCATATCTGATAAAGTATGTTTAAGAATTGCTAAAAATTCTTAATCTATTTAAAAAATTCATATAGATTAGATAAACAATTCAGTTTTAAAAAAAACTATGTTTAGATAAAAAATAGAATTTACAATTAATACCCAATTGTCTAACTCATAGAGGTTGTGAGTGTTTTATTCATTTTTTATTAGTAATTGGCAGATTAAATGCAGATAACACCTTTATCAGTTTAGCATGTTTAATGCATAGTAATTACAAATTGATTCTTATCTGCATTGTTATAAGATGCACTTCTTGGAATGAATTACAGAGAAGGACAATAACCTTATAACAATGCATCTTATAACCTTATTCATTCCAATAACTACATCTTATAACAATGCAAATAAGAATCAATTTGTAATTACTATGCATTAAACATGCTAAACTGATAATATGCATTTAATCTGTCAATTACTAATAGATTAAGCATATTATTACTATGCTTAATGTTCCATTTAAATGCATTTAACACAAAAAAATTTACAAAACTGAACTATTATATGTATTTGGGACTCCATTTGTATGGCAATGAAGCATGGAGTGTACGGCAAGAACAGAGGTTTTAATGATATCAATTTGATTTGCAAAGTTTGTGTTCTTTACAAATTTGAAAGGCTCTAATACTTACTGGTTTTGTTTACAAATCTAGAATGGAATAGTAAGAAATCTCCAATCATTCATTACATTGTTGAATGTATTGAGAACTACCTTAAAGCCTGATTTCATACGTTAAGGACTGGTGAAAACTAGTGACTGTGAGTACAAACCTCTTAATACTTTGAATCTTCATTCTATTCTTCATGTAAACTGGTTGGGTTAATGATTTGAAAGATGAAATAAGTTATTATAAGGTTAAATTTGATATTTTGGAGGATTGGAGAGGCATTTAGCATGGTTGTACCATCCTGTACAACAGCTTGGATTGGCTTTTATTAGTTTTTCTTTTGTATTTTGAAGTCTAACTTGTAACCCACACCTTTCCATGGGCTCAAAGGCCTAGGATCCATGGAAAGATGATTGCTAACAATGTACCATAGTTCTAATGATCTTTACTTATAGAGATTTAACAATTAATGTGATCATAGGCTAATTTAAAGAAGGTTTTCTAATGAATTTGATAGCTAAGGTATATATAGCATTGGGAGATCGAGTTGAACAACATAGTGTTTTTAAGATTTGGATAGTCTTATATTGGCATATAAATTGTGAATCAATCACCAATTAATCCAAGAAGGGTGTGGAAGACTGGGATTGGAGAAACCCTCAAATCAAGGGTTTGAAGCCACCAAATTGGGGCTTTTGATGTTGTAGGTGTTTTGGGTTTAATTCCTCTTAGGATTAGTGGTTTTGATTCATTTAATGACACTTTCCAAAGTTTGAGAACTTGGAGACATTTATATGATATAGTTTCTTTGAAAAATGATCAAGTTTCTAGTGTAATTACAGGGGTGCAAGCAGAGTGCTACTATTTGGTCCAAAAGACCAATACCTGAATCTGAGATATGTTATTGAAAGGCTGAAAGGGTTTCTAAATTTGGATTTAGTTCTTTTGGTGTTTTGGAAAGGTGGAGTGTTTGAAGACCAAAAAGGTCACTATTGGGCTACAAGGTTGGCTCATTAGGCCTCTAGGCCAGTTTGAAGACATTTAGCCATTGGGAGTAAAGGGTAAGTCTAGAAACCTTAAAACCACTTTAATCTATCCTTATATACCTCAAATACATCAAATCTATCATTATTTTGCATTTAGAGTAACCTTGGTTGGGTTGTGTTTCTTAAAGCCATTGGGCACTTGGGAGAAGTTGTGGGTTTGTAAGCCAAATAAGTGTAACTTATCTTGTTTATCAGTCCACCACCCTTTCCTCTGCATTACATAGTTATCACATAGTTTTTGGTGTGGTATAAGGAAGATTTGGCTGATTAAGAGTGAGACCTTCTTTAGAATCTCATGAGTTTTCTACTACACATGCAACATATTGTGAGTTTGAAGAGAGTTTGTGCCATGTGTGATAGAACCTACTTTATCTAATATGGTGCATTGTTAAAAAAAATTAAGGGTGGAGTATTTATTACTTAGTTTTTTGTGGAGTAGTTATTACTTCACACTTGTATTCTAGTTCATTCAATATGGTAGATACATACATTCTCTTAACTTAGTGGATGTTCCAAATAGTGATGGTTTAATGATATGGCATAAAAAAATAAGGCCTAGAATGCATATTGGTAATTCTAGAATGCCTATAAGAATTTTTATATTTCAATCTATTTGAAGAATGATGATTAAAGGATTGCCCTCTTAAGGTTCAGATTCTAAACAACATTGTTTTTTATCATTGGTCAATACCTTTGGAGATAGGTAAATCCATCCTGGGTCATGTTCCTTTCAGGTTCCCATTGATGTGGATTTGGCATTACAATTAGATTAACTTATTCAACAATACTTGTTGGAAGGAAAACCCAAGTGTGGAATGCTCTCCTTTGATAAATGTTTGAATTATCTCAAGGTGAAATTGAAATTTTTGAATTGAATTGAATTGAATTTTGTTACAACTCTAAAATAAGTTGAAAGAAGTCAACTTGAGTAAAATAGGAACTGACTGTATGAAATTCTTTCCACATGACAATATAGAGATTGTTTTTGTAAAAATCTTGAGAAAAGGGAAACAATATTTAATGCAGGCTATGAAAACATAAAACTCTTATAATTAGTATCTATGAAATAAGTATCATTGGAAAGGAGTGTGAGAAAATACCTCATTAATTATAATTGCATTGACAACTAATTTGTTTTATTTATAACAGAATCTTTCCCCCTTAATAACTAAAAACTAAAAGCCATATAAATACAACAATTGAAAGACACATGCAGTATTTAGTGAAATGGAAAGGCCTCCCTAACATAGATGCTACCTAGATGACAGAGGAACAGATTAAACAGCATGAAACCATTGTTGATCAATTAACCTCAAGTGGGAACTTGAATTTCAAACCTCGTGGGGAGTATGGTGCAGGAGAACCCTAGATGAAGTAAGTGTTTTTGGTTGCCACCAAGGATTCCTTGAAGGTCTTGTTAGTCTTAGGATCATGTTAGAAATAATGGTTTTGTATTGGACATCTTTTGTAAGGCCTAGTTCCAAGATTGGCATTCTATAAGCCCTTGGATAACTATTGGTCAATACTATCCAAAACCTTAGTTATAGGTTACTTTTGCTTATCTACATGTTTTATCATGTTTGGATCCATGTAGGATCCTAGACAATAGGTTAGATTCAAGTTTGGTCACTTAAATCAAAAGGATTACAAAATCTGGCAATTGCTAAAAAAAGGTTGTTAAGCAACTTTTGAGCAACATTGTCAAGATTTGTAAAGTTTTAAAACTCATTCCCAATGGCTAGTTGGTATAGGCGGGTGGTAGGATCGCAATTTGTAATTCTAGCATTTTCAAATCAATAAAAACAACCATTTTCCTGTAATTTTGAATAACAGTAAATTGGTACGGATAGGTACGGAAGTCTAGGGATAAAAGTTTGACAGATCTAGATATCCCTATGTAGTAGCTTCCTTTTGCACTTTGTTTCATGACTTGATTCGCTCTGCAACTTAAGTTATTGTGTTTTTTCTTTGGCTTCCTGGTTTTTAGGCCTTGAATCAAGGTTTCCCAAACAATTGTGCATAACTCTTGTTTCCACCATGGGAATCCAATGACCCTTGGTGGAAAGATTGTTCTGATGTTAGGGAGGCCTTTCCATTTCACTAAATACTGCATGTGTTTATTTTTTTTAAGTTTGTAAATTTCTCGAGCCCTCTATAAAGGCGTCGATGTAACTATGTTCTGGATAAGCAATGAAATTGGTTTCCTAATTGTTGTGTCTATTATTAAATGCGTATATAATTTGTGTTTATTTATATATATTAATATATGTCCATCAACTCCTATTAGACTAGTATCAAAGCCAAAGGGATTTAATCAGTTGATTTTTATCGTAGAATTATTTGTGATGATGATGGCAGATGTGACATTTGTAGTTAAGGGTTGAGGCATCATATCCCAACTCTCCTTTCTTAATAGGCATTGGTTTTGTGATGGTGATTCCCTCTTATAGCTAGTATGTAATGTGTGGTTTCTTCATCATTGTATGACCTATAAAATATTGTATATGGATCAACGCTCCAATCTATAGAACTAGTGTTCAAGAGAGTTCAAAATATATGTTAAGAGATCCAAGTTCCCAGATCAAATTGATGAATATGATATCATAAAATAATAGAGAGGATTCTGTTAGCTTGGATGAATCACAAAATGTAAAAACTACAACTATAATTCAAAGGAAAGCCATGTGTAGAAACTGTTGTAGGAGATAGTTGATTTCATGTGAAGCCCCAACTAAAGAATTGACTAGATCATAGGTTTCTAGAAGTAAACAAAATATAGAAAGGCCACAAGTTTTCAAAGATATGTGGATATCACTAGAAGTAAAAGGTAATCTATAAGTTTTTTATTCTATATGTGAAGTTTATACAGTTATCAATACTTTGTTGGATTAATATTGGATAATTGCAAGGGGGTTGTAGTTCGCTAGTTGTGTCAAGTATGTTTTTTGCAAAGAAGAAAGGAAATTTATGTTAGAGAAGAGGCAGATCACAGTCCTGTCCAAGTGAAGCTATAAATCTTGGAGTCCCCACCCAAATTTGAAGATGGAGAAAAGGAAGTCGCGAAGCAAAGTAATAGTCACTTAAATATTTATAGTTGAGTTAGCAAGGAGGAGCCGCCATAGGAAAATGAAAACACCCATAGACATTCTTCTAACATTACAGTGTGTCCAGAAAATTTAATGTATTGATTGGATCAAATCTAGGGTAAAATTAATTAAAGGTTTAAAGCTTTCTAATCCATAGAGTTCATTGGTTGTAGAAGTGAATTTGAAGCTCCTAATCAAGTTGAGATCATGATAAAATAGAAGAGAACCATTATAGGTGGATTCTTTAAGCATAAAAATATTGCAGTTTAACAATGAGTCCAAAAGGATATAACAATAGTTGTTAAAGAATCCCATTTATAACCCTCTTTGTTATACTATTTCCTCTTTCATTTCCTTACTGGCCTAAATAAATACATGATGCCCTAGTCTATAACTCACGGGTTGTAAATGGAGGTAATGGCAGACATTAGTGTGTAATCTTTCAATACTTCTTTCGATGAGTTTTTCATAATTTTGTAGTGGGTGACTTTTGTTGGAAATAATTGACATGTGCCCATATCAAAACTCACGGGCCCCAAGTAGTGAGATAACAAGTAATAAATGGATGCCATTTGAATACAATGTCATTTAAATCTATAGCAAATACACATAAAAAAGACATGACATAAAACTAGTAAAATCCAATGCCATTTGAATGCTTACCTCAAAACTTGAATGCCTAGTTCGCGCACGCAAAAGTCCACTTCCCTCTTCACGCATGGTGTCAGTCTCTTCCTGCATGAAAAAGACTAGTGCCCTCTTTGTGCACACAAAAGACAAGTGCCCTAGTCTTCCCACATGGTTCCTCTTTGTGTACGCCAAAGTCCAGTGCCCTCTTTGCGGCACGCAAAAGTCTCGTGCCCTCTTCACAGTTGTAGCTCTTTGAACACAAAAGTTACAAATGACACTTTTTATTTCTTTTTTATTTATTTATAATCAAGCGGGAGTCAAAATTATGATGTCACCATCAGTATTATGACACTGTCAGGGGCACTTGCAAAAAAAAAACACAAAAAACAAATACAAATAGTAGAGCCGTCGCAAATTGGCATCAAAATTCAACCCCAAATGTTGTAGTGGTATATGGAGGAGACCCAAATGTTCAAATAGTCAAGGTTGAAAGCCTCAAAAGAAAGTATGATGACATGAGGATGAATGAAGGAGAAGACATTGAGAAATATAGCAACCAGATCAAAGAGGTGATCAACTCCATCAAAAGCGTTGGAGGAAAGCTCAATGAAGAGGAGGTGGTTAGCAAAATACTGAGAACTCTCAGACCTCAGTATGCCATTAAGATATCTACTATTCAATAGTTCAAATCGGTGACCAAAGATCAAGTCACCCTAGACTCCCTAATCGGTAAGTTGGCTTCTTTTGAATTAAGTAATTTTGATAATAGTTTACCCATTCAGGAAGCAGCATTTAAGTCTTCTGGAAATATCTCTTCCACCAAAAGGGGAAGAGAAACCAGTAACTGCTCTACCAGTAAGATTGGTAATCTTGTTGAGAATTTTCTCTCAAAAGAGATGGAGCAAGATGAGTTTGAAGCACTCATCGCTAGGAGATTCCCCGGAGGGAAAGGGAAGTACAAAGGAAAGCTTCCTCTGAAATGCTTCTCTTGCAACAAGATAGGACATATTGTTGCAAGATGTCCTGATAATGATAATAAAGATAAGAAAGACCAGTTCAAGAGCAAAGAAAATAAGTAATGCTATCTTGTAGAGGAAGGAGTCACAGATAATGAATCTGAAGACTCTAAGGATCCAGAAATTTCATTTTTTGCAATAAAAGAGGAGAGCCCAGTGGTAAGTGAAATAGCACTTATATCAAGATCTCATCAGCATGATGATTGGATCATTGACAATAGCTGCACTCACCACATGACCGATCATAAGGACAAGTTTATCAACTTGGAGCTCAATGACAACAGATCAGTAACCTTTGGAAATAATGATGCATGTGCCATTAAAGGAAAAGGCTCTATTACACTCTACAACAGTGTTGTTTGTGAAGATGTGTACTGGGTTGAAGGACTCAAGTACAATTTAAAGAGTGTTGCACAACTAAATAACAAAGGATTCCTGTTGGAATTCAGACAAGGTTCCTGTATAGTCAATAATCATTCTGGAACCCATGTTGCAATCGGTAGACAGAGAAAATGTAATCTGTTCTACCTAGACTCAATGGAAGGAGTTTGTCTCATAGCTTCAGTCAAAGGAGAATCAAGAAAAATCTATCTTATTTCCAAAGAAGACAATAGCTAGTTATGGCACAAGAGACTCTGCCACATAAACTTTGACAGCATTGTCAAGGTGAGAAAAAAAAAATCAGTTAGAGGACTCCCTGAGATTACAAAACCCATCAAAGGTGTTTGTAAAGATTGTCAGTTAGGAAAACTGACAAGAACAAGTTTCAACAATAAATCACTCTCTGCTGAAAAATGTTCTAGATCTTGTGCACACAGATTTGTGTGGACCGATGAAGACAAAGAGCTATTATGGAGACAGGTACTTCATGCTCTTTGTAGATGACTTCTCAAGAATGATGTGGACACTCTTTCTTAGAGATAAATCAGAGGCCTTCCACATGTTTAAAATCTACAAGACTAGAGTATAAAAAGAGACTGGTAAAAGATTGAGGTATCTGAGGTCAGACAGAGGAGGTGAATATACCTCTCAAGATTTCACTCACTATTGTGAGGAACATGGAATAAAGAGACATCTATCTGTTGGAAAAATGGCTAGTGCTCCCCTCGGGATTCATGACATGGTCTAACAGCCTCCTGTGTCTTCTATAAGTCTAGTGGTTATATCGGGCATTAACAGGTCGATCTTTTGGTGCAACGGCAACTACTACTTGTAACAAGTGGTATCAGAGCTTGGTCACAGGTTTGAATCCCCTCAGGTAATGCTGAGGGGGAGATTGTTGGAAAAATAGCCAGCACTCCCCTCAGGATTCGTGACATGGTCTAACAGTCTCCTGTGTCTTCTATAAGTCTAGTGGTTGTATCGGGCATTAACAGGTCGATCTTTTGGTGCAATAGAAACTACTACTTGTAACACTATCTGCACCAAGGACTCCTTAGCAAAATGGAGTAGTAGAAAGAAGAAACGAGACTCTGATCGACTGTTCTAGAACCCTGCTAATTCAGAAGGATCTTCCTCATCACTTCTGGAGAGAAGCCATCAACACTTCTGTCTACACACTAAACCAAGTTCAAGTCAAAAAGGGAACCGGCAAGACTCCTTATGAACTATGGTTCAAATATACTCTTAGTGTAGGTTACTTCAAAATATTTGGTAGTAAATGTTACATCAAAAGAGATATGTACTCTAGGAAGTTTGATTCCAAGAGCGATGAGGGAACATTTTTGGGTTACTCTACCAAAAGAAAGGCCTACTAGTGTCTGAATAAGAGAATAGGCAAAATAATTGAAAGCATTAATGTAAAAGTTGATGAATCTTTAGAACAGATTAAGAAGACCGGTCATAATGATCATGACAGTCTTTAAGGTCAAATTGAAGGAAATGCCTTTGAGTTCAATGAAGCAACAACTGAAGATGAAAGAGAACACTATATGAACAGACATCTGGAGTAGGAGACTGTATCTAAAGCACAGGATGGTGAACAATAAGATGTTCAGAACCATGATGAAGAAATTTCTCAACCAGAAGAGCCTAACCAGGAACAGCGACCGGTCCTCCCAAGGTATGTCACATACAACCCGCTAACAACATTATTGGTGATAAACATGCTAATGTCTTGACTAGGAAAAAGGCCAAAGAAAATATCTATTTATTTTCCTGTATAGAGCCCAAATCCACCAGGGAAGCTCTAGAAGATGAAAATTGGGTCAAGGCCATGGAGGAAGAAATTGAGAAAATTGAGAAGAATGACACATGGGTTCTTGTGCCAAGACCACATGACAAGAATGTCATTGGGACCAAGTGGGTCTACAGGAACAAGCTGAATGAAGAAGGGGAAGTTATAAGAAATAAGGCAAGACTGGTCTGCAAAGGGTATGCCCAGGAAGCTGGGCTGGACTATGGAGAAAATTTTGCACCAGTGGCCAGATTGGAAGGAGTAAGAATTCTTCTTGCCTATGTTACTCACAAGAAATTTAAAGTATATCAAATGGATGTCAAGTCTACATTTGTGAATGGAATACTGGAGGAGGAAGTCTACATTGAACAACCGGAAGGCTTCACATCTGCACAAAATGGTGGTATGGTTTGTAAGCTGAAAAAGGCTCTTTATGGGCTTAAGAAAGCTCCAAGGGCTTGGTATGAGAGGTTCAGTCATACCTTCTGACCATCGGATTCACAAGAACCAGGGACAACAGCAACATGTATCTCAAGACCAAAAAATATGGAAATCTGATTGTTGAGATCTTTGTGGATGACATCATCTTTGGAGGAGATGACAAGATGAGAAAAGCCTTTGCTGAAGAAATGAAGAAAGAATTTGAGATGTGTTGGTTCCTGGAATGGATTTTACACTCCATGAGACACCAATATACCTAAGACTAATTTTGGGAATGGTCAATTTCAAATATGGGGAAATCTGTAGGTAACTGGACCAACTATAGGGACAAGACTACCCTCTTCACTTTTGAATCTGTAGAACCAAGGCGGGTGCACCGAATCCAATGATCATATAATGCTTTTACCACTTTAAATTGGATTCAACAAAGCAGATAATAGCAAGAAAGTACTAATTGTTAACCAGTCATTCATTGACTCTCCATTGCTATGAAATAACTGAGGCCTAAACACATAAAACTAAAAAAATAGAAAGGATTTGATTTAACTTTTGCAGGATACAACACATCCAAACCAGAAATATATCAGGATAGAGTTTACTTGTTTCAAATCAGTGCCTTATCGATTGGGCAAATCATCTAGTGCACTGCAGAATACAGAGACTAATTACTATTACTTCACCATAGATCTAGGTCATAAATACAAATACCCAGAACCATATTGCTTACAGAAATCCCTGTGCAAACCCTATGAACTTGTGTATTATCTAAAGAATATTTTAATCTGATTACAACCAGATTTGAAGACAAATAACACATGCATGGATAAAATCCATACAAAGAATCAGAACATTCAAAACCCATAAAACTTGACACAAATGGAGAGAAATGGAACTGAAAACTTGAATTAAGAATGAGGACCTAAGCCTCTGCATACACCTTGCTTGAAGATTCAAAGCCACCGAGACAATATATAAGTGATATACAACTTTCTACTCTGTTTTGATACAAACTGGACAAAATATGTCCTACTCCTTGACTGAAGGTTTAGAATGTGACCTTGTGAACCAAAAAAATAGCAGCCTTTGTAAATGGTCTTGGAAATCCATATATAGGATTGCAACAAGCTTAGGACCATTTAGGGCATTTTTAGGGCAACACAGTCAACCCTAAGACTTCAAATATCTCAGACAAATCTGATACAATTTACATTCTAGAACATCTCTTTACAAAATATCTGCATCTCTACCCAAATTTGATCTCGGAATACACAGTCCATTACTGCTCTCACCAACTTGGTCGAATTTGATTTTTAACACTACTATTGGATTACTCATTTTCTGGCATTTTCAAAAACATATAATACTTATATATTTGGGTAAAAAATGAGTTTTCAACAAGCATTTTCGTGAGCAGCCTGTATTATTTGAGTTTTTGATTTATTTATATAGTACAAACTATACAAATTCGAATTTAATCTTTGTGCAGACCTTTGAATCTGAAGGTGGGGTTCTATGTGCCACATGGCACTATCCTGTTGGTCTGACGATCCACCTCACTACCAAGTTATCCTCTGCCACTTGTCACTCACTAATTTGCCTATACCACTGACTGGACATCAACCTACAACCTTACCCGCCAGCTCACCAGATGACAGGTGGCGCTCTGTCGCTATTTCACAAGTTTATTCATCGTGCATCTTTATATCTATGGAATAGCACCAGCCGTTAGATTTGCATGCATCCCAAGGCAGCCGACCAACTGTCCATCCTCTGCTTCATCACCGGTCCCTCACCACATGTCACAACCTCATTCGATCCATCATCCACCGGGTGTTGATGTCATCAGATGACACATGTCATCGGATGACATGTGTCATCACGTCGCTAATTCACAAGTGTATCTCGTGTGCATCTCCATCCTTCCACTATAACGATGATTGTCAAATGTGGCACACATCCCAATGCACTGAATCTGCACACTGTATGTTTCATCAAAATACACCTTACCTTTCATGTGGGCCTGCCAACTGCCAAGTCATCATCCACGTTACTGTCAGCTCAGTGCCTTGGGTTTCATGCGCGTGTGAGACCAGGCTTTGCATACACGTCCATTCTTGGACACTAGTCTAGTATGAGCTTTTCTTTATAAATACCTTATCTCACTCTCGCAACATCAATGTGGAATTTAATATCTCCATGTTTAAAGGCATTTCCATTCAAAATTATTTCCCTCATCATGTGCACCTAGCCGAGCCCACCAAATCCACATGGCTTTCACACACAAAGCCCTCTCTTTTCTTCTTTACATCATACACAAGCCTTCCCTACTTTAAACACTATGAAAACATATGTTTTAGCGCATGTGGGACTAATAGTCACAATGCATTCTCCTGCTTCATCTCCTTTTACAAACCATGCGCATGCCTCCTCTCCTAATTTCTTCCTACCGTGGTGCCATACTGGTGCGTGGGAGAGGACCCTTTGAAAGCATGTTCCTGGCCTGCATGCGCAGCACCCAAAGGTTGACATAGCACTTAATAATGCACACAATCCAGTTTGAAAACTACACCCAACTCCCATATATGAGATAATATCCTCTTATTTGGTAGTGTCTCAAACCCCGTGCACGCAAGCTATCCCCTCCCTTGCTTCTTTTGGACCTGCACATATATAACAAGGAGGACATAAGCATGTAAGGGAGCTCTATGCAATTCCCCTTGTCATCTTCTTTTCCTGGTGTGTACTGCTCCCTCTTGCATTAGTATGTGTTCCCTCTGCCATATCAGGCCCTTGCGAATGAAAATATATTGCCTCAAAACCCTACATAACATCCCATATTTTCATTGCCCTGCAGATATGGTGCGTAAGGTAATAGCATCCCATTTATATGATGCGTGCACAACACTAGCAAAAATGGTGTGTGAGGTAACTATAAGATAGAAAGTGGGTAGGTGTTTGAAATATTTGTGTAGCCTCCACAAAGTGCATACAAATGTCCCTCCTCGCACTGGTTGATACCTGCAACACCCCCAAACAGAAGCCTACGCAAGCCATGAAGGGTCACGCACCCCCTCCAAACCTTATAACTCCCTTTCCATCTTTCTCTAATCTAGTATAGAAACAAGAACAAAAATTTGCAATGCATTAGCAATCCAATTTCGTCCAAAAGTCCAACAGGATTCAGAATTTTAAGTCCCTTGTTCATCAACTTAGTTTCAGATAACTCCTTCAAATTCTTCACTTCCTTTTCTTTTTCATAGTAACAATCATAGTCCTAGACTGTAACCTGTATGTTTCCAATACATCCTGTAGCTCCTGCAACTGTCCTTCATATATGCTTTCACATATAGATCTTTCAATTTCATTCCTAAGCAACTATGACTCACGTTCTTCTTTCTTCAACCTATATGTTTCTCCCACTTTGGGATACTCATCCTTGCACCTTTCATATTTAGAATATTCACAAAGGATTAAGTGGTATTTATGAAAATAATATGCCTTACTGCCATCATTCATAACAACCAAGTAATCAAGGACACTATGAGCCTAATTGTCACTTTTCTTCCTTTCTTCATTACTGCTTTTGACTGTATAGTGTTTAATGAAAAAGCGCCAAGATTTTCCTTTAAATTAATAAGGCGGGCTGGACCCCAAGTGGGTCCGGCCTAAAATTTTTTTGAATTCAAACACCTAGACCACAAACACAATCGAAATGACTGGCGTCTACAACCGGACCAAAACTGAACAACCGGAAACCTCAAAAAGTTTCAATTTTTAATACCTCACCGGTCACCAAATCTTAATAAAATACTTCCAGTCGCACCATTAAATCACTGATGAAAATTAATCCTTGAAAGCTGAAAATTGGCGAGTACAAACTTTGTACTGTAAAGAAACATCCTGCCAAAGGGATTCATCTAAAGATAAATGAGGCCGGATATCTTAAAACTTGAAAACGCCATTCAAAATTGTTGGCAAATCGCAAACTGAAATTACTGCCAACTGCCTCGAAAGGAGATGAATGAAAAATAACAAACGATGAGCTGAGGGCACACCATCTGTTCTGGTAGGAAATTCATATGCAGGGATCGCAACAAAACAACACAAGCACTTGACCAAAAACTATGAATTTCAGAAAAAGGCTACTTTGCAGAGTTTTCCTATCCACACTTTTTAACATTATTGAACACCTTTTTACTGACCTTGCAAACTGATCAAATGAAAACTTCATGGCCTGAAACCCTGGATAGATGATCTTTCTCACACATAGAAAACAAGAGTATAATCAGATTCCCAAAGTGACGAACCAATTATCAATGCTTAATCTTCAAAGCCGGCCACTTAGAACATTCTGAACCGAAAACAATCAAAGTCGTAGAAATTACATTTCAAATTGACCCTGGAAAGTGATCAATTAGATTGGCAGATACTTGAAAATTCCTAGGCAAGTACACTTCCATGTCTACAGTATGGAACATCCTTCAATTATGGTTGATCTCGAACACAGTGCAAATGGCAAGGTCCCAAAGTAAGCCACTTAGGAAATTGAACTGTGCACTCCCAAAGAAACTCAGAAATCTGAAAACGGAATGGCTCCGGTAAACATGTCAAATGGGCACATGGGGGGCTGAAAATTGGTGTGGTACTTCTTTATCATGCCTATAACATGATTCCACAACCCACATGTCATAACCATCAACTAGGTGACAGATGCAAACCCTCAAAGTAAGCCCTTTAGTTAAAATCGGACAAAATGTAAAGTGCAGATTTGTGAAATATCCTTCAAATGGGTATCCTCAAAATTTGTCCAAACTGAATTTTGGAAGTTGTGACCAACTGTATATGCCAAATGAAATGCGGGGAACACATGTCCCAAGCACTATACCATGAAAATCATCAGGGCTATCTTTGTATGCACTTAAACTTAGGTCTTTTCACAGTGGTTTTTGAAGCACTGAACTTTTTCTTAGTAGAATTCTCTAATTATGGGCTCAAAACTATATGGATTTTTCAGAGTACCAACAAGATTTCTATGATAGGCACCATAAAATTCTTCATTGGACTACAGGTCCATTAGCTAAAAGAAGGTATTTTTATCTCTCAGTCCAAGTATATAAAAGAAATTATTAAGACTTTTGGACTTGAAGAATATAAACCGGTTGGAACTCCAATGATAAGTAACCTCAAGTTATCAAAGGAGGATGAGGCAAAAGAAGTAAATGAAACAATGTATCGGTCCATGATAGGAAAATTATAGTATGTTGTTCACAGTAGACCGAATATTACACATGTGGTTGGCATAGTAGCAAGATTCTCTGCAAATCCCAAAGAGACACATTTGATAGCATTAAAGAGAATTTTCAGATACCTAAAGTGTACTAAGGAGTATGGCTTGTGGTTTCCTCACAAGGGAGGCTTCGAAGTAAAAGTTTACACTGATGCAAACTGGGCTGGCAACATTGATGACAAAAAGAGCACAAGTGGTGGTGCATTCTTTCTCGGTGGGAGAATTGTTTCTTGGACAAGTAAGAAACAGAACTGCATTTCACAATCTAATGCAGAGGCTGAATATGTTTCTGCTGCAATCAATTGCACACAAGTAATCTGGATCAAACAACTTCTGGAAGGAATCAAAGAACATATACCTGAACCGATAGCTATTTATTGTGATAGCACCAGTGCAATTAACATATCCAAGAACCCTGTCATGCACTCCAAGACAAAGCACATTGCCATCAAGTATCATTACTTGAGAGAGTTGGTACAAGACAAGGAGGTAAGATTGGAGTATGTTCCCACAAAGGAACAAATTGTTGATATCTTCACAAAGTCATTACCAAAGAGTACTTCTGAGTATCTCAGAGGTAAACTTGGGGTGATACCCCTTCATGATCTTTAGTAAACCTGCAAAGGTGATCATCAGTTCATTATGCTTTAATAGAGGACTTCACCTCATCTTATCTAAACTGATGAAAATGACTGCTACTCGTAGAGGGAGCAGATATAATAAAGGTAGTCTTTCAGACTAGCCTTTGGCATTATTGTCAAAAAGGGGGAGAGTTTCACAAAAAATTGGTAGATAATCGGCAATGGCAGTAGCAGTGATACAGAGATGCAAGCACAAAAAACCAGTAATATGATCGTGATAAGATTGCTCATTGCCCATCAAGGTTTTTCCATCAATGCCAAAGGGGGAGATTGTTGGCATTAAGAGATGGTAACCGGTAAGGCTGCTACCAGTACATGTATTTTCATTGAATGGAAAAAGAGGATAGAGATTTGTCATCTCTCTAAAGTCTAAAAATCTAAGTAGATCTATATGAAAAGAGGCTGGTTTGGTGACGGGTGACAACATGCAAGAAAGAAAAGACTGTAATCGAGAGAAACGGGTCACTACACAAAGCATTAGTAACCGGGTAATGTATACAGTCAAGGAAAGAAGGATTCAACCATCAACCGAGGACCTTGATACAATCGGTGTAGACAAGCACAGAGGAAGTAAAGGTACAAACCGATGTCAACAATACAACCAAGGAATGTGCGATCGGTAAGCAAAGGAAGGGACATTGACAAGTCAAAGACTCTTACATGTTCACTACATGAGGATCTCAACTGATCTAGTAAAGACTCCGGTATGAATCGAGGAAGTCATAGTCAACTATCTGTTTCAACCAACTCTTTAACCAATATTTCCTGCACTAAATCCAGAAGACTTTGATTTAACATGGTGATCGATTTGAGGTGCGTCTGGAGGTTTTAAAACTAGAATCTGTGGCTTTAAAACAAAGAGTTATCTCTTATGAAGGAAAGGTGCTTGACACGTATCTATTTTTTTCTTCATAAAGCAGATAAAGCAAGGGCATGCATCAGATGTTTCCTTAGTGAACTAATACTCCATCAAGTGATATATCTGAAATGGATCTGAAGTTAGGTCATCCATGAGAAGTGCAATTAGGGAAAGAACTATATATTCTTCTGCCTGTTGAGAATATGAGTTGCCTTCATTTTGCCAAAGAAAAGAGTGAACCTGAAAGCTTAAAAGAAGTTAGGGAAAATTGAGAAGAGAAGAAGAGAGAAAGAAGAGTGTGTAGAGAACCACAATAGTAGAGGAGAACACACCTGCGGTGACTAGTGATGCTTCTCAATTGAGCACAAACAGAGATCTTATCAGGCTATGCAAAGCCATTTGTAAAAGTTTAATCTTTCTATTATTTTCTAGCAATTACAATAGTTAAATCTCAGTATTTGGGTGGACTCTAACATGTCCCTTGTATCAAATCCCTTAACCAGGTGACATCTTTCAAGGTGTTCTAAGTCCTCTAACTGGGTAGGCACTAACTGGCTTTATTGTAAGAAATCCCTTAACCGGGTCGCATCTAAGAGTGTGTTGTAATCCTTTAACCAAAAAGGCTCCTAACAGGGTGTACTCCATAAGAGTATAGAATTTGTGAGGTCTCCTCACACCGTAGTTTTCACCCTAATCAAGTTTCCACGTGATAAATCTGGTGTCACTATGTGATTGTTTTCTTGTTGTTATTATATGCTTGAATCTATTTGGCTTACAGTTATAAGTATACTTCACCATATTTAAAGAGAAGTTTTAGAGGTGTTGATTCACCCCTCCCCTCTCAGCATCAGTTGGGATTGTCATTGAGCTCATGATTCAGCTTCTTAACTAGCAATCTATGAAGGAGGAGGTGCCACATGAAGTATTTTTTCTTGGGTTCAACCAGGTTTGTCCACAGTCTTTCAAAAAGCTTTTACCAAGCCAAAGAATCAAGGTTAAGGTTCTAGGAAGCATTGACATGATCAACAATTTCAAGATCATCAGCAAAGAGGGTGTACAGGTACTTTGCTTTCATAGTGAAGAGGGTAGATCCATTTGGCCACATGTAAAGAGTCCTCTTGGAGTCATCAAAATCACAGTCTCTAGGCAAGGAGAGAGCGCTACATGCATCTCTTAGGATTGAATAGGTTCTCCACTGAGATTGCAGAATGTTGTATCTTTTCCAAATGTCCTACCAACCCACAAGTGTCCCATTCTAGATGATATTAGACATCCAGTTAATACCTTTGGATGTCCATATTTTATCAGAACAACCTTGAAGCAAGACAAGAGGCTTATCACCACGTTTTAAGTTACACCAGATTGATCTTTCACCACATATCAGATTGTACCCGACAATGAACTTGTTATTGGTTAACTTCGTTCTAATACATTCCAACCCTTTCTTGATAGATTTGAAGACCTTAGAACCAAAAACTTTAACTGGGAAGTTACCAGACAAGATATCATTTAGGTGCAGCCCTTTCCAAGAGGGCCCTTTAATAGGTACAACTCTAGAGATGGCGTGCCTAACAATGACCTTTCAAGGTTCATCCCCCAAAGTACCCTTGGAAATCCACTTAATAGCCAGGGCTATCCTTTGAGTTCTGATGCAGTGGCATCCTGGCTTATCACTCGGTGCCTGAAGATTCTGGCAGTCTCGAAAACTATCTGATGGAGCTCGGTGGTCTTGGTGGTGATTCTCAGTTGGAAGTTCTGGTGGATCTCCATGGGTGATGGTCACTCGGTGACTTGGTGGTTTTTTTCTCAGTTCTCAGTTACTGATGAGGTCTTGGTGTTTATGCCTATTGCTCGATTGTTGAAGTGGCTCGGTCGCTGGAGGACTCGGTCGCTAAAGGGAGCTCGGTCATTGAAGGAGACTTGGCACTTCTGGTACTTAGCAATGTCTATGGTGCTCGGTCAACATTTTTGGTGCTTGGTAATGCTTGGAGAGCTCGGTTGGGGAGGACGCTCGGTGTATTTCCTAGCGCTTAGTAGTTTGGCTTACCGACAGTTGTTCTTGGAGATTCGGCTTGGCCGACCGGTGCATTTAATTTGGGTCACATTCCTCGAGTTATGGGTTGATTCTTGGACATGTGGGGACCTAGATCTAGCGTGTTGCATGATCCTATGTGGATTTGGAGACTAACTTGGTGAATTAAATATTTTTGAAGTTATTTGTGAGTCGACTGATGTTTGGCATTTAATATTTGTATATTTGGAAGCCGACTGACTTTTGGGATTTAATTGTTTGTAAAGCTGACTTGTGGCTGGGGTTTAGTATTTAAGGAGATGTTTGGGTAGTTGTTTTGGGCAGTAGCATATGGGTGGATCTGTGAAAGTAGAGTTAATAGCTTGCGAGCTTAGGTAGCAGAAATATTGCTTAGAAGTTTGAGTACAAGTTTAGGTCTTTCTTGGAGTGCCTACCAGTGTCTTGTTGTGTTGCAGACCTGGGCTAGCTAAGAAGAAGCATATTGAATCCTTTGTGATCTTGTAGAACTATTTATTGCATTGTATTTGGCCATAACCAGGAAGGCCTTACAGCCTAGCACATTGCATATAATCAGTTAATTGATGAAATAAAGATATCTATTTTCTTTCAGATCTGGTTTCTTGTTGTGTTTTTCACTGTGTTGGTGTTTGGCTGCAAGGTCGAACCATCCTTAATTGGATTCTCCATCCTTGACTACATCAGGTGGTATCAAAGTGAGAGTTTGATCTTGTTAGAGTAGGAGGTTGACCTAGCAAGGCTAATCTTGAGAAGTTGATCTTGTTGGAAAAGAGATTGTGCGCAATCTGAGTTGCAAATCCATGACATTGAACTTGTGAAATTGTGCCCTAGTTGTTTTCAAGATTGCAAGTTGAGATTTGACTTGTTTATAACTTGGAAATTGTCACAAGGTGGTCGGTGTTAAGGTTTTCTACAGAAGGTTTTCGAAGATCTTTGGAGATGTCTTCGAGAGGATTGGACCTTGGTGATGTGATTTCTAAGAGGTTTGCTCAATTGGAAGTGGATTTGTTGAACCGCATGGAGAACCGAGTTAAGAACCTTGTGAAAGAAAGTGTTGTTCAGCTTTGTAGAGCTTATCAGAGTTGGAGTATGCTGATCCAGAGGAAAGTTTTTTGGCCAGTTAGAAGGCTGGTTCGTGAGAGAAGATATCTTGACAAGGTTTCCTGTGACAGTTTGGAGGTTGAAGAGGTATATGAAATTGGTTTTGATGGTCGGTTGGTGGAGTCTGACATCAAACCTACAGAGCAACTTGTGCTTTTTGCTGAGTTACCTGTGATTACCGACGATGTTATTGATCTTGTGAGGCTGGTAAGGAGATTGGTTTTCATCTTTAGTCGGTTGTGCCTGACATGAAAATTGCAGAGCATCTAGTTGTGCTTGATCATATTGATGTTGGTATGGAGTTATCTATTGTTGAAAACCTTAGTGATGTTGGTGTTACCGAATTGCTTTTATTCCATGTTGTGGTGCTGATGTTGTTTTATGGTTGCGGACTTGAGTTGTTGGTTGACAGTGATAAGTCTGGTGATGAGATTTTGAGATGGGATTCTTCCTTGATCCCTGGTGATGGATTGATGGCTCAGTTTGTTCAGGATGTTGAACATACTGATTGGTTGGGTTGCAGATTGGTTCTCTTTCCTGTGATGGATTGGAAACCTTGGGTGAAGATGAAGTGGAGTTGGTGTTTTTCAGATGTTCCCTTTGGTGAGAAAGTGTGGGACACACTTTTCTTTGTACCCTGGGAGTCTAATGTAGTGGCATCCTAGCTTATCGCTCGGTGCCTGAAGATTCTGGCAGTCTCGAAAACTATCTGATGGAGCTTGGTGGTCTTGGTGGTGATTCTCAGTTGGAAGTTCTGGTGGTCTTGCTGGTGATTCTCAGTTGGAAATTCTGGTGGATCTTCATGGGTGATGGTCTCTCAGTGACTTGGTGGTTTGTTTCTCGGTGCTCGGTTACCGATGAGGTCTCAATGTTTATGCATGTTGCTCGGTTGTTGAAATGGCTCAGTTGCTGGAGGGCTCGGTCATTAAAGGGAGCTCGGTCATTGAAGGAGACTTGGCACTTCTGGTGCTTGGAAATGTCTTTGGTGCTCAGTCAACATTTTTGGTGCTCGGTAATGCTTGGAGAGCTCAGTTGGGGGGGATGCTTGGTGTATTTCCTGGCACTCAGTAGTTTGGCTTACTGATAGTTGTTCTTGGAGATTCAGCTTGGCCGACTAGTGCATTTAATCTAGATCGCATTCCTTGAGTTATGGGTTGACTGTTGGATGTGTGGGGACCTAGATCTGGTGTGTTGCATGATCTTATGTGGATCTGGAGGCCGACTTGGTGAATTAAATATTTGTGAAGTTATTTGTGAGCCGACTAATGTTTGGCATTTAATATTTTTATATTTGGAAGCCGACTAGCTTTTGGGATTTAATTGTTTGTAAAGCCAACTTTTGGCTGGGATTTAGTATTTAAGAAGATGTTTGGGTAGTTTTTTTGGGCAGTAGAAGATGGTTAGATCTGTGAAAGCAGAGTTAGTAGCTTGCGAGCTTAGGTAGCAGAAAGATTGCTTGGAAGTTTGAGTACAAGTTTAGGTCTTTCTTGGAGTGCCTACCAGTGTCCTATTGTGTTGCAAACCTAGGATAGTTGAGGAGAAGCGTGTTGCATCCTTTGTGATCTTGTAGAACTATTTCTTGCATTGTATTTTTCCGTAACCGGGAAGGCCTTACAACCCGGCACATTGCATGTAATCAGTTAATTGATGAAATAAAGACATATATTTTCTTTCAGATCTAGTTTCTTGTTGTGTTTTCCGATGTGTTGGTGTGTGGCTACAAGGTCAGAACATCCTTAATTAGTTTCTCCATCCTTGATTGCATCAAGTTCCTAGGTCTTTAAGGCCTATCACCCCTCTTCTTTTACTCATAGAACACCATTTCCACTTAACCACATGCCTCTTCTTTAGCCCTTTACCTTCTGACCACAAGAAATCTCTAATTTTATTTTGAATGAAGTTGAATTGATAATAATTGAAAAGTCATGAGGATGCATAGTATATAAGTGTAAGAAGTGTAAGAAGACATAATCTTTTGAGAAACCTGAATTCTACCAGCCAAGGAGAGGAAGTGACTATTCCATTTACCATGTTTCTTGACAATCTTCCCTTTTACCCACTCCCACATTTCCTTCAGGTTTGGGTAGATGGAGAAGGGAATTCCCAAGTATCTAACTTGGTGACTGGTCCTTCCCAGGCTAGGGAGAATTTATCACACCAGGCTAGCGGGTACTCCTCCTAACCCAACATAATGGACTTGGGAAGTGAGTCTTTACTTCCAGAGGCAGCACACAACAACTCCAATTTTTGTATCAACACTTTTGCATTTTTTTCTTCTAAGTTCATCAAAATAGCAATATCATCTAACTACATATTGGTTAGATCATCTCAATTAGGAAGTCTGGCCCCTCTGACCCTAGGATAAATTGATTTATCCCTTAATAAGTAACACAAAGCATATGCAACTATTACAAATAGAGCAAGCACTAAAGGGAAACCCTTCCTAATGGATCTAGAGAGGTCAAATGATTCAGACCTATTACCATTCACTTCCACCCATGCTCGAGCACCGTTCATTAATGTTTGAGTCATTTGACAATACAATTTGGGGAAACCCAATCTCTCTAGCATCATGAAAATGAACCTCCAGTTAATCCTATCATATGATTTTTCATAATCCAGTAACATCATACATACTTGTTGGTTAGAGTTATTTGCCCAATTCATGGCTTCCTAGCATGTGATTAAATTTTCAAGAATGAACCTTCCTTTAACAAAAACTGGTTTGTGTGGGGTTAATCACTTGTGGGAGAATGTATTCTAGTCTTTTGGCCAAACTCTTATCTATGATCTTATAAGATACATTCGAAAGTGTTATTGGTCTCTGGTTTTTTATAAGAGTCTTACCCCCTTCCTTGGGAATCAACTTAATGAGTCCATAATTGATCTCATTGCCTAGTGATATGTGGTCTATTGCTTCTGCATACACCTATTGGAGCTCCTCACTAATCCAATTTATGTTTCTCTTGTAGAATTCTACCGGGAGCCCATCCAAACCTAGAGCCCTGTCATTATTCATAGCTAGGATGGCTCTATTGATTTCTTCCACTCTTATCGATCTGTCCAAATATTCAGCATCCTCCTTGCTAATTTTGTTGGGAACAATGTTTCTAATTTGGTCTTTATCCCTCTTCATATTAATCCCATCATCATCTTATGTAAAAAGCTTCTTGTAAAAAGAGGCAAAGGCCTTCAAAATTTCTTCTTGACATTTCATTTCATTTCCATCTTCCACCAAGTATTTAATTTTGTCTCTGGCCTCCTTACATTTGAGCATTTGAAAGAATAATTTGGTCCCTATCTTCTTTATCAATCCAATTCAACTTGGCTTTGACCTTAGCTCCTTGGACTTTAATGCTTTGAAGCTTCCTCAAAGAATCTCTAGCATGAGCTAGGACCTCATTGGCCTCAAGATCAGTTGGGTTAATTTGCAGGCAGTCCTCGACTAATTTTAATTTATTATGGAGTTTTGTCTCCAATCTCCTATTGGCTTTGGTTCTCTTACCTCCAACTACCTGAAACAAGGCTTTCCATTTTTTGGTATTTTGCACCCACCTTTCAGTGGCATTGTTATATCTAACCATCCATTTATTATATTGCCTAATAATACTAATAGCACTTTGTTGGATACAGGTGTGGAAAGATAAGTCCTGAGAGGGGAGGGGTGAATTGGTACTCCAAATTACTTTTAAACTTTTATGAACTTCTTCAACATTCATTTATTATTTACTTAACATGTGTATGCATTATATGAAAATAAATAAACATAAGATAAACATCACATATTAACACAATAATTTTGGTATCGCAAAAATCCTTGTTAGACGATAAAAATTTCAATGGGGATGACACCCACAACTCTTCACTACTGCAAGAATAAAGTTGCTCGGTTAGAGCTACAATACTTAGCTATTTGTTATAGCTTACCCTGTTAAAGGTATTAACCCTATTAAGAGTTCTAATACTGTTAAGTCTACTTTTCTAAGAGATTTCACAACTCTAATCTAAGAATTATACCCTATTAAAGGATTTATACATAAGATATGTTAAGATCTGCTCGGTTAAGAGACTTATACAATTCTGATTAATCCTTAATCAGTAACAACAAAATGTTTTTCAAATATGTATCAACAAATACTTATGAAAGTCAATATGCTCATCAATTCATTACATCATACTATGTATCCATCATACTAACCAATTCAGTACTCGGTGGCTTAATTTTGAATCTCTTCCTCAATTATCTGATACTTAGTAGCCTTACTGTTCATACACTTTTTGTTATAATCTACTTCATGCATGCAATCTCCAATTTCTCTTCACATGCATATGCCACCTTAATGATCTTATCACTTTGATCTCCTTATATACAACTTCTTGAAGCGGTGCTAGATGTTATAGATTCTTCTCCTTTAAGCGGTGCTAGCATTGGGTACACTTCCAATGCATATTCATCCTTAATTATCATTGGTTGAACTCACCTTGTAATCATGTGTAATAATTTGATTTCAATCTCCAATGTTTTGTTATTTGATCTCCTTGAGATTTGTAAATTGTTTTTTGATCGGTGTCTAGGTTCAATGTACTTAGATCTCATATGGTGTAAGCTTTCTCTTCTTAGTAATACATTTTCTCTATCTCAGTAACTAGGTTCTCTCCTCGGTGCTCGATGCTCAGTTATACCTCACTCGGTGTCTCTACTGGCTTTCCCTTTACCGAAATTCCTTGTTAACTAATTCCTTATACCGACTTCTTTCTTTAACTTATTGACTCATCTTTTCTGCCTTACCGAATGAGTTTGACAAACATAAAGACTTCCATATAACTAATGACAACACAATTGACTCATAGGAGTATCACACTCTTGACATCCTCATCCTCTATGAGATTGGTATTAAGTGTAAAGGCATCTCTTTTCCCTTTTGGAATTCGGGGCTTTTTAATATGAAAGATATCTACAATAATAGGGTAATGATCTAAGAGCATGTACAAGATCACTCTAACATTGGAGCCATTGGAATCTTTCTCAAAACTGAACAAACCCTTATTTACATAGAATATATCCAATATATAGTAAATTATTCTCTCACCCTGTTGGTGGTTACACCATGTAAACTAGATCCCCTTACTATCTTCCTTGTTTCCAGCCAAAGGATCAAATAATTTAATTTGTGCTTGTTAAGCATTTTATACCAATAGAATTTTTCACATCCTATCCATTAAAGCTTGAACCTCTTGATTTATCCTAGGGCCTCTCTATCATGTTGAAATCTCCCCCCCAACATCCATGGAATATCCTCCAATTGAAACATCCATTTTCACAACTAAACCCTCTCCCTATAATCATTAGGAGCATATACAGATTATATATGAAAATCTTCATCCTCAACCTTAAATGAGACCCAAGCCAATCTATTGCAGGGAGAGAGCATCCCCATTTTGAAATATATTTGCTCCATTTTGGACCTATGAACATGGCAGCTCCACCCTTGCCTCTAGGGTGGCTGGTGGTAAGGTATTTGACATCCCTCCAAATGCATTTCATATTAATGTCCAGGTTAAAATGCATTGCTTTCATCTCTTGAAGTAGGAGAATATCAATATTCTTATTCATCATCATAAATATCTTAATAATGTATTTCCTATCAGGGGATTCAAGACCGCTAACATTCCAAGATGCACATTTGAGTTCCATCATAATCTAGGAACTGTTGTCCATTAGAGCCTTAAATATCATGTAACATATAGGTAGTTGTTTCTTAGGTATTTTATTATCTTTTTTAAAGGAAACAGACCCATAGGGTCTCCCTCTCTTTTTCTTATATTTGACTTCAACAGTTTTCTCATCCTCGGTATGGAGTTCAAACCTTATACCAACACACCCCCTCTTTTTGTTAGAAGGCTACTTATCAGGTATATACCAATTAGATCATGGTCTTCGGGCCCCATTAATTTAACACCTTAAATCCCCTTATATGGAATAATAGCCTAATCTTTAATTTCTCCTTCCTCCAGGACCTCTAAAACAATATCCTTTTTTGTTCATCCTCCATGGTCCCATCCCCATCACCCCCAAGCACAGAAGTGTTGTCCTAGGAAGTGAGGTTTGAAGACCTCACATGGTCTTGATGGGTTCTAGGGGAGTGGGGCGCAATAGGTATAACCACCAATGAGAAATTAGATAGACAATCATCAAAGTCATAGGCTGATTTCAAGACATCAAGGCCATCCTCTTCCTCACCATTAACAATGAGGGCATTGTTGAGCAAACAACTACTTCTAACCCAACCCATAGCCTCCTTGAAGCCTCTATCAACATCTTGAGAAACACTAGCAAGGGCCCCATTGCACTCCTCGGGGGGGAGGTGATAAGCCCATGGACCTTGGTAATAGTAAACCCATATTTGGGGCCTTGTCTATCTCAAGACCATTTTTATAAAGACTCTAGACCTTCATTTAGTAGTTGTGTTTTTTCTCAATTTTTCCTAAGCAAGTTGTTGGGTATTCGGCCTTCTGTGTTTATGATGGGATTTCTTTTCATCAAACCCAAATTTCAAGGTGGAGATATCCGAGAGATCTCCCTGATTGGGAAGATTGTTACTTCTGTTATTTTCAATGGAGGCTAAGTTCTTCCCTTTAGGGCCATTGGCCTCACCTATGGCTTCCTTCATAAAATTAGATTCCTTGCTATTGAAGATTTGTTTGCAGAAGTATATGAGGAGATGGCTTCAAAGGTAACATCATGGGGAGGCTTAGAGGCCCCTTCTTTATCCAATAAAATGTGGTCATTTATAATGTCCCTTTTATTGGTTATATGGACACTACGTGAATTTATGGAATTCCTTATACAATGAAAATGTAAATGCAAATATATGGATTACTTAATTGTGAATGCAGCAACAGCGAAATATGAATACAATGATAATTAACTATATATGACTAGTAGTTCCAAATGCTACAATAATGGGATAAGAATGTAATAATGAATAGTACAGACGCGGTTATCCTCCAGACAAAATGCAATGTTGAATTTTTTGGAAATTTGGAAAACACTATCCAATTTTACAAAATTTTCAGGATGAATTCTTCATGATGGGAAAGATTTATGGTAGAAAACAACAAAAAATCTGCAAAAAAAATTGCAAATCTGAACAAAAAAAATTAATATTTTGATTTTATGGTCACAGGATAGCCCTCACCATGTCCAACCATGTAACATGACATCATCAAATGGAACCCACGACAATCACTGTGCACGGAAGAACATTTAATCGTAATGGAGGAAACGGAGGAACATTTCAAACAAATGCGCTAAAGTTTAAAATTTTAAATGCCCAGACAAATAGAAAGAGGGGAATTTTTATTCTAGTTAGTTTGAAATTTTTTTAATTTATTATTAATGTATATGTTTGTTATTTTTTTATTATTTTATTTTATATATATTGTTTAGAAACAACATAATATTTGTATATTATAATATTATATATAATAAATAATTTTATATATATAAATATAATATAATTATAAATATTATAGAATATTATTTATGCGTATTATAATATTAAATTATTTATTTTAAATTTTAATAATTCTTTTTTCTATTATAATATATAAATATCATAATACAAAAATGATAATAAAAGTATAATTATATTTTTATTTTAATAAATAAATAAATAATTTAATATAAAATATAGTATATATATAAAATAAATATAATAAATAATCTAGTGTACATATAATTATAATATAGATATTAATTATCAAATTGTATTATATTAAAATATAGTAAAACTAATATAAGACAACTTTCTTCTCATTTTCAATTGTATTTTAAAAAGAAAATAAATTTTAAAATTTGATCTAAAATAAATAAAATAATTTTTAACATAATAGTAAATTAAAAAACAAAAGTAAATAATGAGAAAAATTTAAATGAATTTAGGCATTTTCTCGATGATCTTTGCATTTTCTCGATGATTATCTTCGGCGGTTGTTTTCTGTCAGCTCCTTTCCGGCGTCCCTGGTATCTCAAATGCCAAATGTGTCCATTCTAATTCCCTTCTCATTTATTTCGCATGGTTTCTATAACTAATCCCTACCCATCGGTAGAGGTCGTACCCTCGGCCTCGATACCTTCTAAGGCTCCGATGGAGCCACCAATTGATGCCATTAATAAAACTCATTCGGCCCCTAAACCCAAGTCATTTTCAGAAGTAGTCATGCACTCGGCCGTTGGTATTTGTGCTGGAGAAAAATTCCAGTTTGCTAACCCTAATGGAAAGGGTGGATCCGGTAAGGCTTTTGGGTCTGGCTTGCAATCTTTCTCTATTTCTCCTAATAGTGATATGTTGAATGAAATTGTTAAAGAAAAAAATAGGCTTAGAGACTCTACTATTTTTTTCGCTACTGTTGATGTTGAGAAATGTCCTCCTCACAAGTTTCTGGATGATTGGTTTCATAATTAGTGGAATTTAAGGCTTGGCTTGCATATTTCCTTCTGTAGACAAATTTAATCTGGTTCATTTGTGATTTTCTTTAATAATTCGGATGCGCAACAGGTGGTCCTCAAAAAATAGTACTAGACGGTAGGAAATTCCTCCTTTTGTGCCCTAGCCTAGACCTTGGAAGCTATCCACAAAGAAGTCATTTCTCTATCCGCCCCTCGCTGGATGTTGATTAAGAACATTCCTCCTTTCCTCTGGCATTTTCTTCCCCATCTGCTTGAACCCTTGGGAAGACTCGTCAGAATAGATGACATGACTTGCCTTGTCCCCCACATGAATGCCAGGGCTCTAATCTCTTTAATGCCAGGAATGGAGATACCTGCAACCCTTGAAATTAATATAATGGAGAATGTTTTTCCTGCCCGGTAGAAATGTTGGGAGGTCTTAATGCTTGTTTTCTGTGTAAAAATGAAGGCCACCTAAGGAAAGATTGTCCTATCCTAAAATAGAAAAATGTGGTTAAACTACAACTGACTCCTGCATCCCCTATTGTTAAACCCTCTATGAATGTCCCTCTACATACCTCGCCTCCCAAACCTAGTGAGGATATTGTTAACACACCTCCGGCTAATGCTTGGGTTAAAACTGTGTGCTTCCAATCAATAGCTGCGAACCCTACTAAACTCCCAGGTGAAGACAATGCCAGCCAAGAAGATTTCTAATTAGTTGTTAGCAAAAAGCATAGAAGAAAAATTAATCCTTCCACCAGCGCCTCCTTTGCTCGCAATCAACAATCTTCAATTGCCTCTCCTTCGCACATGAATGCTTTGATCATCTCTCCTACTATCGAATCCTCCTCTTTTCCACATAGACTTAAACCCTCGGGTAAGATGGATAGTCTCTTAACTCACAACCTCCACCCAAAGATCTTTAAGGAAATCAATGATGACTGCATTTTGGAAATTATTCCAACTAACTCTACCCACCATCAGTTTTCCATACGAGCTTCCTCCATCCCCTCGGCTCGCCTGACCTTATCTCTTGATGATATGGATATTCTTGCCCCCCCAGGCTCTGAAGATGAAGATCTAGATGATAGATTGGACATACCTCATCTAAGAAAAGAGGCAAGCCTCTAGGATCCAAAAATAAAAATCTGATTAATAAGGGTGGCCCTTCTCAATAGCTTAACACCTCTCTTGATGGGTCTTTGGACCCCAAGCATTCCTACACCACAGGACTTTCCTCATGAATTGTACTTCTTGGAATATAAGGGGTCTTGAGTCCCCTGATAGGAAACATGTTATCAAGTGTTTTATTGATTCTATTAAACATATGGATTGCTTAATGCTTCAAGAATTAAAGGCTACTGATTTTGTTCTAGATAGTAACTTGAATTTTATTTGGAAAGATGCTTTTAAGATCTACTCCAATCATTCAAAAGGTAAAGGTGGTGTTTCTCTTCTCATTAGCCCTAAATGGACTCCCTGCATCACATGCAAAGGTGTGTCTCCTTGCAATAGGGCTATTTGGGTTACCATGACTATTAACTCTTTTTCCTTTGTTATTTGCTCCATTTATGCTTCCAATGATTACAAAGAGCGAGCGGACTTCTGGTCCTGGCTTGCGTCCCTTCCCAATATCCCCTGGCTAGTTGGGGGAGATTTCAATATGATAGAATCCTAGAAAGATAAAGTTGGGGGTCTCCCCTTTTCTTGGAAGGATGGAGAAAAAGTCCACTGGCATAGAATGAAATAGTGCATGCATTTGTATGATCCTCTGTCAAATAAGTCTGATGATTACAAAGGTCTTTGGCACACATGGTGTAATTTCCAACAATCCCCCTCTCGAATCTATGCCAGGTTGGATAGATTCTATGCTAATATAAATGTCTTCTCCTTCCTCCCTGATAAATTTGGTAATCTAGTGGCTATGACTCCTACCTCACTCTCTTACCATCACCCAATTTCTGATAGCATTAGCTTTTCTAACTCCCCTACTTATAGCATTAATGATAACCCCAGATTTATCCTCAACAACTCTCTCCTCCTTGATGAAGATGTTCTCTCAGCTATCCATCTCATTAGAATCATCAATCAAAATAGTCTCCTTTCTCTTTCCCCTATTGATCTCTGGAGTCAAAACATCTCCTCCTGGCATACCCTGCTTAAAACCATCGGGCAGAAAAAGGCTAAAGACTATAGGCGCTCAGAGAAAGTGTTCTCTAATAAACTGCGTACTACTGAATTAAATGTTCAAGCTAAGCCTAATGACTCTATTTTTTGTACTCAAGTTTCTCAGGCTAGAGATAATCTTAGAAAACACCAGAAAGTTAAAATAAATGGTGTCAAGGTTAGATCTTGTGCCCACTGGCTCCAAAACAGGGATAGAGGATCCAAATTTTTCTTCAATCTGTTGAAACAAAAGCCAGCTAATGAATGTATTGATAGAATCCTGGTTGATAACAAAGAGGTCACTGACATTAATGGTATTAAGGATGCTTTTGTGAATTTCTATTCTACTTTATTCTCCTCAGAAGACTCTGAGGATGCTAAGTCTCTCATAAAATAAAAATAAAAGCCTTATCCCTAATAGGATTTCTAGGCGGGATGGAGAAGTGCTTAATAAGGAGGTCTCTATAGAAGAAATTGAAAAAGCCATTAAAAATCATAAGAATGATAAGGCTCCTGGCCCTGATGGTTTGCCTATTGAATTTTAAAAGGCTAATTTAGACTAGGTCTGTAAAGACCTTTATGACATTTACTCTGAAGTTTACACTATAGGCACTCTGGGAAATTTTATTAATAGAGGAATTATCAAGTTGATTCCTAAAGAAAGGGACAAAGCCCTTCTTAAAAATTGGAGGCCAATTATTCTCCTTAATGTGTCCTATAAAATTCTTGCTAAGATTCTTGCTTCAAGGCTTGAAACCATCCTTCCCAAATTTGTGAGTCCCACCCAAACTGGTTTTATCAAAGGGAGGTATATCCTTGAGAACCTTATCACTAGTTGGGAAGATATGAACTAGTCCAATCACACTAATAATAACTCTGCTATGTTGTTGCTTGACTTTGAAAAAGCCTATGACTGGACTGAATGGGACTTTATTAATGTTATTCTTGAAGCTTTTGGTTTCCCCCTGTCTTTTGTAACCTTGTTAAGATCCTTCTTAAGGATGCCTTTGCCCAAATTGACATTAATGGCTCCCTGTCTGCCCCTTTCCCCCTTAGTCGTTCCATCAAACAAGGCTTCCCCCTGGCCCCTACTCTTTTTGTCATCGCCTCTAATGCCCTTACTTACATCATTAGAGATAACACCTTCTCCCTGGTGGTTAAAGGCATTTCCCTTCCCAATGATTCTGATCTCATTAACTGTCACTTCACTGATGATACCTCCCCTTTATTTGAAGCCACTGAATCTAATTTTGTTACTCTCCAAACCAAGATTGATAGCTTTTGTTCTATCTCAGGCTCCCGTATCTCCCAGACTAAGTCTATCTATCTTGGCTGGACTGATCAACCCCCTATTTGGTTTAGCAAGTTTAACTATCAATGGGGCGGGCCTCAGAAAATTATCTGATACCTGGGTATCCCCTTTTCCTTGGACCCTTCCCTTAAAGATATGTGGGCTTGGATTAAGGATAAGATTTTCAAGAAGCTCAGCAAGTGGCATAACAGATCCCTCTCACTTGCGGGAAGGGTGCAAGTCTATCAAAAGATCCTTTCTTCTTATAGTGTTTACTACTCCTCAGCCTGGATGTTTAATAACTAACAAATTATTGAAATTCAAAAAGCCATTAGGAACTTCCTTTGGTCTAATGGAAAGGGGAATAAGAAGAGGCATGCTGTCAAATGGGACCGGTGTCACACTGATAATCTCCTTGGAGGTTTAGGGCTTAAGGACCTAAAGCTTCAAGGAACTACCCTCTCCGCCAAAAGGATCTTTCACTCACTTGAAGGGGATGAACCTTGGAAGGTCCTTATTAGAAGCAATATAGAAAGGGGTTTTCCTAAAAAAGCTAAGTCTTGGAAAAACATCTCTCTCTGTGATATTATAGTTGGTGACTTCCCTATCACTATTCAAGGTTCTCTGATCTTTAAAACCATTTGGAAGGCTTGGGAATATATCAAGCCTTACATCACTAATAAATCCTTCCATGATCAAGGAACTCTCTATGGTGAAAGATCCATTTGGTGGAATCTGCACATTGCCAGGAAGCCCCTTGCCCTCACTCAAGGATGCTCTACTAAGCTTTAGAATAATATGGGAATCTCTCATCTCATTTGCCTATTTGAGGAAGACAAACTTATCATCTGGGAAGACATCAGTGCTAAATTTAATATCCCTATGACTCAAAGAAAGACTTATAACATGATTGTCAAAGCTTGTAAGCACCTACCTATGGTGTGTCATGTTAATTCTCATAGATTTCTTAAGATTAAATGGTCGGATGGCACGGTTGTTGATAAAATTAAAGCTAAAAATATCTATAAAATCATTGATGTTAATAAAGACATTATTCCTCATATTAACAGACTCTGGTATACCGAGTTTGATGTTAGTATGTGGAAAGCTCACCTTGACAGATTTTGGAAGTCGCCCATTAAGCCTAAGATCAAATGCTTTAGATGGCTCCTACTTATTGATAGACTTCCCTTGAGAAAAGATTCTATTGGTTTTGATGTCTGCAGTCTTTGTGGTCTTCCTGACACTAGCAGACATATATTCTTTGACTATTTTTTGCCAAAAGCATTTGGCGTATGTTTGGTATATACTATCTATTTTCTGTGAATATCTTTGAAATCATTCCTGGATATATTGATGGAATTAAAAAAGATGCTAATATTTTCTAGAATATGCTTTCTTCTAACATTTTGTGGTAGATTTGGAAATGTAGGAATGAAGAAAGGTATCGAGCCTCTCCCAGATCCCTTACTGAGTTTTTTCAAAAACTCACATATTACAAAATTGTTTCGCAGGTAAACATGAACATGACTCTGGATAGGAAAAAGCTCAGAAGATTTCTCCAAGTAGGACACTCCACCATGTTCGTTTAAGAGCTAAAGGACATTTTTGATTAGAGGAGGCATATGGACAACTTCACCAACTTTGAAGCTACCCTGAAGAAACTCGCTAATGAAGTCCACAAGAACAGAAGTGCTACTGACCATCAACTCAACATGCTGGCGCAAATTCAAGAGAAGAAGAACATTGTCTGGATGGAAGGCCCAGGGGGTTGGACTGCCTGGGTAGAAGATTATAATTGTATTCTGCACTAGTCTTTTTCGTTGCATTAATACTTTCTGTGGTCTTTTTTGATGTATCCGTGAACTCTGTTGGCTGAGGCTTGGCCTCGCCCATTTAACTCTTGTAACTTCTCTTTTTGTTATTGATTCCTCTATAGTTAATTCAAAAAAGTCAATAATGTAATATAATAAATTCAAATAATATTTAAATAGTTAAAAATTATAATAAATAAATTAAAATAAAATTTGTAATTAAATAATATCGTTTGTCAACAAATAAAATAACTCTAATAAAAATATAGATAATGATGAAATTAATAAATTAATATTTAAATATCTATATTATTATTAAAAAATAAAAATTAATACAATTACAATATATTTAAATTATAAATTATAATTATATTGCTATAAAAATATATTATTTATTATTAATATTAATATTACAATTAAGTTACTATAGAAAATTCAATAATTCTTCAAATAAAAATAAATTGAAGCAAACAATAAAAATAAAATATAATAGTCCTTCATTAATTCATAAATAAAATAGAACAATCATCAAATAAATTAAAATTATTTTAAATTAAGAAAATGTATTTTTTTAAATCATGTAATGTAGTGTAGATTTGACTTTCAATATTGTATTAAATTCTCATTTTGACAAATTCAACTAATTAATTAAATAATTTAAATTTTTGAAATTTATTTTTTTGTAAACTCATCTTTCACTATGCTTTTATACATGGGTAAAAGTACAATTGTCTATCGCAGTTGAGGCTAACTCGGAAGATTCGACCGAGTAGTACTCGGTTGAATCCATGTATGCACAGTGTGGCTCCTCATGGCACATACATGGTTAGAGGTACTCGGTCAGGTGGTAGTCAATCGAATCCCACTCAGTCGAGTCTCTCTCGCTTAATAAAAACCCTGGAACGCAGTTTAAGCCCCTCATTTGCACAGAGACGAGCTAGTGGAGAAGAGAAGGGAACTTGAGGACATTCAACCAAGTGTGAGGTAGGACCCCCACTTTTTAGCATTTATTTGATTTATTTTATTTTTATTTTATTTTTTGTAATCATATGGTTGAAAAATAATTTTTTAATGTTATATCAATACCAAATGTTTAATTTTTTATGTATGGTTTTAAAATAATTTTTAATGTTATATTATTAGCAAATGTTAAATTTTTTATGTTGTATAAAATGGCTAGTTAAATAATATTTTATTCTAAAAACTAAAACCTTAAACCTTAAACCTTAAAACTTAAACCTTCACACTATCAAACCTATAACAAAACTTAAATCTTCAAATTGTTAATCCCAAAACAAAACTTAAATCATTAAACTATTAAACCTAAAATGGAGCTAAAATGAGCATCTAATTATAGATGATAACTTTTTATGATAGTACACTCCCTAGTTAATCATCTGACCTAGAGATCAATGCTCATCTCACATTACTGAATCCATCAACCTAGGTATCATGGACCCATCTTGTCACATCATACAAGCATAGAACAAAATTTCTAATATTGACATCATATTCACAAAGAGACTCAAATGCAAACCATAAATTATAATATATAATTATCTCAAAATACACTCACTTCATGTAATATTAATCAAATAGAGCATTTACATCATCTCATGAGTATACATGTACCAAGTTGAATGGAAATCGTAACATTAAACCAAATTGGACCCTAAGCCTAAACTTATTGAAGATTAAGCCAAACTAAAACTTAGCCCTAAACTAAATTGGCATCATGTTGAACCCTAATCCTAATGGTAATACCAAGAAATTTAAACCCTAATCCTAAACCTAAATAAACATTATAGAAAATGAGCACTAACCTTATACCAAATTGAAAAGTTCATTATAGAAAATGAGCACTAACCAAAACATAAACCTAATTAAACCCTAATTGACACCAAATTAAATACAAACTTTGAATATAATTGAATAGTACTCCAAATGGAGCCCTAACCATAAACTTGATTAAACACTCTAAATTTTAACTCTAGAACCTTAATACTAAAGAAAATTTAACCTAAACCTTGACATTTAACCACATTGAACCCTCTCCCTAATACTACACTAAAATTAATCCTTGCTCTAGCCTTAACTAAACATTAAACATAACCCTAAACTAAATTGTATTCAACCCTAACCCTAACAAAACCATATTGAAGCATAGTAATAAGACAAAATGAACCTTAACTAAAGTATGCATAAATTGATCCATTAACTTGTGCCAAATTGAATTAATAACCTAAACCAAATAGAACACAAATCATCAACTATGTAAAACATGTATGAAATATATCTCACAACATCTTGACATTACAACAAAATATGTATATTTGATTACTTCAAGAAATGTTAAATACATATTTTCATATAAAACATATTTTTTTAGATCATGATATTAGTACAAACTAAAATGTTAGTGCATGTTCTTTGTTAGATCTACTCCCTTAAACTATACTAATGTAATATGTAATGATTCAATACATCTTAAGGGGATACATAAAATGTAATTATTTGAATGCCTTGGGAAATGAAATTGTTTAAATTAATTTGTACAAGGTTTTTAATCTTTTTTGTTCAATGTATGTGTTGCAAAATTTAAGTGTACATTTGATTATTTGAATGTCTTTTAAAGGGATCTTTAATATGTTAAATGATTTAAATGTCTTAAGGGGATGTTTTTAATAAGTAATGATTTGAATGTCTTAGGGCTCAATGAAATTGTTTTTAATTTACTTGAGGTTTTTATTTGTTTATATGGTTAATGTTTAATTTTATATCTAGTTCGAATGTATAGTTTGTACATACAACACATATATGTATATATGAACTATTTTGATAATTCTATTTAATGTACATGTGTACAATTGCAGTTTTTATCTAGATTCGTGCATCATTTATCATATCTATAAATTATGGCATCCATTGGTTTAGAGCCTAGCGTTCATTGTGATTGTGACCATGCATCACATGCATAATCTCATAGTACTTTCCAAAGTAGGGAGAATCATAGACAACAAACTATTTCTAGATTGCACATTGCTCTAGCTCAGCTAGAGGGGGCACTGCAAAATAATATTGTCCTCCCTAATAGGGAGAGGTTGGGATCTATTCGCAATGAGCTTATGAGTGTGATTTAGAAGGCTGAATCATACAACCCCTATGATCACACCTCCATTGACACATTTTATCAAAGCTTAGCTAGTACAATGGCAGGGACAATTAGATGGAGGACTTTTGGCATAGATGTTTTTTGTGGGCAATGTTATGGCCATGTTTCCTGATTACCTAGAGAAGAATGTTGTGAGAGATTATAGAGTGACAAAGTGTAAGGATGACCTTGTGGCCCCCTTCATATATCCCAGGTGGCTGGTGGCCCATCATATGTGGCCACAAAAGGATGAGGTGCCACTCTATTTCTACAAATAATTGTATGCAGAATTCCATTTAGGGTATGATGTTGATTACACAAAATTTCCAAGACATGCAAGTCAGGGGTGGGGAAAATTTGCAAATAAGTTTAGATGGTCTGATGTACCATAACCCCCTAGTAAGAGGGTATTGGTGGGTCAAAATATTTTTCATTCTTCCAAAAGGTTTGGAGGCTCACATTGGAGATGGAGAGTTTGCGGCTAAGGAGGCACACCTGGATATGTACTCTAGCATTTCCTCCATCGCGACTCAAGTTGGCCAGTTGTCATATGATTGCATGGGTGGGTACATGCTACGATCTCGTACGAGCCCAGTCATTGATCAATCATATCCTTTTTATGATCCTTACATCTACTACTAGCTCCACGCGCCTAATGATAGAGCATGAGAGCCTAACTATCATCTGGGCGTGATGAGCTCCATGTTAGTGAGTGATCTCTTTGATGCTTATCAGGGGTACTCTATATTGCATGGGGTCACTCTGAGTGAGATGTATGCATTCATTCAACGAATAGTTAGGAGATCCTCCACTGCTAGTGGCCAGGGACATGGAGATGCACAGGAAGGTACTTCTAGATAGGAGGACATTCTGATATGTCCTAAGCTCCACAACAGAGTTCAGTTGATCCTACAACTCTAGAGCAGACACCTCCTCTACAATGAACACCTACAACCTCAAGATTTTAGAATGGATTCTCATCTTTGTTTATGGATGACGCCATTGCTCCTGATGGTGTGTTGCTACACTCTTCTGAGTTATCAAACATTGGACGTGCATTGCAGCAAACAAATCAAGTAAGAAACCAAATTTTGATTTTCATGAAATATATATATATATAGAACTTGCAACTATATATAATTTTTTAAATATATAATTTATATATATATATATATATATATATATATATATATATATATATATATATATATATATATATATATATATATATATATATATATATATATATATATATATATATATATATATATATATATATATATATATATATATATACACACATATATATATATATATATATAATATATTGTGTATAGGAGATTATGATGGTCGTCGCATACGGGGATTTATAGGCACCTGATGATCCGATTCATCAGGATACATAGGTAAATTAACTTATTTTGAAAAACATGTACATATTTTTAAATTTTTTTCAAGTTTAAATGTATATTTTAAAATTAAGTATTTTTTCTTGTTAGATAAAATAAATTCTAACACATGGAATTTATGTATGTTTGTACAGACCCCTTGATCAAGTGGAGGATTGGATGAGGGACTAGATGGTGAGGACGCCTTGAGTTAGAGTTTTATATTGTGGATACATTTCTATGTACCTCTTGGTTCTGGTTACTTCAGTCATTATGTTGTGGACATTTATCTATTTAATACATTTCTATGATGTGGATCTACATTTCTATGTTGTTGATACATTTCCAGATACATTTTTGATACATTTCTATGTTGTGCACATTGATCTATTTGATACATTTCTATATTTTGGATCTACATTTCTATATTGTGGATCTACATTTCTATGTTGTTGATACATTGTTGATACATTTCTATGTTGTGGAGATCAACATTTATATGTTGTTGATACATCTCAATGTTGTTGATATGTTTCTAGATACATTTTTGATACATTTATATCTTGTGGACATTGATATTTAATACATGTGTTTAGATATGGATATTTACATGGACTCATTTTAAAAGCTTAATTTATCATGTAAATTAAGATAGTATATTTATATTTAAACAAATGACATATATAAGTAATTTAAATATTGATTTAATAATCATGCAATCAATGACATTTATATTTAACAAATGTTTCACAATTAATTTTCATATATATGTTATAAGGTCAATGTGTATTGAAAATATTGGTCTTCATTAGGCATTGGCATGTAGTGTAGCGGTTGTTGCTTCTCTTTGTAATAGCAAGATCTAGTGTTCGATTCCTGGAATGAGAGCTTACATAAACTTAATATAAAAATATATATAGGTCTTCATTTCAAAGTTAATTCAATATATATAAGCAATGTATCTAAACTAATAACATATAATAAATGGCATCTATCTAAGTTGTATTGAAATCAATGGCATATAAAATATGTATCTTTACTAAATTTTCATATATAAGCAATGTATCAACTAACGTTGCATGTAACCTTGATGTATAATAAATGACATATAAGTAATGTATCAATCAATAGTGTATATATCAAATGAATAATAAACTAATGACATATTTAATAAATCACATATTTAATAAGACACGTTAGGACCTATTAAGACACATTAGGACCTATTAAGGCCCATTAGGACCTACTAGGACCTCTTAGGTCCCCTTGAGACACATAGGGGTCATAAGTGGTACTAATGTATAATAAGGGGTCATAATGTGTAGTACGACCATTTAAGACCCATTAGTACCTAATCAGACATGTTAGGACCTATTAAGACACATTAGGACCTATTAAGGAACATTAAGACCTATTAGGACCCCTTAGGTCCCCTTAAAACACATAGGAGTCCTAATTGGTACTAATGTATCATAAGGGGTCATAATGTTTCCTACAACCATTTAGGACCCATTAGTACCTAATAAGATACGTTAGGGCCTATGAACACACATTAGGACCTATTAAGGCACATTAGGACCTATTAGGACCCCTTAAGACACATAGGGGTCCCTAAGTGGTAATAATGTACCATAAGGGGTCGTAATGTGTCCTACGACCATTTAGGACCCATTAGTACCTAATAAGACACATTAGGACCTATTCAGGCACATTAGGACCTATTAGAACCCCTTAGGTCCCCTTAAGACATATAGGGGACCTAAGTGGTACTAATGTATCATAAGGGGTCATAATGTGTCCTACGACCATTTAGGACCCATTAGTACCTAATAAGACATGTTAGAACCTATTAAGACACATTGGGACTTATTAAGGAACATTATGACCTACTAGGACCCCTTAAGACACATAGGGGTCCTAAGTGGTACTAATGTATCATAAGAGGTCATAATGTGTTGAACAACTATTTAAGACCCATTAGTACCTAATAAGACATGTTAGGGACTATTAAAACACATTAGGACCTATTAAGGAATGTGGGGACCTACAAGGACCCCTCTTGTTTCCTTAAGACTCATAGGGGTCCTATGTGGTCCTAATGTATCATAAGGGGTCCTAATGTGTCATATGACCATTTAGGACCCATTAGTACCTAATAAGACATGTTAGGACCTATTAAGACACATTAGGACTTATTAAGGAACATTAGGACCTACTAGGTCCCCTTAAGACACATAAGGGTCCTAAGTGGTACTAATGTATCATAAGGGGTCCTAATGTGTTGTAAGAACATTTAGGACCCATTAGTACCTAATAAGACATGTTATGGTCTATTAAGACACATTAGGGCCTATTAAGGAACATTAGGACCTACTAGGACCCCTTAGGTCCCCTTAAAACACGTAAGGGTCCTAAGTGGTACTAATGTATCATAAGGGGTCCCAATGTGTCATACAAACATTTAGGACCCATTAGTACCTAATAAGATATGTTAGGACCTATAAAGGAATATTATGACCTATTAGGACCCCTTAGGTCCCCTTAAGACACATAGGAGTCCTAAGTGGTACTAATTTATCATAAGGGGTCCTAATGTGTCCTACGACCATTTAGGACCCATTGGTACCTAATAAGGCATGTTAGAACCTATTAAGACACATTTGGACCTATTAAGGCACATTAGGACCTACTAGGATCCCTTAGAGGTCCTAAGTGGTACTAATGCATTATAAGGGGTCCTAATGTGTCAAACGACCATTTAGGACCCATTAGTACCTAATAAGACATGTTAGGACCTATTAAGACACATTAGGACCTATTAAGGAACATTAGGACCTACTAAGACCCCTTAGGTCCCCTTAAGACACATAAGGGTCTTATTAGTATTAATATAGCATAAAGGGTCCTAATGTGTCCTACAACCATTTAGGACCCATTACTACCTAATAAGACATATTATGACCTATTAAGATGCATTAGGACCTATTCAGGTAAATTAGGACCTACTAGGACCCCTTAGGTCCCCTTAAGACACATAAAGGTCCTAAGAGATACTAATGTATCATAAAGGATCCTAATATGTCCTATGACCATTTAGGACCCATTAGTATATAATAAGATGCGTTAGGAATTATTAAGAGATAGTAGGACCTATTAAGGCACATTAGGACCTACTAAGTCCTCTTAAGACACATAGGGGTCCTAAGTGTATGCACCCTAAAATGGTCACCTAGACTTTGGGCCCCCATTTAGCAATTTATCAAATCCCTGAATCAATATTTTCAAATATCAACAATATCAATTATATCAATTTCCTTGATCAAATCATAATCAATTCAATATTTTCTAAGGTTTGAGCCTTATTTAATTTAAAAGAGAAAAAAATTAAAAATCTTATTTAATTAAGAGAACATGCTCCCTTTTAATTAAATAAAAATCTCTTTTAATTAAATAATAAAATCACTTTATTCTAAGCTTTTATTTAATTAAAAGGAATTTCCTCCCTTTTTATTTAAATAAAAAATCCCCACTTTTCTTCTTATCCTATGTTGCACAAATAAAGCATTATTCTTATTTTATAAAAAGAGAAAAAGTACTTTTTGTCTCATATGGACACTAAAGTCAACTCCTATTTTCCTATTGGAGGATATTTGTGCACAAGGATCAAGCTTTTATTTTTCTCCACCGTTGATTAAGTCTTTTGCCTCTTAATCTCAATGGTTCATTTTCATCTCATTTCTTATAAAAGGAGAGCTCTCTCCTTCATTTTCATATCTTAAGTTTTTATGCTAATGTTATGCTGCAGGCTTTCTAGGTCATTTGGAGCTCTTTGAAGACATTCTTGCATTCAAGCTTTGAAGATATTGTTGTTGCATTTTATTTAGCTTGTTTTCTTACATCATAGTTGCATAATCATGACATTTTTAGTATAGATTTCCTTTATACAATAGATTAATCTCACATAGCTTAATAAGAGGATTTGTAACACTTGTATTTTCCTTTCATAGCATAGCTTGCATCTTTCATTCTCATAGATTAGTTTGCATTGCATTGCATCCATATTGATTTCATTGGATATATTGGCATTGTTTCCCTTGTCTTTTATTTAGAATCTCTCATTGTGTGGTTGACTAGCAAGGTCATGAGTTTATAGCTCTAGCTGAGAGCAATTTTACAAATCTTGCAACTCCATGCATAGAGAGCTATGGATCGATTTGTGAGGGCTCATTGTTGAGTTTTCTTGCATGTAAGGATTCATAGAAGTGTGGTCACATTTTCAACATACATTTTTGGTGCCCACCATGGGGCAACCCACTTTTACATGCTGGTTTTTTATTATTTTTGGAGCTAACCCTTGTGCAAATTTGTTTGGAGATGGAAAACCCTAGATTTTGAAAGATTTGATCATATCTTCCAAACAGCTTGGTCTTCTGGTCCGAACATTTTTTTTCAGGTTGACAACATATTAGAGAAGCTCCAATAAAAAATTTAGAATTTTTTGAAGTATTTTTTATTTTTTATAAATTTTTTCTTTATTTTTCATAAAAAATTAATTTTCGGCGCAAATTAGCATATTTTTCAAAAAAATTTACATTTTTGAAAATCTCTTCAAATTCTATAGGGGTTCTATTCTTTATGTTTTGAATTTGAGTGCAATATAGTGGATCAAATAATTGATTTACAAAAACTGGTCTATTTTGGTAAAATGGGTCTCTATTTTTTAGTAGGGGTCTTTGTTTTGCATTTCTATTTTTTTAGCTGAAATCATATCAAAAAAATCAGATCTTGTTGACTAGGTCAAATGCAAAAAAAATAAAATTTTGTGATGGGTATGCACTTATTTTTCATTGTTCAATGCATGATATGAGTTATCATTTGGATTATTTGCTGACTATTATTGCTCCTAAAAATTGATTTTCAGATCTAACCCTAGGGTTTGCATAAGTTGGATATACATTGCATATCTTGTTTGCTTGTTTTCTTATCTTGTTCATTTGAAGGTGCTCTTGCTTTCGTGGAAAATGCTTAAAACAAAGCATTGGACTTGAGGTACTTTGTTCCATCTCTACAATATTTGGATTTTGGGATTAAAATTGAACCTCTCATGTGTTTGGCTTGAGTGTTTACATGCTTTCATAGAACACATTTCAATTGATGCTCTTAATGGGAAATGAAAGAACATAGATTTATTTTTACAAGTTTATATAAGTGAATGCTTGTGTTTAAACCTTAAGTAATTCTTGATTCCAATATCAAATATCTCATTGAATGATTGAGGGTATGGATTCATTCCTTGTTTATATGAAGATTTAAATGCACCACTTTGTGGACTCACTTCATGTTTACTTGGAAAGTTAAATATTTCATGGTTCAAACCTTTTTGCATTTGTGAGTAGTATTGATAAGCAACTTTAGAGTACTTTTGATTGATCTTGTTAGCTAAATTGGGTGTTAGACTCACTTATTTCTAATTGTAATACCCCAAAAATGGGCTATAAGTTCATTAACCTCCTACATCTACAAATTGAATGAAATCAACATCGAAGTCCTAATCTAAGGCACATCTGCACATCATCGAATCATAATTGATTATCTTAAATTCTGCATTGGAGAATATTCCTAGTAATATTCCTAATCATCATAATTATCTTTAATTTTAATGATTATTTGACAATAAATCACATTTATCCTAAGTTTGATTAATTGAATATTTTCATATTTAATTAATTAGATTTGATATCTTGCCACTTAATTATGTAATTAAATTTAATTCTATCTATTATTAATTATATTATTTAATTTTGACAATAAATCCAATATCCTATGAATAATTGATTAAATTCTTATTTAATTAATTAAAGCAAGTTGTCATTATTTAATAATATAGTTTTTAATAAAAGTTTGATAAAATAGTTAATTAACCCATAAATTAATTATTTATTTTCAAAAAGCAGTTAAGTTGGAAATAAATCACTTTATTATTAAATTAATTCATAAATAAAACATGCACAATCATAAAAGTAGACAACTATCAATTATCAATTAAAGCTAAACTCTATTTTGAGTTAAAGATTAGCTTTTGCATGTTTTTGTGACTTAATTATCTGTTATTATCAGATAACTCAAAAATCAACCTGAGTTATTTGAGTGATTTATGGCTTTCTTCCATGCACCTCCAAAGTCCTGGATTTTTATAAAACCAAGGCTCAGCTCTTCATAATTCATCTCATATTTTGCACAATCACGCTGGAGAATTGCAATTGGAAGGCTCAAAGCTTATTGCAAATCAACATTGTTGTGAGATCAATTTCAAATTCATAGCTTTCATATTATTGTTAGAATCTTCATTCTCATATCATATCATTTCTAGATTAGCATTGCATATCAATTTTCATATTAGCATAGATTCATATCAGTTTTCATCATTCTTATTGCATAGAAAATATCAAAAATATAGATTAATTGCATTCAATCTCATATCTAGATCAATTGCATTCAAATCTACATTCATATTTCATATCTAGATCAATTGCATTCAAATCCTTCATTTAGGTGTCGTCTAGGTCACTGATCTCGATTACAATCTGAGAATATCAATCTCACACCTATTAGAAGGTAGTAAATCGCTTGGTTAGATTAGATTCAATTTTGCACGATTATGATTATAGCTAACCTCTAATGTTTTACTGAAGTGTTGTGTCTACAGATCAAGTACAATTTTCACACACACATTTCTGGCGCCCACCGTGGGGCCCTGAAACAGGTTTCCAATTCAATTCTATCAATTTTTATCTTTTTCTTCTCGGGATCTGTGCAAAACTATGATTTTTAATTTTGTCTGTACTTCTATTGTACAAGTTTCTGACAAATGTCGTATGGGAGCATACCCACTGTCGTATGATACTGGACCCACTGTCGTACGATAGTCTATCGGATCGAGACTCATTTCATCACATACCCACTGTCGTTTGGGAGCTCAACTGTCGTATGGTAGCATACCCAGTGTCGTACAAGTTTTTGGACTGTCGTCTGGGAGCATACCCACTATCATACGAGTTTTGGTACCAGATTTCAATTGTCGTTTCATTTTTGCAGATAGTTTGTCAGATTTGATTTTCAGATTTTTACTGACAGCTAACCCTAACAATTGAAATTTACTGTTTCTGATTGATTTATGTTGATTTTGATTGGGAAAAGTGTAATAATTGCTAAAAATCAGGTAAAATCTACTAAGCGCGTTGCAAGGATCACGAGGTATTCTCCTTGTTCTGAAAACATTTTGATTTGGACTTAAAATAAATCTCTCACGCGTCAAGCTTGTGTGCATCTTTTCATGTTTTTGATCTATTTCTACACACTTGCATAATTTGATACTAGGTTGTGATCCCTTAAGGATTCATTAAGTAGTCTTAGAATACTTGTGATTGATCTTGATTGTTATCTTGGGTTATTGGACTCGCTAATCCACCGGCCCCTCATTTCTGCCCCGTGGTTGCAATCTCAGCGCCGTAAAGGGGAGGGGTCAACAGGACAGAAGAGTTAAGTGTTCCACTTGGCAACCCTTTTGTGCTTTTAGGAACTCACTTGTTTTCTAAGTTGTGGACTCATTTTTAGCTTGTGTGAGGTGTTAAGTGTTCCACCTTGTGGACTCATCTCATATTTGCTTTAAGCGTTAAGTGTTCCTCTTTCTACTTTTTGGATGCTTTTGGTAGATTTGCTTTTGGAACATACATCTGTGCTCACATAGTAATTAGGCCCTATGAACACTATTCGTGATTCTTGAGAGATTGGATTCCTAGCGAAATCCTTCCTTGACGACGGAATCCTTGTAGGTAGGGAGGATACTTAGTGCGTTTCACATTCAACTTGGTTAGTGAGTCTTCTCTTATTGATCGACACATTCTCTCTCCGAAGAGGTTGATAGATCACGTGGGGTTGATATCATGAGCTTTGGTGAATCAAAATTGGTTAGTGTGTCTTCTCTTATTGATTGATACATTCTCTCCCCGAAGAGGTTGATAGATCACGTGGAGTTGATATCACAGACCTTGGTGAAACAAGCTTTGTCTTAGTGTGTCGGATTCATCTGCTTGCTTTGTTTGGGTTAAAAGTGAAGAGGTGTCAAAACCTTGAATCTAGAGCCAAGTCCCCTTGTATTATAAATCTATGAGTCACCTTTAGAGAGGGTTAACCGTAACGGATGATCCCTTCACAGGGAAAATTGTGTTGACAGAACCTCAAGCGGTCATAGCCATTTCAGACATGGTAGTGACAGTCGCTATATAAATGTCCTTGTGAAAGAAATCTCCATGGGTATGGTTCATTGTTAGGTTGTCAGATCTCCCTAGCAGCTCTTGAAGATTAAGTTCTCAGACTGTGTCAAAACCCTGGTGCGCCGGGATTGGAGTTCACCTCTTTGAATCATAAAAGTTGCAGAGTCAAGCCATTACTAAAAACCCTAGAGAGGCCAATTTTTCATTCTCAGGTATATGTGTGTTATTGCAAAACTTTTCAGAACATACACAATTAGTACTCTCAGGGATTAGCACAATTTGGTCACTTGATTGTTCATGTGCAAGGTTGCTTTTGCCCTTGTTCATTATTTTCAGACGTGCTTGGAATCACTTGCTTGTTGTTCTGCGTGCTTGTTTATCTATTTGGCTATTAAAAATGATCAAATCTGGTATAACCTTCAAACTTTGGATAGTACAATTTGCAAACAATCCAAAATTGAAGACCTTAAATTTTGCAAAAATTGACGTAAAATCTTTTCTGGAGTCAAAAGTCATTTCAGGAAGTCAAAATTCATACGAGTTTTATCAAGTATCATTTCAGTATTGCCCATCTATCGTATGATTGAGAACCCAGTGTCATACAAGTTTTCAAACCAGCAAATTCAAGAAAGTCAAAACCCTGTTAGCAACTGTCGTACGAGTTTTGTCAACTGTCATTTCATTGCTACCCAACTATCGTACGAGTTTAGCAACTGTCGTTTCATAGACTACCCAGTGTCGTACGAGTCTGCAGAGTGTCATTTGGAAAAATTTGAGAGAGTTGTCAGAAATTGTCAAATTGCAAGATATCCAATGTTTCCAGCCTAGTTCCAGAATCTGTCAAAAATATCATTGTGTCAGGAACAGAGCAGTAGCTATTAAGCATTCTACCATTTTTTGAGATTGATCTTTTGAATCTGATCTAGCCTTCTGTTTGATCAATTTGAGCCTTTTTTATCTCGTGTCTGCTATCTTTTGGGTGATCTATCCCATACATCCAGGGCACAGTATCCTTCACCCACGTCTCATCAGATCTTCAAAACTATCATAATCTTGACAAGGTTGTGTCATCCAATTTTCTTGAATCAAATCAATCTTCAGTTGTCTTTGTCCTTTTCTTCTATTTCATTCAAAGTTAATGGTGGAGACCAGAGCTTCTCCACATAAGAAATTAGAAGAAACATCTCAGAACTTACTTTTGACCAATACCCCGGGTCCAACTCTTGAACAACTCATCAAGTCAGGAATCTACAAAGACAACGGTCTCAGTAACTTTTGATTGAAAACTGGTTACATACCTCCTTTATCAACTCACAGAGGTAATTAGCAAACTCCTCCTCAATCTATTCCAGGGAGCCCAAAAACTCCTACCATGTCTCAAGTAGGGACAAACCATGGTTCTCTAGGAGGAGGATCCCAGGGACACCATTCTCAACATAATGCCAACCAAGAACCTACACCCTTTGAAATCCATCGATGTCAGAATGATGATGAATTCAAGAGAATGATGAGGCATTTCTTGAAAGTGGATAGAGAGGCATACTTTTTGCAATTAGCCCAGGAAGGAGCTAAACTTCCTCCTCAGTTCAATGTCAAATATATCATCACGCATGAGGAAGAAACTCCGATGATGGCCATAATGAACCAGCTGCACGCTATGCAGGTCAAAATGAATAAAATTGAGAAAGAGAAGGAACCCAAGGAATTCTCCATGGAGGCCCTTTGTCCTTTCCCTTTTGACAAAGACTTGTATATGCCTCCATTCTCAAAAAGAGTGGAGATGCCAAAGTATGACAAATATGATAGACACTCTGATCCTCAAGATCATGTTAGAGAGTTTTGTACACAATCCATGGAATTCATGCATGAACTGACTTATCTAATGCATCTTTTTCCTAGATCCTTGGGAGGAGCATCCATTCAATGGTTTTCAAGATTACCTTCTACGATCAAAACTTTTGAGGAATTGATTAAATTGTTTTATCAACAATATTCCTACAATATTCAACATCCAATTACCATGATCGATATCTGTAACCTCAAGCAATATCCAAGGGAATCATTCCTAACTTTTCTCAAGAGGTGGCGAAAGAAGTTTTCTCTATATGCTAGACCAATTCCCGAAATGGAGAAACTTGAGATCTTTATCAATAACCTTGTTCCAAAGCTCAACTATCCATTACAAATGCAAGATCATGTATCTTTTGATAAAATGGTGGATAATGCAATCAAGATTGAGAAAGTACTTGTCAAGAAAGGAGAAATCACACTTCAAAAGGACAAGTTTGAATCTGGATCTAGCTCAAAAGATAAGAACAAGAGTTGGAATAGAAACAAAGGTATCATCTCTGATGGTGTTGTTGACACTATGCACACCCCATCAAAGGCATCGGCCTACAATCTCACCCTTGCAACCAAAGCCATTGAAGCTTCAAAGAAAAAATCTGTTGAACCATCTCCAAAGAAGCCATTCAAATGATGGGATAATAAATGAAAGTTTACTCCCCTGGGAGAATCTTTGGAATCTGCCCTAAGAATCCTGATAGCTGATAACATGATCTCTTTACCACCAATCCGAAATCCTGATCCAGATCCAAAACCATATTGGTGGAAAGATAATGAATTATGTGCTTTCCATCAGACTAAAGGCCATAAAACTAATGGATGCTTCCACTTGAAGCATACTATTCAAGACTTGATAGATCAAGGGGACATCATGATCAATAATCCTACTAGCAATAATGATCACACAGCATTTATAGAACTATTTCCACAACATGGCAAGGGAGTTTCCACTTCTCCACCTAACATGGGGGCAAAAGTCAACTATGCCTACCCTGGAAACAATGTTGTCATCAATATGGTTGAACCATGTCTCTCTGAGAGCTGCAATGTCATTACGATTGTACGAAGAGATAGAAATCATTCCTCAGCTAATGCGGTTACCAGATCACAAGCTCAGGCTCATCTGAAAGGACAAACACCAAGTTCCTCTAATGTCCCTAAGATACCTTTCAATCTCACATCTGCTTCTAAATAGAAGGCTACCCCAAAATCTTCCAATCCAAAGGATACAAGACCTACATCTTACAGCATCGTCCAACAACTCTAGCATACCAATGCCAAAATCTCTATGTTTGAGTTACTTCGCATATCTCTAGCTCACAGAGATATCCTAGACAAAGCTTTGCTCGGCTCTAATGTTCCTGATGATCTAGATCTAGACAGGTTCCAGACTATGGTTGGTCATCTAACATCTCCGCAATATATCTCCTTTTCAGAGGAAGATAACAACTCTTTGAGTCACCCACATAATCAGCCCTTACACATAGAAGTCTTGATCCAGAACCGTCGAGTCAAACGTGTGTTGATAGATGGGGGCACAGGCCTCAACATTTGTTCTTACAACTTAATCACATAGTTGGAATTCTCAGAAATGGCTATTGATCCTCGAAAGAAGATCACCATAAAGGCCTATGATGAACAAGAAAGATCTTCTAAAGGCACCATTGTCTTACCCATCCGAGTGGGTCCGGTCATCAAAGATACCACATGTCAGGTGCTTGATCTACCATTGGCTTACAATATCCTTCTAGGGAGACCCTGGATACATGAAATGCAAGCTATTCCTTCTACGTACCATCAATGCTTGAAATTTCCCTATGAAGGGGTAGAAGTTACTATCCCAGCAGATCTGAGTACAACTTGCAATACATTGAAGGAAAGTGTCGATAAGCTTGTTCCCAATAATAGAGAATCTTCCATCAAGCAACAAAATGTGGCTTCCACATCCAAGATGGAAGACATTGCTAAAGAGATCAATATCAAAGAAAATGGGATGGGAGAATACACTATAGAGCCAGTCTTGTCTCTGACATCTCTCCCTATCTCGCCCAAGTCATATGGACAATCTTTGAAGCAATCTAAATCAGAACCTAAGGAACCTATGGAAGCATACAAAATAAATTTTGTGGCGGAGCAAGTATCCAAACAAGAATTTGAAGAGGATGAAGCTATGCTTGCATGGCTATACAAAGAGGATTCTGAATCTAAAATTGTTCAACCTAGTGAATCTATAGCACCTACAATCCCTTCTAATTTGTATGGTCCAGGGAACAAATTGATAGCCAAGATGGGATATTCCGGTCAAGGACCTCTAGGAATCAGAGGAAAGGGTCTTGTAACACCCATTTCACATATTGGTAGAGCCAAAAAAGATACTGGTGGCTTAGGCTTTAAGAAGAAACCCTATCATCTCAAAGGTGGTTGTTCTCATGTCATAGAACAAATTGCACCAAGAGAACCCCTTCTCAAGAAAGAAGAGATAGAACCCTCAGATGATGATTCAGATAGTTCAGAACTCATCCCCTATGAAAAATTACCTAAAGAGATCAAAGATCTTCTTGATGATAAAGATGATCCTATCAAAAGAATTAATGTAGTAGAAACACAAGAACCTACTGTAGCGCAAGAGATGGTTGCACCACAAGAACCAGCTAATCTCGACAGCAATCAAAATGATCAAGAAGAAGGGGGTAGTTATTCTGACACTGATTCCCATGAATATGAATTCAAGTCAGAGACTGAGGGTAATCCTTCTTGGGGTATTCATCCTGATTTCACACATTTTCTAAGATTTCCTAGAGATCTTGAATCAGAAGCTGAGTCAAATGACTATGAATGGGGTGCCATTCCAGAAGAAGATAAGCTTATAACAGAAAATATATTGATGTTATTCACCAATATGTATCTCAACCCAATGTAGGTCTAGAGTGAAACAATGAACTTAACATGTCTGATCCACCTATGGCTGAAGAGGACTCCCATGATGATGTTGAGCCTATTCATGAGTTAAACATTTTGAGTTGTAATATCACCTTTGAACTTGAGCATCGGGTTAGGACCAATGATGACATATCCACATCCGTGAACACCATATCCCAAGCCTTTCCCGCTTTGACTATCCAAGGCCCTGATCTTATCGACCAAACTTCCACAAACCCAAGCCATGGTATTTACACCTTCCCGAATGACTATGCTCTTGCCTGCTACCTCAATGCAGTCGAGCCTATGAGGACTTCCATCAACAAATTGAGTGTCAGCATGACCGAGTCGGACATCAAATATCTTAAACAAAAAAATAAAAATAAAAAGAAAAAGAGTTCTGAGGGTGAAAACCACTTTGTGGCAGTCTCAGAAACTACAAAAGTAAAAATAAAAGACGTATCTGAAGGTGAAAACCTCTCTGAGGCACCTAAGGATGAGATATTTGATGTCCTTCTAAGTCATTTACAGGATAGATCTCCAGTTCTGATTGAGCCCACTCAATCCATCAATTTGGGTACAACAGAGGAACCACAATTGCTACATGTAGCACAATCTTTATCAGAAGAAGAGAAACAAAAATTTACTACATTCTTGACAGAAAAAAAGATCAACTTTGCCTGGAAATATTCAGATATGCCAAGATTGGATCCCAATCTCATCATGCACCATTTATCCATTGCTCCTGGGGTAAAACCAGTCAAACAAAAATTGAGAAAGATGCATCCTAATGTGGCACTCTTAGTCAAAGCAGAGCTAGAAAAACTCCTCAAAGCTAGATTCATCTGTGTCATAGACTATGCTGAGTGGATCTCTAACATTGTACCTATTTCAAAACCAGATGGTTCAATTAGAGTGTGCACAGACTTTAGAGATGTGAACAGAGCATGCCCTAAGGATGATTTTCCACTACCTAACATTGATATGATAGTGGACATGACTGCGGGCTATGAGATGTATTCCTTAATGGATGGCTTTTCTGGGTACAACCAAATCAAAATTGCTCCAGAAGATCAAGAGAAAACAGCTTTCACATGTGCGTGGGGAACCTTCTGTTGGAATGTTATGCCATTCGGACTCAAAAATGCTGGAGCTACATATCAAAGAGCAATGACATCTATTTTTCATGATATGATGCATAGAACAATGGAGGATTACGTGGATGATACCTTGGCAAAATCCATGATTAGAACTGAACATCTAACAGACTTGAGCATGATCCTCGATAGAATAGAAAAATTTAGTCTTCGACTAAATCCGAAAAAGTGTGCTTTTGGAATCACTTCTGGCAAGCTCCTAGGATACATCATCTCCAAGAAAGGTATTGAGGTCGATCCAGCTAAGGTGAAAGCTATCATAGAGATGCAACCTCCCAAGAATATCAGTCAAATGTGAACTTTGCAAGGGAGAGTACAGTCCATTAGAAGATTCATATCACAGTTAGCTGACATATCACAACCTTTCACAAAGACATTACATAAAGGTGTGACCTTTGCATGGAATGAAGACTGTGCAAAGAATTTTGATCATATCAAGAATTATCTCTCAAATCCTCCTATCTTAATTCCTCCTATTCATGGGAAGCCATTAATATTATATGTCTCTGCAATAGATACATCACTGGGGGCATTGCTAGCACAGCATGATGAGAACAAGAAAGAAAGAGCCATCTACTATATCAGCAGAACTTTAGTGGCCTATGAGAAGAACTACTCAATGATAGAGAAGGCATGTCTAGCTGTGATCTTTGCATCATAGAAACTGAGACACTACATGTTAGCTCATACTACTCATTTGGTAGCTAAAATTGATCCACTGAAATATCTCCTAAGCAAAGCTGCCCTCACAGGTAGACTAGCTAAATGGGTCATGCTCTTGAGTGAATTCAACATTGAATATGTTGAAATAAAATCTATCAAAGGATAGGTCATTGCTGATCAATTAGATGAAGCACCACTGTTTGATGATACACCCATGCAAATGGAATTTCCAGATTCCTCTATCATGCACCTCTCTTCTAGAGCATGGCGGTTATTCTTTGATGGCTCCTACACACAGAATGGATCTAGAGCAGGCATATTGTTCATCACTCCTCAAGGATACTCGATACCCAAAGCATTCAGACTAAAGTTTCCTTGCACAAACAATATTGCTAAATATGAGGCACTTCTCAATGGTATGAAAATAGCAATACAGTGGAGAGTTACAGAGATGCACATCCATGGAGACTCACAATTGGTTATCCACCAAGTCAATGATGTGTACCAAACCAAAGATGAAAAGCTCATTCCTTACAAGAGAATGGTAGATGATTTAAAGAAATACTTCATCTTTATCACATTTGAGCAAATACCCAAAACGGAGAATAAGGTTGCCGATGCAATGGTGACACTATCTACTCTCTTACAGCAGCCTGAACATGAACTACACTATGAGTTCCTGGTGGAAGCCCTATCCTATCCTGCATATGACTCCCCTGAAACCCGCATGATCTGCACTATTGTAGGTTATGACTCATCTCACTACAAAAATATATTCTCCTATCTCCATGACCAAATCATCCCTGAGTCCTTTACCCATTTTGAGAAATGAAACCTTATCTGATCCGCATCGTGATATGTCATCATTGGTAATGATCTGTACAAATGAGGTCTAGATGGTACACTGCTTAGATGTTTAGAACGGGAAGAGTCTCAACGTGCATTAGAAGAAGTCCACGAGGGTATATGTGGATCGCACTCAAATGGTTTAACGTTAGCTTGAAAACTTATTAGGGCTGGGTACTATTGGCCTGAAATGGAGAAAGAGGCTATTAAATTTGCTAAAAACTGTCAACAGTGTCAAGTACATGGCAACTTGATTCATGCTCCAGGGAGAGATCTAATTCTCTTTACTACACAATGGCCTTTTCAACAATGGGCATTTGATCTCATAGGCGCTATCCAACTGCACTCTTCCAATGGACATACCCATATAATCACAGTTATAGATTATTTTACAAAATGGGTAGAAGCAGTTCCTCTAACACAAGCAACGGGGAAATAGATCTCTATGTTCATCCTGAACTACATCATTTGCAGATATGGGATCCCTCACTCTATAATCATAGATAACGAGGGACAATTCAAAAATAAGGATCTAGATGACTTATGTGCTAAATTCAAGATTACTCAACATTGGTCATCTATCTACTATCCTCAAGGGAATGGACAAGCTGAAGCTTCAAACAAAAATCTCTTGAAAATCTTGCACAGAACAGTGAATAAAATAGGAAGAGACTGGCATCTCATGATCAATCCAGCTCTCTGGGCATATAGAACTAGTATCAGAACGCCTACAGGGGCTACACCTTTTGCTTTAGTTTATGGGTCTGAAGCAGTACTACCTATTGAGGTTGAAATCCCATCACTCAGAATCAGAATGCATGGACTTGTCACCGACGATGACTACAGAGTGTCTAGGTTGCAAGAACTGGAACTACTAGATGAGCGCAGACAAGCAGCGTATGATCATCTCAGAGTATATCAGAAGAGAATGTCTAGAGGCTACAATAAGAAAGTCAGACATAGAGAATTTCAGGTTGGCAATCTAGTGTTGAGAGAAAATCCTAAAAATCAATCACATTGAGAATGCAAAGGGAAGTTCAAACCCAATTGGCTGGGTCCCTTTGTTATCACTACTACTTTTGGCTCTGGTGCCTATCAACTCTCAACGACTGAAGGAGAACAACTTCGCAAACCAATCAACGTTCTCCATCTAAAGAAATTCTATGCCTAAGGCATTCAGTGCTTGGTAAATGTCCTGAAAAAATCTTAAAAATCAAAAAAAGTCCTGAAAAAATGAACATCTTGGTGAAAACCTAGCAATAGGCGCCTTGATGATTCATAAAAAAATGAAAAAAAATGAAAAATACAAAAAAAAAATGAAAAAAAAGAAAAAGTGCCTTGTTGAAAACCTGGAAACAGGCGCCTTAGTAGCAAAAATAGAATCTCTACCAAGATGGTGAAAACCTGGCAAACGGGCACCACTTGTTCCAAATGCTCCATCTATTAGTGCAATCTTGGTCTTTCCTAGCTTTCAATCTTGCTTTAGTTTGTACATATCTCCCAGTTTGTTTCAACATTTCCAGTTTTCAATAAGTCAGTCTGTACACCAACCAGCTCAAGCGTCTGTATCCTATCAATGTTTAACCCTTGGGGGCAATCAATGTCATATCCTATGGTCTCCCATGTATCTTAGACAGATCATATCTAGTCAGAGTCCTTTGAAGCTTCATGTGAGTTAGTCAGTCTGTCTTGTCTCCAGAAAGGATTTTGCATCTACAACAACGCAATCAAACATCAAAACTCAACTGAAAACAATCTATACTTTTTACATGCTTTTATCTCCTTGTATGCTTATTGATTTGCATTGAGATTTTTCCATATTGTGTCCCTTCAAGCTCTTCGATGATGTCCTTTACAGGATTTAGAGGGTGATGACTGGGGGCATAATCTTTTCTTTGTCTTCTGCTTGTATGTGAAAATCTAACAACTTTGGAAATTTTGGATTGAAATGGTGTCTGACTGTAAGAGCCTCTATCTCGAATTGGATGGCCATGCGTACCTCGACCATTGATACCTGGAAAATTCAAGGACGTTTGATCTAACTATTATCTTTTTAAAGTAAATTATTTCTCCTACTGTGAAATGCGATCTTGCCTAAGGAGGTGAACGATAAAGGATCACTACGGGTAATTCACACTGGATTTAGAATGATCTTTTGATTGTTTGATGTGTATGTTAAACGCAAGGTGTACTCAGGTCATCACGACGTTTATGTTTTGATGCTTGTACAAATTGCTATATCAAAATGGACATGATATTCAGGTCATCCTGGCATTTGTGCCTTGGTGCTTATATCTAATCCGACATTCTGAAAACAAAATCATTATTCATATACCCATGGTCTCATAATTAGTGGGTGTTGTATTGATTCTTGTGCATACAAATCAATATTCATATGTCTATGGTTTTTATTTTAGCTAGTGGGCATTGTATTGATTTATCCAGTTACCTAAAAGTTCAGTGATGATAACAAATCGACACATGGTGAGTGACTAGGTCCTAGGTCTTAGGTTGCATTTCATATTGCATGCTTCTTTGCATTTTTCATCTTTGCATGATCTCATAATGACTAAACGAACTTCAAAGCTTAAACAATTCTTCAATCACATCTTCAAATCTAACAAGAGCTGAACCTAACTCGAAGGTCTCTTCACAGAATCACAAGCAATGATCCTCCTGGGTTAACCATCTTTTTGACATAAGACTGAGTACTTGTCTTCATCAACCTGCAAAACATATCATGTATATCATTGCATTTACATATCATATCATAAACATTTATTGCATTTACATCCATTGCATAAACATACATATTTCCATAATCCTTACATCTGCATAACATTCATACATATGAAAGAAATCATTGCATTGCATTGATCCATACATACATTCTACACTACTCATAGCATTAACATCACATGATATCATCATACATAACAAAAATGACAAGTACACATGATGTCACAACCAAAAATATCAATCTCATCTATATATCAAAAATCTCATATAGTCAGGGGTGCACTACTGGCACAGGGTACAAATGAATGAGCTCTGTAGAGCTATCAGACACAATAATGTATCAGTGAGAAAGTATCAGATGAGAAGAGAAATCAACTGTCAGCATGCTCCTCTACATCTAGTGGAGGAGGAGGTGGTGCATCTGGTATCACCTTCACTCTCGGTGCCCTAGCTCCCTCTGATGCTGCCATGTACTGAGAATAGGTGGGCACTCTCTGTGTAGCAGGGACTACTGCATAGTAAGTGGATACATAATATGAGGCCCGCGCAGTCTAATGAATCACCTCTGCCTGTAATCTCTGCATCTCTGTGCACTACTCTGTGCGCTGCCTATCTGCCTCTCGATGCCTCTCCTCTAATCTGGCATTCTCTATATTCAGGTCCCGGACCTAGACTCTAAGCCGTCTGATAATCTCGGCCAAAGTAGGAGGAACCGCAAGCTCTGCATCAGCTGCTGGCATATCTGTGTCCTGTGCTGGCTGTGCTGGCTGATCTGCATGTGAAGAAGTGCTAACCCTGTGCACCTTACGACGTCTAACCTCAGCACCCAAATCAAATGTGTCATCCACACCTGTACCACCTGCAAACTACTCAGCTCCTAGAACATCATCTGCAAATCCTACTCCGCCCAGTGTACCACTCTCACCTCTGCTCCGTCTTTGTGTCCCAAAAAATGTACCCGCTATAGATGTAGAAGGACGTGGAGGCCTCGCATGTCCTGGTTCTCTTTGTGAGGGAACCATGGATCTCTGTCTCAGAGGAGTAGGGTGTACCACCTGTGGTCTCAGTCTTGCTCTCATAGGAGCCCCTGTAACATCCATAGCCTCCTCCATGGAGGGTATCAGCTCTGTAGGATCAAAAAATCGGTGAGTCCGGTGATCAGCAAGCCATGCCACATATGCATTTGTAACCCCTGCATCCACCACCTCTGGGTGATACTCCCAGTCTCTCCCAATGATATGACTGTACTCATCATCACATAAAGCATAACTGAGCTGTGGTGTCCATCCAAGCCCTATCTCACGCACAATGCAGGCATAAGCAGTATACTCCTAAGGGACATCCTGAATACGTCCATACTGACGCCAGACTCTAGTAATCAAAAATCTCTCCAAGATGGTGGAGGTCCGTCCTATCAGTATCCTCCTCTGGAAATAGAATGAAAATTGCTCTCTCGCAGTAGGCCAGGCCTCTATCTGTAAATATGGCCTCTAGATCATGAAGGTCATATCATCTAAACACCGGCGAAAGTACTCGGTGTGTCCCATGTGAACTTGTGTGACATAGCCGGCATAAGCATAAATGACAGGGTCCTGTGGTTGCCTCTACATCTGAAAAAATGGCCTCAAAATTGGGATATGCTCCCAAGCCCATATCTGCAGTACCAACGCTCCTGAAAAAAATGTCTTGCAGTCCTGATACATGACCTCGTGCATCTCAGAATACAAGTGAGCCAGCAAACACTGACCCCAAGCAAGCTTAGTGGGTGTAGCCATCAAAAGTGCTACCATAGGTGCCCATCCCATCAAAAAGTCATTCTGCTGACGGCCAGGCATAATCAACTCTCCAATCATCCCTGCAATGATACACTCTAGATGATGTGTCTGCCCATATCTCTGCACGAGTGTCTCCCAGGATATAGACCCAGTCAGCTGGGTATCATCACCGAACAGTCATCTGAAAGCATGCAGACCAGTAGATCCTCCTCTCACATACTCAGGCCAATGAGGACTATGAAATGGAATACGAAGGATCCTATACACGTCCTCTGGTGTAACAGTGATTTCTCTGGTAGGCAGGTGAAAGGTCTGTGTCTTAGAATGGTATCGCTCTATCAGCGCAGTCAGTAGGCCGTGATTTACCCTAATATCGGGTAAATGTATCAAGTGCTCAAAACCACATGTAGCAAGATGAACCCTCATAGGGTCTGGCAAGGTGATACACAATCTCTAGGTGGCCGGATAAGAATGGCGAACATGTACATCGGGATATGTGACCTAAATCATAAAGAAATAGGGTGTTTTATCAAAAATTCAGTTCAAAATCAGGCCAAAAGTATCAGAATGACACAGTTTTTGAGGTTTCAGAAGGTGGGGCAAAGTGTCCACAATCAGGCAGAAGGATCGGAAAAGTTAGATTTTTGACCTAAAAATGAGTTTTTAACACTCTATTTTTCAAATGACATTCCAGACTGGCATCAAATGTCGTACGACATTCCACAATAGACCAAATGACAATCCATAGTCATACGACACTGCACCTGGATTCCTACAAGTTTCGAGGGACCTGATGAAATGTCGTACGACACAAGGGTCCCTCTCATATGACACTTAAGCGTGGTTGAAACGACAATGTAAATTCAAATGAAATGTTGTACGAGTCTGGACTGGGACTCGTACGAGTTTCTACACATGCGAAATTTTAAAGCTAAAACGCGTATGAAATTTTTTTTTAAATGCTATAAATCATCAAAAACATGCATTTTTAGAGGGGAACAGAGGTCCACCTACCGAATGTCCATACGGTCGAGGTCTGTCATGTCTCCGGCTACGCTCAAAATGGTGCGAACTCACAGGTACCTTCAGTTCTCGCTAGTCTACCATTTTCTCGCTCAGAGGGCTCCATAGAATCTCTAAAGTCAAAGGGTTGAAATGAATTGAAAATGACCTTTCCGGCCTTTATATAGCTTTCGACCTAATTTTTAAAAGTGCTCTTTTTTCCATGAAAATTGCACCCCTGGCTAATTTCGACGTTCTGAATCCATTTTCGAGATCAAAATTGAAATCTAAGATCGTTTATTATGTCAAAATCATGATTTAAAATTTTTGGGACCAGGATGGTCTACTGCTTGCATAATCGACCTTCAATCTTCACAGAAATCTAGAATTCAACTTAACTGATTAGCTTTCATCAAACTATCAAAATTTCAACTTGGTCAACCATGGTCAACTCATGGTCAAACCTAGTCAAATTCAGTCTCTAGGACCTCCAAACGATGCAGAATGCATTCTCGAACGTATATAACCACTTCTCAAATCAATTAACATGCTTCTAAACTATCAACGCTGACTTTTCTTGTCAGATTTCAATTTTAATCCCGAAGGGGGCATGGTTTTGCACATCATTCAAAGTCTGTAAATCAAATTCTATCAATATCTTTCATCAGTGATCAAGACAAACAATCACGTCTAGTTACTGATTCATCAAAAAAGGTCCTCATCGCTCGGGGCAAATCTATCATCACTTGGGGCATATCAGATTCATCAAGATCCATATCAATCTGGTATTCTCCTAATCTTGTAAACTGTATCAGTTTTTGCAACCATCAGATCATAGTGTTCTTTCCTTGGTTCTTCGGCAACTGAAGGATTCAGATGTGATACCTGCTAGTTCTGCTAAGACAATCGAGTCTAGAACTGGTCACTCACTTCTTATCAATCCTAAGGTTCAGAATCAGGCATTTTGACACTTTTTCGCAATCATCGGTTCATTGCTGCTATAGTAAACATTATCTCTGGTCATTCAGGACCTCCTATCTCAATATCTTTCAATCGATTTCTATCTTGAGATCGGTTTATCTTTTGAATCAGTTTCATATCTTTATCAAACACAGACTATCTTTGAACCACTACACTTCGCACAGTAATTCAAAGAGGGGCAAAATGTAATACCCCAAAAATGGGCTATAAGTTCATTAACCTCCTACATTTACAAATTGAATGAAATCAACATCGAAGTCCTAATCTAAGGCACATCTGCACATCATCGAATCATAATTGATTATCTTAAATTCTACATTGGAGAATATTCCTAGTAATATTCCTAATCATCATAATTATCTTTAATTTTAATGATTATTTGACAATAAATCACATTTATCCTAAGTTTGATTAATTGAATATTTTCATATTTAATTAATTAGATTTGATATCTTGCCACTTAATTATGTAATTAAATTTAATTCTATCTATTATTAATTATATTATTTAATTTTGACAATAAATCCAATATCCTATGAATAATTAATTAAATTCTTATTTAATTAATTAAAGCAAGTTGTCATTATTTAATAATATAGTTTTTAATAAAAGTTTGATAAAATAGTTAATTAACATATAAATTAATTATTTATTTTCAAAAAGCAGTTAAGTTGGAAATAAATCACTTTATTATTAAATTAATTCATAAATAAAACATGCACAATCATAAAAGTAGACAACTATCAATTATCAATTAAAGCTAAACTCTATTTTGAGTTAAAGATTAGCTTTTGCATGTTTTTGTGACTTAATTATCTGTTATTATCAGATAACTCAAAAATCAACCTGAGTTATTTGAGTGATTTATGGCTTTCTTCCATGCACCTCCAAAGTCCTGGATTTCTATAAAACCAAGGCTCAGCTCTTCATAATTCATCTCATATTTTGCACAATCACGCTGGAGAATTGCAATTGGAAGGCTCAAAGCTTATTGCGAATCAACATTGTTGTGAGATCAATTTCAAATTCATAGCTTTCATATTATTGTTAGAATCTTCATTCTCATATCATATCATTTCTAGATTAGCATTGCATATCAATTTTCATATTAGCATAGATTCATATCAGTTTTTATCATTCTTATTGCACAGAAAATATCAAAAATATAGATTAATTGCATTCAATCTCATATCTAGATCAATTGCATTCAAATCTGCATTCATATTTCATATCTAGATCAATTGCATTCAAATCCTTCATTTAGGTGTCGTCTAGGTCACTGATCACGATTACAATCTGAGAACATCAATCTCGCACCTATTAGAAGGCAGTAAATCGCTTGGTTAGATTAGATTTCAATTTTGCATGATTTTGATTATAGCTAACCTCTAATATTTTACTGAAGTGTTGTGTCTACAGATCAGGTACAATTTTCACACACACACTAATCACCTCTCATTACCGCCCTTTGGATGCAAAGTCAACATGCATACATAGGGGAGGGGTCTACTTGAAAAGAGTGTTAAGTGTTCCACAAAGTTTCCCCCTTTTTATGCTTTCTTGATCTCATTAGTTTTCTAAGGTGTGGACTCACTTTGAGTTTGTGTGAGGAGTTAAATGTTCCACTTTTGGACTCACTTTGAGTTTGTGTGAGGAGTTAAATGTTCCACCTTGTAGACTCACTTCACATTCACTTGAAGAGTTAAATGTTCCACTTTTGGACTCACTTCACATTCACTTGAAGAGTTAAATGTTCCACTTTTGGACTCGATTCACATTCACTTGAAGAGTTAAATATTCCACTTTTGGACTCACTTCACATTTACTTGAAGAGTTAAGTGTTCCACCTTTAGTGCTTTAAATACTTTTGATAGTGAATTACTTAATTTTATTTTTAGAAGGCCTGCTTGGGGACACACCACCTCAAGGGACGACCTTAACTCCCATGTTCTGATAGATTATAAATAGCGGGTGGTGAATCGAAAGACACCTCTCTTGGGAATTGAGTTTGATATCACTCTTGGCCAAGCCTCAAAGAACTTTATACCTTTGAGAAGTGAAGGAGGAGATTTGGGTTACTGTCTCCCCCCAGCTGTGTGATTTTGGATTCTTCTCATCTACGGATTTGGGCCTCACGTACCTTACGTATATCGAGGACTTCTTTTAGAAATCCATGTATATCCTTGTAGATAGCTTGTTAAGGTGTTGTTGTGTTCTATGTGCCTGCTAAAACATTTTCAAGAACATACACAAATAGAACCTTTAAGGAGTAGAAATACTAAGTCACTATCCTTGTTCATGAACAAGGTTGCTTTGCCCCTTGCTCATTATTTGAAGATAATTGCTTGCTTGAACTCCTTCATTGATGTCTTATGTGCTTGATAAAATGCTGAAAATCTGTTAATGTGTCTGATTAAACCACAAAACAACTGAATTCCTAAGTTGAAACACCCAACTTTTTACAGCTTGCTCGATTTTCTATCTTGTCATTAGAGACTTGTTTTGACTTTAAATCTCTGGTTTCTACCCTCTAGGAATAGCATCAATTGGTTTACAAGGCCACTTTGGAAATAGTTGTCAGGTTAGAAGGTTATTCTTGGTGAGAAAGCTTATCTCTAGAATTTTTAGCTACATTCTTGGAGAATTTTAGTACTCTTATTATCCAAATCACTTTCATTTAATCAATTTCAATTATATTTTGGCCTAGTCCAACCTCCTGATTCAAAAGTGCAAGGATATTCATCCTTTAATTTTAGCACCTCTTTGACAGTGTTGGTAAAGCCCCTTTATTTCTATCTTTTCATTTCATTTTGGACAATAGAGAACTTTGATTATCCTAGTTTGGTGTTGACACTTTGTGAGGTCACCCTATCATTAAGAATCTCTTTCTTTCATGTCAGTTACAACAAGGTACCAAGTCAATCAAGGGAAGCGACCCCCTGTTGTTTTTAGCCAGTTAAGACTCATCAACAGCATAAGGGAAAAGGACCCCTTTTTTATCAATCTCCTAAGAGTGAATCTGAGATTTGTTTTAATCTGAAAGGTAATCCTAGTGAAGTGAGTACCTCTTTAGCACCCATTTCATCAAGTAGGGACATGAGTTACACCTTCACTCGACAACAAAGAGAAGCAATGAACTAGACTCTTGATGACATATTTCAAAGGCATAGGGGTAACATGATGTCTATTGGGTCTACATATGCTAGTCCACCTGGATCACCCCTGATCAACACAAGGTATCTTGATGCTCACCAACAAGCTGAGAGACATCACCAAGAAACTCACTCAAATTTAGGGTCACAACACGAAGACCAAAGCAACGAGTCTAGTGACCACCACATCAATGCAACCAATGCAATCAGACAATCAAGGCAACCTTCTCCACTTAGAGATACCTCTCAATATGAAAATATGATATTGAAGAGCATTGAAAGGGAGAAGCAAGCCTATCTAGATGAACAAGCTGCTAAAAAGGAGAAATTTAGACAACTAGAGGAAGAGAAACATGCATTATTGGACATAAGGAAAAGAGTCGCTCAAGAAGAAGAAGATAGACTCTATGCACAACAACTCCAAAATTGATTCAATCGGAGGGGTACTAATAGTGGGACCCACTCACCCCTGTCTACTCCCTCACCAAGTCCTAGAAGAAGGTCAAGGATGCCCTCAAGATCCCCAAGTCCTAGATGTAGAAGGACTTCAAGATATGATCACCATAGGAGACAGTCACCTCCTAGACTTTCAAAGCAACCCTCCCAATGAGCACATCATGGCTCACAACATGGAGGAAGTTATGCCAACTTCGATCATATAGATTTTATAAATATGCAACAAGAACCATTCTTTAAAGTATATGTAGAAAGGTATGTGGAACAAAAAAAGGATCAGTTCCTAGAAAGTCTCATCAACAAAGGTGCTAAGGTCCCATATAATTTTGATGTGGACCGAAAGGTAAAGAAGCAAGATCCATCAACTAATGAGGTGATCAAACAACTTCAAAAGGATATAGAAAGGATGAGGGCTCCTAAGAGCACATTTAATTTGGACTCCATATGTCCCAACCCAATTGACAAGAGTGTGGTTTTGGTTGAGTTTCCTAAGAAAGTTGAGTTTCCAACCTATGACAAATATGATGGCGTTGGTGACCCTCATGACCATGTTAGAAAGTTCTACATAATGAGCTTTTTTTTTTCACCATGAAGACTCCTACTTGATGAGATTATTCCCAAGGAGTTTCAAGGGTCAAGCCATGGAGTGGTTTACTAACCTTACTCCTCCAGTTAAGACATTTAGAGAGCTTTTGGAAAGATTTGTTCAACATTTTTCTTACAACTTATAAAGGTCGACCACCATGCTTGATTTGTGCAAACTCGAGCAGAATCAAGGGGAATCCTTTGTTACCTTTCTACAAAGATGGAGACGTTTGTGCTCAAAATATCCAAGGACAATTCCTGAGGAGGAAAGAATAGACATCATTGTGAGCAACTTGGTACTGGAATTAAGGTATGAAGTAAGGAAGATCCCATTTAATTCTTTTGATACCATGGTAGAAGTGGCGTGTCGCATAGAGGATGTCCTAAAAGAACAAGGAATTTTGGCCAAAACAACTAATAACAACAATGGCCAAAACAAAAATAATAATGGTAATAAGGACAAAAAGAACTCCTATTGGAATAAGAATAAGCAAGTGGTCAATGATGGAGTTTTTGACTCATCACAACCTAAGAATGAAGGAGTTCTTAATCTCTCTAATGCAGTCCAAGCCATGAAGTTGCAAACATCTTTAGCACAACAAGAAAATAAACCCAAGTATCAAGGGAGACCTAAAACAGAAAAGAGACAATTTACCAAACTTGGGGACTCCTATGCAGACATTTTCAAGATGTTAATTGCTCATAATTTGGCACAACCTCAGGATCCTACAAAGTTCCACATACCAGATCCTAAACCTCATTGGTGGGATGAGAAGGCTTTCTGTGTCTTTCATAATGGAATTGGACATGATATAGAAAATTGTTTTAAACTTAAGCATCTTGTCCAAGATCTTATTGAAAGTGGAAGATTACAAGTTGATGGTTTGACCACTAATGCAGATCACAAAGCTTTTAAAGAACCCTTGCCCAAATATGAGAAAGGAGAGAATTCTAACAACAAGAATGGCAAGGCTGCTATCAACTACACCTACACAAATGCTGAAAATGTTATTAATATGCTTGAAGTTGTTGATGATAATGTCAACATGATGAGAGGGAAAGACCCTTATGGATATGATGTGGATTCAAATCCTATGCCTAATGAAGGACCCGTTGTGGTACTAAGAGGTCCTCACTCACGAAGGATGTTTGAACCCCTCAATGCAGTCACTAGGAGTCAATCTCAAGCTCCCATTGTTATTAGAGGTCCTAACTCTAGTAAGTCTAAGCAGCCAGTGTCAAAAGGTGTTCTTCCTAAATTTTTTGTTGGTCCTAAGTTGAATTATAATCTTGTTGACCAATTACAATGTACACCAGCGTAGATTTCAATCTTTGAGCTTTTGGAATTGTCCCCTAAGCATAAGCGTGTCCTTGAGGATGCCTTGCGAGCGGCTAATGTCCCTAATGATATAGATGTAGATCAATTCCAGAATATGGTCAACCACTTGGCTAGCCCTCACTACCTTACATTCTCAGAAGAAGATGACAAGTCATTAAGCCACCCACACAATTTGGCCCTTCATATAGAGGTTATGATCCATAAGACCCATGTCAGGCGCGTGTTGATAGATGGGGGTGCTGGGATTAATATTTGTTCTTTGAGCTTATTGAAGGCCTTGAGTTATTTAGAAGAAGTCATTGACACAAGGAAGAAGATAACTATCAAGGCTTATGATGAAGTAGAATGTAGTTCTAAAGGATTGGTTGTTCTTCCTATCCGAATTGGTCCTATAGAGAAAGATATTTTGTTTCAGATTGTTGATGCCGGTCCTTTGGCTTACAATATTTTTTTGGGTAGACCTTGGATACATGAGATGCAAGCAGTCCCATCTACTTATCATCATTGTGTGAAGTTCCCTTACAATGGAGTGGAAGTTTGCATACCCAGGGATAGCACATTGTCAGTCAACACAATTTCAGCAGGGTCTCACATTCCTTTGAATAGGGAGGCTGACACTTTTGATACTACATTTAAACAATGCAAAGAAAAATTCAAAGCCATGGATCTTGGAATGGGGGATTACAAAATTGATTCATTCACAAAATTGCCAATTTCCCCTAGGTCTTATGGCAAACCTTCTCAAGATATGAAGCCCTCGTCTTCAGCAATGACATTGTTCGACAAGTTTGTGGAATCCTTAGTTTCGATTCAAGAGGAAAAAGAAGAGGTTGTCGTTAGGGACTAGATTTACCGAGAGGAGAAATACCAACATAATGAGGATTTTGTACCTTCTCCTCGAGCTTATGGGAGAGGGTATACATTGGTCAAGCATATGGGTTATCTAGGACATGGTCCCCTTAGTCATCGGTTGGATGCCAAAGTTGAACCTCTTAACCATGCCCTTTTTGGATGAAGGAATAAGTCAATAGTTGGCTTAGGTTTTGCAAATAAGAAATAGAAAAGTGTCTCGGTCTTAGCTGCGACAGACAGTGACAATGACTCAGACTACACACCTAATCTCTCTAATCAGCAAGACATGTCTGATGATTGGGTGCCTTCAACAAATCTCCTTTGGGGAGATTCAAAAGATTTGACAATTGACAATCCTACTATCCCATCTACGATGGATAGTGACTATATGAATGCTAGATTGACAATGGAAAGTGTTGCTATCCTAGCTGTGACAGATAGTAACAATGCTAGTGCTAGAGAAAGGGAAACCTTTCCTAACCTTGAGGTTTCTACATCACGAGGCCCAAATAATGATTCAGAGACAGACTCACATGAGTTTGAATGGGACTCACTTTTAGATGCAACAGTTGATTTGACATGGATGTTGTCCATACTTATAGTACTCAACCCGATGTGACCAACGAGCCTAGTGTAGGACTAGAGGATTGGACTCCTCGAATTGCCTTAGTGGATGACGCTTTGTTTGGTAGGACAAATCTTGATTCAGGTATCTTAGAAGGAGACTTGATGAATCTCAATTGTATGGTCACCGAAGATAACACCTTCCACATACACAATGTTGAACCAGTCATTGACCTACCCCTTGTTCATTTCCACCTAATTGATTGGTCTCAACATCACCAAGAGCCTCAGATCTTAAACTTTCAGAATGACTATGAAATTGCATGTTATCTAAATGCTCTTGAACCTATAGTCTCTTCCACCAGTGAACCAAAAACAAGTATGACGGAGCCTGATATTAAGTACCTTGGTCTAAAAATAAAAGAAAAAGAAAAAAAGAAAGATGGTTCTGATGGTGAAAACCACTTTGTGGTGGTGTCAGAACCCAAAATAGTAAAAATAAATGATGTATCCGAGGGTGAAAACCTCTTTGAGGTGCCTAAGGATGGGGTACTTAATAACTTGCCAAGTTACTTCCAAGACAGGTCATCAGTTCTCATTGAGCCCACACAACCAGTGAATTTGAATATAGAAGAGGCTCCCCAAATAGTGCACCTAGCTCAGTCTCTATCAGTTGAAGAAAAAGAGGCATATACAAAGTTTTTGCAAAAGAAGAAAATCAACTTTGCTTGGACATATTCTAATATGCCAGGGTTTGACAATGATCTTATTATGCATCATCTATCTATAGCTCCAGGAATAAAACCAATCAAACAAAGGTTGAGGAAAATGCACCCTCACGTAGCTCTTCTTGTTAAAGCTGAATTAGAAAAGCTGTTACGTGCAGGATTCATTCAAGCTATTGACTATGCTGAGTGGATCTCCAATATTGTTCCAGTTTCAAAACATGATGGGTCCATTCACATTTGCACAGACTTTAGAGACCTCAACAAAGCATGCCCAAAGGATGACTTTCCACTCCCAAACATAGACATGATAGTGGATATGACGACGGGTTATGAGATATATTCCTTAATGGATGGGTTTTCTGGATATAACCAGATAAAAATAGCTCCCGAAGATCAAGAGAAAATAGCTTTCACATGTGCATGGGGAACCTATCGTTGGAACATCATGCCATTTGGCCTAAAGAATGCAGGAGCAACATACCAACGAGCTATGACCACAATTTTTCATGATATGATGCATAGGAACATGGAAGATTATGTGGATGATACCTTGTCTAAATCTAGGAAATGGGATACACACCTCGATGATTTGGAAGTGATTCTAGATTGCATGGAATAGTTTCAACTTAGATTGAATCCAAAAAAGTGTGCATTTGGAGTTACCTCAGGTAAACTTCTAGGATTCAGAATTTCAGCAAAAGGAATAGAGGTTGATCTTGAAAAGGTCCAAGCTATCTTAGATATGCCACCTCCAAAGAACATAAGTCAAATGAGAAGTCTTCAAGGATGACTCCAATCTATATGGAGGTTTATTTCACAACTTGCAGATAGAGCACAACCTTTCAATAAAACATTGCATAAGGGAGTCACATGTGTGTGGAATGAGGATTGCCAAAAGAGCCTTGATCAAATAAAATAGTATTTGGCTAATCCTCCAATTTTGATGCCTCCTATTCCAGGGAAACCATTGATTTTGTACATTTCAGCAACAGAGTCTTCCTTGGGGGCATTGTTGGCTCAATTAGATGACACTGGGAAAGAAAGGGCCATATATTACATTAGTCGTACTCTAGTATCTTATGAGATCAATTATAATAACATTGAGAAGTCTTGTCTTGCAGTAGTGTTTGCTTCCCAAAAGTTGCGACACTATATGCTTGCTCATACTATACATATGGTTACAAAAATTGATCCTCTTAAGTACTTGCTTAGTAAGGCTGCCCTCACGGGTAGACTTGCTAAGTGGATGATGGTTTTATCTGAGTTTGATATAGAGTACATTGAGAGAAAGGTCATAAAAGGGCAAGCTATTGCTGATCAGTTAGCTGATTTTCCAGTTAAGGATAGTGTGCCTATTCAGGTAGAGTTCCCAGATGAACACATTCTATACATGACCACTCGCACTTGGAAGATGTTCTTTGATGGTTCCAACATGCAAAATGGATTAGGTGTGGGAGTATTGTTTGTTTCTCCTCATGGGTATAATATACCAAAATCCTACAAACTTTTATTCCCATGTACAAACAATATTGCAGAATATAAAGCATTAACCAATGGATTGAAACTAGCTATAGAATGGAACATAACAGAGTTGCATGTCTTTGGGGATTCACAATTAATTATCAACCAAGTCAATAAGGAGTATCAAACCAAAGATGATAAATTGATACCTTACAAAAAGATGGTTGATTCATTGAGATGTTACTTTACCTTTGTGACATTTCAACAGATCCCTAGAGTAGAAAACAAAGTTGTAGATGCTATGGCTACATTAGCTTCACTCCTACAGTTGGAACAACATGAATCTAGATTTGAATTCTTGGTGGAAGAGCTACACCACCCCATATTTGACTCATCTGAAAGCAATGTCATTTGTACCCTTGTCACACATGAGTCTTCCCACTATGGTTCTATATATTCATATCTATGCGATGGCATTATCCCTGACACTATCAACCATTTTGAATGTTGAAACCTCATCCGTAATGCTTCTCGCCACACCCTTATCTCTGGTGATTTATATAGGAGGGGTTTAGATGGGACACTTCTTAGGTGCTTGGAAAAGGAGGAATCTTACCAAGCGTTAGTTGACATTCATGAGGGCATTTGTGGTGGACACTCTAATGGTCTTTCCATGGCCTGAAGGTTGCTTAGGGTGGGGTATTACTGGCCCACAATGCAAACTGATGCAGTAGCTTTCTCTAAATCTTGTGAGAAATGTCAAAAACATGGAAACTTGATTCACGCTCTAGGGAGGGAGCTAATTCCTTCTATTTCTCATTGGCCATTTCAGCGCTGGGCCTTTGACCTTGTTGGGCACATTCACCCCAACTCATCAGGTGGACATAACTTTATCATCACAGCTACTGATTATTTCATGAAATGGGTAGAGGTAGTCCCTCTTTCTGTTGTCTCAGGCAAAATAGTTTCCCTATTTATTCTGAATCATATTATTTGCCAATTTGGAGTGCCTTATGAGATTATTACTGATAATGGAGGTCAATTCAAGAACAAGGACCTAAAGTATTTATGCAAGAAGTTTAAAATTAAGCAACATTGGTCCTCCATCTATTTTCCATAGGGAAACGGACAGGCAAAAGCCTCTAATAAAACCATTCTTAAAATCCTTCATAGAACAGTACATAAGAATGGTAGGGATTGGCACTTACAAATCAATCTGGCACTATGGGCCTATAGAACTAGCATTCGTACACCTACAGGAGCTACTCCTTTTGCTCTTACCTATGGCGCTGAAGCAGTGTTGCCTTTAGAAGTAGAGATACCTTCACTTAGAATCTCTCTCAAAGGTTTGATTACAGATGAGGATTACCTCGCCATGAGGTTACAAGAACTAGAACTTCTAGATGAGAAGCGTAAGGCTTCCTTTGATCACATGAGAGTATATCAAAAGTGTATGTCCAAAGCATTTAACAAGAAGGTTCGCCCTAGGGAATTTTAGATAGGTGATCTTGTTTTGAGAGAGAACCCTAAGAATCAACAGAATAGAGAACAAAAGGGCAAGTTCAAACCTAATTGGCTTGGACCATACATTATTACAGCAGCTTTTGGTACAGGTGCTTATTTATTGTCAAATGAAGATGGAGAATAGCTCCCTGAGCCCATCAACATTTTGCACCTAAAGAAGTTCTATCCTTGATGCCCATTTCTGTCTGGGGGCATCCTTTGTACATATTTTATGATGCTGAAAAAATACCAAAAAAATTCATATATGATGCTGAAAAAATCCTAAAAAGCATATACAGTCCTGAAAAAATACAAAAAAATTGGAAAAATTGAAAAAATACAAAAAAAAATATAGAAAAAGTGCCCTGGTGAAAACCTGGAAATAGGCACCTTGGTAGCAAAAATACCAAAAAAATTGAAAAATCGAAAAATCTCCAAGTGGTGAAAACCTGGAAACAGGCGCTACTTGAGGCCTTTGCACTCCTATTTGTTAGCATGCATCCTCGACACTGAGCCTTTCTCCATCATGCCTTGACCTTATTTGACTTGGTCTAGAATTGGTCTTTGTCTTTGTCTAGGGGGCATACCTGTTAGCATAGGTGCTTTAGGTGCGTTTGTCTCTTGGGGCATTTCACAAACCAGTGTTTTTCAACACCACCCCAAATAGTGTTTTTCAACACTACCCTTGCGTTGAGTGTTTCTTAACACTTATCAGATGTCTTACCCAATAGTCTAAGTATGATGCGATATTTCTCATTGATAGATGTGATAACCAAAGTCTGACTCTATGACCAACACACATGTACTTAAACAATCAACTCGCTTGAGATATGTTGACTTTATTTTTCTTTGTGTTGTCTATGAGGATTTCTTTGATGAGTGGTCTCTCCCTGAGAAGTTTTCGATGATGCATAGCTAGAAGACTGAGGGTATGAGAACATGTTTTCTTTCTTTATCTACTTATGGGTATATTTTGTTGATCCTAACTATCATGAGCATTTATGTTGGTCTTACTTGACACTATGGATTGACAAGGTATTGTCCTTGACTGTTTCACGAGTGCATGCTTCTAGTTATCCTGACTTTCATGTGTCTTGATACAAGCATAATCTCGCCATATAAAACTTAGGTAATCTCACTGCATTAGTCATATTGACCTCCGTGTCTTTGATGCCTAGGTGGGATTTCCACATTTCTATTTGATAAAGATCGTATTCATATCCACATAGTTATGCTAGTGTGCATTGTACGATCTTATGACGATACCAATAACGCTCGATGATGATAATTAGATGTCTATAGGTGTTGTGACCTTACAAGTCAACCACTTTCATAGTAGCTTGCATTCTTAGGTTCATCATAGTTTAGTTTTTGCATCTTGCATATGGAGAGAGCTCTCCTTTTTATCATCTACGGACTAGTTGGTCAACTGTGCTCATTTTTTGATTCTTCTTGATCATATCTTTCATTTCTGGTCTTTCATATCACATCATTTTCTATCCATTTTCGGACTTGAAATCAAAATCTGAATCGCGTTTCCAAGTTTTCTCATTCTTCTACACAGTTGACTAACCTTTTGAGGCATAATTCTTCGATCTTTGATGGAATTTCTTCCTTTCCATGTCTTCCAAACTTCTAGTCTTTCATTCACCCCTTTCACTTCCTCTCTCTAAGGTTTGACTTAATCTTTATCCTATATCTTTTTTAGTCAAACCTCGTCAACCTGGGGCATATCTTCACTATTTGATGGTTATCCTATCATGCTCCATCCTTCGATTATGATTTATTATGACTTGATCAGGTTTATCAATTTGTTGCTTCTCCTCTACTTGATTTCGATTTCAATTCCGAGGGGGTAGTACCTATCAGCTTTAATCTTTGATTCAGCTTTATCATTCAACTCAGCTTGAGATTCTTATTTTTAGACTTGATTATCACCTAGCAGCGATGGTGGTGATTTTGTCTTTCAATTTTTATCTCCTATTTTCCAGACTTGATTATTGCCTAGTAGTGACGGTGATAGTTTTGTCTAAGGCTTGATTTGCACCTAGTAGCGACGGTGTTGATCTTGTCTTTCAGCTTATGCTTATGTTTTGTCCAGATGTGATCCCGAATCGACCTCACATCTAAGTTGTTTTGTGATCCCAAATCGATCTCACATTTCAATTCTTCTTTGACTGCATGTGTTCCCAAAATGATCACACATTAGTCAAAGAGGGGAAAATGTATGCACCCTAAAATGGTCGCCTAGACTTTGGGCCCCCACTTAGCAATTTATCAAATCCCTGAATCAATATTTTCAAATATCAACAATATCAATTATATCAATTTCCTTGATCAAATCATAATCAATTCAATATTTCCTAAGGTTTGAGCTTTATTTAATTTAAAAGAGAAAAAAAATAAAAATTGTATTTAATTAAGAGAACATGCTCCCTTTTAATTAATTAAAAATCTCTTTTAATTAAATAATAAAATCACTTTATCCTAAGCCTTTATTTAATTAAAAGGAATTTCCTCCCCTTTTATTTAAATAAAAAATCCCCACTTTTCTTCTTATCCTATGTTGCACAAATAAAGCATTATTCTTATTTTATAAAAAGAGAAAAAGTACTTTTTGTCTCATATGGACACTAAAGTCAACTCCTATTTTCCTATTGGAGGATATTTGTGCACAAGGATCAAGATTTTATTTTTCTCCACCGTTGATTAAGTCTTTTGCCTCTTAATCTCAATGGTCCATTTTCATCTCATTTCTTATAAAAGGAGAGCTCTCTCCTTCATTTCCATATCTTAGGTTTTTATGCTAATGTTATGTTGCAGGCTTTCTAGGTCATTTGGAGCTCTTTGAAGACATTCTTGCATTCAAGCTTTGAAGACATTGTTGTTGCATTTCATTTAGCTTGTTTTCTTACATCATAGTTGCATAATCATGGAATTTTTAGTATAGATTTCCTTTATGCAATAGATTAATCTCACATAGCTTAATAGGAGGATTTGTAACACTTGTATTTTCCTTTCATAGCATAGCTTGCATCTTTCATTCTCATAGATTAGTTTGCATTGCATTGCATCCATATTGATTTCATTGGAGATATTGGCATTGTTTCCCTTGTCTTTGATTTGGAATCTCTCATTGTGTGGTTGACTAGCAAGGTCATGAGTTTATAGCTCTAGCTAAGAGAAATTTTACAAATCTTGCAACTCCATGCATAGAGAGCTATGGATCGATTTGTGAGGGCTCATTGTTGAGTTTTCTTGCATGTAAGGATTCATAGAAGTGTGGTCACATTTTCACCATACACTAAGTGGGAAAAATGTATCATAAGGGGTCTTAATGTGTCCTACGACCATTTAGGACCCATTAGTACCAAGAATAATAGAATAATAGGCCCTATATTATAAAGGGGTCGGGGCCATTGAACCCTTTGAACTGGCTTCTATAATAACCCTCTTCACTGGAATAATATGATAATAGGCAAAGAGTAGGGGCCATGGGAACCCTCCCTCAATAGCCATAGAGTAGTAGGGGCACCCTCTGAACTGGAATCTAGTTAGAAGGGGCAAAATAGTAGGCCGTGGGAGCCCGGGGGGGGCATGTTACATATAGAATCTAGATGGTCGGCCTTTAATAGATAGGGGGGCTGATAGAACCCAATAGAGAAGTGTCCTATTATTTAATAAGACATGTTAGGACCTATTAAGACACATTAGGACATATTAAAGCACATTAGGACCTACTAGGACCCCTTAAGACACATAGGGGTCCCAAGTGGTACTAATATATCATAAGGGTTCATAATGTGTCATAAAAACATTTAGGACCCATTAGTACCTAATAAGACATGTTAGTACCTATTAAGACACATTAGAACCTATTAAGGAACTTTAGCACCTACTAGGACCCCTTAGGTCCCCTTAAGACACATAGGGGTCCTAAGTGGTACTAATTTATCATAAGGGGTCCTAATATGTCCCTATGACCATTTAGGACACATTAGTACCTAGTAAGACACATTAGGATCTATTAAGACACATTAGTATCTATTAAGACACATTACAACCTACTAGGACCCCTTAAGTCCCCTTAAGACACATAGAGGTCGTAAGTGGTAGTAAAGTATAATATGGGGCCCTAATGTGTCATCCAACCATTTAGGGCCTATTAGTACCTAATAAGACACATTAGGACCTATTAAGACATATTAGGACCTATTAAGGAACATTAGGACCTACTAGGACCTCTTAGGTCCCATTAAGATAGAGATGGGTCATAAGTGGTACTAATGTATCACTTGGGGTCCTAATGTGTCCTACGACAATTTGAAACTCCTTAGTACCTAATAAGACATGTTAGGACCCATAAACACACATTACAACCTATTAAGGAATATTAGGACCTCTTAGGTCCCCTTAAGACACATACAGGTCCTTAGTGGTATTAATGTATCATAAGGGGTCCTAATGTGTCATACGACCATTTAGGACCCATTAGTACCTAATAAGACATGTTAGCACCTATTAACACACATTACAACCTATTAAGTAACATTAGGACCCCTTAGGTCCCCTTAAGACACATTCGGGTCCTTAGTGGTATTAATGTATCATAAGGGGTCCTAATGTGTCGTATGACCATTTAGGACACATTAGTACCTAATTAGACATGTTAGGACCTATTAAGATAAATTAATACCTATTAAGGAATATTAGGACCTACTAGGACCCCTTACATCCCTTTAAGACACATAGGAGTCCTAAGTGGTACTAATGTATCACTTGGGCTCCTAATGTGTTGTACGACCATTTAGGACCCATTAGTACCTAATAAGACATGTTAGGACCTATTAAAACACATTTAGGACCCATTTTTACCATCAAAATAATTGAATCAATCTTGCATGTATATATACAAGTATATAATTTTAAAAACATTGTACCATGTAAATAATTAATTCAATCTTACATATATATATAGCTATGCTTAAAAACATTGAGCCATTGAACCAAAACCATGCATATATAGCTATATTAAAAAACCATTGAACCATCAAAGATATTGAACCAATCATGCATATATATAGCTATATATAACAAAACCATTGAACCAATCATGCATATATATATATAGCTATATAAGGAAACCACTTAACCATCAAAATATAAAAGCATAAATATGATCAAAATATATATATCCAATCCTAGTTCAAATTATATATGAGTTCAAACTATAGTTAAAATATAAAAGTGTGAACTACAAATACAAATTTATGCTAAAGTTCATCATACATATAGTATGGATCCTCTCTATATTTTATTACCTCTAAAACTTTTTCATGTTCTTCAATAGGCAACCTCCACTTTTGGTTGTCACATCCTTTTTTTTCCAATGTATCAAATTGCAACTTTGTCTCTATAACCAAGTGACTCTAATGTAGAACTCTTTGGCCAGGCATGTATTCAATAAATTGAACTCCATTTTTGTCAATCTTTGTTTGTTGATAATAGGTGCTCTCAATAACAACTGAACTAGTTGAATATGGTTGTCCATTACCATCTACAATTACTTCTAGAAACTTGTATTTTTCTTTTATGCGTCTTAAACTGATAATAATCTACACCTTCTATATTCTTAGGATCAAAAACCATAGCAAAAATATCACCTATACAAGTGAATCGTGCATAAATTAAAAATATATGCGAGATCTCTAAAATTTGAACATCAATCAAGTGATATAAATTAAAATTAAATAAAGGAAAACATGTATGTGCACGCACTTGTAACAACTAAATCAGAAACACATTCATAATCAATTGAATATATAGGATCATGAATGTCTATGTCATTGTCATCATCTTCATAAGGAGGCATTCTGATTAACTCTTTCATATCCCATTGTAAAACATATCCATTTACAATATTCTCACATTGACTTATTGCATTTTTCTCAACACAGTCATCACAAAAGAATGATTTATCTCTTACTTGAATCAATGGTGGCTTGTGGTGTCCTAAATTCATCACTTGGTGTAAACTTCTAATACTAAAAATTGATTGAAAATTATAAATATTAGATCAATCAATATCTATTAAAAATATGATATTGTTAGATAAACAATTGTGATAAAGGTGAAATGTACTTCATGATATTTTAAAAGAATTTGAGTTCAAAAAATTTTACCTTTCACTTCCCAAAAATAACACTTGTTGTATTTTGTGTCCTAACTAGCAAAATGAGTTTGACACCATTTAACTATTTTATTTGAATTCTCTATCATGTTACCTACATAGAAGAAACTTTTTAGTTTAAAGAAAATGAAAATTAAATAATGTACTTACACATCAAACATTGAACACCATTTGTACCTTCAAGTTCATGTTGTCAGAGTGCACGCTACACACATGCTCCTCCATCGTGCTCTCCCTTTCCATGTCCACTTTCAAAGAAGTTCCAAAGAAACTTAACATTGCATCTCGCATGTTGCATGCCTAACTAATTAAAGGCTTTTGCAGACTTAAATTATCTTGGACGATAAAGTTCTAGACACACATGTATAAATAATCTTTTTTTTTAAAAGTATAAAGTGAAATTATGCATATATTGTAATTGAATAAGATAATGTACTTACATGTGCCACCATCAGACCAAATCTACTATTGTGAAGCATTTATCCTGCATTTCAAAAGATCTTCAAAACAAATTCCAAAATAATGAGCCACATAGCTCCTATCATGTACCCTATCATTACTAATATATAAATGAACCTCCTTGATGATAATGTGTTCATTTCGATCAATAATTTCTACCTCATCCAAATCAAATTGTGCATGTCTATAGGTCACTTGCACAAATATTGCAACTTATTTAGAATTCTAATATTGAGCTTGGAGATTTGATCGAGGGGATAATGTATAGTTCTTAGAAAAATCTACAATTGAAAGAATACAACCGGGTGGAAAACAATTTTTGGACTCACAAAATTGTTTAGCTTGCCATCGTGCACCATGACAATGTTGGATATGTGGATAAATCATAGTTCAAAATTTGTTCATAAACTCAAGGTAGGGTAATTCACTCTCCTTCAATGCAAGTATTTTGGATTCCTCTCTTTTCTTGGTTTGGTATGTCTCATATTCAAATCTCTTCCACGAAAGTGGCATTGAAACATCAATATTCTCAATTTACAATAGAGATTTTTGCAAATGTCCACAATCAATGCATTCACTTTTCATACACTAGACATTGAACTCATCTGAATCATCTAGTATATCACACATAATGAACTTCACAAATTGTGTCATACTTCTAGGGACGATTGTATCTTGATTAAGTTCTGCCATAAATTTTTTATATGATTGCAAGTATAGATGAAACTCGATATGATTTCGACAACAACAAGTTTTACGAACCTTATTTATGCGTACAAAGCAAGGGTGCAACATCTCAAACATTCTCTGACCTATTTTTACATTTGGAAATTCTTTCTTAAATGATTCAAACAGTTCACTTTGTGTTCCATCTAGAAAATATTTTGGATGTTCAACTTTGATACTGGTTTCTTCATCTTTCAACTTTAGAGGGTCTCTTCTATGGAAAGTAACATGAGAGTTTCTGATCCAATATTCAATGACATATGTGTTGGAAATTTAGTTGGGAAATGTGATATTGAGAGGAGGGGGTGAATCAGATATCACCTATTAATCCATTTTTGCATTACAGAAAAACTTTGCATAGCTTAAACATAAACTACATCAATGTAATGAAGCTAATACACTAAACAACATTCAAGAAAGTACTCATAACACAATAAATTTGGTTACCCAGAAACCCTTGAAAGGTAAAATTAGGGTGGGGATGACACCCACAAATCTTCACTACTGTAGTATAAAGTTTACCTGTTAGGGCTACAAATTTGATCACAAAATATGATCTACCCTGTGAGGGATCTGCCCTGTTAAGAGCTAAAAGACCTATACAGTCTACCTTGCAAAAGGATTTAGAACTTACAACTAAGTAAGCACTCAGTTAAGAGATTACAAAAGGTCTGTTAAAACCACTATGTTAAGAGATTTACCCTGATACACTTGTTATAATTTCTCAATACCTGATCCTTCAGTCTACACTATATGTTGATTACAGATCTTCTCCTTCTAGTATTGATTTGATCCCATCTATCAAGTTTATCTTTGTTCTGTCCTTCACTACAATATCTCTATCTCACTCTGTCACTAGACTCTATCAGAATGCTTTACTAGTCTGAATTTATTCTCTTCTCATTCCTCTCATTCCCTTCTCATCCTCTCACACACATATTAGGGTTAAGATCTTCTCCTTATATAGACAACTAAACTTCCTCAAGATTCAAGATCTACGATCCAGATTTACTCTTTTCGCCACTTAAGCTTTACTAATTCTGATTGGCTCCAAGTATTGCATTGGGATCAATGATTGTAAAATAGGAGCGTAATCACCTCTATGATTTCCTCAACAAATAAAATACAAAACATGAATCTCAGCCAAAATGTTTTACCTCAATGATTTTTCCATAACAAACTCATATGTCGATTATGGCTGACTTGGTAATTGATGTCTCTGGTACTTGGCATTCACTATACTTGGCATTCGCTGATATCTCTGTTTCTTGGTATAAATTCCTTTACATAGCTCGGCAAAAACTAACTCGGCTAATACAGAAATACATAGTGACCATTGGTTTACTCGGCAATGACTACTACTCAGTAAATATACATTACATGACTCGACCTATACATGATGACTCGGTCACAGTGATGACCAACCAACATTGCCTAGATAATGACTAAGTGTAAGACACTAATAGTCAACAAGACTATAGAGATCTATAATCTCCCCCTTTGGCATTAGTGGCAAAAACACTTTGTCATGGCATTACAATTATATTTACAAAAGTACTTAGTATTATCAGAATACTCCCCCTAAGATATATACATATACAAAATTTATGTTACCTCCCTTTGTGCCTGGATATGTCATGTCATTTAATTTCCCCCTTGTTTTTGGCATGCTTGATTTCTTTGAGAGTAGGAATCGTGAATTATTTCTCCAGAAATGGTTTATGAAGCATCATAACCATATGTAATGCAGATTCCCATCCTAATGTAGCAACTTTCAGAGCTTCTGACTGCACTTCTAGCTCAGCAACTAGATTGACTAGGCTCTCGGTTGTAGAAAGATGAGGATCTTTATGTGTTAAGTCCTTAGCCTTTGCTAACTCTCTTTGAATGGCCTCTAGATGAGGTGTCAACATTGTTTGCATAGAGAGTAGATGAGCCCTTATCTTACCATCATTAGCCATCAACTCGGCTATCCTTCCTTGTGAATGTAGAAGCTTGGCATAATGTTTTGAATTGGAACTGGCATCCAAGCTCAAGGATTGACCGGTAGACTTTATTTCTTGTTGTAGTTTGTCTACCAGCCCCTGGTTATCCTTCGTGAATTCTTCTACAGTGCACAGTTTGGTAAACAAAGATTTTGCATTCACTACCACTTCTTTTGAATTTGTTATCAGAGTAGAAAGTTCTACCTGTTTTACTACAATCTTGGCAGATACCTTGTTCAATACCTTGGTTTCAAACTTCCTTTCTGACCACTGCAACAACTTATCACTTGCATTGCTTCCGTCATTAGTCACTTTCTTGACAATATGGACAAGTTGTTCTTGTATGGGATCAAAATTATCTACATCAGACATTTCAAAAGAATCAATAAATATTTCTTTTATATCTTGTAAAACTTGCTTTTGTTGATGTTCTCTTTGTAATTCTTCTTGCCTACTTTTCCTCTTCAGTAGGTCTTGCAATATTTGCATCTGCTCATATGATAAGTTATCAGAATCCCATTTCAGAATTACAATAACTTCATCAATGGTTACCTCCAGTGAAGAAACTTTCACCTTCTTTTTCAGTGCCTTCTTCGGTGTACTCTCACTCGACATTTGTACAAAAGCTTGTATTGCCTCTTTCTCCTTCGGCTCTTGAATATTAATAGCTTTGTCCCTCTCTTCTTTTCCCTTATCCTCCACATGAGGACTTACATTCACTAATGCAGACTGATCTCCTTTGTCTCTCTATGACTCCTCGGCAGATGTAGACTGATGTGTAGGTACCGACGGATCATATTCCTCAGTAGTGCTCATACCGGCTAACATGTCAACTATAACAACTTCAGATTTTGCAGGGGTTGTGTTGACATTTGATGTATCATCAATTTTTGGATAATCTATTACTTGTAAGAGCACAGTATTACTGCCTGGCAAAGATGTGTCTTTTGCTTCCTCGGCTTGTATCTCTTCTACAGTCAATACCTGAGTTTTTACTAGGGTATCCTCTGTAATGTCAACAATACTTACTCCAGATACCTTTTGACATATTTCTTCCTTGGGAGCTTCTTTATCCTGAATAAATGGTTCAATTACATCTTGTGCATTATCTGGCTCAGCACCCTTAGATGTGCTAGCTCTTGATGTGCATCCTTGTCAATTATCAAACCAAAAATTATCTTCCAAATCTTTACACTTTCATGTACAACATCCTCAACCTTGTGTTGAAGGATAGAGTAAGCTCTAAGTTTGGGAACGAATTTGTTCCTGTATTGTTCCACAACTTCCTAAATACTAGTAGATGTTAGATCCGATGAAACTTGAGATAGTGTGCTCTCTCTTATCTGCTTCTCGGTCATGAGAGAAAACTCCCATTTCTGTGCAACTCTATTGCTTAACTCTTTAGGGACTAGTTTCCCCAACTGTATAGGTAACATCTTGAAAGTGCAAAGCATCTCAAGAATAGCTTCTTCTACTTTTTATTTATCCCCTATACTCATGCTCTCAAATTTTAATTGCTTCAAACCTGCAAGTCCAGCAGAATTCTTGATAGTGTGGCATATTTCATCCACATTTGGTGTTATACTATGTATTGCAACCTTCTTCTTTTCCTCCTCATCACTTTCTGACTCCTCATCATCTTTCTCTAAAATAAGTTTCCTCCTAGGCCTTTTGCTTGTCTGGCTCGGCACTACCTTGGGCTGAACATTTTTTCTTTTCCCTGATGCAAGGGTTTTCTTTTGTATCTCGGTAGTTTAAGAGACTTTCCTTTTTCTTGGCCTAAGCATAGGTGACGGTGTAACCTTAGGGTTTTTCATCTTTTCACTTATGGGCTCGGCAAGTACTGCCATCTTTCCTTTCTTCTTTTCTACTTCTACCTCTTCTTCTTCATCACTCTCACTAGGATCACTTGCTTCATCTTCTCCCAGTCCTTGTGTTAATTCAAGAGGTGCATCCTCCTCTGTTTCTCCCATAATTTTTACTAGATTCTTCACAATTTTCTTCCTTTTTCTTTCTACAATTGTAGCCTTCAATCCCATGGTTATTTTGGATTTAGCTTCTACATAAGTTCCAAAGTGAGGGACCTTTTTATCAATTTCCTTGGCTAACAGGGTTGTTATTGCAACTGTGGTCTCATCAATATTTACCTCATAAGGTAATGGCACCAGCCATGAAACCCTTGGTAAAACTGCTTGTGCATAAGTGAAATCTGTATCGACTAGGAAACAGATGTCCTGGCTATTCTTTTCAACTAAAGACATTGGAATCCTACTTCTCTTCCTCATTTTATTTTTGAATTCAATGAAATAATTCTCCATTACACCCTCAAAAATTCCTCCTATCTGACTTATAAACTCATTAATTTGAACTGTGACTGCTTTCTTCTTATCCCATATTACTCCTCCAACAGTGGGAAAACACTTCTGAATATAAAAGAATAGATAGGCAAGTAGGGAACCGAACTTACACATGGAATTCTTTACTTTCCGAAATGAAGTTAGCTTCCCGGCAAGTTGAGTTAGCTAGAGCTCGGCGAGATCGTAAGTGTGTCCTTTCTTGATAATTTTCCATGCTTGGTCCACTGCCATGCATGGGACGTTGTTCAACCGACTAGATTGGTAGAATTTGTGTGCAATAACCCTCGCTACAAAATCAATCTCCGGATCGGTTATGGTGGAAATTGTCATTCCGCGCTTGTTCCAAACTACCTGTGTATTCGCCTAAATTTCCTCCTTGCTTGAACATTTCATTGTTCTCTTACCAGAAATTGTAGGGTATCTAGTTACCCAATGAATCATTTCCTTTGTTATCTTAAGTGGTCCATCTTCCAACCACAATTGCATGTCATGCACTCTACTCAATATGATTTTGATCCACTCCAATTTGAAATTCTATGAAAAATCTAGGGCATGAACTAACCCTTGCTCGGCAATCATTTTGTGTTCCGGCTTCAACACCCCATTGTTGCACAATTTTTCATATGCCTCCCTGATCTTGTAATCTCCAATTTCTTTGATTTTGCACATGTAACATGACCTAATATCATTCATTATCAATACATTTTCCAGAATCAAAGACAAAGCACCAGTAAGATCTCCCTTGATCGTGCTCTCTAGAATGGCCTGAAACTTTAGCGGCTTACATACTTTGTTCCTTACTAACTGAGCATTGAAAACCTCCATCTCTTGTTTCTTCATTGCAGCAGATAAAGATAATGTCATTGATTTTAACTTAAAAATTCTCAAAAAATATTTTTGCTCGGTAGGGTACCTTTGTGTAAGTGTTTTGCAGATGATTTGCCGACGGCACGCTAAAAAGATTTGAAATCACCCTTAAACAAGCTAGTTACATGCTCTTTGAATCACTCAAATAAATCTCAATTCGTTGGTGAAATGAAATGAATGATAACATTCCACTTTATAGACTTCAAACGGTTGAATTAGGGCTTCATAAATGTTCCATACATATTCTAGGTGGAATACAGTTGTCTCGGCATTCTTATGTTAAGTTTGGCTAACACAAGCTCGGTTGATACAACCGTTCAGACACGGCTCAGTTTACATCACATCTCGGCTACCACAGGTGCTCGGCATACATTGATAACTCGGTCAAAACACTAACACTCGGCATCAAAAAATGAATTGCTCCACATGGCTCAAATATGTCCTAATGCATCTTTATCTATGCAGATATGGACTTTTACTCTACTTATGCTAGGAACTGATGTAAGATAAAGCATTGTAAGACTCAGCTCCAAACATACCTTATTTTCTTAGTTCAAAGAAGTGTGATCACCTGATCCATCGGATTGGGTGATCGCAGATGCACTGGCTTCACTTGTGCTTCCTTCTTCCTTCTTCTTCCATGTTCAGTTCATCTGATTTCTCAATTTCTCATTTAAATCCTCATTCTTGCTTTGTTCATTTCTCGGTATGGGTGATCTACAATCTTTCTTTAGGTGACCTATCTTGTTACACTTATAACATACCATACTTTCATTCATCCAACTTTTAGATTTACCTCTGAAATGAGTCTTAAAACAATTTTCTCCAATGTGTCCATATTTTCCATAGTAATGACAACTGTACCAAGTGTTATAATCCCAGTTGTATGAGTTACTCTTCATAGGTGACTTAGTCTGTTCATTTGATGACCATTTAGGTTTAGATATGCATTCAAATGCTCTATGTCCATACTTCTGATAGTTAAAATAGTGTCCTTGAAATTTTGGTGAAATAGCTGGACTATTGACCTTAGACCTGCATTCTTGTGCCTGATGTCCATGTTTCTTACAGTTAAAGAAATGTCCATTAAATTTTGGTTTAGGATCAAACTTACCATGTTTTCTTCTGCAGATGTTAGTTGTATGTCCTGGCTTTCCACAATGATAGCATGTGGGCTTGTTATTCTTTGGTTTGTTCATCCTTTCATTAATTTCCTTTTCAGATCTCAATTCATTTCTTATTTGATCATTTTCAGATCTCAGATTGTTGATTTCCATATCTTTCCTGCCCAACTCTTGATTAACCAGCAGTAGTTGATTTACCATGTCTAGTTGATTGTTGGTCAACCTTTTCATGTAACTTGTCCTTTCATCAAGTCTCATTGATATTTGTCTTTTGTCTTCTTTAGCCATTGTCTTTTCTTCTTCAGCTTTCTTTTTATGTTCAACTACTTCACAGAGTCTGACAAATTGAATTTCTTGTTCTCTCTTTAGATTTCTGATGTCATCACTTAGTATGCTATTTTTCTCCAATAGCTCTTTTATGGCTTTATCACTTTCTGCAGAGTTCCCATTATCAAATAGTCCAGTAGTATCTTCTTGATATTGTGATTCATTTTGCTGAATAGCAATTTCTCTTCTCCTGCTTAGGGATTTCTTCAGTTCTCCTCTGGCTGCTTCCAGTTGTTGTAATGCCAGCTGAACATCAATCTTTCGATTCTCTATAACATTTCCCAGCTTATAAACTTCCATCTCAAGATCTTTATCTTCAAGTGGTTAGACTTCCTATAAGAAACCCTAGTTCTCTGATACCAATTGTTGGAAATTTAGTTGTGAAATGTGATACTAAGAGGGGGGTGAGTCAGATATCGCCTATTAATCCATTTTTTTCATTACAAAAAAACTTTACATAGCTTAAACAGAAACTACATCAATGTAATGAAGCTAATACACTAAACAACATTCAAGAAAGTACTCATAACAT